>CAJZBQ010000011.1:0-1200000 GCA_914767885.1 Blepharisma stoltei | reverse complement strand
GCATAATCTGTTTGGTTTATATAAACAGACTTATTGCTTTTACAGGACTTCCATTACACCCAACCAACTGGAGGCCAATTATTCTATGCTCTCTTCTAATAGCCCAAAAAGTGTGGGATGACAGATATCTAAGCAATGCTGATTTTGCGTACATCTATCCGTTTTTCAACACTGAAGAAATAAACACTCTTGAGAAGAGATTTTTAGAGCTCATCAATTATTCGGTCACAGTAAAAGCAGCACTTTATGCCAAGTATTATTTCGAATTGAGAGGACTTTTTGCTGATAACTTGGCAGATTTCCCAATAAGACCTTTGGATAACACGAAAGCAAGAGAAATTGAAGGGAGATCAGAGTGGATTGGGAAAGTTGAAAAGGAAAAATCGATAAGCCAAACTTCAAAAGATCCAAAGCCTGGCCCAAGTTCTTATTAGGTAACACAATATTAAAAATGTCAGTTAGGAATAGGTCCGGGTCCTATCATCCGAGCTTAGTGAGAGAAGTCAAGCTTATTGAGAGTCTCGGCTTGAAGAGAGGAGGTCGGTGCTGAGGCTGGTACTGACTAGAGAAGTCTTAACGGACTTATTAACTTTAACGGTTTGACGGTTAGGCCGGTCCACCTACCGTTATTCAGAGCTGTTAATGTAGCTTGGACCCTCAAGTAAAAGAAGACTGATGGCAATTTGCTAGAGTAATTCGTTAACTTAAACTTATTACGTAATCAATTAACCAACTTTAAAAATTTTATTAATTCTTTAATTGCTGCAGTATAAGAGAAATTAATTAATACCAAAATAAGAATAAAAAAGAAAAATTAATGATAGAATTAGTAAATATTTGAAAAATAACTGGTTTAAAGCAAATAAATACAATTTTTATTAAATATTTGAGAGTTGTATGGTGATGCAAACAACAGTATTTTAGCAGAGAAGGCTTCAATATTTTTAATTATTACATAGATTGATACTAATTCAAATACATTTAATGAAATATGTTAATAAAATAATTTTGAGATATTATAATATCGAACTTTTTCAATTTTGTATTAGCTTTGCCTTAAATGTTTACATTGGCTCAAAAAATTGCGCATCCCAGATATTACCCTGCTATGTTCCAATTTCTTTTCTCAGTGCTTTGCTAATAATAAGCTTTTTATCTTATGAAGTTATTCCACTTCCTTGCAATTGCAAAGCCAACTAAATTGCTCTAAACTCCTTCAAAATTTAATTAATTAAATGTCTATTCTTTTTCTTATAAATAACTATGGAAAAATTACTTGACAGATGGTGGATCCAAGAAATTGAGAGCTCATTCAATGGCTTGAAAATTATAATAACAACAATTATTTCGGTCTCTGCAATTATAAGACTCATTTACATGATCGCCACATGAACTTTCTTCAATGAGATAATGAGTATTTCCTACATTTTCTGGGTGATTGCTCTTTTTATTACCTGGAAAACTCAGCTTTCCCACAAGTCAAAAATTATTGTCGCCCTGATAACAACAGAAGCCCTTGATATTGATTTAATGCTCTGAGCACATTATACTAAAGCTGATTCTCCTTTTATTATTTTATCAACGTATATGATTTTGGTGATCCAAACACAGTATATAAGATCATCTTTGCTGGTATTTTTTATCGGCGTAAAACATATAATCCAATGATATTATTTACCAATTTTTTTAGGTCTAATCAAGGATACTTATGATCTAAAGCCATATATTGTAATTTTAGGTATTTTATTGGTTAATTATAAAAATCGATTTCACGAAAGAAGCCTTGAATATGAGAGATTCGCTTATAAAACACAGCTTGAAGAAACTAACTCACCACCTTTAAATTGGAACAAAACATAGATGAAGTTTTCCCACTTTTTGAATGCTTTAAACCCCCTTTAAATTGAAACTTTTTTTTCTAATAGTAAATTTTATACTAATTTTTATAAAATTAATTTGACCAATTTTAATGGAAAAAGTGCAAGCAGAATATAATTTAATTTTTAAATAATTATTCATTAGATTCAAAAACATTGGGCTCAATTTACATCTCTTTAATTTTATAAATATTAAAAAAAAGTTTTATATGGTGAAAATTAACCTCAATTGGAACAGGATTTTTATTCTAATTTAAAGGGGAATAAGCAAAAATTTTTTGTGGTCTTACAAACCTTTCCAGATGGACTAATAGTGATGCTAAATGACTCAAAAATAGAGTTAACTAATGAAAAAATTCCAGAACTTTTAAACTGTCAACAGGACAAAATTCTAGAAACCATTTCGTCACTTTTATATTATGAGCCAGAAAATAGCTCTCTTGGGAATCACTTTTTAATTGATGATATTCAGAATAGTTTTGATTTAGACATGGAACAAGAAATTTCACTGGGGATTGTAATAATATGCAACATTTGCTATGAGTGAAAGGCAAAAAAGATTTTATGGGGATCCCAAGAAGCTTTAATTTTAACTGTCCATTCTATTGATCATATCATAAATTCGCAGCAAAATTTGACTGAAAAAAGGTTTAAGAACGCTGTTTTTCATTCATTATCTCATGAACTGAGAACCCCAACAAATGCGATAATTTCAATTTTAGAACAGAATTTAGGAAAATTCGATGAAAAAAGTAAAGAAAGGCTTTCCCTCGCGAATGTGTCGTCTAAGCTTTTGCTTTCATCGATTAATGACATGCTTGACTTTTCAAGAATTATTAATGGGACATTTAAACCGCTTTCAGTTAATTTTTCAGTAAGAAAAGTTATTAATGAGCTTCATTTTATCATAAAGACTTTAGCAATGCAAAAAAATATTGAAATTTGCTGCAGGGTAGATCCTTGCATTCCAAATGTCATCAGCTCAGACTCAAATAGGCTGTCCCAGATTTTGCTGAATCTATTAAATAATGCATTAAAGTAACTTTCATATAGATTTACGAAGAGAGGCTACATAGAAGTATGCGCAGTTTTGACTCATCAAAACAAATTAAAATTTATTATAAAAGACACAGGAATTGGGTTTTCAAAAAATAAATTAAAATGGATTCGCGAAATGCTCATCAATATGAAGGTAAATGATATAGGAAAAGAAGGCTTAGGACTAGGCTTATACATTTCAAATATGATAGTAAAGCAATTATCTGGGAGTCACATACATATTCATTCAGAGCAAGGTGTGTGCACTTCTTTTAGCTTCACAATCGATATAGGCCTACCAATTCCCCATATTAGTACAGAAGAAGCCACCCTAAAAATTCCTTCAGAAAAAGCTTGCCCAAATATTAATAGATATACCCATTTATAATGAATTTTTACGATAATGCTGGATTTCAATGAATTTATAGGTATTAGTATACCTTAGATGCAGAAAAAGGTCAGCAAAAGTAGCGAAAAAAGTTTTGCTTGTAGATGATAATGAACTGAATAGGGCTGTCGTAGCAGCCATTTTTGAATCAGTAAACATTTCATTTCTTGAAGCTTGTGATGGAAAAGAAGCAGTTAATAGAGTGACTGAATATGATAAACTAGGCGGATTTAAAGTAATTCTGATGGATTGCAACATGCCAGAGATGGATGGCTGAGAAGCCACTAGTAAAATCATTCAAATGCACAATGAATATGAAATAAATAATTTACCTGTGATAATTGGGTATACAGCATTTACTGCTGATGAGGATGTCCAACTTTGTTATAGAAGTGGAATGACTGAGTATATTGCAAAGCCTGCTTCAAAAGATCTTCTCCTGAAAACTATTCGCCGATATCTAGATGAGTAAATAAAATGAATAAAGGGTTTCCTTATGGCATTTTAATATAAAGAATAAGACTGTTCGAATAATTGTATTTACTTATTCCCCTTGCTGCTTATTTTCAATAAAGTTAGCACTTTGAATAAATAAACTTTATCAAAATATTTTTCCAGAAAAATTTTTGTACTTATTAGTATAGAATATAAATTTGTTTAATGCCATTAAAGAAATCCTCATAGAAGTAGATGCTTCTGCTTTGATTTTGCTCTAAAAGTTTATTTAAAGATATTGATAGAAATAATTTTAATAGCAATTTGCATCGTGTCTATGAAAGAATAAGCCAAAAATAAATAAGAAATCTTATTTTTAAAGCAGAAATTATTAGTCTAGAATTCAATAAATCATATTCTTAAAATAAATCTTGTTAAATGACTTTAAGTTATTTCAGAAAATTGTAATAATTCTTATCACTGAATAATAGTGTATAGCGATATCTATTTGCTACACCAAACCAATTTTTATTTTTATCATAATATGCTATTTAGCAACACTTATGATAAATCTGAATCTCAATGAATTCCGAACTGATTAATTTTACATGTATCTTATATTTGATTATTTTTATTTTTATAGCGCTACCTTAAGTTTTGTGCATCCTCCAAATCACCTCTATGGTGAGATATTTGGATATTGCTATGCACGGTTATTCGATAATATTTAATCGAATTTTACAGTAATTTATATTAGACTATAAGCTCTTTTTAATAATTAGTATAATGAGAATCTATGCTGACTAAAGATTTCTTTAAAATGCTGCATAAAATGAATTAATTTTAATAATAATTTGTGCTTAATTTGGAATTTGAATAGTTTGGATACTGATTACTAAAATTAATTGCTAAGCACGCTCGAGTTTGTATTAAACAAATATGATTAATTGAATCTGGGTTAATAGTTTTTGCTCTATTTGCTAAAACTTCTCACTTATTTTCAGCTTCTATTCTTCTTTGAGAATGATGCAAAATGCTAACACAATTATATTTTGAATAACTTTGAAGAGCCAAATCAAAAGCACAAGCATCTATTTCGATGAGAATTTCTTTAATGGCTTCAGAAGAAGATTTTATCTCTTTATCCCAGTGATTATCAGCAACCTCAGCTACAATTGGTGCAAATATAGGAAGAGTCCATTCTTTGGACTCTCTAAGAATTTGTAAAAAAATATCTGACTCAAAGAAACACATTGCTCCATCTACAACTTGGATATTCTGGGATAAAAGGCATCTTGATATCTTTTTGAGCATCCTTAAAGTCATAGCCTCGGATTCCATACTCTTGTAAATGCCTAAGATTTTCTGCAGCTCTGCCAAAAATAAAACTTCTCTTTGAGAATTTCAGCAAGGCCAATACCTCAATAGCCCCTCTATTAGTGGAATCACTAACGAACTGTCTTTGCTTAAAATCATCATAGTGCACCTCGATAAGTTTGCATAAAAAGATTCTAAATTTTCAACTTTATACAGTTTAATGATCACTCTTATGAAGAAAATTGCATGATCTTTTTTTAATGGAGTAGCAAATCCAGATATTATAGATGCTAAAATTTCCAGCAACTCATTAGTTCCTTCAAACTCTCGATCTTCATGAATAATTTCTAAAAGGCAGTTTTCCATAACAGCTCTCATCAATTTTCTTTTTGGCACTACTTTTGCATATAGCCTTACCAAAATTACTTGTACGTACTTTTTTTCTTTGAAATTTTCAGTGTTAAGCATCTCTAAGAGATCCTGAATAAAAGAATAATTAAGATAGCTTTTCAATATCCTAAAAGGAATTTCTTCAATTATAACTAGTTGAAGAAAATTTTTATATACATTTTTAAGATGAGGCCAAGCTGGGTCTATGAAAATGCTTATTTTTTCAATATTTTCAATATCAGGATCAGCTTTTGAATATTTTTGCCTTTTTAAAAAAGGTGGCCGAAATATATTCAATTTAATCATATCAATCAAACGATCAAAATGCTGGATGATATATTTTGCAGAGTTTTTAGGCTCACTAAAAAACTCTAATAGTTTTTTTAAAGCTGCATTACGTAAAGCCTTAGATTTGATATCTTTATACTCGTTTGAATAGTCATACTTCAAGCAGCATATCTCAATTAATTTTATAAACAGTTCATCAGTACTACTCCTTTTATCTGCAGGAAATTCACTTTTTTGAGCTGGGTCTTTACCTGCATCTCTTCAATTGCTGTTTCCTCTAGATAACATTTATTAGATTTTATAAAATAATTAATAATTATCCTAAAACTTGCAACTCATTTAAATTGTAATTTTCTAAGTCTAGCGAATATAAAGTTTCATATCCCCAAGAGAGTAATTTGACCACTGCTGGACTAACAGAAAAGAAATAAATCTTTGTAGAATTCTCTATAGGTTTTGATGGAAATCATAAAATGATATCTATATCAAATACGTGGATTAAAGTAAGTTCACTCAATAGTAAATCTATTTTGTAAAGAGAGCTCCTTATCATCAAATATATTTCTCCTTTCATTGAAAACATGCTCATTCGGCAAGTACTTTCTGGAAGATAAAGAGTCTCTTCATATGATAATGAATCAGTATCAAAAATTTCAATAAACCTTGAATATCCAGCAATTAAAATTTTATTACCAAGAACCAAAGTAGATACATGACAGTGTGGATAAAGCGAATTTGGAAGCATTTCTCATCTTTGTTTTATAATTTTCCCCATTGATTATCGTGCAAAAATTTTGTCTCACTAGCCAAGGGGTTTACCTTTGTAAAAATATTTTAATATATAAAAATAAAAGTTTTAAATTTTTAAGGTTGGATGAAAATTTTAAAAATTAATGTTTCTTGTAAATTTTAAGAAATTTGCAGGAGACCTCATTATTATATACCAAAAAATTATATTAGAAATTTTGTTTTCTCTGGCAAAGTGGAATTAATTTTCCCAATACTAACTCCCCCTCCATCATCGAATTTTGTTGATCACGTTAATTTTTATTTTTATATAATATTGTTTTTTGAATTTCCAAAAATTCCAATTCGGAATAATTTTAAAGCAACTGTTAATTTAATTTGCAAAATTTATGTTTTAAAATGTAAGTTTTTTTAAATTAAACAGAATTAACTAAAGATTTCGTTATAATAATTATCAACTATATCAAAATATTTTCATAAAGCATTTTTATATTAAAATTTGCTTTTTCGGAGGGTGAGTTATGAGTAAAAAATAGGATTTTTTTTCCAACGGTTTTGTTCATCACAGAGGGAGGAGTAAGAAGTAGGAGAAAATCGCTCTGATGATTTTAATTTCCCCCCAAATTTCCCTCCAAACACATAAATATAGTCATTGTGATAGCAAACTCCGTGATATTTTCGTGGTGATATCATGCTTTCAACCGGAGTTGAAGTTTTTAATTTCTGATCTAAAATATAAGTAGATGATAATTCACCTTCACTACTTTGGCCACCACAAAGAAAAATTGAACCATTAGGCAAAACGCATCAGGCACTTCTATAATTAAAAGGCTCTCCTTCAATTTCTGAAATATTCATTTCATTTCTTGCTATATCATATTTCGCCAAATTGTGTGAGGCTCCTTGCAAAAAAACTGGCTCCGTCTGGATTTCTTCATACCTTTCATAGAAGATTTGCGATGTATATCCTATGTGCTTAGTTAAATTTTCAGCATCAATTTTATAATATATATCTCTTATATTCTCATATGCTGCTTCTAATGTTTCAAGGCTAATCTCATAAGCTGGCTGATATGTCCAATTTCCACTCTCCTTGGTTTTTACTTGCCCTGCAAAAATATTTTTTCTCATTTCAGTTAATTCATTTTCTATTGAATCGGCCTCCATAAATTTTCTGCTGAAAATATTCTCAATCAGCTTCAAGGTTTTTATTTTCTCCGTTTCTAGCTCTTCTTTATAATTAGAGACTTTTTTGATATTTTTGTTCAATTTAAGTTGGATATTCTCAAGCACTTTTTTCTTTTTCAAATATTGATCGATATCATCTCGGCAATGAATGAACTCTTGACTGTCAATTTTTTCAAAATAGTGGGATGCTGTAGGCTCATTATCTATGTGGACAATCCTGCACGCTCGGCAGAGATATTTTGAGTTGCCTTTACAGAGACAAACAAATTCGGGCTCTCCATTGCAGATTTCGCATAGCGAGTTTCCTTGCAAGGTTGCTGAAGAAATTGGAGTTTGGACATGAATTGCTTTGGGGTTATTTGAATAATGAATTGAGAGGCAAATCATGCAAAGAGAAGTTGACTTCGAGTCACAATGACAAATCAGAATTGCGGGGTTTCCACACATCATGTCGCACATCCATGATACCTCCATTTTATATTAAATAGAAGTTAATAAATTCTATTTATTATTATAGAATTAATCACTTAGCTCTCAAGCATAAAAAATTGAAACTTGCTAATTTCTTTGAAAAATTACTTTTGAATTCGAGATCAGCATTATAATTAATTATTAAATTTTTTATTCAATATTATCAATTTTTTGCATTTAAATGCATTAAAGTAACGTTTAAATATCTTTGAAAAAGAGCTCGCTAGGTTTCCTTAATTTTTATTTTCTTTAACCAATGTAAAACTTCTAAAATTTCCCTAAAAAACAATTGATTTTAATGCATATAAGCCGCCTAAGTATCTATCTCAACACCAAAGCATTATTCAAATATATTTAAATCCAAAATTTCACTATATAAATATATTACTATATGGTAGACAATAGTTCGACTTTGATTGTAGATAAGCAGCTACTAGAATCTTGTTTACAGTGTCCAATTTGCTTTGAATATTTCACAATCCCTATATATCAATGCGACAGCGGACACTCAATTTGTGATCGCTGTTCTCAAAGAACCCAAAAATGTCCTTCATGTCGAGAGCCAATAGGCCGAAAACTTCGAAATTATCACCTGGAGCAGCAGCTTTACCAATGTGAATATACCTGCCAATTCAGTGGCTGCAATGAAAGAGTAAAGCTTTCAGGAAGGCTTGAGCATGAAGAAGAATGCCGACACAACCCTAATTTTCAATGTTTATTGACTAACTGCAAATGAAAAGGACAGCTCGACTCGTTATTGACTCATTTAAATAGCAAGCACAAAATCCCTCATTATGATATCACAGGAAATACAGCTGAATATTCATCAAGATTAAGATCCAGCTCACTCCCTCCAACTGCTGGATGCGTGAAGCTTTTGCATACATTTTATTTAGCTGAGGACCAAACCTGTACAATTTTGACTTATATATTTATGGACTCTATGAAAAATTTATTTTATCCTCAGTTTAGAACATTAGGAAAAAGTCCTGCAAAATTCAATTTGAAAATTTGGAATACTGATTCTGATGAAAATGATGAAATTGTCATTGCAGGGATGGCGAAAACTGCGAAAAGCAGCTTAGATGAAGAAAGAGAGAAAAAACAATGTGTAGCATTAGATCTGGAAAGTCTGATTAACCGATTCGCCTTTCAAGATAAAGTTGAAAGAGGGCATAAATTACTGCACTATAGACTTACAATAGAACTTACTTACTTATTTACTTACTCCCCCCCTCCGTGAGTGAAAAAAAAACATTAGAAAAATCGCTATTTTTTGTCAAAACCTCACCCTCCGTGAGTGAACAAAAATTTTTTTTATAGAAAAATTTTTTATGGAAAAAATTTTGATATATTAATGATAATTAGTATAATTAAATCTAGAGCTAATTCTGTTTAATTAAACGAATTGCTTTTTTTAAAACATAAATTTTATAAATTAAATTAATATTTGCTTTCCAATTTTTGCGAATTAGGATTTTTTTAAATTTAAAAACAAACATTTTGTATAAAATTTATATATAAATTTTTTTAAAAAAAAAAAAAAATTAACTCCCCTCCGTGAGTGAACAAAATTTTTTTTGTTCACTCACGGAGGGGGGATGTAGGTGTTTAAAGTGTCTTCCCTCTTCCGCAGGATGATTTAGGCATGCATAAGCCCATCCTTTTAACTCCCAACTAGTGACGTCAGCAGCGATCCTCCCTATATGTAGGCATTCCAGAAGATTTCACTCGTCAGGCCAGAAGGTCCGCACTGGCCGCGTTGCCTCGCCCGAACTTGACTCATGCGTGTATTCGCCTAAGGATCACCCTCCCCGGGTGTGTCAAGCACAAAAACCACATGTCTCCTAATACCCTGGACCGAAGAAAATACCCTATGCGGTATTCCATATTGGTGTTGCAGATAAAGATCCACGTGGAAAACTAAGCCCCATATAATAAAAGCGAAGGAAGGAATAGTTCTCGGAGAGAACTAATTCCGCACTGATCCATATTATTATGACTTACAATAGAACAAAAAGAAGTTTAAATTTGTAAATTTTAATCTTCGTTTGAAATATAATAATAGCTATTAGCTTACTACCCATTATAATAGGCCAATTAGAGTATGTCTTATTTTTAAATTTTCTAACAAATTCTCAAATTTTTATATTTATCTTCTTGAAATGGCTCCAATTGTTTTCCTTCAGTATTATCTTTAAACCTTAAACTCACTCTTTGAAGATCCTCATTCATTGCCTTACTTCTGTTTAGGTTTATGAAATAAGATCTTTCTGTTTGTTAAATCTTCGAAGTTTATGGGAATTTGATTAACTAAATACCGGCGAAAACATTAAAATTAAACGAAATTTTTGTTTGATATATAATTTATATGGGTGTGAATTAGCGTTAAAATGGAAGCTTGTTACTTGAAAATCAATACTCATAATAAGTTTAATTAAGTTTTATTAGCTATTGAGGAGCGCTTGCTGAACGTTGCTGCTCAGTGGTTTCGTAGTTTTTACCTTTAATTTCTCCTTTTTCTTCCTTTTTTTCTCCAAAACTCCCTGGTTGAGTCGCTTCTGAGATTTTAGCATAGCCAACTTCAGTGTATCCTGGTTCTGATACTCCTGAAATAACTTCTGTGGTGCTTCCTACAGTTTTCGTTGACACAAATTCCGAGTACCCTTGCTGCTTTTCTTCTAGACCCCCAAAAGTTCCTGCTGTCAATCCTGGCTGTTGCAAAGATGTCCCTGTTGTCACTCCTGGCTGCTGCAATGAAGACCCTGCAAATTCTCCTGTCTGGTACCCAGTTTGATACCCAGTTTGTGCAGTTTGGCCTGATGAGATTCCAGTTGATGCAGCCTGTCCAGCCGATGTTGTAGGTCTAAATTCCATGTGAAGTCTCAAAAGTCCAGCTCTTTGGCCATTATGGAGAAGCTCAATCCAGTCTTCATAGTGTCTGTTTTCAAATAATTTAAATAGAGGGAAGACGAGACTCCCAACCTCTTGGTCTGATCTAAGACTTCTTCTATCCCACACGCCGATATAAGCTGTGTCTTCTCCACTTATGATAAAATTCAATTGATCGTCCCAATGAGGTGCTCTTCCTCCATCAACACAAATGCAAGACTTTATCTCTTGATTACCAATTTTGACTACAACGTAAGGATCCATTGTTGTTAGTGCCTCGAGATCTCTTTCAAGCTTAGCACTGATGGGGTGGATGATGATGCTGCCAGAACATTGATATGCCATTTTTATATTTATAAATTAATGACCAATCATGGTAAGTATCTGACAGGAAATTTCAAAAAGAGGCATAAAACTGATCAGAAGTGGCTGATCTGATTTTGGACACAGCAGTTGCATTTTTATTGATAGATTATTGTAATAATTAGAAATTGATGCTCTAACCCTATTTTGGAAATATTTTAATTACTTAACTTTTTGAAATAACGCTAAAAGCAATTAATTCTTTTCTTCCTTTAATTGATTAATGCTGCCTGTCAAATTTTATTATAAAACTTAATTCCTTGAGAATATAATGACAAACTATTTATCTACCAATTTATGCTCTCTGTCAAATTTTAAATTAATTTAATTATTTTAATAAAATTAAAGTGACACTATTTTGTTGATAATTAAAATCCTATATCTCAATTAAATATGAGTCACCTCATTCCCTTAGAAATCACCCAGTTCCTCAAAACCCAAACAATTGCAACTGATATTGCAAGAAAAGTTCTTCGCCAAGCAATAAAAGGTGAAAATATTGATGGAGATTTAGAAAGCAGCTTGTACTTGGTATTTCAAGCTTTATTAGTCAACAATCCATCGAAATCAAAGATCTCTGAAATACTGACTTCCATAAAACTGGGCGAGGAATTTATATCAGAAATATTGCAAAGCTGGGATGATATTCCAAAGCCACGCTATGGGGTTGTTTTCCCACAGCTTGTGGATGTGAACTGGAAATCTTCACATGTAATTTCTACATCTGAGGAAAAGAGAATTCATTTGCCTTCTTTATCAGTCAATTTGAACATCCAAGAAGCTTCTGGAGAATTTTCAAGTTTATCTTTCACTTGCAATCGTGAACAATTAGCTGATTTAACTTATAAATTGAAATCTGCACTATTGCAGGTAGAAAGGTTTAAATAAATAGAGAACTTAATATTTTATTATTCAATTGGCTTTTTTGATGGAAAATTAGCTAAAATTTATTTATTTAGTAAGCAATTAAGTAAAAAGGATATGAAATATGGCATATTAATTTCTATTTAAAAGTTAAAATAAGATTTATCAGTTTAATTATCAGTTAATTTAGCGATGATTTCATTTATTAATAGATTGATTGAGATGTCATTTTTCGTACCTAACAATTCTTTTGTATGCTGAATATATATTACACTCAAAAAGTTTTTCATTTCATATACAAAGATATAAACTTCTTCAATGTTTTCTAAATCGTTTTCAGTTTCTCCGAATAATTTCCTAAAGTGTTTAATAAGGTTTAATTCGAAAATGTCCAGTAGAGTTTTTCATTGCTGATTCTAAGGTACAAAAAATATATTTATAAAGACTCAAACGGACTAAAAATCCAAAATTTCAAAATAATTTTCCCTAGCTGAAAATACCTCGAAACCCCAATTTTGTATATATTTTTAATTTTAGAAATATTGCTGAAAATACTCTGCTGTGGGTATTTTCAGCATCAACCGTTTAATAGCCAGCGTTTTATCAACCTAAATAAATTTTACAATAACCTCATCAGTAGTGTCTGGTGATAAATCCAAATTTTCGCATAAAATTTGTCTTAATTTTTTAGCAGAGTCTAGAGAATTTTTCATAGATCTGATACTTGGGATGATTCGTTCCATATAAAATCCAATGTCATGTGTATTAGAGGATGATGATGATGATGGAAGTAGTTCATTATATACTAGGCTTACAAATTTTTCAATATTCGGGATAACTTTGATAACATCTTGCATTTTTTCAATTGAATGAAGTGCTTCTTGTGTATTTGATATAGTGTGGACACACTTTTAGTGTACTCTTACGTCTTGCAGTTGCTTTGCAACCTGGAGTTTTGGCACATAACCTTTATTGATTCATAAAATCCAAGTTATAGCGCTTTCCCGAGGATGGCGCGGAATGGCGCCATCCTCGGGAAAGTCAACTAAGCATCCACACGGGAACTGGGAGTTCCACGTGTGGATGCCATTTTTGACATGTGGGATCCAACTTCCACATGTCAAAATGGCATCCACACGTGGAACTCCCAGTTCCCGTGTGGATGCCTTCCTGGCTTTCCCGAGGATGGCGCCATTCCGCGCCATCCTCGGGAAAGCGCTATAACAGAGCCAGATCCTTATGTGTGAATTTATCAACTTTATTGGCTCTCCACTTGAATGGAGCAACTCAAGGCTTCAAGTTTCTTTAAAGATTTAGCTAAAGGGCACGCTAAAGCGCGTCTACGCTATACTGTGAGTACTTCAAAAATCGATTTCAACGAATTATTCAAAAAATCTGGAGAATTGGTGCTGCTTCGGGTAGCATTTCAATCATATTGAGCACTGCTTCTATTCGAATATGCTTCTTGAGAGCGATATGCTAAAATTTGACTTTTTAAATCAATTAACTCCTTTTCAAACTCAAGTTTATTTTTCTCATACATGCTAATTAGCGACATAATTTTTCTATCTGTGTAATGGTTTGGGTCAAAGCTTCTATGTATAAACGTCTTGAAGATTTCGCCTTCATTTCTTGAGACCATTTCTGTGTTGCTTTTTAATTTCATGTTTTCTTCTAAAAGAGAGACTTTTTCTGATTTTATCTTTCTAAGCTCATGCCTAAGTGACTTATTTTCTTTTTTAAGCTTCGTGACATCAGCCCTAAGTTCAGAAACAATTGAATTGTTGTATTTGAGGGAATCTTGAATGTAAGGTGATTGAGAAACTAATCTAGCTAGGCTGACTACAGTGCTAGCAAGAGATGAGTATTCAGGAACTGGAGGATCGCTATCTGCTACCATTGATAAAGGCTGTATTGAGTTCTGCACCAGAATTTTATCAATATCTTCTCATACGATTTCTTCATCATCTTTAAGTGTCTTGGCCTTTTTTGATCTCTGAGGAGAAATCTGCTTGAAAAGCTCAGAAATTTGTTTTATTTCTTCACCAATTTCTGTCGTTTGTCTCATGAAATCTTGCATAGTTGGCGGATTTTGAACAGTTAGTTTAGCAGTTTCAGGCATTGAGTATATTTCCATTGTATTGAAATAATTATCACTTTTTGCACTTTCACGATCCATTAGTAATAAATCTGGAGTAAGCCTATATAGCTCATACCCCTATATAGATTTCTATATCGAACAAAATGTAATGGATTATTGAACGACCAAGAAAGATTCGCTCAAAGAAATGAGCTTGATTTGTATAACAGAAAGAGTTAAAAAGTGACATGTCAAAAAATGGTGACAAGTGTAAAAAAAAGTTGACAAGCAAACGCGCCAATTTTTAAAATTTAATTTCTTGATAAATATCTTTTAATAAATATGGGATTATTTTAATTAATTTTTATAAAATAAGCCCCCTTTATCGACCAAATGTAAAATGCCTCCTGGCGCCGAGCAAACAGCGATGAAGCATCTGATCTGCAAACCATTGCAAATCTCTATTATTTGACTTGAATTTTTATTTGCCCAATGAAATTCTTTTGAGTCCTCTTGCGTTATATTGAACTTGATTTTGTTACTTTGTCTTTGCTCGTTATATTTTTATTAAATTTTTTAAAAATAATCCCATTTATCGAACAAATAATTTTTTAAAAAATAAGCCCTTCATCGAACAAAAAAAGTCTCCTGGCACGAAGCAAACAGCGATGGAGCATCTGCCCTTCAAACCACTGCAAATCTCTATTATTTGACTTAAATTTTTTATTTGCCCAATGAAATTCTTTTGAGTACTCTTGCATCATATTAAACTAGATTCAGCAACTCACTTTGCTTGTTATATTTTTATTAATTTTTTATTTATCGAACAAATAATTTTTTAAAAATAAGTGCTCTTTATCGAACAAAAAATGTCTCCTAGCGCGGAGCAAACAGCGATGCAACATCTTTCATTCAAATCACTGCAAATCGTTATCATTTGACTTAAATTTTTATTTTCCCAATGAAATTCTTTTGAGTCCTCTTGCATCATATTAAACTCGTTTTCGCTCTTCATTTTTGTTCGTTATTATTTTATTAATTTTTAATTTATCGAACAAATAATTTTTTATAATAAGCCCCTTTAACGAACAAAATAAGTCTCCTAGCGCGGAGCAAACAGCGATGCAACATCTTCCCTTCAAACCACTGCAAATCGTCATCATTTGACTTGAATTTTTATTTTCCCAATGAAATTCTTTTGAGTCCTCTTGCATCATATTAAACTCGTTTTCGCTCTTTATTTTTGTTCGTTATTTTTTTATTAATTTTTAATTTATCGAACAAATAATTTTTTATAAAATAAGCCCCTTTAACGAACAAAATAAGTCTCCTAGCGCGGAGCAAACAGCGATGCAACATATTTCATTCAAACCACTGCAAATCATTATCATTTGACTTAAATTTTTATTTTCCCAATGAAATTCTTTTGAGTCCTCTTGCATCATATTAAACTCGTTTTCGCTCTTCATTTTTGTTCGTTATTATTTTATTAATTTTTAATTTATCGAACAAATAATTTTTTATAATAAGCCTCTTTAACGAACAAAATAAGTCTCCTAACACGGAGCAAATAGCGATGCGACATCTTTCCTTCAAATCAGTGCAAATCTCTATTATTTAACTTCAATATTTACTTTCCCAATGAAATTCTTTTGAGTCCTCTTGCATCATATTGAATTAGATTCAGCAACTCACTTTGCTTGTTATATTTTTATTAATTTTTAATTTATCGAATAAATAATTTTTCTATAAATAAGCCCCTTTAACGAACAAAATAAGTTTCCTAGCGCGGAGCAAACAGCGATGCAACATCTTCCCTTCAAACCACTGCAAATCGTTATCATTTGACTTGAATTTTTATTTTCCCAATGAAATTCTTTTGAGTCCTCTTGCATCATATTAAACTCGTTTTCGTTCTTTATTTTTGTTCGTTATTATTTTATAAATTTTTTTATTTATCGAACAAATAACAAAAAATGTCTTCTAGCGAGGAGCAAACAGCGATGCAACATCTTTCCTTCAAACTACTGCAAATCATTATTATTTGACTTAAATTTTTATTTGCCCAATGAAATTCTTTTGAGTTCTCTTGAATCATATTAAACTAACTTTCGCGACTCACTTTTTGTTCATTATTTTTATATTATTTGTTTTTTATCGAACAAATAATTTTTAAAAATATAAATACCCTTAATCGAACAAAATATGTCTCCTAGCGCGGAGCAAACAGCGATGGAGTATCTGTCCTTCAAATCAGTGCAAATCTCTATTATTTGACTTCAATATTTACTTTCCCAATGAAATTCTTTTTGAGTCCTCTTGCATCATATTAAACTCGTTTTCGCTCTTCATTTTTGTTCGTTATTATTTTATTAATTTTTAATTTATCGAACAAATAATTTTTTTATAAAATAAGCCCCTTTAACGAACAAAATAAAGTCTCCTAGCGCGGAGCAAACAGCGATGCGACATCTTCCCTTCAAACCACTGCAAATCGTTATCATTTGACTTGAATTTTTATTTTCCCAATGAAATTCTTTTGAGTCCTCTTGCATCATATTAAACTCGTTTTCGCTCTTTATTTTTGTTCGTTATTTTTTTTATTAATTTTTAATTTATCGAACAAATAATTTTTTATAAAAAGCCCCTTTAAACGAACAAAATAAGTCTCCTAGCGCGGAGCAAACAGCGATTGAGCACTAAGTCTAGAATAAAACTTCAAATCTCTATTATTTTACTTAAATATTTATTTTCCCAATGAAATTCTTTTGAGTCCTCTTGCATCATATTGAATTCATTTTCGCAAATCCCTTTTTGTTCATTATATTTTACTAATTTTTAAAAAATAAGGCCCTTTTTTGAACAAATAATTTTTCTATAAATAAGCCCCTTTAATCAAACAAAAAATGTCTCCTGGCGCGGAGCAAACAGCGATGGACCATCTGTTCTTCAAACCACTGCAAATCTCTATTATTTTACTTGAACTTTTATTTTCCCAATGAAATTCTTTTGAGTACTCTTGCATCATATTGATCTCGTTTCCGCAATTAACTTTTGTTCGTTATATTTGCATTAATTTTTTAAAAAATAAGCCCCATTTATCGAACAAATAATTTTTTAAAAAACTAAGCCTCATTTATCGAACAAATGTAAAAATATATCTAAAAATATTAATTAATCTCAGTTTGATTGGGTATCTTTAATTTTAAATTAATTTAATAATAAAAGCCATTTTTAAAATTGGCGCGTTTGCATGTCAACTTTTTCACACTTGTCACCATTTTTTGACATGCCACTTTTTAACACTTCCTGATATAGAGATAGAGTTCATCTATTTGAGAGAGTCTGTTTGCTCGTTCAAGAGTCCATTACATTTTTCTCGATAAAGAAATCTATATAGGGGTATGAGCTATATGTGTTTTGAGATCTTTGTTGTAAGGAGCTTGGAGGTAAAGGAACAGAAAACTGTGGAACTTTTCTATTTAGCCCACTCTTTTTAGCTGACATAGTTTCAGTTTTTTATATACGTAAAAAAGATTAATAATAATAATATTTGTTATTTTTGAGAGCATAAAAGCAATCCAACACGAAAATCTAGGATTTTGGCATAAATAATAGAATTTTGGTTCTCATTAGATAATGCAATAATGCCAACGCATCATATAGCATCGATTAATATAAAATAAATAAATTTCTGTAACTAATTTCTAATTTTAATTATATTTTTAGTTATATAATTTTTAAACATTCTCTTGTAAGCCAATTAGCATCTTTATAAAGCAAAATAAAATATTTTTTCCAATTCCCATTTTCTTTAGTTTATAAAATGGATTGCAGCTGTGGCAATCCTGGAAAATACAAGTGTCCTCGATGCCTTATCAGATATTGCTCCAAAGATTGCTACTCTGCTCATAAAAATTCTGGCTGCGAACGAAAGCGAGAGCCGAAATTTACTCCAATAGTTCGGCATCCTCATCGCAACTTTTTACTTGAAGATGAAGACGAGACAATATTAACGGATGAAGAATTATCGCAAATGAGTAATTGCTAATCAGGGCTTAATCAAACTTTGAAAACTATGCTAAAAAATGAAGAAGTAAGGAAACTTTTAAATGAAATTGACTCATCAGAAAATAGACTGGGAGCCCTGAGGTCTGTACTCTTACAAGATAAAGATGGGAATTCCACGTTCCAGCAATGTATGGATGAGATGCTCAAAAGTTTAGGGTATCTTAATGAAGAAGGCCAAAGCACGATTTAGACATATGAATGCCTATATATCATCTATTTTAGGAAATATAATTGAATCTAATTTGATTATAATTATATAAAATTTGAGCTTCATATAATTATTTCCCGAAAGCTTAGCTTAGAAAAAATTCAAGCTCATTAACTTAATTTTTCAAAAACTCCCTTTAATACTCCATACTTATTTCAAAGTATAATATAAAAATATGCTTGAATTATTATAAAGCTTCTGTTGATTTTTCTATTTTTCCAATAACTAATAATTTAAATGCAAAACATCTTTATCATAAAAAAATGGCTTCGGATGAGAGGAGAATTAATTCACTCTGTGAATTCATCCTTTACCCAACTTTTATTATTATTATGTTTAAATTTGTAAACGTGCGATTCTATCTGATAGAGAAGAAATGGAATTTTTCTAAAGTAGACGTTGGAGAAAGTCATTGACCAAGGCAACGCACCAAGCCGCTGGCGGTCCTGGGACTTAGCTCTCAAATTGCTTCACAGTAGCTAGAAGGAGTGATACTTGTCGACAAGCCGTATGAACAATCAAGGTACTGTCAAAACAGAGTGGAAAATGTTCTCTATTGTCCTGTGCATACAAATGCCCAGCTAGAGGCGGAGTTAAATTAAGCAACCTAAGTCAATACATTTTTATCAATTTTGTCAACAATTAACAAGTGCAATGCATTAATTAATTAATTTTGAGTACACACATTAAAAAATCTCACAAGACCTTCGTTTTCTTGACTTAGCGACGGTCTTGAATTGATTTCTTTTTAACCTTTCATACTCTGCTGGATTATTTATCTTTAGCTCCCTAATCTGATTACTTGATAATACATCTTTTGGGTAAGCCATCTTAATTTCTCCTTGTCTCAACTTGATCCCAGTTTGCTCAAGGACAAGGTTTTCGTAGTCGTTCGACACGAAATTTCTATAAGTTTTAGTTGGGGGCGGTTTAAAATTATTAGTTCTAATCTCATAAGCGACGGTCTTGCCAACGTTCATAAGACGTTTAAGCCCTTTTTTCGACAAATCTTGCGAAACCTGCCTTGAATGAGCAGCTGTTGTCGGGACTGATGCAGAATTATCATCATCTAGAGAATTTAAAGGGACTTGGTTTTCACGAAAAGTAAATTCATCAATCATTGGTAATAAATATTAGATAGATACTGTATCTTGAGATAAATTATCAAGATATATAATCTGTTTGCATCCTAAATCGCAGATATCGAAGGATTAAAAGCAATTTACACAAATAAAATTAAATCAATGATAAATTAAATTAATATCTTCATTTACATAATAATTATTTAGCAATAATTAGAAAGATAAATTTTTGTTGGCGAAATATTGTTAGAATGAATTTCTTGAACTTACGTTAAGTAATATAAATACAAAAATTTAATCTTATTCTGCTGTAAAAGTGCTCTTTATTTTCCTAATATTCGAATTATCTATTAACAAAAGAGCCTATTTTGCCTTCATTTATAATTTACCTATTTTATTAATATGATAACTTATTTCATGGAACTCCATTTGAATTTTTACTCAAAAGACTGAATTTACTGAAAATTATATATACTTTAATACTCGATTAATTTAGCTCTGCCCTAATTTTGCCTTCAATATTAAAATTTCAGAGTTCAAAACATCAATTTTTTCTCTTTGAGATTTAAGTTGGTACTGCAAGTCCGAGCTTTGCTTATCTTTAACTGTAAGCTGCTGCTTTAAATTTGATTCTTTCTGCAAAAATTCACTTCTCATTTCTGAAATATCATTTTGGAGTTCTTCTTCTCGCTTCATCAGCTGATCATTTCTTTCTTGGAGAACATTAACCCTCTCTTCAAGATATTTTTTATCCAATGAGTATTGCTGCGTTATCTCCTCACGAATTTGTATTTCACATTCTTTAAGTGAAGTTTCATGTGAAATCCTCATATCAAGCATATCTGTTTTAAGTTGTTTAAGTTCCTTATGAGCATTTTCATATTCTCTTTTAGCCTTTGTATAAGATTCTTGAAGCGAATTTAAGTTTTGCTCATAAGCTGTTGCATTTTCTTCTAACTCTATTTTATGAGCCTGCTTAAGTGTCTCGATTTCTCTGAATTCTTCGTTATCAATCTCTTGCTTGCTATTTTTAGCTTGGCTTATCCTTTCTTCATATTTTGCGATTTTGTCTTCATATGAAGATACAAGCTGATCATGCAGTTCTCTACTTTTAAGAAGCTCAGATTTCAGTATATTTTTTTCATCATTTGCAGCTTGGAGCTTAAATTCTAGCTCCTCAATTCTTCTACGGTCTTTATTTTCTCTTTCAGCGATTTCATCTCGCAGATCATTCATTTTCTTCTCTGCGAATTCTCTCATAGCTTTCTGTTCTTCTAATTCTTTTTCAATCAAAATTTTTGTTTCGTTTGCTTTTCTTTTTTCTATTTCAATTAGACTGTCTATTCTTGGGATTTTTTCAGATCTTCTGCTTTCTGGGCATGGGCTGTGAGTTCTCGATGTTCTTATTGAGCGTATTTCAGGTGTTTTTATGATGGAAACTCCTTCACTACGCCGAGCACGTAGTTTTGCATCTATTTCTCCGAGAATATCTAATGGGATATGATTTCCTGACAGCTCTATGCATTGGATAGTACTTTGTGCATCTATTGATGAAAGAAGTTCTTCTCCTCCTTGCCTATCAATGTCATTTCACCTTAAATCAATTCCTATAAGTGTGCTATTATTTCTTATCATATCAGCTATTTCAGATGCACCTTCACAGGTAATTTTATTGTTTCTCAAATCCAAAAATTTCAATGAATTATTTGATGATAGTGCACTGCATAAATGTTTCAAGGAATCATCTGAGCCTAAATTATTCCATTGAAAGTTAGCACTTTCAATTTCATTTGGTAGCTGGAATACAGCTGAAATGTGCTTTATTCCTTCAGATCCTATATTATTTCCTTTTAACTCCAACTTCTTGATCTTTGGATTTTCTATAATGAATTTTGCAATAGCATCACAAGCATTATCTCCAAGGAAAAGGTCTGGCAGTAACAACTCAGAGTTACCTTTTTGGTTTTCAAGATCCCTTAGGAGCTTGCTCCTTGCAATCCCTATCATATCCATATTCCTCAAAAATCACTTTACTATTAAATTTTAAAATTACAGATCTGGAGAAATAAATCCCAATAAAAATTTAGTTAGAATGGCAATTACTCCTGAGAAATTGCAACTGTTTGTTCATTATTTGTGTCCATATGCTCAGCGAGCTTTATATACACTAGCTTATAAAGGTATCCAATGCGAAATAATAGAAGTAGATCTTACGAAAAAGCCATCATGATTCCTTGAGGTTAATCCTTTAGGACAAGTTCCAGCTGCAAGAGTTATCCAATCTGGAAAAGAGTATCATATATGTGAGTCAATAAATGTTTCAGAATATTTCGATTCATTTCCTGGCCCACCTCTATACCCAAGACTTCCAAATGGTACAGTAAATCCAATAGAAAAAACATTAGTAGATTTAAATATTAGGCAGGTCTCTGATGCAGCTACTCAAAATCTTGCGACTTATTATAAAGGATTTGGAACTCCAGAACAAATCTTAGTGACAAGAAAATTACTAAAAAATCTTGATAAAATTCTTGAAAATAGAGGATTCCTAATGACGAAGATTTTAGGGAAAAATGAATTGACTTTGTCAGATATCGTTTTATTGCCTATGGTCGAGAGACTTCATGCACTAAAAGACGGAGCTTGAAGAGAACTTGTAGATGGAGAAGATTTATCGAACTTATGGTTTTGGTTTGAAAACCTAATAGAACAGCCTTGGGGCCAGGCTATGAGAGCAGACCCGAGAAGGATCGCAAAATGGATCATCGGTAGAAGAAGCCCAGAATATAAGGGTCTTAGCCTTCCTTTAACTAACTATGATTAGTTCTTAACCAACCAATATCAAGAAAAATTTTAATATTAAAATATGTCAACAAATTTATTATGATAAATGTTGGAGGGCATCCATTACAATTTTATAATAATAAAGATGACAACTAATCCTGAAAGAATACAGCTGATTATTCATTATTTGTGCCCCTATGCTCAGAGAGCTTTATACGCACTAGCCTATAAAGGGATACAATGTGAGATAACAGAAGCGGATTTAGTTGATAAAGCCATCATTCATAAATAAAATGGCATTCGGTTCGAGCAAAATTAGCTCCGCTAATTTTTTCTTCCTCAAGCAATTTTATTTATGGGTTTGTATTTTACCTCGAGAACTTCTGCACAGCAACAGCGGGTTAACTCTGGGGATAGCCAAAGGAATTGCTCCTCAGTACGCTCAAGAGGTTTAGGTCTTTACCCCTCAGTACATCCGATGAAGGTAACCCTTAGGCGGAGCACGAGCAGAAGCTGAGTCGAATAAATCGTGGCAGCAGCAAACCGGAGCGCTTAATTTGCCCGTGCCCTGGCGAATCAAAGTGGATCGATCCAGAGGTCCATGGGCCCGACGCGTGGATAAATACTGTGGGAGTTCTGGACAAGGCTACCCCATAGTGGATGCTAAACGTTATAAATAGCTTAAGATTAAGATAAGCCATCATTCCTTCTCGAAGTCAATCCATTAGGAAAAGTCCCATCTCTCAAAGTTATTCAGGACGGAAGAGAATACCACCTTTATGAGTCAATCAATGTTGCTGAATATTTCGATTCGTTCCCAGGCCCTGCTCTTTACCCAAGAAGACCTGACGGCTCAATCAATCCTGTAGAAAAAGCCTTAATTGACATTAACGTAAAACTTGTTGCTGATGCGCTGCCTGCCACTCTTTTCCCTCATTTCAAAACAACTGGAACTCCTGAACAAATTGAAGCAGTTAAGAAAATATTGAGAACTATTAATGGACTTGTTGAAGGAGGCGGATATCTGATGACCAAAACTCTGGGAAGAAATGAATTAACTTTTGCTGATATTATTTTACTTCCATTTGTTGAAAGAATTGTTGCTTGGAAAGATCAGTTCTGGAGTCCTCTTGTGGAAGGAGAAGACTTTTCTAATTTGTGGGCTTGGTTCGACAGAATTATGCAGGAACCTTGGGCTCAAAGATTCAGAGTGGAGCATAGAAGACTTATAAACAATATGACTCAACTAAGAACCCCTGGATATAAGGGACTTACGCTCCCAATAACTAATTATGATTAGTTTGCAACGCAAATAAAGAGTTCTATAAGTTATTTCTATATAATCTATATAAAAACAAATTAATTATTTCCCATAATACACAGCAGGAACATACACAAAATCCTCCACCGAGTATGCATAGTGATGCTGAGAAGATTTCATTGAAACTCGTGAAACTTTAGTTGTTATTCTGTAAGGATTTTCTTTTGACAAAGACTTAACACTTGATTTCATTTGGATATTTCTAAATACATTTTACTTCGGTGGAGACTTTTCAGGTGATTTTTCTCTTAAAGGATATGCAGGGGTTCTAGATCTAACTGCTTCACTTTTAGTTCTTTCATGAATTGGTATTCGTTTCTGAGAAGCCTGCTTCATGCTTATTTTTTTATAATTATTTGAATTATCATAGATTGTCGCATAATTTCTTTTATCAATCAAATTTGTTTTTTTATAGCTTGAAAGGATCATTTTTGATTTATTTGAGGGATAAGGAGGGATTGTGTCATTTTGAGTTTTTGGCCCTTTATTGATGATGGGGAGAGATTTCTCAAATGTTAAATGCTGCTTGATTGAACTTGAATTTGGAGACGGCAAAAATTTATGGATGCTTGTTTTAGACCTTTGCCGTTTTTGCCTAGGGAATATGTAGTTAGAATTGACAGACGATTTCTTGTACTTTTTTTCAATTTCTTCACGAATGGAATCGCCGATGTCTGAATCACGATCAATTTCTTTAAGAAATGTATTCTCACATGCAGAACTTAGGGAGCTTATAGTGCTATGAAAATTATCAGTGGTTTCTTGAAAATGAGTTTCGATTTGCTCCATTTTAAATGGATTAAATATATGCTTTATTTTATTGCGTTCTTTAGAGGAATTTAATTATTTTGCTAATGAAACCGAAATTTTTCATTATAGCACACCCCTCGTGGTTGCTCGCCATTAAGTACCCCCTCCCCATGTCACCGACCCCCTGACTGTCCTGAAAATTTTAAATGTCAAAATATTATTTGACAAGTCTAAAATATTTCAACTTGTCAAATTAATATTTAACATGTTAAAATTTTTGGTATCGTAAGGGGGGTGGCATGGGGAGGAGGTGCTCAAGGCCGATCCAAAACGGGGTTTAAGCTATATTTAACGAGTAAAGATTTAATTATAAAGCTCTAGCTACACGCTATTTCTCATCATTGAGTCAATATCTGATCTTACTAAGTCCTCTGAGCTCATATAATAATATTTCTTATGCTCAATATATTCTTCACTCATCCTTTTCTCTCTAGTTATTGGGATACTTTGTGCGCTTGCTTCAGATTCTCTCAAAGGGGCAAAAGCTTCTTTGCTAGTTTCAAATTCGTTTGCAGACTTCTGAAGCAGCCTTGGTCCAAACAATGTAAGCAGAATACTGCCAATAGGGGCTGTCAGAAGAATGCTAAACACCGAACCAGTTAGAATAATAAGCCCATCATCCTTATATTGCTTATAATTATCATCACTTTGAGCTTTTGCTAATAAAACCCCTCCTAATGCAGCTTGAATTGTTGCTTTCGGCAGCCACGCAATCCCAACGAACCCTTTTTCTTTATTTGTTAACTTGCACCAACTAACCGAATAATAAGCAGCAGCAATCCTCACTAATGATCCTGCAACGATTATAGCACAACATTTACCGACTGTGTCACCAGCTAATTGAGGAAAATAAAAAGTGGTGCCTACCAATCCAAATAAGGCATATTGAAATACATTCCATATCAGCGTTATCACCCGAGCTACTTTGGCTGTTGAGTCTTTTCCCCATTTTGCTGCTGCCAATGTTGAGCTGATTACAACTCCTAGATATCCTAAGCCAGATATGCTGAGGTAAGAGGCAACGAATACAAGTCCATATGACACCAATGCTGTGATAATTCCTTTTATTCAATCATTTAGCTTCACTAAAAGAGAGTAAAATTTTCCTAAAATAAGTCCTGCAATTATCCCTCCAAAAACAATTATAGGTCCAATTGATGTATAATATACCGTATTGTTGTCTCCAAAAATGAGAGAATCTCCTGAGCCTCCCAACCCGATGTTAAGAAGCACTCCAAATACTAAATTAAAGTTACATGCAATGGCTATTACATTATCTAGACTATTTGCGGCCATCAAAATACTTGGAATTCCAGAGCCCAGACCATACCCTTCGCGGATTAGTTCACTTAAACACGGGATGAGCACAGCTGGAGATACAGCAGCAATCATAAAGCCCATAGCATAGCCGAAAGCCCAAGACATATCAAAAATGAGATATGATAAAACAGCTATTGCTGAGGCTTCTAAAGCTTGCGGAATTATTGAAAGACGAAGAATGCCTGCGCTTGAGGCTTTTAATTTTTGGACATCAAGACCCAGACCTGCTTTCATTAAGATAACAGCAATTGAAATGTTTCTGATTTGTAATGCCACAGCTTTATCAAGACTAGAGACCGTGCTGTGAAGCAAGTTGCCTACTAGGATCCCACCTAATATCATTCCAAGCTGCTTATTGTTTACTAAGGGAGGAATTGGAATCGTTGAAAATATTCCCTTGAAGCGAAAAGAGTTAATCTTGAATCCCTGATTTAAGTAAGATAGTAAATTTCCCCCGATAAACTACATGCTAGTCACTGAAAATGCCAAAATAAAAGCTATGGCAATTATCGAATTTGTGATAAAATCCATATTTTATTATAATCGAGTGATTAAATTTTAAATTTTTTTATATGATCAGTGATTTAATTGATCAAATTTCTATACTATTACAACCTAAGATTTATGGTTTAGCCTTTATTTCATTATTGGTATTTTATCAGTTTTTTAAGAAAGTCTTTATTTTCTAATTTCAAATCACTATTAAGAGACATGTAAATATTAAATATTGAGATTAAAATTTGATTCCCTTGCCTTTTTGATGACTATTTATAAAATAAATATAAAAAAGTCAAATAAAGCTCAGAGAGAAGATTAATCTTCATTATCAGAAGAGATATTATTTCATCATTTATTTCACTTTTTTATTATTACAATTTAATATTTTCATTTAAATATGGGATTTATTTTGCCAAGTATAATTTGCTATAAAATTTTGAAGGCAACCAAGGCCAATGAATTCTATGTTTTTTGGTTTAATTTCATCATTTTACTCATCAGTTACTATCAATTAAAATGGGACTAAGAGCTAGATACATAACTTGACCTTTAGGTCAGCAATTGCAGCTTACATTCATCACTACAGGTTTCTTAATATCATTGATCGTTGTTATTATAACCCAAACACAATTAGATTGACTAAAGTCTAAAATGCTAGACAAATCCGAATCAGTTCTCAAAAGTTCTCTTATCCCCCATTTATTATTCCACAAAAATCAGATAGTAATTAAAAATTAAAATAATATGTTTTGCTATTAAAAATGCCTGAGTTAGTCATCAAATGACAATTTTAGCTAGAGAAAAAGGCAGGGTTGTAGAGCAATACTTAAACAATTATTTTGATTTGGCTTACTCAATTCGAGAATTAGATGCCATGATGCTAGGATTAAGAGGCTACAGCGAGCCAATAATAGTGCCAAATAGCCCAGTCTGACATGATAAAAATACAGACGTGATGGTGAAAAATCAGTATGGAGAAACAGTAGATTACCTCACAGGAGTTTTTATGTCTCCTAACGAAAACTCTTTATCAGATGAAGGCACTGAAATTGTAAATGACCATGCAGCAATGGATCAGCTTTATCCCACTCTATTCAGAAACAACACAATTTATGCAATTTATACAGGTTTTGCGACTGATGAAATAATACATGAATATCCAGGGAAAGTTTTCACAGACACCTCATATACGCCAATTGTTGAAGAATGGTACTATAAAGCAGATGAATATAAAGGATACCCAGTTGTCACTGAGTCTTACACGAATACTGAAACGAATACGACTATTTTTACAATTTCAACCGCTTTAGTAGTAAATAGTTCAACTTATAGCGTTGCAGCTGTAGATGTGACACTGTATGAATTAGATCAGGCACTTAAGGATGTAACTGTATTGGAAGATGGATTTATCATACTAACTAGCCCTAAAGGATATACATAAAATGGCGACCTAAGCCTGCCCAACCGACATCTTGACGCAATTTTTTTTCAACCTCATGGCAAAAGCGAATTGGGGGCGAGGTTTCGGCCTTATATGTGCTTATATATGTCCGGGTAGGCTTTGGCTTAATTTCTGTGGTAAATCCGGCAATGTCCTTCGGGACTATAGGTGGACTTCACCACGATTTCATCGTTGCGGCATGGCCCATTAATTAAATCATTTTCCCTTATCTGCTTCGGCAAGCACCTAGCACCAGCTGGACTCCGGGATTTTCCCGGATCAAGCTACTTTTCAAATACATCCGAAGCAGGGCCGCAGAAATCAATAATCCGTCACTCAACACTCAACGCTGGAGCCTAGCAAGGCAAGGAGCAGACGTGCCTCCTTTGTGCTCACTCATCTACCTGGTATTAGGCAGATTCTAGAGGAGAAGAAAGAGGCATTCAAGCACTCTCGCAGGAGAATCATAATCTCATTCGTCCAAGCCGAGGAGTATGGCCTCGCAAGCGGATGAACGCTTATGAGTCCTTGATCAGTGAGTAGCTAATACTGACTTCACCCATCTGCAATTTAAGTTTAAGGATAAGACTATCCTAAAGGAATAAATATTATACAGCCTTCCACATGAGATTATTTAGGGACCACCGCTAAAATTTATGAAGTCACACTTGGGCTTAGCCAATCTAAGTGGCTCGATTTAGTTGTAAACCCTGACGACACTGAGTTGAATACCTTTAAAGATATAAATGGCACTGTTTATTACTATGTTATTGAGCCAGTTCGCCCCTATGCTGATATAACCAATGTGACTCACTATTTGCTGGTCTGTGCCAAGAAAGAAAATACCCTGAAGCCTAGGGATGATCTTTCTAACAACTTTACAAAAAGTTACAAAATTATATTCTGAGTCGTTTTTTCAATAGCAATCACTGTTTTCATCATAATTGCTTTGTTTATACATTTTATAACTTCAAAAATCAGCGCTCAGCTTAAGAGGATTGACAAAGTTTTCTATAAAATCATAAGAAGAGGTCTATTTTCCAGCATAACAAAAGGCCAAAATACCGCTAAGCTTGAAGAATATCAAAATGGGATGGAGTCCATTGTTGATTCAGTTCTCGAAAAGATTGAATTTATCAAATTCAAAGAAGAAAAGTTTTCTTACTACGAATGAGGAATAACTCGTCCTAAGGACGTAATGATTACCCATAGGTGGGAAAATAGGCTGTATCCTCTGAACCTTCATCATGATAAACAAATGAGCTGAAGGCATGTACTCCCAAAACTTACCAAAATTTCAAAAAAGAAACTGAATTCAACATAAAGATTTTATAAATAATTTGAGTTTATTAGTAAATATATTTCATTTAATTATTGCTGACATTAATTATCGACACTTATGATTCCCCAGCTGCAAAATTTGTTGGCTTTTCAGCCGTGTTAACTGATTTCTTTTTAAAAAGCTGTTCATTTCTGTACACTGAAACTAAGTCTCGGTTTCCAAATAAATCATATAATCTTTTGGCGTTATTTCTGATCGGCTCCCATGAGCCAAAAATGGGTTTCCACGTGGAATTTCTGGATTTTCACTCGTGAAATCCATCTTTGGCTCGTGGGAGACGATCAGAAATTTAAGCAACTGATTATATATTTTTTTTATGCTTATTTTCTTTATTTTTCCTCCTCATTTCAGCCATCTTCTTCCTGAATTCTCAAAACTCAGGTGGAATTGCTTCTTTAAGTCTTGACTCATAAGCAAGCTTGGCCAGCCTAGCACAGTTGCGATATTGCTTTAAACAATTTTTTTTCTCAGCTCTGCATTCATTTTTTGCTTTTTTTAAAAATTTCCGTTCTGTATCACATAATGAATCAAGTGCCTTAAGCTTATTTTTACTGTTTTCTTGAGTCACATTTTCTGGGGATGTCAAAGCTATGAAATAGTCAGTTGGAAGCTTGACCCTTAAAGGCAACAGTCTGAAGGCACTTTTAGATTTTGGGTTCAATGAAACTCTGGTTGTGAGCAGCCTTGAAGATATTTCTTTAGGGTTCAGAATTGGGGTTAAGGAGTTTTGTCGCTCCGTTACTGCTGATTTTTCTTTAAGATGAGGAGAAGATGAACATGGGAGAGAGTTCCTTATTGGAGCATGAGAATGAGAGTATTGCTTGTTATCTTGGGTGCTTTTTGAATTTGATAACTTTGAGAGGTTGAGGTTTATTGGTGGAATCCTTTTGTTAATTCCGAAATTTCTTTCAGTAACTTTTATTGGCTCTTTTTGGTTCATTGCATTAATTTTTAGTTTATATATGGATAATTTATGATTCTATGAGGTGATGAATGGCGCTAATAGAGAAAATAAGTGATGAAAATAGCAACTAAAGTAGCTGGACAATCCTTCAGTGATTCATTAGAGTTTTATTAAGTGAAGGATATATATCCAAATGTAAAAGATATCATTTTAAGAAGAGTTTTATAACATATTAGTTATTAAAATTTAGTAGCTATAAGATAAAGATTCATAAGAATAAGCACATCATTAATTAAAATGTATAACAGAATTGTTTCAGATTTTATTAGAGACCTGCCTGAAGAGCTTCACTTATTCCTATTGTTATAGCGTTGCTAGCCATTTAGCAATACTTCTGTTTATATATATTAATGAGAAATGACATATAAATCCAAAATAAAATATATATATTTTATTAGAATTATTAAAACTCTTACTAAAAACGTTTTTTAACAACTCGGTAGTGTATATTTTCTAAACAATTATTTAACTGCTTATAAAAAATGCAATCTGTAATCGGGGATACATTTATTAGCCGTGATGGAGAAATAACTTATTCAGATGTCGAGAAAAATCAGGTAGTTTGCCTGTTTTTTACAGCCTATTGGTGTCCTCCATGCAGAACTTTTACTCCAGTTTTAGTGGAATTTTATAATGATGTTAATTATCCAGACAAGAGATTAGAGATTATACAAATCAGTTCAGATAAGGATGAGCAGATGTTTATGGACAGCTTTAACCAAGTGCCTTGGATTGCAATTCCCTATGGAGACAGCAGAAATATTTCTTTAACTTCCCCATATTTGGTTAACCAGCAAAATGATTAGAAAAATAAACCTTTTTGGTCTTTATTAGTGAAAATTTTTTAAATAAAAAGTTTTTGTTTATTAAATATTTTGGTGCATTATTAATAATTATAATAATATGCATCTCCAGATAATATATCAAATTTAAGACAAATTGAGTCCTAAGATATAAGATTTATAAATTTAAACTAGATTTTTAATTTATTAACAGAGAACTTTTGAAATCTAAAATACTTGTTGGAAACTCCTTAAGTTGACTGGTCAAAACTGCAGCCTTAGAAGTAAGAAAAAGATTCAAGGTCCAAGGAGTTCCGATTTTAATGCTGCTTAATAAGGATGGAACTCTTGCACAAGGAACAGGAAGGGCAGATGTACAAACTGAAGGTCCTGGATGCTTTGATAGATGGTATAACTTAGTTAATTAAATAGATCCTAAATAATAAGCATTATCTAAAAGCTTTATGCATATAAATTAATCAAAAATTATTTTAAAGTACCCACACTTTTATGAATTCTATTAAATAGCTGAGAATGAAATTTATTATCTTTTACATGAAGAAAAGCACTGACTCCCCCCCCATCCTTGATCAAACGATTGACTGTAAAAATTCCTAAAAATTGGGGAAATTAACCCCCATCCTTGATCGAACGATTTTCATATCATGCAAATTTTTATATATATAAAAATATATTAGTTATCAAAAGCCTGGGAAGATGTACATAATGAAGTTGCTTTCAGAGACTTTGAGACGACAAAAAGCTTTGTAATCAACCATCTGAAGTGATTTAGTCATAAACCTAGGCTTAAAAACTCAATAATCTAATAAAATAGAGATTCTTTAAAATTTTAAAAAAAAAAAATTAATTTATAAGGAACAAATTAAAATTTATACAGTTTAAAGGGGTAACCAAAAAATCAAAATATTAAAAATTGGTATTTTTATGAAAATAATTCAATTTTTTGCTGTAAAAATAATTATTAAATACTCTTAACCCTCTTATTTAAAAGTAAATAAAACAAAATATATATATATATATATATTTTTATATATAAAAATTTTTTTCCCCCAAAACATTTTTTTTAACCCCCATTCTTGATCGAACGATGGCGAGTCGTTCGGGGAGTGAGCACTTGCCAAATGCTGAAGCTGAAACTATTTTTTGGATAATTTTTTATTTGATAATTCCCTCTCCTTTCCAATTTCTGTATTTATCATTTTTCTTGTTTTTCAACCTCAAATCTTTCTATTCAATAGTTTTTATTTCATAACTATAATTTAAAAATGCTCGGCCAATTGAGCAGTTATTTTCCATTCCCAAATCGAAGTAATACCTAGTTAGAGGACTTGATGTCACTTTCTACAATTAATGAGGCTGATGCGCCGAAAAAGCTAAAAAGGTGGTTCAAGTCAGAACAGATTTCTTTAAAAACAAGCGATATTGATGGAGCAAAACCCTATTTAAGAGGTTATGAATTCATCAACAAGCCAGATTTTATAAATTTTACAGAAGATATAGACAGAACGAAGCCAGCCAGACTCCACCAGCCGCTTAATAAGCCTTATTTTAGCTTGATGACTCATGATATTGATAAAGCAACCCCTAAAAAAGGTGAGTTTATCACTACTCGAATCGGGACAAATCCGCTTCAGCCAGTCTATAACCTACCAAGCTTTGAAATAAGGCCAGTAACTCCTCCAAAGTTCGTCAGAGACCAAATAGCAATTGACGATATTAAAGGCACAAAACCCGAAAAATACTTCAAATGGGCTCAACGTGACAATATGAATGTCAGAGATATTGAAGGGGCCAAGCCAAAGCCAGAAAGGCATTTAGTTAAGCCTAATTTTATGGACACCAGAGACATAACAAAAAGTGACAGCTCAATTAGCAATAGAGTGACGAACCCTCTTGACCCAGAATATATAGTTAAAAATGAAGAAGGAAAAGTAATGCCTTATGGGTTTGTGGATGGGAGCAAGCCGAGAAAACTCATTAAGACAGAAATAGAAGTTCACCGTTCAAATTTAAACACTGATGATATTGACGGAGCAAGGCCAGGGACTGTTGGAGTTTTAGTAAGAGAAAGAAGGCAACAAAAAGATGGAATCGGAATCAATGACATTGATAAGTCTCAATCTGGAAGCTTAAAACGTGGAATATCAACAAATAGAAAAACAAATCCGCTGAATCCTGTTTATACCTGGCAAACTGAAGAAGTCAACCAAGAAGCAAATTTGCCAGTTAATGAAGCCTCAAAAAAGCCTGGATACAAGAGATGTGAAGAAAACTTTTGGGGTGTAACGCCTTCACCTTCTACAAAGCCTTCTGCAAGACCGCATACCGCAGCACCACAGGTTGCGACCCATACAATTGATCCAGATTTTACTAGAAATTTGAATAAGTTCTATTTGGCAAGTCCAACAGGAACTCCAGCTGTTATGGAGCAGGAGCTAAAAATAAACACTGAAAAGTTCTTCAACAATAGTGGCTCTAAAGATATAAACCCCAACTCTCCAATCAATAATCTTCCGCTAATAAACAAGCAAAGACCTCCGATACCTAGAGTAGACCTTCAGTCTGAAGAGTATCAAAAGAACTCTGCAGCATTTTTTGATGCCCAAAGTAATGGCTCACTTCACAGCAACAATAATTCTTCGGAAAGCAAAAGGCTATATTCGGCAGGATCAAGACCGAAATCATCCCTTAGCATTGACCAGAAAAATTACAAGTTTGGGCTTTCACGTGCTGATATAGGTAGACCTTCAGATAATATATTATCACAGACAGAGGCGAAAGCTGGAACTCCTGTTTCTCGTCCTAGGCCAATGAGTTCAATTTCGAGATCGTCGTACAATTCATCTCAAAAGTAATTTTTATAAAAATAATATTAGGTGTATCTAAGACATTCTTTTTATTTGGAAATTACTAATTATGTTATAGTGCCTATAATTAGCAATTTTGGTTCTAAAGCTTACAATCTATATAGCCCAGGAACGATTTTGATGGTTCGCACTAAGAAATCCCTTGCAATTAATCAAGTTGAAATAGAAAAACAAACTCAGGAGTCGATAAATACTCCAGATAAGATCCAAATTGTTCCTTATTCCCTCATCCTTGAGCGAACAAAAAAATTCTGTTCCCTCACAAAAAGGGTTAATTTTTCTTTTTTTAAATAAAAAATTATAAATATATTTTTTATATAAATGCTTTTCTATAAAATTTAAAAATGCCCAATTCGTAAAATTGGATTGCAAATATTAATTTAATCTGCAAAATTTATGTTTTAAAACGCAATTTGTTTAGAATTAAACAGAATTAGCTCAGAGATTTCCTTATATTAATTATCACTTATATATCAAAAAAAATTTTTTCATAAAAAATTTTTGTTCGCTTACGGAGGGTGGCTTTTGGGCAAAAAATAGGGATTTAAGTTTTGTTCGCTCACGGAGGGGTGAGCAAGTCGCCATTTTAATGTATTCTGAAATATACCAAATTTTTAAAGAAAATTTATATATTGAACTATTTACAATTGATAGAGTCAATTGTATGATGATTATTTTGACAAGTATTTGAGTATTTTATCAATCAGGACTTCAGCTTTGCACGGTTTTATGATGCATTCTTTCATCCCTGACTCTATACAAAGAGAAAGTTCCGCATCTGAAGTAAAAGCAGTGTATCCAATAATAGTAGGAAGATAATCAATAATGCCTTGATTATACATTTCTCCTATATTTTTGGCTGCTTCCCATCCATTCATCTCAGGCATGCTTCCATCCATTACGATAAGCTTATAAGGCTTCTTTTTGTTACTCATCTCTTCCACCATCTTGACGGCCTGTTTCCCAGTGCATGCTTCATTGAATAAAATTTTATGGCTTCCAAGTAAAGAACCCATCACTATCCTATTAAAATCGTTATCATCGACGACCAAAACTTGTGTGACTTCAGACTGTATTAAAGCATTAAAATCTTTTATAGAAATATATTCGCTTTCTTCTGATAAAGTTGCTGATATTTCTTGATTTTCTTCATAAATGAGATTTGGCTGTTCAGATTGGTCTTCTAGTATATCAATTGAGACTGTAAACGATGACCCTACTTGCTGCTTTGATTTTACTTCAATTGAAGACCCACCTAATTCTTGTGCGATTATGTTAGAAATAAATAGCCCGAGCCCACATCCTGAAGGATTTAAGCTTCTATTGTGGTGAGTATTAAACTCTTTAAATAAATCCTGCAGTTTATCTTTAGGAATCCCAATTCCTGTATCTTTAACAGTAATTCTTAATTGCTGCTTTGTATTTGACATGCAGCAGATCTCAATTGAGCCTTTCAGTGTGAATTTAAGTGCGTTACTTAAAAGGTTAAGTAAAACTTGGCTCAGCCTTAAAGGATCTGTATAAATCAAAGTCGGAAGCTGAGGATCAATTCTGGTAAAAATCTTCAAGCCTTTTTTTTCTGCCTGCATTTTTATAAGTTGGACAGTGTCATGAATTGCATTTCACAGTAGAAAGCTTGATTTTTGGATAGAGAATGCTCCAGCAAGTATTTTTGAATAGTCAAGCAGGTCATTTACTAATGAAAGTAAAAGCTTAGATGAAACAGAGACCATGTCCAAATTTTCTTTCCACGACTTATTGCTTGAGATTTCTGGTTCTTCTTTTAATGATTCAGCCATAAATGCAATAGCATTTATAGGAGTCCTTAGCTCATGAGAAACAGACCTTAGCAATATATTTTTCAATTTATTGTCAGAAACTGTTTTTTCTAATTCAATTACATGATTTACGTTGCTTACTGTCAGCAATATTGCGTTTTGATTTTCCCAAGAAACCCTTTGGCCTTTCCATTCCATGCTCAAATTTTCAGATTCGCTTACACCCAATACGATTTCTTGGTTTATTGCCAAATTTGGAATTAGGTTAATGTCATCAATTAACTTGTTTGTACTTGACAAATTTGAATGCTTTCTCCCATGGCAATATTCCATTGAAGAAATTATTGGAACAACTTGACCAATATTACAGTTCAGTAGCTTCATAAGATTTTCATTGGAATACAAAATTTCTTTCCTTTCTGATAAGATTAATATCCCTTCAGGAAATAAGTTGAAAATAAGGTTAAGCCTTTTTTCAGCACTTTCGAAGCCTTTTCTTATAAGAAATCTTTCAATGGTTTTTGCTTTTACATGTCTGCAGCGCAGTTCGCACAAAAAAATTATTAAAAACCCTAGAAGGTGAGGCATTAAGTTAGTTGTCAATATTACTTCACCTGTTATATATTTATGATAATGCCATATAAATAAGTCCTTGCATAAAACCAATATTCTTACCTTCTGTCTGAGTGCATACAAGCCTTTTCTCTCATAGAGGGGCTTATATTTTTTTTAAAAAGGTTTATTATTTTTTCAGATTTAAATCATAGATATTTAAAAGTCCATTTATTTAAATTAGAAAATATTTTGGTTTTTGCTATAAAACGACCCATTAGGCTATGAATTGCCTGCTGGGTTGCCTTTTTGTCTGACTAATTTATTTGGTGGGACGAAATTGATTTTTTATAATCAATTTTGGCCCTGCCAAGTAAAATTGGTCGAGCAGGTTAGGCTGCCAATGAGAAATTCAATCCTGATGGGGTTTCATAGCAATTAGCTAATGTTTCAAAATGCATGCTTAAAATTTATAGGATTAGCCAAAGATTTGATTATCAATTCTTATTTATTTATATATATATCAAAGGATTTTTGTATAAAAATATTTTTTGCTCTTTTACGAGGTTAATCTCAAAAAGTCGTCTTTTTTAATAATTTGAAAGCGGAAGGGAGAGTTATAAGAGAAGACCTTATGAATGGTCACTCACATATATTAACTATCGCAAAAGACAACAATGCAAAAAGTAATTCAATATTATGAGATTCATTCATACTTTTAACTTTCCACATAAGGCAATTATATTCGGTGACTAAAACTGGCACTATTGTTTTTCATCGCATATTTTTCCCTTCAGTATAGCTTAATAATAGGCAGGTAAGTAAATGAACAACTCCAAAGGGAACGTTTGAGATAATCAGTGAATGCTGATGCAGTGATAAAACGAGCTCAAATCCTCAGTATGAAAGAATAATGCCCATTACATAATAAAAAAACTGCTTAAGGATTTGAAACTTCTCATTCACCTCTTCTTCCCAACATAAGCTTTCTAATTTTTCCATTAAATTTATAAGTTTCTTTTTTATTTACTAAATTAGCCCAGTATCGAATTAAAAAACTAAAAAATAAAAGGTAAAATGCTTCCATTGCTATTTTAATAAACTTTTGAGAGCAGCCAATTAAAAATTTCGCTCTCAGAGCTTCACATTGCATTAATTCAGAATTATACAATTTATTTGATACTATTTGATCTCCCAATAGGTTAAATCCGAGATTTTGAGGAAATGTATAGAATGGTAGATAGGAAATACTATTAATTACTTATTATCGAAAAATAGCTTAAATCATCAGAAGAAATATGAAAAAAGACAGCTCAATAAAAATAAGTTTATTTAAAATTAAATCTAATAATAAAAGTGTCAGCTTCTTATTTAAAAATTATTTATTTATAGCAAATAAAAAGCGTGAAAATGAGGTTTATAATTTAATTTAAATTTTATCTTAGCTATGATCTTAATTTATTAATTTTTTTAAGTTATTGCTTTACAATTGCCTTAATGATATTTCACATATAGCTTTTCATAGGCTAGAATGATTAAATCTGTTTTTTGCACTATACTCTAAATAAAAGCACATCAAATCTTGGCATTTTAAAAATGCCTTTTCATAAGTTACTTCTCTATCTTCTTTATCGGTTTTATTTCCAATAACAATCATTATTGCATCCTTTGAATTATTTCTTCTTGCCTCTTTAATTCAGGTCTCAATATTTTCAAACGATGTACGATTGCAAACATCAAATAATACTAGAACTATATCCAAGTTATAGTAAAACATACGAGGCATTGGCCCGAATTTTTCTTGAGATGCAGTATCTCTAATTTGAAATATAATATTTTGCTTAAATAACCTCTCCTGAGTAGCTAACCGTACAAATTTTGTTTATATCATATACTCTTCTTGCTATATATTAGGACGTTATTTGATTTATTATGGATATAAGTTCACGATTCAAATGAAACAAGGATACCCTAGGCCAATCACAATAAATAGTTTTAGACCGCTCAAGAGAAAAATCATCAGTTTAAGTTTAATAGAATTACTCTTGCACATCAGTGCTATAAATCTTGTTTTACTTGAAGTCCAGCTACATTAACAGCTCTGAATAGCGGTAGGTGGACCGGCCTAACCGTCAAACAGTTAAAGTTAATAAGCCCTTCCAGACTTCTCTAGTCAATACCAGCCTCAGCACCGACCTTTTCTCGTCAAGCCAAGACTCTTAAGAAACTTTGACTTATCTCACTAAGCTTGGTTTATAGGCTCAACCTGCTGGTGACAGGTGTTAGGACCTATCCCTAACTATAATATTGTGAAATCATCAGAAATGATTCGTCTTAATAATGATGATTTACCACAGCCACAATTGCCTATAATACCCAGTCTAATAAATTTTGCTTTTGATTCATCGTGGTCTAGCATTTTTTTCTATATATAGGCATGAGTAAAATGTTTTTAGCAAGTTTAATTATAGTATCAAATATTTTAATAAATTTGTATAAACTAAGAACCTATTAAATAACTCCTATAATTTCTTTGTCGTATTAATATTTTTAAAATTATAAGCACATAAGACTGCTGATTATTTTAGGGATTTCTTTCAATTTATTGCTTTTTTAAATATTAAATTAATACCATTCCATAATTTTCAATATAGATATTATTAGACTTATTAAATAAGCAAACTAATTATTATTCTAATAAAATCCTTTTAGATAAATAGCACTTAAGATTTAGCAATGCTTTTATTATTAGAAATTAACAATCTTAACCATGGCCATTTACTTAAATAATCGAATGGTTTTCTAATTCAAAGTCTTGAAACTCTGCACAAGTGGAAAATAATCCATTATAATTCTCATCCTCATAAGTAGGAGCAGAAGCAGATAGAAGAAATTCGTCTTTTGGAATATAAGGCGGAATTCCTAAATCTGTGAGCATAGTCCTTTGTAAGTAACTTTTAAGTGCAATTCAGCTTTCTCTGCAGGCATCGAAATGATTCTCCGACTGACAGCACTGGAATTGGAATTTTTGACATAAAATTCCTGGATCAAGGTCTAAAAATATCAACTCTATATAATAATAGAATGATACTTTTGTGGCTTCATGGTTAAAATAGTGCCTAATAAATGCTGCGTTAAAGCTTTTTTGAGTCGCCTTGTCAATTTTTCTTCTTTTTTTCTTGCCATCAGTGGTTGGCCCAGATTCGGTTTGTGACTCTACTTCAAGTACGTTTCTATTTGCTTACTTAACTTAACTTAGAAATTAGAGGGCGTCTGCCGTTTTGATTACGCAGTCACCACGGACCCTAAAGTCGGGTTCACCTGCTTTGCGCCGTCTTCGGATTCACCTTGTTCGAGTTGGGACAATGATTCGCCGGCCAAGCTCGGCTCTGACACTGCCTTTCCCCTTCTTCAGCTCCTGGTGGCATGGTATTCTGAAGTGAGATTTCACCTGGACGTCTACTCCTCTCCTTGCGGCTTGAGTGTTGAGTGGGCGGGCTATGGACTTCTGCGGCTGCTGCTTGGGTGGACGAAGTTGACCACTCAAAAATCCCAAAAAAATGGAATTTCTGGTGACCTCTCGGCAAAAAGGAAAAATTCAAGTCCTGGGGCGTAAAACTCCCAGTTTCACGCTAGGCAATTGCCCGATTGGTCTAGGTGCTCCCTGTAGACTTAGCTGGGCTTGCCCTTTCCAAACCTGAACCCCTCCTCCCCTTCGAGGTAAAAACCTAATCCTGAATTTGGACTGAGGGCTAGGATCTGTACAGTACCAGAATTGCTTACCTAGCATTGCTGTCCATTTCTGGGTTAGTAAAACCTTGCCGGATATAATTAAAATATGTGCTCGGAAGCTGCGTGGCCGGAGGCCATGCCAGGTGGAGACGCCATATTTTAATTATACGTTTCTATTTGCAAAAAAATGCTGTTGTAAGCGGTTCCATATTAATAACCCTCTTTGACTTTCTTGCTTAAAAGCGCAGATGTGCTTGCTTGAAAGATTCCCTGATTGGATTTGGCGGTTGAGCTTTTTGTGCCCTCTTATTAGCTTGCATCTTAGATATAGCTCTTTCCCTTGAATAGCCGGTAACGGGCTGGCTTCATCCGTTATCGGGCTATTCAAGGGAAAGTGCTATACTCCTTTTTGGGAGGAATGCCTTTTTTTGTTTTAAAGCGGGAAAGTAGCTCGGAATCTGGCTCCTTTTTGCGGCCTGGCCTTTTCACTTCTCAAACTAAGTCTTCGACGATTGAGCTGCTTCAATTTTCATAGCTGTCTGAGTCTTTTTCATAGGCGCCGTTGCTTTCATCAATGCACATGTCAGCCCAATTGTAATTAGGATCAAGTGGTATGAATCCTTGTTGCATAAGGGCTGAAATTTTTGGAGTGCCTATTGCAGTGGCATCAGTTTGCTTCACCGTTTCCCTATTCGCTTCCATAGTTCACTCTTTATATATTTATTAGAAAACCATGGTTTCACTTTATCCATTTTAAAGTCTTCTAAATCACCTGTTTTTGTAGCCTTTACTGGGAATATTATCTTTTATTTTGTGTTACTTTTTTAGATGCATAAATAATAGTTTAAGCTTTAGGAAGTTATTTTTTGTTGTTTTTTGCGCTCAAATAATAAATTTACATAAAAGGAGTATTTAATTTATAAAAAGGAAGCATTCCTTCTATAATTTTGATATCCTTCTACAATTTTTGAAAAGTATAAATTAATAGGATAAGATGGAGTGTTGAGTCTAGATTTGCAATGACAAAAATTTTAGCCATTTTCGATTATAATAAAAATGCTTAGATTTAAAAAGAGCTGAAGAAAAATTTAAAAGGTAAGAAATATTGAATTAAGTGGAATAGTAATGGTAGATAATGAAATGAAGGCGAGCAAATATGAGCTAAAATTTTATATTTATTTCCCCTAACCATTGTTTTTATTTATTTATTCTATAAATTTTATTAATAAAATGTTGCCTTTAGCACAATTAGTTATACTATTGCGCTATACTTTAAATAAGAGCGCATCAAATTTTTTATTTTAATTGTGTCTCTTCACAAGTTACTACTCTATCTGCTTAATTGTTTTATCTTATAATAGCAATTCATGAATTTTTAGATTTTTTTACTTGAATTAAGTTTTCTATATCTTTATCGATTACTAACATCAAATACCAAAAATTTTATATTCAATCACAGTAAAATATGCCTGAAAATAATCTATATTTACTCGAATTACAGTATCTCTATTACTTATACTGAAGTTATTTTTATGTATTTTTCGCATAATAATTGCAAGAATATTATCAGAAATTAGATTTCTTAAATAGTTACTCAACAATTATCTCGAAAATAGCAGAAACCATTTCATTTATGGAAGGATTTATTTAGATAAAAATTAATAATTTAATTATTTTGCTATTATCAGAAACTGCCAATCTTAATCATGATCAGTTTGCTTAAATATATTTATGGAAAATAATCCATTGAATTCTTGCTTTCATTTGCAGAAATAGTAGGTGGAGCCTCATTAATAGGAATTCAAAGGGGAATTCCTATATCTGTGAACATAGTTCTTTGTAAGTAGTTTTTAAGTTCCGTCCATTTTTCAGTGCAAAATACTCTATGATCCCTTAATTCACAACACTCAAACCGGAATTTTTTACGTAAAGTTTCTGGATCAAGCTCTAAAAATATCAACTCTATATAGTAATAAAATGATACTTTAGTTGCTTCGTGCTGAAAATATTTCTTAAGAGCTTCATTCAAGCTTTTTTGAGCTAATTTGCCATTAATTGGCCCAGATTTAGTTTGATACTCTTCAAGTATATCTTTATTTTCTCAAAAATGTGCTTCCAATCGGTTACATATTATTACCTCACTTGTATTTTTTATCTTGAAGATTCTCTTTGAGATCTTGTGGATGATTTTTTGGTGCCCTTTAATTAGCTTTAATCAGAGATGCTTCTTTTTAGGAGGAATCCTTAGCCTGGTCATCTTAAAGCTCAAAAATCTCTGGGACCCTGGCTCATTTTTGGGGGATGGCATTTTTACTTCTTCTGAATTTTCATCAACTTCAAAGTTTAATGCAAAACCATATTTTTCGTACCAACGGCACGCACAATCCCAATCGTAATCTGAATCTTTTTCTTATGTATCGTATGAAGTTTTTGGATTAGCTAATAAAGTGTCATCCGTTGGATTCCCTATTCCACTACTATTCTCCATACTTCGCTATTTATATATTCGATTTGAGCCATTGTTTTATTTTATCCGTTTTAAGCATCTTCAAAATCGATCCTTTTTAGAGCCTCTCTATAAATTTTATAATCATCTTTGGTTGTGTTTTATGATGCATAATTAAAATTTAAGCTCTTAGACAATTTTAAAAAAATTATTAAAGGAGTATCAAGTCTGAATTTGCTGCTAATTAATTTAACTAATTCTCTTAGTTTTAGACTATCAAATATCAATTTTTTAAGTTTTTAAAACTCGCTCCTAATTGCATTCATATAATTAATGTTAGAGACAATTTCTTTTTATATTTCCATTTTGTTTTTGGCAAACAGAAACTTTAATAATTCCTACTACAGAGGAAATTATATCATTAATTTATGCTAAAAAATTTGAAATTAATAATCAGAATCGGCTCCATAAATTATTTAAACAAAAAATCTGTCAATATAAATATAAAGCAGAAATGCCTAGCAATAATAAAGAAACTAGTTTTGACTCTATTTTTACTCCCCCCCCATCCTTGATCGAACGATTGACTGTAAAAATTCCTAAAAATTGGGGAAATTAACCCCTATCCTTGATCGAACGATTTTCATATCATGACAATTTTTATATATATAAAAATATATTAGTTATCAAAAGCTTGGGAAGATATACATAATGAAGTTGTTTTCAGAGGCTTTGAGACGACAGAAAGCTGCGGAATCAACCATCCGAAGTGATTTAGTCATTAATATATGCTTAAAAACTTAATAATCTAATAAAATACAGATTCTTTAAAATTTTTTTTTAAAAAAAATTAATTTAATAAGGAACAAATTAAAATTTATACAATTTAAAGGGGTAACTAATAAATCAAAATATTAAAAATTGGTATTTTATGAAATAAATTAAATTTTTTGCTGTAAAAAAATAATTATTAAATATTCTTAACCCTCTTATTTAAAAGTAAATAAAAAAAAATATCTATATATTTTTTTATTTTTATATATAAATTTTTTTCCCGAAAATTTTTTTTTAACCCCCATCCTTGATCGAACGCTAGCGAGTCGTTCGATCAAGGATGGGGGGGGAGAGTTAGTATATTTACGTATATATTTTGAGGATATAGATTAAAATATCGTAGTAAATCCACTCACCTTCTTAACTATTGTAGTGAATATCCCAGGATGCTATGATCTTAAGGGAGAAGGCTGGCAACAGAAAAAGATGTGAAAAAAGTACTACTAAAATTTCTAATGGTGCAAATATGGTAGGAAAAAAGTACCATCGAATTTTATACGCAAATGTTATGATTTTTATCCCTTTCATGGCCGAAATGGACAATCTTAGAGTTATAATAAGAATAACTAATTGGAAGAAATTGTATCAAGTGTAAATTCAAGCATTAAATGGTTTTACCCAAATGCATTCAAAAGACAAGATATTGAATGCAACTCACCTTTGGATAGCTTTTTATTAAACTATTGCTATATACCTTAGATTATACATGCAAGATATTTATTTCAAATGCCACTAGAATCCTCTCAAATTCTATATTGAAAAGATTGTTCAATCATGAATTTTATAAATATATTTCAATTAGCTATTACATATACCCAGAGCAGTCATTTTAATACTCTAAAGATGCTTTCTATCATGATATCATATGAATTTATTTTCAAATTTATAATCTATAGTAAATTTCCGCAAATTGCACAAATTTCTAGCATTTACTATGAGATATCGATATGAATAATCTTAATTATAAAATAGGCTTTTCTTATCACGCATAAATGTTAAGCTTCTAAAGCATATATTGTTCCGTGAAGCACTTGCCAGCTATATTATAAAATTTATGATTTATGAAGGAAAAAACAAAATCTGCAGAAAATGCTGGAATTATTAGATTGCTTTGATAATTGTAACATTTAATTGTTTACGGATAATTTTATATGCTTCTGCATCACTTCAGGAACTATCAAATCGAGATATTTATTGCCAGCATTATCAGAAAAAAACTTTCCTGAAACATTTCAAGTTCTTAATATATTTATTTCTGAAGAAAAGGCAATTTATTGGTGTAGACGAAGTGGCAATGGTGAACTGATAGCCCAAATTTCATTCTGGGAAGGCTTTTTTATTTGGGAATCTGCCAAGAAACTGGAAAGATTCTCCCAGAGGTACCAGAGCATATATCTTTGCCAATCTGGAAACTTACCCAATATGGTAATGTACGTTGCGTCCCTCTTAAGATTCCATTTTTATTAATAGATAGTGGGCAATCCTGAATAGCGTGCGTTTTGATAGCGCTAGTCTTCTAACTCCGGTAGATAATATGAGCTCTCATCCTGCAGGAGCAACCTTCACGATATTGTGAAATGCGAGCGAGCAGGTGGGAGGCCTTAGTAAAGGAAATAGAGCTTCGCCAAACTGTGATTTTCCAATAAGTTTATGATATCGTTAACCTATATATTTTTAGAGGTTTTGATTTATATAATACTTTAAGATCCCTGAATTTCCTCCAATACTGATCTTGCTGCGTTTTTAGCATTATATGTATCTTCTGTATAAAAACTGAACTGGATTTTATATAACCAATAAAAGTATCAACGATAAAATTAAAGATTTTTTTAATATTTTTGAACTCTTATGAATAGATACTGCATGGCTTATCCTAGATTTTAGCTCTTCATATGAAACCCATCACTTAATTAACTAGAAAGTTGATTAACTCGATTTGAGTTCCTGAATTAATAAATCTCAAGTATCAAGTGGAATTAATTTAAGGAATTGGAAAATTATCTTGAGCTAAGAACGTCGACTGCCTAAAAAGAAAGGGTATATGACTGTATAAGTATAATGGCCTTAATCTATTGAACTTCTCAATATATTAATTATTCGTCTTATGCACTCTATGAAGGTTTTATTATCACTGTACAGAGTAATGTCATTTTATTAGAATTTCCATGAGACTAAAGTTCTACAAAGAATATTGCTTGAATAATAACTTGCTTTGTATATAGATTCTTAATTCCGTATTTTGAATGCTAAATTATGCTATATAAATCAAGAATATTCTGGAAAAGCAGACAGAACCAATATTCATAAAATAATTAGGCTGACAATATTAATCTTTTTTTATGCTAATTTAAGAATTTATAAAAATTTTAAGTATTTTAATTATTGATTAATATGTTTTTAACAAAATACTAATAATTCTTATTTATATAAGTTGAGTGGATCTAGAATTTTCTCAAGTTTTCTTGATATTTTAAAAATGAAACCAAATTTTATTAACTATTTACATTTTATTTATAGCTATTTAACTGGATCCAACACCTTCCTCTATTTTTGCTTTTTTTCTTGAGTTTCCTTCAGGATCCATTTTTCTCGCCTTTATTACTAAGTTTTCTATAATGAGAGGCTTAATGCTCGAATTTTCTACAGGCTTAATCACAAGGTAAAATCAGCCATTTCGAAAATGAGAAGTAACCTCTTTGATCACAACTTTACTAAAAACTATTTGACTATTGCTTTCTACCTCAGTTGTTCCTCTCATGATTTTATCTCCTGATGTATTTATTAATAAAAGTTTTGGAGGATTTTCAGAAGTGAAAATCATGATTTTGAATTTTAAGCTGCTAGGAAGGGTCACCTGATTTCCCTGACCATCAATAATTTGAGCTGTCAGCATAAAGGCTCTTTCTTTATAAGCAGGCTCAGGAACTTCACTTGTTATACATTTTCCTATAAATAGTCTGATTTCTCTATTGGCATATATAAAGGATAGGTAAATTCATAGATATGAGTATAGCTTGATAAAGTATTGAAACTCAGTGGAACCCCCACAAAGGACTGATAATAGGCTAGTCGAAGATGTGGATTCTTCAGGGGATTCAGCAAGTGGTAGACTTATGTCTTTCTGAGTTAGTGATTCAAGCTTGGATAAAAGCCGTGTTAGCTTATTGTTGGCTGCTTCATTTTGATCAGTCAGAAGCTTAATCATAGCGTTTTGCTGCTGAAGAATCTGGATTATCTGGCTGGATGGGATAAAACTTTTAGAAGTTCTCATTGGCTGTGGACAAATAATATCTTGCAAAGGGCTGACTCTTTTCAATTGAAGAGTTTTTAAGCATTCACAAGACTCTTCGCTTTGTCTGCATTCCACATTAACTTTACACATATTTTTATTATGCACCTGTTAGGATCAACTTTTAAGAAAATGGCTTTTAATGGTTAAAAATGGTCAGTATTATCAAAAATAAGTGACTGAAGAGCTTATTATGCTAAATAATACAGATTTAAGATCACTTATCGGCTTATAAAAGTTTTAAAATTTTGTTTTAGAATAAATATAGCTAAACCTTATATGGTGTTTTGTTTGAAATTGCCTTTAAATAAATTCAAGCCAGATTTATTGAAATTCAGATTAAATTAATATAAAAAATAATATATTATATCGATGATTTTCATAAATCTGAAAATATTTTTTTGGAATTTATTTTTAAATTTTCTTTCAAAAAATTCTTATTTTCCTCGTTCAACACCCTTTTTCTATTTCATAATTATTTAAAATGGGTATCCAAAGCCTTTTACAATTTCTAAAACCTTTACTGATTGATAAGCATATTTCTGAATATTCAGGTCAAAGAATTGCTATAGATAGCTATTGTTGGTATTATTTATATAGGCTTCACAAAGCAGTCTATTCATGCGGCCGAGATCTTATTCAGGGAAAAAACACAAAAAGGTAATTTTTATTAAGACATATCGATTATTGTGTTAAGAAAGCCCTTGAATTAAGAAAAATCGGTGTAGAGCCTGTTATGGTTTTCGATGGAGCCCCAATGCCATGCAAAGCTGATACAAATCACGACCGTCGACAAACTCGTCAAGAAGCCATGGACAAAGCAGTTGCCTTAGATGAAGCTGGAAACATAAGAGAAGCTGAAAAATTTTATTCAAAAGCAGTTTCTGTAACCCCAGATATGGCTAATGAGTTAATTGAAGAATTAAAAAGTTATGGAATTGAATGTATAACAGCCCCATATGAAGCTGATGCCCAACTCGCGTATTTGTATAAAATTGGCTATGTTTCAGCTGTTATCAGTGAAGATTCCGATTTACTTGTATTTGGATGTGAAAAAGTTTTATATAAATTTGATACAGCTGGAGGAGGGTCACTAAAGGAAATGGATTTAAGGAATTTGCATAAATTGACGCAATATAATATGAAAAATTGAAATCATGAACAATTTATGATGATGTGCATATTAGCCGGGTGTGATTATTTGAAAAGTTTTAAAAACGTTGGAATTAAAACTGCATATAAAATTATATCGCAAACTATTGAGTTAGACAGAATTGCTGCAAAGCTGAAAATAGAGCCAAGTATTAGAGAAGATTACCAGAAACAATTTTTAAAAGCAGTTTATGCTTTTAAGTTTCATAGAGTTTATGATCCTTTTCAAAGGAAAATGGTTATGCTTAATGAAATGGATGTTGAAAGGATTATGAGAGAGATTGGGGATCTTGATTTTCTAGGAAGAGATTTGGAACCAGAATTAGCAAGAATGGTAGCAGAATCAGAGGTTCATCCTTTAACAAAAAATCCATTCAGAGCTGGACTGAAAAGGAAATATGAAGATAATTTTCCTATGAGTTATAAAAAATTTAAACCAAACCAGCCTTCAAATGTTTACCAGCAAATTAGAGCTGTGAAAAATTTCAATGAAAGCGAATATCATGCAGACTCTCAGGATAGTGAAATTCCTACACCTAACTATCAAACTCAAATTCGGCCTATTCAATTATAATGAGCTGGAAGAATTTCTTAAGGGCCTTGATTTGAACAGATATAAGCAAGTATCTGGTGAATTTTTATTTATTAAGCAATATGATACACTTTGTTAATAAAATTTAGATACTTAACAATTCAATAGAAAGTTAATGAATTAAATAATTAAATTATCATGACTAAGAGTTCAAAGACATAAAAATGCTATTTATCTTAATTTAAATATTTTTTTATTTTATTAATAGAAATCTTTTGATATTGGCAAAAATTTTAGCATGTTTAGTGTCGCCATCATAAATTGTGTTATGCATTAAAACTCGAAGAACTTCTAATCTATTAATACATTTTATTTCAAAAATTTAAATCCAAACTTATTTTCCGCATCTTGACTCGGTACAAATTAAAAAGTGCCATTTCTAAAAACATTTCTGACATCTTTAATTTGTGCTATGTCGTTTGAAATTGAAATTCGAAGAATTTATCCAAATTAATGAAATTTCTTTAAAAATTATTTCTTGATTTAATTCAAACATATTATTGGCGAAAATGAGAGGCTAAGAATTTTTTTCAACAGAGTATAAAGCCATTAATGAGAAAGCCTCCAATCGTATTGAAAATGAAGAAAAAATCTTGAGATATAGAGGCTGAGATTAATGAAATTAGGAATGCTCTAACCAAAAATGATGATGAAGAAGAGAACAATGAAGAAAAGCAAGACACTCAAGAGAGCCAATCTGCGATTAGCACAGTTCTACTACCTTTTGCTACAAATAGAGAAGAATGCAATCAGTCTCAAATAGATAGGATTGAAAGTCAAGAGTTTTTAGGGAGTAAAAAACAACTAATTTTGCAAAACAAGTGTATATTAGGGGTCAAAACAAAATCTGCTAATAATTAATTTATTATAAAATAAGACTAATATTTAAAGCACTAATAAAGTAAGATGTAGAGGCCTGAAAATAAATTAACAAAATATACATTTAAAAAATAAGCTCAAGATATTTATCAGTAGATTTCCTATTATTTCATAGAATGCTGCTATCAAAATAATGCCAAAGAAGCTTATTTCACATTATTTTTTATCTAAAATTTACTGAAGATCTACTTTATTTTACTTATAGCCATTGATTTTCAATGTTTACTCATTAAAAGTGTTAGCTTCTTCATGCACACTCTTTGTCGGTCCTGTCTTTTTAAGTAGAGCTCCAAATATGACATTTTCCTTTGATCTCTGAGCCAAATCTGGTGTTGACTCTTCTTCATTTTCAGCTACTTTTTTCATGTTTTTTCATGCTTCCTTAATATAATTTGTTTCTTCAATAAATTCACTACAAAGGAACCTAGTCATATCACTTGTCAAATAATTTGTGTAAACGAGTTTGCATTTTGGCTTAAACTCATCTTCGTCCTTAACTTTTAGTTCAGGACTTGCTGACTCATCTGTGCTGTCAGTTTTCGACCTAAGTTTTTGACCCTTTAATAAATAAATATCATATCTGCTTTCACTGCACGTAACTCTTTTATGGTTAGGATGCAATGGAATTTTAGGGTGATCAATGGAGCTATAGAGGACTGTTGCATGTCCGGGCTCATAGCTGATTGTTCTCAGCAATGACAAGTCCATAACTTCATTTCTATCTGACACGAAAACTATTAAAACTATTGATTGTTTATCATTAATTTTTTCGACAACTTCATAGGTTGATATAAATAAATCCCACTTTTTCCTGACTTCCCCATTTAAAATTCGAGCAAAATATTCATTTTTTTGGGTATATTAACACATTAGATTAAATTTTAATCGAAAATTTAATGTGAATATACTAATTTTTATATAAAGCCTCGACCTAATTTAATGGAGATAATGCAAGTAGAATGCTATTTCAACTGTTTTACACTGAATCAGTTAATTTTTTGAATTAATTTTTCATAAATAAATTTAAATTCAAAAAGATGGCTTTTTATTTTTAAAATTCTTTATTCGAGATCAATGAAAATATAGCAGTTCTAACGGACTTTATAACTTTTACATCTTAAGCAAGAATCCTCACTATTTATTGAAATATTCAGATTATAAATAAGTATTAAACTAGTTTAATCAAGTTTTATATAATTTGTTTTTAAATAATTAAAAATAATTCTTATAATTTGTATAATGCTCAGGAAAATAAGATAAGTAATAATAATTTCCAATTAAAAAGGCTCTTCTCATCCTGCCTAAAAAGTGGGAATCTCGCGGCGAACTTTGGGTTAAATAAAAGTGACATAGAAAAAGGGGTGACAAGTGAAAACTAATCTGGCAACAAAAGAGCCAAATTTCAATGATGCAATTATCGCGGATGAGCTATAATTTTTTTTTAAAAAATTAACCCTCCATAAATAGGATCAGACTCATTTTGTTTCCAATTAAAAGAGGGGATTAAAGGTTTTTTTCTGTGATGATTTCTATTATTGTATCAATTGATGCATTAATTTCCATCTCAGCTCTCGCTTCAATCAAATTTCCTGATTTTCTATAAGCGAATTCTAAATTTCCAGGGTATCCATCTGTGTTTAGCTTTTTCCAAGACGAGCTTGTTTTATCGCTTGCAGATCTTGGTGACATTTGAGGCTGGAAAGTATGCTCATTCCAATTTTCAAACGCCATTATAGCATCTCTATCATCATTTAAAATATAACTTAATAAATGACTATCTCCCAGCTGCTCTTTGATTTTCCCACATATCTGTTGGGCTAATTCTGCAGAGTCTCCTTGGAAAACTCTTGTAAGATGAAAATTTAATCTCATTTCCCTAAATAGGTCCATATTAATCCTCATCATTGAATCAATCATTGTTTGGTAATACCTAAATGTCGTTGAGCTTGTCAACTTGTTCAAAATATCCAATGCTTTTGACCCTATCCCTGGAACCCCGCACAATGGCATTAACCTCGTAAGCAAAACAATTGCAACTGGTGGTGAAATTTCTTGTTTTTGATTAAAGAAATCTCTTTCAAACTGCTCTAAAGCTTTGAGTCTTTTGTGTTCCGATTTCTCAATCCGTTTAATAAAAGCTGCCACACATAGCTCAATAGGGGAGAACTTGCAGGCTGTTGAATTATTCCGCTCAAAAATTAGTGAACGGAATTTTTCCGGAATTTCAAGAAATTCGGCTAATTCTTGGAAGGTTTGTGGGAAGTTCAAGGAGGAGGCGATTCATAGCTCAAGGTTTCTCCTTCTTATTTCTACGCAAGAATGGTTTTTTTTCCCAAGAAGTTTCTTTTCAGGAAATTTGGGAAGTTGAGACCAATATTCGTCTGAATTTGGGTTGTTTCGGAGTGAGCTCCAGAGATTCCGAAATTGGCTGTAGCGCTTGTAAACTTTGTGTTTAAATGTGTGGAAAGATATCACTACCTCGTATTCCTGCATGAATTTTACAGTAAAATTTCTTTTGAAAACCTGGTTAGTGCACCTTAATTTTGTTCTAGGTATCGTAACATTAATACAACTATCTAAAAGTTCCATAACTTTTATAAAAAATTTGCATCGCTCATTATTGGAAAAGTCGGTTTCCATTAAAAGCTGAAAGAGAAATTACTTATTTTAACGAACACCAAGTAAAATATATCTACCAACGAAAGGAGTGTCTTAAAGAATTAAAATTTATTTTAAAAATCAATAATAAGGCAGCTATTTAATGACATCATCAAATATTAATAGTAAAATTTTCTAAAACTATCAAAATAAAGACACTTATATCATAAAGAATTACTTAAGCAAAAAGATTCGGAAACCCATAGCACATCATTTTGATGAAGCAAGAATTATCTAAGAAGTCAATATGCATATTTCCGCAACAAATCAGCCAATTAAACAATTCTCTGTTTTTAAAATGGACATCAACTCTTGTGATTTTGGTTGGATCAATTTTTGACCAAATATTTGTGATCATTTCTTTATAAGCATTTTCAAGGTCTTTATCAGGAGCCGACTGCACAGGCACTTCAACTCTTGAAGAATACTCAGGGACATAAGGATCATCAAAGCAGCCAAATAAAACGACGTGCTCAAACCACCCTAGTCCTTCAAGCTGACTTAATTGGTAAATAAATGTCTGTCTAACGTTTTCAGAATCATGCATTGTTAATTGATCAAAACAGTCAGAATGGTCAAATTTTTTTATAACCCATTTTCCAAATTCTAATAAATAGCTATCTGCGTGCTTTACTCCTAGATGAGGACTTGATAGTGAAATAAATGCGAACATAACGTCTTTAAATCGACTCAGATAAGGTAAAGCAGCTCTCACAACTAATCCTCCCATAGAATGAGCGAGAAAGGTGATTTTTAATCGGTGAAGAGGTATTTTATTTTCCATGATATACTGAGTTACCTCATCTGCTAAATTTTGACCTTGGATTACTAATGTTAAATCACTGGAAAATTCATTACTTTTTGCACATATAACGTGGCACTGAGGGTAAATTAAGTTTAAGTATTGTATTTAAAATCAATAGAATTACAATTATTTTATTACACTGAATATATATCATTGATATAATTAGGAATAGCCTTTGATAAGATATACGTCTTTGCTTCCTCCTCTGTAGCCATGAACCAGCACAATCAAGTGAAGATCTAAAATTTTACAAATACTTGATTGCATTCTTGCGCTGTCAAATTCAAAATTAAAAGCAGACTCTAACTTAAATTTTTCTGAATTAAATCTTTCTACGAAAAATATTGGATGATTAGGTATATCGTTATATAAATCATCAGCTTGTATAGGCAAAGCTATTAAATTAGAAAAATATGGGGTGACTCTTATATTTCCAGCTTTTTTCAAAAATCCAGGCAAGTTTTCTCTATATAAAGAAGGCAGGGCTGGAGCTTTAGTTTCAGTGATGATATATTCGTGGAAATATTTCGTTACTTGTAAATCATAAATATTTTTTAAAAATCTGCATATATGCTCAGGATTATATGACATTAACCTAATAAGTTCTTTAAATGACTGTTTAACAAGTTCTGAAAGCTTTATAATTTCTTCAAATATATATTCTGATATAATTTCTTGTTCATGAGTTTCAATCGCTTCAAATAGACTCATTTCTTTATTTTCTGATCCTTGGCAGAACAAAGGAAGTGATATGATAGGTGGAACAGTGCATTTTACGTCAGAGTTTGAAAAAAATAGCCGATCATTGAACATGACGATTAGATTTCTAATACTTTCGTATGCCAGTCTTATAGGATCGCACATGCGATAATATGCCCGATCTACTTCTGAGCCTCCAATATAAGGTCTATCCCCAAATAAGAATTTTTGGAGTTCATTTTGGCTTTCTATTTCGTAATTTGAAAAAATCACATGAATTGATCCTTCAAACATGCAAAAATAATAGCAATTAAAATAAAATAGCAATTTCATATATATGATGCAAACCAGTAAAATTATTTTACTTATACTAGGTATTTAATTTAATTTAGATGCTCTTTTATTGGTTGCGCATAGAATATTTATTATATGAGGGTTGAAAAAAAAATTCAAATAATTAATTAAATTTAAACAAAAAATAATTGGGATCAAAACCTAACGGCATATATTGATGCACTGAATTAAGGGCATTTGTTATAAGATAAACCTTCCGCTCAACTGATTGAAAATTAGGAGATGAGCTTAAAAGCCTAAGTTTTCTTTTATCCTTATGGCCATTCAATTCGAGATTTGTGTATAGCAGTTCAGCTTCAACTTTAAGGGGTAGAGTTGTAAAAGATCCAAAAGGGATTTTTAAACTAAAAACACACATTTCGTCTAAAATGACTGCTTCTTCTTGATATCTAACTAAAAATGCACGCGAATGGAATGAGTGAGTTTCATCTGAGATATGGGCAGGAATTAAATGATTCGGGTCATTTTTTAGTCATTTTCGAGGTTTTTGATTCAAGATTCAGACTTCTTTAGGTTTAGCGAAAAATATGTGGTTATCTTGAGAATGAAAAACTTTTAACCTGATTTGATATAAGCCTTGTCTAAATAATTCGATATTGCGGAATTTTTCTAGATGAATACCAATTTTGATTTCTGAAAGAATGACCATTTGGAAATATAATGAATTATATTAGGCGTTTTTTGGATTTTTATTTTACTAAATTTTAAATATGAATTAAATCAGAAGTAGTTAAATCTGAAGTGAAGTGTTTTAGGATTAATTAGTAAAAGAGCCAAATGTTCCACCATATTGGCCACTAAAAATGGTGTGACTTCGCTGGTTCGACGCCACGCCGGTGAAGTTCTGGAGGATGCTTCCTAACAAGCTAGTTCAGTGCAGATTTGTTTATTTTTTACTCCCTTTCATCAGAGTTTCACTCCTGTCTTCCTCCGAGAGCAGGCTTTGCTGCTCCCAGCGACCTTTATGACGGTCTATAGCCGTCCCTGCAATGCAGTCAGGAGAAAAAGCAGAAAAAGCTCCTGGGGAAGGCTTCCAGCACCAGTGAGACCTAATTTTCGTGCCCAAGCGACCTGCAGCACCACCTTCCTGGGGAGAGTCCGGTGCAAGACCTTTAAGCTTGCACCATTTTAATACTCTTAGTTAAATCTGAATTTATGATTAAGAGATTTAATATTTGTATGGAGAAAAAATATTGGAAGCTTAGGCAGCTTGATCTTATAGCCATAATTATATTAAATTGAGATGAAAAAATATGATAAATAGAAGAGAAGAATCATTCAAGCTAATTTTCTTATTTTATGAAAAATTTAATAATTCAGGATGAAACAATTAAATAAAATTTCTTACCAGAATTCAGAAAAATATATTTCATAAAAAATTCAGAAAATTTAATAAGATCAAAAAACATAGATTGTGCGTCAAAGTTGCTAATATAATATTAATAAATTAATTCAAAAATAAATTTAAAAGGTGTTTGAAGAGAATCATACTAAAAAAAATCAAAATCGAGATTTGAATTTAATAAGATTAAAATCGCAACTACTTAATCAGCTGTTATTTTGTCAGTCCTCCCTTCATCTTCTTGCAAAACCCACTCGTGCTCTAATAATGCATTTAGCGACATTCTATTAGCTGGCCTTCTTGTCAACAAACCTTTAATTATTTCTTTTGCTCCTTGACTTATGTGTCTAAAATTTTCTCCCTCCAAATCAATAGGTTTTTTAAGAATCCTAGTCGCAATATCTTGGTCATTTTTCCCATAAAATGGCATCCTACCAATCAAAAGAATATAAGAAATAACTCCAAGCCCCCACAAATCAACAGATTCTCTATAAGGGATTCGTGATAAAACTTCAGGAGCTGCATACTTTAAAGTCCCTACAGATTCTTGTGAACATTGATGTGGTGCTAGCATACAGCTTAGTCCAAAATCAATTAAAATAGGCTTTACAACACCATTTTTGTCGGTTTCTATTAGAATATTTTCTAGTTTTAGATCTCTATGGATTATTCCATTTGTGTGTAAAAATAATAAAGCATTCGCCAAGTCCTTTATGATTTTTCGTGCGATAATTTCAGCGATGGAAAATTCTCTATCTTTAAGCCACGTAAATAGAGATCCACCTGAAATATAATCCGTGACTATAAATAACTCATTTGCAGTCTCATAGACTGACTCAAGTCGCAAAATGCTTTCATGCTTAATGATTTTTAGAATATTAATTTCTCTTCTGAGCCTTGTTTCTGATCTTGCATCTAACGGCTCTTTTGATATAATTTTCACAGCTACAGTATTCCCTGTGTGCTTATTTGTCCCTAGCTTGACTTCTCCATAAGCACCTTTCCCAATAGTTTCTGTGGTTTCATAATCTATATAAAACTCTTTAAATCCAGTTTCACTTTTAATCGCCCCTATTCATTTTTCTTTTTGCTCCAAATTCTCAGCTTCAAATGTATATTCAAATTTCGAATTTTTCAGAATAAAGCGATTTCCTTCAGACCCCTCCACAAACAAATCATTCACATAAATAACACCCACAGGATTATTTACTAATTTATCTTTGCTTGGCGCAAAATATAAACTTTTATTTTTTAAAAGAAAATAATAATCCCGGCTGTTGTATATAAGTTTCCCTTCAGTAAAATTTTCTAAATTTTCACAGATTAATTTTTTTTGTAAAAAACACTCATCAATGACCACAGGTAATGAGTTAAAAATGCACTGGAATATCAGTTCTCCAATTTCATTTTTTATTTCAATTGATTCTTTAAATTCTTCTAAATGAATGTATTCTCTATCCTCAAAAAGTTCCTGTATTTTTTCTTTAAAATCTCATGCAACCACAAGCCTCTTTTTGCATTTGGGACAAAATTTAGGCAGGTAAGATAAAATAAATAAAATGTCATTGGAAGATATGTGACTACTTTTACTGAAGTCAAATATTTTGAAGAGAATCTCAGAAATTTCCTCAAAAGTGCCTTTGTAGAGCAGAATTAATCCATTCAGAAACTCTTTTACATCTAATTTGCCATCTTCATCTTCATCCAAGGAATTGAATAATTGCTCCCCTAGAAGACCTGAAAGATCAGTGAATTTCAAAAATTGATCACGATTGATTCCATCATCTGATAAGCTGCAGCGTTTAGAAAGCTCTTTAAAAATTCTTTTAAGTTTTCTTCTTTCAGTTTTAGAACCTTCTGGGAAAGAAGGCTTAAGTTTTGTTCTCATTTTGAAGCTTGATAAAGAACTTCGACACATATTCTAATATTTATAACTAACTCCCCCCCCCTTTAAATTGAAACAAAATATAGGTAAAATTCCTACTTTTTTGGGAAATTACCCCCCCCTTTAAATTGAAACAAAAAATTTTATTATAATAGAAAATTTTATAGGTAAAAATCATTATTTTATATGTAAATACGTTAATACCCTATTTAATATGCTTCAAACATATAAGATTTAGAAATTAAACTCTATTTTGTCCAATTGTTATGGGGAGAGTTAGAAGAATACCCATTTCAACAAGTTTACACTTTGAGATTGAGAAATTTATGAATTAATTTTTCATGAAATTAAAATTAAAAATCAAACACAGAATGAACCATAAAATTTTATCTCTGAAAAAATTTTTATATATAAATTTTTTTATAAAAAAATTTTCTTAACCCCCCTTTAAATTGAAACAAAATTTTTTGTTTCAATTTAAAGGGGGGGGGGAGTAAAGATAATTTTTCTAAAATAAATTAAGTTATCATGGATGAGTGGTAGCGAAATTGATGCTGATTGATGAAGGAGATTTAACTCTTTCTAATTGATTTAATAAGGAAACTTAAAATTTATTTAATATTAATTTGAATGGCTGGATTGTTTAGAATGAAATTATTTAAAGTTCTGATAACTATAAAAGTATTATTATGATCATGGGTTGGAAGCGAAAAATAATTTTCAGGCCTAATGAAATTTATTAAAGTTTGGTAATAAAAATGAATGCAAATTAGAGTCTATTTTTGGTGTTTGCCAAATTAAAAGCAATTTATTGCAAAACCTATATTTTAGTAAAAATTATAGGATCAAATATGCCAAAAATTATAATTTTATTTAAAGTTCTACTTTCAACTAAAATCATATTAATTTTATTAAAATTAAAAGAAATTTATTTTAAAGTTTCAAAATAGCTCAAAGATTTGATCAAAGTGTTTTTTTATATATTATTCACTATTTTTATCCTTATTCGATATCAATTTTTATTGATTTTCAAACTCAACTTCTATTTATTTCAAAAATTCATCACTTTAAATAATTATTTTTAACTCCACTAATGATATAAAAACATCTCGTTAAGGCTATATCATCCTTATTATTTAAGAATTTAATTATTATAATTCTAATAATGAGTAAAATACTCTATGCCAAAGCGAAAGAATGTTTCCTTGAAATTCTTCTTTCGAATTTCTCGCCTTCGTCATTATTATCATCATCAAGCAAGCTTTCTCTCATTTCTTCAGTTTTTCTCTTTTCTTCATCCAAATAAAACTTTTCTTCAGTGTCTCCTTCTACTTTCACCTTGGATCCTGCATAAGTAACAGTAAGATTTCCAGCCATTACAATAGCTCCTCCAATATATACCTTTATATAGGATAAGCTTCATTTGAATTAAAATAATTATAATCAAAAATATGGTGGCACTCGATATTCTGCTCTCCCGAACAGAAATTTCCCTTGACCAATTTTGATTATGAGGTTTGGTACCACCCAGTAATTTTATTTTCGGCAATGATGGCGCATTATGCCCAAGGGGCAAACCTAAGGCGCCTATCCTGAGAGACAGAGAATTCTTAGAAGCGTGTCCGATCGGACGCAAGTCGGTTAGCCTGGGCCGTCGGAATTCGAACGCCCGAAGCTGAGGGACCATTCAGATCAAGGCTAGGTGGACGACGCTTGGTTGGCGGGAACTCCGAAGAAGGGACGAAAGCCCATCTAAGTGATGTGGTATTGGACTTTAAACGAAGGACAACACCCTAATTAATTTAATGTAATTCATAAATTAAAACAATTAATATAAATTTATAAAAGTTATAAACTAACTCCCCCCCACTCCGTGAGTGAACAAAAAAATTTTGTTCACTCACGGAGGGGGGTTAATTTTTTTTTTTTTAAAAAATTTATATATAAATTTTATAAAAAATTTTTTTTTTCGAAATTTAAAAAAATCTAATTCGCAAAAATTGGAAAGCAAATATTAATTTAATTTATAAAATTTATGTTTTAAAAAGCAATTCGTTTAAAATTAAACAGAATTAGCTCTAGATTTCATTATACTAATTATCATTTATATATCAAATTTTTTTTCCATAAAAATTTTTTCTATTAAAAATATTTTTGTTCACTCACGGAGGGTGGGTTTTTGTGAAAAAAATAGCGATTTTTCTAATGGTTTTGTTCACTCACGGAGAGGGGGGGGAGTAAGCAATTTATAGGGAAACACTATAAGTGTATATTGCTGGAGGTGGCTGAATTCCAACAACCCAACCAATAAAAGATCCTATAACTGGCTCAAAGTTAATAAATACTGAAATTACCAAACACGACATGAATTTCAGCAACCAGTTTATAGCTCCATGCCCAAGTGCTCCTGGTACAAGCCCTAAATATATCACAATAAGCCAGTCACTTGTGTAAATCCATTGTATCCCTTCAATAGGATCATCTCCTTGCACTGCTACCGCAAAAATGTATGCCCAAATAGCAGCTTCAATATTGGCAATGGTCAAATAAGTCCACATTGGAACTGATTTTTCCATAAGTTTCTTTCCTATTAGCATATAGACTGCCAGTGTGATTGCAGTCATAAAAGCTATGACATCTCCATACCAAGTTGATCCTTCGCTTTCAGAATTTCCAAAAATAACCACAGTAAGACCTACAAATCCAATGACAACTCCCACAATTTCTAAAGGTGCAACTTTTTTACACAATACAAAGTAAGCTACTACAACGACTAATGGGGCAGAACAGGAAAATAAAAGAGAGTGGGCTATGGAGGTTAAATCCAAACTCCAACACCATAAACTAAAAGTAAGGCCTAAACAAAGGCCAGAAACTAATAAATAATGCCAGCAGTCTACTATCATGGTTTTTACTGCAGCTAAATCTTTACGAATTTCATATACCATGGGCACTATTTGGAGAATCGCAGTAACTTCAAGTCTCCAACATGCTTTCATAAATGGGCTAACTGATGTGATTTGTTCAAAAGCTGCAGCCGCTGAGCTTAGAGCGCCCATTGCAAAAACCAAAATTGCGTATAAGCCAATATCACGGGCGTGCATATTTATTATTAGAGATAATAAATTTGTTCTCTTTGAATTATAAAATGAAAAAGTAAAGGAAGAAAACTGAAGATTTTTAGTGGAAAATTGATGGAGTCTTATGAAGTACAGCCATTTTAGAAATTACTGATTTTTTGGATAAAAAGAAAGAAACGATAAATGAAAATATTTATGCAAAATTTTGTAAATATTTAAAATTTATTTGCTGATCCCGCAATATTCTAATGATATTTAGAATATATAATTTATAATTATTTTAATATGAAAAATGAACATGTTTTTTATTGAAATTCATGTCTCTATAAGGTAAGCTTTTAGATAAAAATAATAAATTAGGACCCTTCTTTAAGCGTAGCATTATATGATGTTATTTTTTGCCAATTAGCACCATAAAGTGGTTGTTGAACTTTTTTAAGAAATAAGATTATTTTGCATTCTTATTAATTATTTCTAACTCACATTCTTGGCAACTATAATGCAAAGCCAACAAACTTAAATCTTTATAAATTTTTTGAAGCGTCACAAAATAAGCTAATAAATGGAGTTATTATACTTAACACATTCAGATCCTCTTCTAATTTTAATTGATGGCAACCTATCTGGACTAAAGTTTGGCGAATTATGTGATCTTGAAGTTGTAAATTCTAACCTTCCATGCAGCTTTTTAATTTTATTTACCTCATATTCTCCATCGAAGGACCCTGCCATCTGGCTTGGTACATTAACAAATTCAGGGTCTAGTCTTGCTCTATGCTCGCCAAAAGGTGCTTTTGGAAATACAGGCACTCTAAAATCATCTGAATTTGATCGCTCCCTTGCCAATTTTTTGAGAGATTCTGATAAAACTTTATAAGGAACAGCCAGCCTTTTTAATTGCAATTGCCTTTGTGATCTGGGTGATAGAACTGGAGATCTTTCTGAAGAAGAAGCATTTGATGAAACTGGACTTGTAAAACTTGGACTATTTCCAGCGGTTCTCGACGTAAAAGACTCTGGGTTTTCTTTCTTTGGGGTGACAAAAAAGTTTCTCAAGGTCTGCGAACCTTGTTGCGAAGGATTTTCTGTATGTGTAGCAGATCTCTTATGCAAAGGCAGATTAATTGCTTTTGGAATTGCTGTTGGAGGCTTTGGCGGCTTTTTTCATTTATGATCAGCCAATATAGTTTCTATCTCAGATAATTCATTATTCATTATCATTTCAATTGTGTTCAGCTCACAACCTGATATTTTCCAGAAAGAAAATAGAGTTGCAGGCAGTTGATGCTGATCAGTGACGATAATAATAAATGCCTTAGAAGCAATGATAAGATAAATAAATAAAGAATATAGACTTAAGACTATTAAATTAAGCAAGATTTAGATATATTAAACTCAATTTTTATTTAAAACGTGAATTAATTATAGCAGTTTACAAACCCTTCTTTACTCTACATCTTCGATGACAGATGCATCAACGACGAATCCAAGCATCTGATTGTGTCCGATATCAGAACATAAAGATTTAGCAAAATTACCATAAGGAATAACATAAATTCCTTGTTTTCCTAATGGTATATAACCAGCACGATGTTTATTAGAAAAATATTCAATGCAAGTTTTAAATAAATCGTCTTGTGTATTATTAGAAGATTCAAGTTTTAGCAATGCAAGAGGTCTGTGAGATACTGGGAATGGAGATCTAAATGGAATATCTAAGTGATATACCGAAGAAGGAAGCTCAAAGTGTCCTTTTATTAAGTAAATATCTACACCTACTTTATGCCTCTTAGAACGGGACAGGAAGCCAGACCATATTAAGTTATCATCACAATCTGTCGACTGGGAAGGAGAAGGACAGTTCATGGGTTTTTTCCATTCTTCTTCTGATAGCTTTGTGGCTAGGTAATCAACCTCTTGAGGATTCCTCAGTTCGAAGGTTAATGTTTGTGGAATTTCTAATGGTAAATCATGTGGGTGAGGCAAGCTGATTTCTCGAGCTGAATCAGAAGCTGAGAAGTCATTATGGAATTTGTGTGGGGAAAATGTTGTTGGAAAACTGTTTGCACCAGTTTGATTTCTTCTAATGGGAGAGCGCGATCGTTCTCTTAGACAACCGAACCTGTATGACATCTTTATTTTTATAACAATCATTCAAATGGCATGAATAACTTACTCCCTCTCTGTGAGCGAAAAAAAAACTTTTGTTCAATTAATTGTTTTTTAAAAAATTATATATAGATTTTCATTAAATTTTATTTTCGAAATTTAAAAAAAAACTCAATCTACAAAATTGGAATACAAAAATTTTGCTTTAATTGTAAAATTTATGTTTTAAAATGCAACTGCTTAAAATTAAACAGAATTATTTAGAGATTTCATTATAATAATTGTCACTTATATATCAATTTTTTTCAAATTAAATTTTATAATAGTTTTGTTGGTGGTTTTTGGTGATTTTTCCAATGGCTTTGTTCGCTCACGGAGGGGTTAGAAATATTTTATTGAAATTGACAAATATTAAAAATATTAAGAAGATAATAAAAATTTTATTATTTTAGTGATGTAAATCATGTAAATTTCTATGAAATTTTTTATCTTTAAATTAGCCTAGGACGATTTAATGCTATTAATATTTAAGAAAATTTAGAATAAAAGTATAAAGAATTATTGACAATATTTCTTCAAATTTGGAATAAAGCAATCAACTTAAATTAGAAATTAGAAGGCGTCTGCTGTTTTGATTACGCAGTCACCAAAGACCCCAATGCGGGGTTCACCTGCCTTGCACCGTCTTCGGATTCACCTTGTTCGAGTTGGGACAATGATTCGCTGGCCAAGTTCAGCTCTGACACTCCCAGTTTCACGCTCGACACTTGCCCGATTGGCCTAGGTGTTCCCTGTAGACTTAGCTGGGCTTGCCTTTCCAAACTTGAACCCTCCTCCCCTTCGAGGTAAATCTAATCCTGAATTTGGACTGAGGGCTAGGCTAAATGCTTCCAGAATTGCTTACGTAGCATTGCTGTCCATTTCTGGGTTAGTAAAACCTTGACTGATATAATTAAAATATGTGCTCGGAAGCTGCATGGCCGAGAGGCCATGCTAGGTGGAGACGCCATATTTTAATTATGGAATAAAGCAATCAATTACTTTTAATTAGCGATTCCCCTATAAGCCTGATATCTTGCATATGTCATTGACTTTTTCGAGCTCTGATAAGTTATCACACTCAATGAAGGGGCCATCTCTTGCACAATTTCTGCAGGATTTCTATTAGAATTTGGCGGTTTATAGCCAGCTTTTCTGAACAGCTGAACCAGAGTTGTAGCTTGGTCCCATCCTTGCTCTTTAGAAACTTCAGGGAGAAAAGTTCCTGAATATCTATTTCCTTTGACTCTGAAATCTATTTGAATCCCATGAGTCCCAACTTCCCAGTCTAAAGGATGCTCAATTGGAGTGAAATTCGTGAGCAAACTAACTGAGACACTCAAATGCTCAACTTCTCTTAAGGATATTGGGTCGAAACGAGAGTCACTGAGTGCTGACACAAGTGCATATCTAGGCACAATTTCTCCAATCCTTGTTGTTTTATCAAATGTGCCTATGCAGCCTCGTAGGTCTTTATCACGACCTATTTTCCATGTAACAAATACTGGGCAAGGGATATTGGCTTGAGTCTCTGCTGTTAAAAATCTGTCAATAATAGAATCAGTCGGCTCATTTCTTAGAGAAGCTATTAGCATATCAAAGCAAACAGCACACATCTCATCAGTAGCTTGTAGTCGTTCAGACATATTTGAATATAAAAGTATTGAAATTATTTTGATGATTAAAATGTAGAGAGAGGGTTACTAGCTCCCACCCATCCTCCGTGAGCGAACAAAATTATTGAATAAATCCCTATTTTTGGAAGAAAAAAAATTCTATGAAAAAAGATTGATATATAAATGATAATTATTATAATTAAATATACATTAATTTTGTTGAATTTTTACATTTTAAAACATAAAATTTTAAAAAATAAATTAATTTTAGCTTTCAAATTTTCGCAAATTAGGATTTTTTAAATTAAGAAGAAAAATTTTACTATAATATTTATTAATAAATTTTAAAAAATAAATTAAACAAAATTGGTTTGCTCGCTCACGGAGGGAGTAAGAAGATGATAGAGTTTGCCTTGCTGTTATGCAGTATAATTGATGAAAAAGAGCCAAAGTAATGAAAATGGCTTATTAAAGCGAATACCGCTTTTAAGTATTCAAATGAAAATAATTAATTATTTGCATTTCAAGTGTTGATATTTGATCTTGCACTTTAAATTAAGCTTACTGTTGAATCGAATTTTAAAATTAATTTTGAATGCATGGTATAAAAATAAATTAAATCCTTTTAAAAGAAAAGTTATGCAATCTTTGCTTATCTTAGAAAATAATTATCTTTATTACTTTGATAAAAGTCCTGTTGCTAATTCTACGATCGATACCCTTCCATTCTTATCTTGGTCAAAATCTTTTAGAAGTTCTCTAACTTCATCTCTCGACATTGGTTCTCCTTGCGAGCAAAGAATTTCATCTAGTTCTTGAACGCTTATATATCCACTATTATCTTTGTCAAACACCTTGAATTCTTTTATCAGATCCTCAATTGTCACTTTTTTATCGACACTGATTTCCTTATACATATAAGTAAACTCGCATTTTCCAAGTTTACTGTCAGCATTCACATCAGCTTTTTTCATCAATTCTTCGACTTGGGCATTAGAAGGGGTTAAACCTAAGCATCTGAGCGCATTTCCAAGTTCTGATAAATCAATATATCCACTTGAGTCTTTATCAAAGTAGTTGAACACTCTATCAATCTCACTTTCCATTTATATAAAGTTAACGCGGGAAAAGCTATTAAAATGCAAACGATCATATCTTATTTTAAGCAATGCAATTTCCAATCATGAATTTTGATATTAATTATTGAAATATGATTGGGGGAGCTTCTAATTAGGCCTAATCCAAATTTTATCTTGTGAAAGTTTAAGAATTCCTAAGCTAATAGCTTTCTTACTCCTTCTAGTAATAACAAATTCTGGCTTATTTGTAAGGTTTTTATCACAAAATTTTCATATATTAATAATATCAGATCTGCGACTATTGCACTCATTATTTGGAAGTTCATGGCATTTGATATCAAAACGATACAAAATTTTCATCATTGCTTTATATATTTTCCTTTAATATTGGATTAGCTTTGCTAATTCATTCAATCTCTTAAAATATAGCCATGACTATTATAGAGCCGATTTGATTCCAATATACTTTTCAAAATTTTCATAAAGTATGCTGATGTTTTTAATAGAATATAATAAAAATCATAAACTTCAATTAAAACATGAATTTTTTGTGGCTCCTTATATATGGATCGTCATCATTCTTCTTCTTCCAACTCTTGGATTTCCCAGATCTACAATTTGGAGTTGAGGAGCAGAATTTTTCGGAGTTCTATGCTTGGTTGTGCCAATCTTTATTACATTTATTATTTTATTTTTTTTAACTGTGCACTTTAAGTTAATTGAAGTATAAGTTTATGAGCTTTAATACAATATGCATACCTATTGTTAGGCTTTTAATTAAATACAAAATTATTGCTCTTTTTAAATAAACATTTCTTTTAATACAAAACGACTTATTTGATTAAAGCTTGGATTTTTAAAATTTAGAATTTGAAGCTATGCATACTTATTGCTAGGCTTTTAATTAAAAACGAATTTATTGTTCTTTGCTTTTAGATTTAATAAACATTTCTTTTAAGTGCTCTTCTGCAGGATCCGGATATTCTTCTAATATATCTTCACTTGCGATTGACCGAGTATCGTCGCTGAACTCAACGTTTTCTCCTCTCTTCATCCTGATTTTCTTTTCCATGTGAACTTGTGCTTTATTTACAGTATGATCAAGACCATATGGGTTTCCATATATGGGCTCAATCGGAACTGTAATTATAGTGGACTCTTCAGTTCCTACCATCAATATATTTTGAATGCTCAGAAAAGCTAAACAATTCAAATGATCAGCTCTTTCAACTGTTTTCACAATTTCATGGGTTTCAGTACTCCAGATTAAAATTTTACCATCATGCGAGCAGCTGATTAAATGCCCTGATTCAGGAATAATTAATAAATCATGAACAGGCATTGTATGGCCATGCAAAACATATGCTACTTACAATGAAAATGAATTTAAAAAAATCAATAAAAATGGTTAAAGAAAAATGAATTTTATTCTGAAATTTATACAAAGGCTGAATGTTTTCCAGATCCCAAATCCTAATTGATCTATCATCAGAACCAGAAAATAAAAAGTTTTGCTCAATACACAATGAAATCACAGAATCAATATGACCTTGCAAAAATCCAGTATAATCTAGAGATTGCATGTCTCAAAGCTGAATTTCTGTGCTGTTCCCGCCAACAACTATTTTCCCTCTAATAGAATCATATGTGACACACAATAATTCGTCACCTGTCTCACTCCTCGTAAATCTTTTATGTTGAGTAGTTAGAAAAGAATTTCTTAGTGATGGAAACACTGTGATCCCTGCAGAACCATCAGCAGCTTGTCGTAATGCTGAAGTCCTTTCAGTGATTTCTCATATACAGATTCTCGAATCATATCCAATAGAAATCAAATATTCAATATCTTTAAATAAAGCTTGGCACACACCTGACACTGTATTGTTATGACCGTATCCAGGGTCACATTTAAGCTTGATTTTTTCATTAATTTCTGGATTTCACAGCATTAAAGTCCCATTTTCATGGCCAGTTGCAATTAAGCTTGACATTGACAAAAAGCACATGCAGCTGATTTCTGCTCTCATAGGTGCAGTCATGCTACAAATGACTTGTAAATCGCTGAAATCCCAGACTTTAATTGTATTGTCAATTGATGCTGTGATAAACCGGGGCTTATTATTTGAATGCAGCCTGTGGATCTGATGGGCTTCTTGAGCATGAATTTTGAGAACTGGACCATCATGGCCTTGTATGTCATGTGAGCTCTGCCCTCTTCTCATAAAGAAAATCTGTATAACAGTTTCTGTCGCCACAATCAGCTCTCTTTTACTTTCTCTCAGAGCAAGTCAAATAATTTTTTTTTCTTCATCAAAAACTCTTTCCCAAAAAATTGGCTTTTCATGGTAAACATTTCAAACCCCTACATAGCCCATTTCATCAGCTACTATAAGCTCATGCCCTGTATTATCCCATAATAAAGCTGTGAAATAGCATCGGTTTGTGTTCCTCACATTAACAAATTCACTTCCATTGGTGGCATCTAAGCCTTTGAAATATTGGTCAAAACTTATAGAAAATACAAAGTTTTCTTGTGGGACTAATATCAGCTTGCTTATAATGAGCCTATGGACAGTTCCACTTTTTTTTTCTAGTCCTAGCTCAATGTGATCTCTTGAAAATTCTCTTGGTCTAGCTATAGTTTACTTATAAATATTTATTGTTCCTTCAGAGTCTCCAGCCAATAACTGAAGCTCATCTCCTTCTTTTCATAGAATCGAAGTAACCCATACACCCATAGCTCCTATTTCTAAATGTTTTGGAGCTATATGGTCAGTTAAAGTTTGGACACATACATAGAAAGGAAATAATAAAAGCTCTCTTCCAGGCTGTTGTCTTCATATTTTAATCGTTTGATCAGTTGAACTTGTTGCTATCAGATCATGCTGCGAAGAAATTGCGACTGAAAGAATAGTTCCTTGATGCTCCACCAATGTCTGTTTGCAGGCGTAATTTTTCGTTTTATTTTGTAGGTCTTTGACCCAGATTTTTATTTTGCTATCTGCGGAGCCAGAAACAATGATCCCTTCATATAACTTTTCTTCATAAACCAAGCAGGTTACATCGCCTTTATGATTGTCTTTGTCCGAAATATTGATTAAATCGCATTCTTTAGGAGCTAAAGGCTGATTATAAATTACTTTATCAGCTGAGCGTTTTCTTCATACAAAAATTTGTCCATTGCTTAGACCTGCATATAAAGCTTCTTCAGTAGATACATAAAGGCAACTTGTAACTCGAATTTGCTAGATATAATATACGCTTGATTGTCGGCGGATTTTGAGCCGAAGAGGAATGTCAGGATGATGAAATGTTGCAACTGGGACAAATTCCATAATTTAATTGATATAAATTTTAATTGTTTTACGTTTTTCTTATAGTAAAAATCAAATGAATTTTAATGTTAAATATTCAGTTAAAGATAGCAGTTGTGCATAGCAAGACTGAGAATTTGCAGCCCTGAAGCTAATGATTTTCAAGGGACTCCAGCAGAATAGGAAAGGGTTCTCATAAACAGGTGAGATGAAACTCCCAGATTTTTTATATTCAACGGCTTATTCAAGCGTTGTGTTCGCAATACCTTTCACAGAAGTTAAAAATCCATATTCCAAGATTATCTCTCTGAGGATTAAGAAAGCTTTAATCCATTATACATAAAGGTTGACGAAGCCTATTTCGGATTCATTTACCACACCATGCTGCTGCCTAGCGCTGAATAAGTAGTATCGATAGGCCCGAGCGATCTGCCTTCACCATTCTTATATATAGTGGCATAAGATGATGCATAGAATTAAAATTTGAAAAAATATTTAAAATTAAAAATGCATCAGCCGGGATTCGAACCCGGGTCGTAACGATGGCAACGTCACATTCTACCCCTAAACTACTAATGCTTGTTGATAATTGCATTTTATTTTTCAATAAGTTTACAGAATTATTTATGATCTAATGAATTCGCATAATCTAATAGTTAAATTTAACCCTATTAACCTAAATTCTATCTACGTGACAAAAATGGTTTTTAAAAAAATTTTTAATAATTTAATTATGGGAAATCACCAAGAAGGCAAGATAAAAGGAGATATTTATATATTTTTAGAATCCACTAAAGTGAATACAGGTGGGACTTTGTCAGGAACTATTCATATATCATTGAAAGAACAAATTTCCGATCCACAACTTCTGATCATCTTCAAAGGTAGCGAATTTGTTAACTTTAGAACACAGCACACTACAAGCACTGGAAAATCGACAATAACCTACCAAATAACACACACAGGCAAGCAGCTGGTTTGCGAGCTTAAAGCAATGCTATTAGCTTGATCAAATTCAACAGTTCTTCCTGGAAACTATTCTTTCCCATTTCAATTAAAAATCTATGATTCAATTCTGCCAACCTTTTATTCGTTTGTTTCTATTTCAAGGGATAAAGATTAAAATGGCGACGGCGAACCAGCCCTTTCTCTCAACACCTGTAGCCGGGAGTCCGCTAGAATCCGGGGACCTTGTGGAAGGGGAAAAGGTGCTCAGGTGTATATCCTGCTAGGTTTTTCCTTGGCACAGTAGAGCGCAATGTCGAATTTGGTCAACAGCAGCTCATTCTGACACCAGGGTTTTTGCCTCAGGGGAAATGGTTTCCAAGGTTGGAAAGGGGAAGCTCAGCGACATCAGAAAGGTACCTTCTGATCAATCGGGCAACTCCCTAGCGCGATACTGGGCGTTGCGTCCCAGGCTTTGGATTTCCATTTTAGCTGACAGTCCTACCAGAAAATTTGTTTTTCAAATTTTCGGAATGGGCAACCTCTGTTGACTATCTGCTGGGTGGCGTAACTCATCCAACTCCGGGTAGCGAGTGCACATCCTCGTCCAGGAGGAGCAGCACCTTAAAGGTCGTGATCGATTGGCAGTGAGCAGCTGGGTGAAGCGTGAAGGGTGAAGGTAGGGCAGGGGAAACCCTGGTCAATACGACGGGCCTCTTAATAATATAGTTAATGTTAATGTTAATGTTTCTATTTCTGGATACGCAAAAATTGAATATAAAATCAAAGCCCAGTTGCATGCTAAAGATCTGAAACCTATAAAATATAAGCAAATAGTATCAGTTTTTACAAGTAATATCACATTACCTCCTGAACTATATCCATCTCAAATTACAAATGAAAGTTTAGGTCATGGAAGCATTTTATGCTGCTTTCATAAAGAAGCTTCAACAGCAAAAATATGATTGGACAGGGCTACATTTGGAAATACCGATAGTATCGATGTTAATTTAGAGACAAATTTATCTAATTTTTCAGCGAGAATAAAAAGGGTAGAAATTGAAATAAAAAAAATTATTTCTGTAGATGCTAATAAAAGCATGAAGACAACACAAAACCAATCACATAGAATGTGAAGGAAAAATTTTTATCCTGAAATTTTGCCTTGGTCTGGGACTCTGATTCAAAAGTTTACATTACCTGTGGCAGAAATGCTGGCAAATGAAAATTCTTATACGATGAATTCAAATTTGATTAAATGCCAGTATGTGGTCAGAGTGAAATTGCATACTAATTATCGTTGTTTTAAGTGTTATGGATTCAAAGAAGCGAATCAAGGAGTTGTGATTCTCCCTTTTCAAGTGGAAGTGGAAAGAGTACCTCCTCCAATTCCTCCGGAAGAATGGAAATCAAATGTACTGCCTTATTCATCAATAAGCTATGAGAGTCAAGATACAATGTCCTCCAATACTACTCTTGTCAGATCATTTGTGTCAGAAAGCTTGATTAGAGACTTACAAGGAAGTGATCCACTGGCTGAAATTGATAAATAATTAAGCTTTATATTTAACTTCAGGAAAAGGTTTAAATGGATTCAGCAAAACTTCTAGTTTTTACATGAAGGAATAGCTCAAGAAATTAAAAATAATGGCATAATAAATAATAGTCAATTAGATTATATTGTAATTACACTTAAAAGGGTTTAGCTCATCTCCTCTCTAAAAAGATTATCTAAATCATTTATGAGATATTGGAAACAGATCTGCGAATATTGTACTCATTATTTAGAAGTACATGGCACTTGATATCAGAACGATACAAAATTTTCATCAATGCTTTAGTATTTAACTATTAGACTGGATTAGCTTTTTTAATTCATTCAATCTCTTAAAATACAGCCATGATTATTATATAGCTGACTGGATTCAAATATACTTTTAAAATTTTCACAAAGCATGCTGATGTCTTTGGCAGATGTGGTAGAAAAGCACAATAATTTTTTGTGGCTCTCTATATTTGGATCTTCATCATTCTTCTTTCTTCCAACTCTTGAATTTCTCAGATCTTTAATTTGGAGTAGGAGCAGAATTTTTCGAGTTCTATCGTTGGTTGCACCAATTAACCTTCGATTATATTTATTATTTTATTTTTATTAAATGTGACTTTAAGTTGATTTTAGTATAAATTTTTGAAATTTTGCTTCTCCCCTTTAACTTTATATAAAAAAATCTTTTACAGTTTAATTATTTAATTCCAAATGTGTGATAAAAGATACGTTTTGAAGTTTTTTATACTAAAACCAACCCTTTCACCCAGCAAGGCAAAGAATAAATTTGGATTTTTAGAAATTTTTGAATTAATCTTGGAATGGCTTAAATTAGAATCAAACTCAAAGGGGTCTCTACAATTGAAAAGACTTCTTTCGCAAAGCCTTATGTTAAATGGAGCAAACAAAATTGCAAAAACTTTGGCGATGATGCAAGCATAAAGCTCCAAGCTGTAAAATTTTTAGCTTCTGACAGTGGCTCATCATTTGACAAAGGATGGATAAGCAATCTTTTTGTGAGGGAAGATGGTTAGTTATGATCAAAAATTGATCCATACACTAAATTTTAAAAAATCTATATATATTCGCATTTACGTTACATAAATAGGTCTATTAAATACTTTTAAATAATCAAAATGGGAAATCACCAAGGAGGCCTATTTTTAAGATTAATTTATTTATAATATTTATTGCAGACAATTTTTGAGTCCTAGGCTACAAGCTTTCTCACCATCTTTTACTCCAGAGCAGTTCTGCCAAAAAGATTTTATGGCCGCATGTTGGCTTGAGTCTGCTTAATCTTTGCCTCAGGCAGGTTTATTTGCATAATTATCTCAAAAAAGGATTGACCCCAGAAAGAATATTGCGAGGGAAAAATAATATAAAACTTAATTTTTAAAAGCACACTTCTACAAGAAATAAGATACCTGGTATACCATCTTTTTAACTATTCAAGAAGGCCAAATTTATATATCTTTAGAGTCAAACAAAGTGAATGTAGGCGATATTCTCTCAGGAAGTGTTCACATTTATTTAAAAGAACAAATTTCTGACCCGCATCTTCTCCTCATCTTCAAAGGAAGCGAATCTGTCGAATTTAATACAGTGGAAACTAGCTACAACAGGAATAAAACGAATATACGTTTTATAAAGCATACAGGAAAGCAAGCAATTTGTGAGCTTAAAGTAATGCTATTAGCTTGAAAAAATGCAACAGTTTTTCCAGGGAACTATTCCTTCCCATTTCAGATAAAAATTTATGACTCAATTCTGCCGACTTTTTCTTCAATTTTTGACTCTTCTGGATTTGCAAAAATTGAATATAAGATTAAAGCCCAACTGCAAGCTAAAAGTTTAAATCCGATAAAATATAAACAAACAATATCAGTTTTTGCTAGCAAACTAAAATTATCACAAGCTCTATATCCATCAAAGACTATGAATGAAAGTGTAGGGCGCGGATGTTTTTTATTCTGCTATAAGAATGAAATTTCAATTGCGAAAATATGGATAGATGGGTACAGATTTGCGAAATCAGATAGCATCGATATTAATTTAGAGACAAATTTGTCTAATTTCTCTGCGAGAATAAAGAGAGTAGAAATTGAGATGATGAAAGTTATTTCTGTGACTGCTAATAAGACTAATAAAATGATCAAAAGCGAATCTCAAAAAATCTGGAAGAAAAACTTTTATCCTGAAATTATGCCTCGGTCTGGGGTACAAGTTCAAAAGTTTACAATAGCTGTGGTAGAAATGCTGGCAAATGAAAATTGTTTTACGATGAAATCGAGTTTGATTAAATGCCAGTATGTAATTAGAGTTAAATTGCATACAGATTATTATTGTTGTAAGTGCTATGGATTCGAAGAAGTGAACCAAGGAGTTGTGATTCTCCCTTTACATGATAATAAAATGGCTTTGGATTAAAGGAAATTCACTCTGTGAACTCTTTCCCTCTGTGAATTCTTTCCCTCTACCAGATTTTATTATTAGGGGTTAGATTTTACACGTGGACTTCTTTATAAGAGGAGGAGATGAAATTTCTACTTCGCCCACCTGTGTGTCGTGTTTTACTATATAAAAGGCAGGACCCTTAGGTCAAACAGGAGCTAGAGGAAAGTTGTATAGAGTAAGGCAGTGCGCCAAGCCGCAAGTGTTTCTGTACTTCTGGGTTCCCAAATTGCTTTACGGAGACTTGCAAGAGCAAATCAGACTGTAAGGCCCAAGATGAACTAGTGAGTAGCGATCAGACGCAGAAAAAAAAACTTCTCGTGACGCTGCACAACTAGAAGTTAGCTAAATTATGTAATTTTTTGTTGCTGCTGTTGTGATTCTCCCTTTACAGTAGAAGTGGAAAGAGTTCCTCCTCCAATTCCTCCGGAAGAATGGAAATCAAGTGTATTGCCTTGTTCATCGATAAGTTATGAAACTCAAGATACAATGTCTTCTAATACTGCTCTTATAAAATCATTTGTCTCAGTCCCTCTCTTGGATAGTGAGTAAAGTATTTTAATAGAGATTAGTTTTAAATCCAAAAATCGATATTGTCATATTAGAAATGAATAGCCTAATTAGTTTTAAAAGTTTATGTTTTAGTTAAAGTTAAAATTATAAGGCCATAAGCGGATAGACTGCAACTTGCCTATTTGGTGTAAACCCACCTAGCATAAGGATTAACTCCCTAGGTTAGAGCCACCTCTTGCTGATCGTTCCTTCACACGAAGCCTATTTCATAACGACTATTTTTTCAGTCTATTTTTTACCTTTTTTATTTGGCCTATTTTTTTTTTGTTTTTTAATACTAAAAATTTATAATATATAACTTCTGTCAAAAACAATAGACTAAAATTGATTGAAAATCACCTCAAATGGTCAATATAGAATCTCTTCAAAGCAAATGGACCAAGAAAAGTTCAAAAATAATTTAGGAAAAATTTAGGTAAAAAAAAGGCAAAAAGAAAAAACAGGCTAAATAGGCAAAAAAAATATGCTAAAAAAAATATAGGCCAAAAAATAGGACAAAATAAATAGGCCCAAAAAAAAGTTGTTATGAAATAGTAGCAGCAGAAGACACGTATGTGGATGCTCCGTTAGTCCTGATAAGCAAAAACTAATTGAAGACTAAACCTGTTTAGCCCCATCTGGCAGAGACAGGGAAAGAAACTATTTTCGGCTTTATTAGAACGGGCCCTACCTGCCCCATAAGCAATTTGTCTCGAAGTCCATCTTCTGTTGACGTCACCATTTTATTTCTCTTATGTTTTAGGAATTAACTGATTATAAATCAATAAAATTATCTGGATCATTATTAATAGTATATCAAATAATTTAATTAAAATTATATTAAAAGTGTTTTTACTAGCAAAAAAGAAAGCTTTTCAATGGTTTGCTCTCTAACTCCCCCCCATACGAAATCAATTTTTTTTTCCTAAAAATAGACCCTTAGGTACCATTTAATAACGGAAATTTTTTTTACTATAAAAAATTTTAAATTATATAAGATAATCGTTCATTATGGATTTGCTAATATACATAAAATGGCGGATGACTTCCGACCCGTCCTCTTGAGACGGTTACCTGTGTATATCTGTGCATGGTTTTTGGAGCCAGGAATTGGCCCAGCTATGTCTTGGGAGCTCAAGACAAGAGGTCTAAGCGCAAAGATCGCTGTTTTTGTGACCAAGACCCTTGGGCAGTTATTCGTGACTCCTTTTTTGCCAGCGGCGCCCAGCTCAGCGGGTGTCCGAAATGAGGTAGGGCGACATACCTGCCTAAGCTGCTTTTGTGATTTGCCCCGAATGGCGAAAGCTGTTGAGTTCTTTCTTGGGATGACCGGAAAAGACGGGAAGGCAAATTAGACGAGAAATCGGGGGTCTCTCCAATTAAAAGGTGCCCTTCAGTGGGCAGATTTGGCGACGTACGGACAGAGTTGGCGCAAGATTCAGGGCGACGAATCAAGTTGGAAATGGAGGCGGTCAGTTGGTCACCACCTCTACCGAGAAACCGGGGGTTTCGGACCGGGCTTGAAGCGGCCACACCTTAGCCACCCTACGGGGTTAATCTCCATAGAACGTCACGGCGGCGAAGTAGGGACTTAAAATGCATAGCATCTTAACATAACATAACATAAATTTACTAGAACCAATGAAATAAAGATGGGAATATTTAAATAGAATTCATTTAAGCGTAAAGGTATTAAAAAATTATGAGAGCTAATAATATGCATCTGGCTTTCTTTCTTTAAACCTTGATCTCCCCTTTTCAATTGATGAATGTCTTTTACTAATCCGCCTACACTTGACTTTGATATTTTGAACTTGTAGGCTACATCTTCATATGAAAGACCTTAATTTTGATGATCCAGGTAGTATTGTGCAATAACTAGCTTATCACCAGCTGTTTGTCTTTTCTCTTTCTGGTTTCTCCATTCAAACTCCATTTTATTAGATTTAGTGCTACTCTTTTTACTAAAAATGCATTTTTTTTTTCAGACCTTTTATAAAAAATTTTAATAGAAAAATATATATAAATATCGAACTTTTTAAGTTATGACCCATTTAATAGCGGACGAAAAAATCGTCCGCTATTAATTGGGGGGGGGAGTAAGCAATATGAAGAGTCAGAAAGTTATAATGGCGGTTTAGAAGGAAGTGCTCCCATAGCTGAAATTCATGGATAAATTAGCATTTATCTAAATTTCTCTATTAAGGATTTATTAAGTCTTACTCCCCAACAAAAATCTGTTCCAATATAAAGATATAAACAAGTAAAAAATCATCCTAGATTTTCCCTAAAAATATATAAATCTTTTAAGTTTTTTGTTATATATATTACTGTTTGAAATTAAATAATAGTAACTAGTAAAAAATTAGGTTAAGCAAACAAATAAAATATTTACAGATAATTTAATAATATATACAATATCTTGGCTTAAAAATAATTATTTTTATAGCTGCTTAAGTTAGTAAAATATGAGAAGAGCAATGGTCAAAATAAAATAAGAATCTATATTACAGTTATAATTAATTATTAATGGGTGCAGGAGAATCAGAAAAAGATGGAAAATAAATGCGGATATGTCATTTCTCTAGAGTCAAATACTATTATATCAGGAGTAGTATTGCGTGATGCTATTCATGTTGCTTTATATAAGCTACTCAGCAGTCCTTCTATTTATCTATCCTATAAACGTAAAGAAATTACTAAATCTAAAGCAAAGCAGTGCAATAAAGAAATGTCCATAAAGGTAAGCAGCAACTATGCGCTTTAATAGCAGCATTTTATTTATAAAATTCCTGTCCAAAATATTAAAAATGAGCATTGCTATGCGATGACTCTGAACTGGTTAAATGCCAATTTGTGCTTAATGTTAGATTGCTTACGGATATTTGTTATGGATTTGAAGAAGTAGCTCAAGAAAAAGTGATTTGCCACTTCAAATAGAAACTCTGATGGCAAGCATCCAATTTCCCAAGAGAAATGGAGACCTTTAGCGCCAAAAAAAGCCTATATTTAAAAATTTGGAAATCATTCACAGCTGCGCAGTAACTAGAACCCTTACTACCTCTTGATTATTTGATGTTTTGAAAGTATATATATATGTTGGTAAAACAAATAATTCTGATTGTAAAATTATAATTTAATTAAATTAGTTTTAATGACTTTATAATATGCATTTTTGACACTTGGAAAATCGAATTTGCCAGTATTTATAACTTAAAATAAAAGAGATAATATAATTAACTTATGGGATCTGTTGAATCAAGAGAAAGCCAAATAAAAGGTCAAATCTTTATTTCTCTCGAATCAAATAACACAAATCCAGGTGGAATATTTCGGGGTAGCATTCATGTTTCGCTCTTAGAACAGATAAATAATCCTGCTCTTTATCTTGTCTTCAAAGGCAACGAAATAACTGACTTCAAAATACAACATAATGGGAAAACAACTTATTACTCTCAGCATAAAGGTAAAAACTTGCTATGTGCTTTAAAAGCAACATTATATGAATGGCCAGACAAGATTGCTCTTCCAGGAAATTTCAGCTTTCCTTTTGAATTGCAAACTTATAATAATTTGCTTCCTAGCTTCTATACATCAGCTCTATGGGGCGGATTTTGCCAAATCAGCTACTCGATTCGTGCTCAATTGCGTGCTGATGACAGGCAACCTTTAAAATTTAAGGAGCCAGTTTTTATAATTACAGATATAATCAGTTTACCTCCAGAGATGTATCCAAATAGCCTCGAGAAGGATTGTTCAGGAAGTGGAGGTCTGATTTGCTGCTTTAGCAATGAGGATGCAGTAACAAAAATTACAATAGAAAAAGGGATACTTGGATTTTCTGATTCTATCGAAATTAATTTAGAAACAAATTTAACTACATTTTCAGCATATATTAGCAGAGTTAAAATTGAAATTAAAAAAATCATCACAATGACAGCAAATAAAAAAAATCCACAAGTTGCAACTCAAACTATTAGCATGCTAAAATTAAATGAAAAGCCAAAGATTATGGCTCGGTCAGGAACTCAGCACTTTAATTATAAAATCCCTATACGGGAAATATTGAAAAATGAAAATAGCTGCACTTGAAATACACCACTAATTAAATGCCATTTTGTGATGAATATTAAATTACATACAAAGACTTTTAGCTGAAGATGCTATGTATTTAACGAAGCAAGTCAAGGGATAGTAATTCTGCCATTCGAAATACAAATCCCAGCTTCGTCACCTCCAATTGCTCCAGAACATTGGCAAGCCCAACTTTTACCTCAATCTTATATTAAGCCTGGAAACCAAGGTTTAGGAAATCCAGATCACTCAATTGTGGAGTCTTTTGCATTGGCAAGCCATACCAAGTCTTTAGACAAAGATAATCAAAATTATATATAACTAGCTCTGGCATTTTTATTCAATCTTTTATACATAATAATTATAATTTTCGATACATTTTATCTATTAAATTAGGCAAAAAGTAATTTTATAAAAATTAGTATTTTCATCTCTAATATTCTTTAAAGTGTCTACAAAATGCGATTTCCTTTCAATTTAAAGGGGGGAAATAAGAATACAGAAGGAATATTATATTTGATTAGATGTCACTATCTGATAAATGTTAATTTTTTTATATAGCCTTACTTTTAAAAATGCTATAGATTTGTTGAGACAAGCCGCCAATTGTGATTTTTCGTTTCAGGCGCAAGTTACACCTCCATTGCGCCTGAACAATGGCAAGCAAAAATTTTACCTAAATCTCATTTTAAACCTGATATTCAAATATTAGATAACTTAAATATTCAAATGATTAAACAACCCTTTACTCAAAAATAATAAATTTTTATCATAAAATTTTAGCTTGTTTTTTATAAAACTTTATATTAATTTACAGTTTTTCTATTCTAATTTAAAGAAGAAAGATTTAATAGCTAATTTTTGTAAACTGCAAGGCTAATCTTTTAATTTTTTAATATAAATATTGAATTTAAGCCTATAATATTGAAACTGCTTCTATAGCTTTTTTATTCTTAGTCTTCTTATTTATTATAAACCATTTTAATAGCAAAATTAAACTGTAATTTTCTTATCTTATTGAAAATATTGGATGATATGCTAATTTTTGACTACATTTCATATGACCTGAATATTTGCTTTGTGTTATATTTCCTGAGGAATTTGGCCGAATTTTTTCCTCGTAATAGATTTGATCGAATTTTAACGATTTTTTCCGGCAAATGCTTTCTTTACGAGAAAGAATTTCGATTAAAACACGAAATGCTCCAATCTAATATAGTAATTGCCCGAGAATGGTGCAAGATAGCGCCATCCTCGGGCAATTACAATAGCATTCATCGAATTTTTTATCACAAAACTATATATTTCTTATAGTTGCACATTTATCACGAAAATACAATAAAAATTCAGTGTTAAATTAGTATCATATAAATGGAGAAGGCTTCTATATCAATCATCAATAGCCAAAGCGATCAGATTGAGAAGGAGTCTCTAAATTCAAAATCAGAGAGCGAAATTAATTATGTGACAGAGCCCGCTACAAGTGTTCCCAAGCATGATCATAGAACCAAAGTCCAACTTATATGGGAAAATATTACTTATGTCATCGAAAAAAGAAATGAATCCACTCAGATCCTCAAAGGAGTTTCTGGACAGGCCAACCCAGGAGAGCTTTTAGTCATCATGGGCAATTCAGGAGCAGGCAAAACAACTCTCTTAAATATCTTAGCTGGGCGACTGAAAAGTCTTGGAGAAATTAAAATTAATGGAACTGTAGCCATAAATGGCACCAACATAAAAGACATCAACTTTGGCTACTATTCAGCCTATGTGACACAAGAAGACATTCTTTTACCAACATTGACTACAAGAGAGTCTTTGCTCTTCTCGTCCAAACTGAGATTGCCTGGAACTCATGAAGAGCATGTGCAAAGGGTTGAAAAAATTATCGAGGATTTAAAATTGACTAGGGTTGCTGATAATGTGATAGGAAGTGTTACCAGTAAAGGCTTATCAGGAGGTGAAAGAAAAAGAGTGTGCATAGGTATCGAACTTATCACTGAGCCTCTTATTTTGATTCTTGATGAGCCCACTTCAGGATTAGATAGCTTTACAGCTGAGATTGTAGTCGATTTATTGTTGGAGCAAGCAAGAAAAGGTAGAACGGTAATCACAACAATTCATCAGCCAAGTTCTGGAGTTTTCAGCAAGTTTGATAGGCTTGTCTTGATGTGTGAAGGAAACATTATTTACCAAGGCAGAGCTAATGAATCTAGAAAATATTTTGGTAAGCTTGGGTTCAAGTGTCCAAAGCTGATGAATCCAGCTGATTATTTTATGAGACTCCTTCATGTAGTTGACAGGAAAAATATTTCTGAAGACGAAAAAGAAAAGCTAAAAATTCTTGTTTCAGCATACTCTACAACAGATCCTGAAAGCGAGATTATCGATCCAAGTGAGCTTGAGCATTTAGCAAACAAAATTTTTAAGAGGCCTTCAACTCAAATGGAGCAATTTAAGATATTATTCAAAAGATCAAATATAAACTCGAGAAGAAATCCGATTTTTGGAAGAGTAAAATACATGCAAGCTATTGTGATGGCAGTTTTGCTAGACTTGACATATAATAATATTGGCACAGGCTATAGCTCTATACAAGATAGAAATGGTGTCTTATTTGTGCTTACAATGATGGGAGGAGCCTTCGGAAGCCAAAATTCTTCCTTGTCTTTTCCAAGCGAATTGCCTCTTTTCTTTAAAGAAACCAAGCAAGGACTATATAGCACAATCTCTTATTATGTCGCGAAATCAATTGCTGAACTTCCTAATTTAGTTATGTCAATATTTTTGCAGGCCCTGATTATTTATTGGGCAGTTGGATTGAATAACTATGATGCCAGCAAATTTTTTATATTTTATGCCGCTTTATTAGTACTAAATGTATGCGGAACAGGAATTGGATATATCGTAGGCGCTCTGTTTCATACAGAGACATCTGCAATGATTGCTGAGCCTATTTTTGTAATTCCCTTTCTTCTTTTCGCAGGACAATTTGCAAATGTGGACAGAATTCCTATAGCTTTTAGATGGGTACAATATATTTCTCCTTTCAAATATGGATTTGAGGCTTTATGCATCAATGAATATACGGACTTGAATTTGCCATGCCAAAATTGTGATTCAGATGACTGCACTAAATGTGACCCTCTGGATGACCTTGCATTTTATGATTCTTTAGGAGAAAGTTTCTTATATAATATTATTATCATAATCGTTTTTAGAATTATAGCTTATTTGCTATTGTGGATCACAGCAGTAAGAGTCAAAAGATAATTTTAGATCAAAGAAATTATAGGTTAATTTATTATCTTCTCCAATTTTGTAATTTTCATATAATATGAAGAATTTTAAGATTATTCTATTTAAGTTGACCTTTAATTAGTTGATATTTTTAGTATTCCATTAGCATCACTCATAATTAATTAGTTAGTTTATGCTTAATATCCAATATCATACCATCTGCATAGGCTTGTGCCTCTTTAGCATACCAATTTTTTTCTTCAGGCATACTTAAGTCCCATTTTTACCGCCTAGAAAATACATTTCTTTCTAGGATGGCAGTTTGAAATTGAGCACCTTCGGGCTAAATACTCCTTATTGCCGATAAATTCTCTGGGTGGCCAAACCTCCTAATCAAAATTTGCAAAAGGGGATTTTCTGCTCTGGAGAACAGAATTTCTGATGATCATATTTTGATTATCACTAGCATCAAAAAATTAATTTAGTTATCTTTTTAAGCGTTTTTATTTTTCTGCTTATTCTCTTAATTGGTTGATATTTTTAAAGAAATATTAAATATTGAAAGAGCTCATAATAACTATTAGAAGCCATTCAGGATTAGAAGGTTAGCTTCTTAATTTCAGAAGCTCTAAATATTTGCTGCATGGAATTTCAACAAAGCCTTTTGCCACTTTTTTTAAAACTATTAATTAATTAATCTGCGATTCCAAAGCAATCCATTCTGTTCAAAATCATTGTAAAATTGCTTGTGCTAAACAAATAAACAATTTTTACTATAAAAATTAACAAATAGTATAGTTTAATTTAAATTTAATTAATAATGGGCTCGGGTGATTCAAAACAAGGGCATGTTCAAGGGAACATGTTTATCTCTCTTGAAATAAATAATATCATATCAGGAGGAATTTTGCGTGGAAGCGTACATATTGCTTTAACCGAGCAGCTAGCTAACCCAGTACTCTACCTCATTTTTAAAGGCAATGAAGTAACTGATTTCAAAATTCAGCATCGTAGTAAAAATAGCACCTACTACACGAGACATGTAGGCAAGCAACTACTCTGTTCTTTAAAAGCAGCATTATATCAGTGACCAGACTTGGTAGCTTACCCTGGGAATTTCAGTTTTCCTTTCGAATTAAAAATTTATGATAACCTACTTCCTAGTTTCCATGCTTATGCACACTGAGGCGGGTTTTGCCAAATAAATTACTCAATTCGTGCTCAATTGCATGCCACAGACAGACAACCTCTTAAATTTAAAGGACCAGTTTATATCTATACGAATTCAATAACTTTACCTCAAGAAATGTACCCACAATCTATTTCTAGAGATTGTCCAGGCCATGGCAGCGTATTGTGTTGCTTTAATAAAGAACATGCAACATCGAGAGTGTCCTTAGAAAGAGGGACATTTGGAAATCTTGATTATATTGATATTAATTTAGAAACAAATTTATCTGGGTTTTCAGCAAACATAACCAGAGTAGAAATAGAAGTTAATAAAGTCCTTACAATGACAGCAAACAAAAAAAATTCAAGAATATGCACTCAAGTTGTCAATATGTTGAGAACTGATCAAAGACCAGGGATTAAAGCGCTTTCAGGAGCTCAGCGCTTTAACTTTAGGGTTCCTATACCATCAATACTGAAAAGCGAGCATTGCTATACAATGTCTGCACAACTGATCAAATGCTTTTTTGTACTCAATGTTAAATTGCATACAGAATTTTATTGCTGCAAGTGCTATGGATTTGATGAAGCAAATCAAGGGATTGTGATTTTGCCATTTCAGATACAAGCTCCTATGATCCCGCCTCCAATAGCTCCTGAGCAATGGCAAGCTCAGCTTCTACCTCAATCCTCTATTAACCCGAATTTACAAGATTCGAATAACCCAAATCCATTAATTGTAAGATCTTTCACAAATCAGCCAGGACTTACAGACAAAGTTACTCCGCAGTCATAGTAATTAAGGATTTTTATAAATTTTAATAATATAATTGCCGTTTATAAAATTTTAAATTGCTATCTAAATCTCAACTTTCCTATATATCTCTTTTATGCAATAATATTAAACTTCGTTACAAAGTGCTATGCAGGTATTTAAAAATCATAATAATCTCATTAAGATTGCAGTATTTTAAATAAACAGCAATTTTTGCTATAAAGCTGACAAAAATTAGAGTTGAATACAAATTTTATTATTAATGGGTTCGAGCGATTCAAAACAAGGGGATGCACAAGGGAGCGTGTTTATTTCTCTTGAGTCTAGCAGTGTAATGCCCGGAGGAATTTTGCGTGGCATCGTTCATATTGCTATAACAGAACAACTCACTAACCCTTCCCTCTATTTAATTTTTAAAGGCAATGAAGTAACTAAATTCAAAACCTATTATCGCTATAACAAGTATAGCCGGAATAGAAACAGTTACAATCATCACCAACCATACACGATGCATTTAGGCAAGCAGCCCACATGTGCATTGAAACCAGCATTATATCACTGGCCAGATCAGGTAGCTTCACCTGGCAATTTTAGCTTCCTTTTGAATTAAAGTTTATGATAACCTTCTTCCAAGCTTTCATACATTAGGGAATAAGGGTTGTTTTGCCCAATTAAAATACTCACTTGGTGCTCAATTGCATGCTACAGACAGGCAACCTCTAAAATTTAAAATACCCATTTTTTTATTTAAAAACTCAATAAGTTTACCTCAAGATATGTACCCACAATATCTTTCTCGAGACTGCCCAGGCTATGGAGTTCATTTTACTGTTTTAAGAAAGAATATACAACATCAAGAGTATGAATAGAAAGAAATATATTTGGAAATCATGATGATATTGAAATTTATTTTGAAACGAATTTATCTGCATTTTCAGTAAATGTCACTAGAGTGGAAATTGAAGTCAATAAAGTCCTCACTATGAAAGCAAATCAAAAAAATCCAAAAGTGCGCATGGTCAAGCGCAGGTCGCAACCAGACATCCACACCCCACCCCAATAAGGGAACCCCCCACCCCCTTTCACAGATGGCACCTGGCCAACTAAAAATTCTTGTTTCAGCATACTCTACAGCAGATCCTGAAAGTGAGATTATCGATTCAAGCGAGCTTGAGCATTTAGTAAACAAAATTTTTAAGAGGCCTTCAACTCAAATGGAGCAATCTAATATATTATTCAAGCGATCAAATATAACATCTAGAAAAAATCCGATTTTTGAAAGAGTAAAATACATGCAAGCTATTGTGATGGCAGTCTTGCGAGACTTGACGTATAATAATATTGGCACAGGATATAATAAGTAATATATTTTAATTTAAATTTAATTATAAATGGGCTCGGGTGACTCAAAACAAGGGTATGTTCAAGGGAGCATGTTTATCTCTCTTGAAATAAATAATATCATATCAGGAGGAATTTTGCGTGGAAGCGTGCATATTGCTTTAGCCGAGCAGCTAGCTAACCCAGCACTCTACCTCATTTTTAAAGGCAATGAAGTAACTGATTTCAAAATTAAGCGTCGGTATAGTGATGGCCCTACATACACGAGACATGTAGGCAAGCAACTACTCTGTTCTTTAAAAGCAGTATTATATCAGTGACCAGACTTGGTAGCTTACCCTGGAAATTTCAGTTTTCCTTTCGAATTAAAAATTTATGATAACCTACTTCCTAGTTTCAATGCTCATGCACTCTGAGGCGGGTTTTGCCAAATAAATTACTCAATTCGTGCTCAATTGCATGCAGCAGGCAGACAACCTCTTAAAATTAAAGGACCAGTTTATATCTATACGAATTCAATAATTTTACCTCAAGAAATGTACCCACAATCTATTTCTAGAGATTGTCCAGGCCATGGCAGCGTATTGTGTTGCTTTAATAAAGAACATGCAACATCGAGAGTGTCCTTAGAAAGAGGGACATTTGGAAATCTTGATTATATTGATATTAATTTAGAAACAAATTTATCTGGGTTTTCAGCAAACATAACAAGAGTAGACATAGAAGTTAATAAAGTCCTTACAATGACAGCAAACAAAAAAAATTCAAGAATATGCACTCAAGTTGTCAATATGTTGAGAGCTGATGAAAGGCTCGAGATTAAAGCGCTTTCAGGAGCTCAGCGCTTTAACTTTAGGGTTCCTATACCATCAATACTGAAAAGCGAGCATTGCTATACAATGTCTGCACAACTGATCAAATGCTTTTTTGTACTCAATGTTAAATTGCATACAGAATTTTATTGCTGCAAGTGCTATGGATTTGATGAAGCAAATCAAGGGATTGTGATTTTGCCATTTCAGATACAAGCTCCTATGATCCCACCTCCAATAGCTCCTGAGCAATGGCAAGCTCAGCTTCTACCTCAGTCTTCTATTAACCCGAATTTACAAGATTCGAATAACCCAAATCCATTAATTGTAAAATCTTTCACAAATCAGCCAGGGCTTACAGACAAAGTTACTCCGTAGTCATAGTAATAAGGGTTTCTATAAATTTTAAAAATAGAATTGCCGTTTATGAAATTTTAAATTGCTATCTAAATCTCAACTTTCCTATATATCTCTTTTATGCAATAATATTAAACTTAGTTACAAAGTGCTATACGGTGTTTAAAAAAGATAATAATCACATTAAGATTGCAGTATTTTAAATAAATCAGCGATTTTTGCTATAAAGCTGACAAAAATTAGAGTGAATACAAATTTTATTATTAATGGGTTCGAGCGATTCAAAACAAGGGGATGTACAAGGGAGCATATTTATTTCTCTTGAGTCTAGCAGGTAATGCCAGGAGGAATTTTGAAAGGCATTGTTCATATTGCTATAACAGAACAACTCACTAACCCTTCCCTCTATTTAATTTTTAAAGGCAATGAAGTAACTAAATTCAAAACCTATTATCGTTATAATAAGTATAGCCGGAATAGAAAGAGTTATAATCACCATCAATAATGCACAGTGCATTTAGGCAAGCAGTCTATATGTGCATTGAAAGCAGCATTGTATCATTGGCTATATCAGGTAGCTTCAGCTGGTAATTTTAGTTTCCCTTTTGAATTAAAAGTTTATGATATTGCTTTAAGAAAGAATATACAACATCAAGAGTATGAATAGAAAGAAATATATTTGGAAATCATGATGATATTGAAATTTATTTTGAAACGATTTATCTGCATTTTCAGTAAATGTCACTAGAGCGGAAATTGAAGTCAATAAAGTCCTCACTATGAAAGCAAATCAAAAAAATCCAAAAGTATGTACTCAAGTTGTTAATATGCTAAATGCTGAGGAAAAACAACAGATTGAAGCGTTTTCGGGAGCGACTCGCTGTAATTTTAAAGTTTCTATACAATCAATATTGAACGATGAGCACTGCTATACTATGTCTAGCCAATTGATTAAATGCTTTTTTGTGCTCACTTTTAGACTGCATACAGGTAATTCTTGTTGAAAGTGCTATAGGTTTGATGAGGCAGATCTAGGAATTGTGATTTTACCATTCCAGATGCAGGCCCCAATGATGGCACCTCCAATTGCTCCAGAGCAATAGAAAGCTCAGCTTCTGCATCAATCTTCTATTAATCCTAGCATTCAAGATTCTAATAGCCCTAACTCTTTAATTGTGAAGTCTTTTGCATTAACAAATCAGCCAGAGTTTACAGATGAAGCTAGTCCGGATTAATAACATAAGGAATTATATTTATAAAATACCAATTTTATTTATAATATGCAAACCTAAAGACATTTTAAGCGCGTCATGAATTGGCCACTGCAAACTTTTTATGAACTAGATAGTTTTATTTCTATATAAACTATTTTTTTAAAGCCTGAATTGGAGACTGCTTTATAAGATTTCTGGATATTTTATAAACTAAATCACTTCCAATTTCTGACTTTAATATCTAAAGCCTTTTAAATATGCCAATTTCTTTTTCAAAGATATTTTTTATCTAATAATGCTCTATTAATTGACATAGAAATGCAAAAAAGAATTCTCAAAAACAATAAAAAACCTGATATATTGATAAGAACTCAACAAAGGGCCAGCACCTTATTCGCATCTAGCCACAACCTTTCTGATTCCGATGAAGAATCTCAAAATCTACCCAATGATGGTATATGAAGAAAGCTGAATGAAAAATTTGAAATAAACTGGCCAGAACCTATAGTCTCCTCAAGAAAACTTCAGTCAAATATTAAAACTCCAAGGCAAAAAAGAGTCTCTTTTTCTGGACAAATCCCCAATAATTTTGCTCAAAAAAAAGACGCTTTTTCTCCAAATTTCGTTGATATGGTAAGCAGGACAATCGTCAAAGAACGATTAAGAAAAAACAAAATAATATTGGATCCTTCACAAGAAGATGCAGAAATCTGTGAAGAAAAAGATAGGATCTTTGAGATGATTCATAGGAAAAGTCCAAGAAAGTTATCATTCAATTCTGTTGGGACATATGACAGCAAATCAAAAATTCAGACTCCTCAATGCAGAGCAAGTCTCTTAATCCCTATACAATTGTCATCAAAAATTAAAGCAAAGAGTAATCATTGTCCTTTTATGCATAGAACTAAAACAATCAATTTATCGCCTACTGCTGATTATAGAAAGAATAATCATACCCCAGAAGGTGCTTTTACCCAACGGGAAAAACTATTGAATTCATTAATTTAATATATAGCTAGCTCTATTTCTATGACTCATTTTATTGTTTTATGAAAAATTTATGATAGGCCCTGTTACAGTTGGCGATACAATCCGTTTTTCCAAGTTGCCAGTGAGAATAACAGAAGTTCTTATCTCAACCCCCATATTCAAAACATGCATTGGAAAAGATCCAGAAAACCGAGCACTTTTTATTAAACAGTTCAATTTGATCAATAACGAAGAAGCTTTCCGACGCGAAGTGAAAGCTTATCAACTAATTGGATCTCATCCCAAAATAGTGACCATGCTAGATTACACTGAAGGCTCCCATAATTGAGGAGCAATTCTATTCGAACATTGTGCAGATTGCGATTTACGAGATTTTATTACTGAAAAAGAAATCAATGAAGACAAAGTCATGGTTCTGCTAAGCGATTTAATTTTGGCACTACATCATATTCATCAGAAAAATCTTAGCCATAGGAATTTAAAGCCTGAAAACATAATTGTGACTGTCGACTTGAAATTTAAGCTCGCAAATTTTCAGTCATCTATAAGTGAAGAAGAAGTAAACGGTCTTTATGGGCCTGATTTAAGTGAAGACATTGAAGCAAATACACCGGTAGATTATAGATCGCCCGAACAACTAGATTTGATACCTGGATATCCAGTAGGGATTCAAGTTGATATGTGGGGTCTTGGGTGCCTTCTTTATGAGCTGCTTTATAAGGAGCATCCATTTGGCCAGAATCTTCAAGACCAGCTAAGAGGGAATTTTAAAACTGAAAATAAACACATGAAGGCTTGATGGCGAGGACTCTTCACAAGGCTTTTTGAAGTAAATCCGCGAGAAAGGGCAACTTCTCTAGAGATTATTACATTAATCCATGATAAAAAAGCAAATAAAAATCAAGATGAAGCAGCAGAAGAATCATCAAAATCGTCAGGACTTTCAAGCATCTTTATGAAAAGCAGTAACTCATGGGTAAAAGCTGTGACTGCTGATAACGATCATATCCCAGACACAGGCTATCTGAATAAATTGATAGAAAAAGCATGGAAAAAGCCTTTTAAGATTTCAAAATTTTACAAGTCACTGATGAATCGATCAATTGATAAAGGAATTGTGGCAATGAAAGCTTTATATGTCCTTCATAAGTACTTTATGTTTGGTCCAAGACAAGTTTTAATGGCAGAAGACCAAATAAACCAATTTTTAGAATGCGTGCAGCATAGCTGGGAATCACCTAATAAATCGAAAAAAGATAAACAAACAGATTATTTCAGAGATTTAATCAAAGAATATTCATCAATTTTGAAAGAAAAGCACAGACTTCACATAGAAACAAGGACTTTAGGAAATTGAACTGACAATGAAATTAATGAGCTCCCACAAATAGAAGCTTTACTTACCTATTGGAGAAAGCTGATAAGGACTACTGAATCTTTTTTTTCTATGAAAGGAGATTTGTCTAGATTTTGGGCCATAATTTCAGCACTTCTATTAGAAGAACAAGAAAGACTTGATCTATTAACTAACTCCTCCTCCGTGAGTGAACAAAACCATGAAAAACCACCCTCCATAAGTGAACAAAAATTTTTTTTAATAGAAAATATTTTTTAGGAAAAAAAAATTGATATATAAGTGATAATTATTATAATGAAATCTATAGCTAATTGTGTTTAATTTTAAACAAATTGCGTTTTAAAACATAAATTTTATAATTAAAATAATATTGCTTTCCAATTTTTGCAAATTAAGATTTTTTTTAAATTTCGAAAAAAAAATTTCTATATAATTTTTTTTTTAAAAAACAAATTAACCCCCCTTCGTATGAACAAAAATTTTTTTACTCACAGAGGGGGGAGTAAGCAAAGCTTAAAGCAAGTTCTTCCAAGTGACAAAATTGCTGACCTCTCTTCTATATATAATCAAAACCAGCAATCAACACTATCTCTTATAACAGTTTTTAGACAAAACAACCCAGCAATTCTTCTCCCTCAGTTTTCAGTCCTCCAGCAGAATAAAAACAGGGGATCTATTGTTGATGTGCTAAAAAATAGACGGCTAACACAGCCAATATATAATGAAAGAAGGGTTAGCAATGAAAAAATAAATACAGGTGAAGCAAGATTTTCAAACCGTGAAGAATTTAAATCTCCAGCTGAAGCCAAATCAGCTACTTTAGGGCATGGAACAGAATGCAGCTCTGAAGCTGAGCCTTACACAACTTGCACAAGCCAAACTATTTTGCAAACTCCTGAGACCCCTAAATCAATCAATGGGAAACCTCTTTCTAAGTCAGCCAAAAAAGCAGATCCATGGGCAAGTTTCCAGGAATCCCCTTGAATAATCCATTCAAATGAGCTTACACGTGAAGAAGAAATCGGCTCAGGGAGCTCTTGCACAGTCTATAAAGGATTATATAGATATACTCCAGTTGCTATTAAAGTAATGAGGAATTCCAGCATCCCAGGCGCTATGGAAAATGAATTTAATAGAGAAATCACAACAATGATGAGACTTCGGCACCCAAATCTTGTGCTTTTTATGGGAGCTTGCATTGAAAGCCAATTTTCAATTGTTACAGAATTTTGCGCAGGAGGATCATTATTTAAGCTTCTTTATGAAGATCGCGAAGTAAAGTTATCATGAAAACAAAGGATAAGATTAAGATTAAGATTACGCTGGGTATTTAAGGTCCCTACTACGTCCGAGGTCGCATGCGACGGTTTCCCGTGTGGTGGCAGAGCGTTCACCAAGCCCGGGCCGAAACCCCCGGTTTCTCGGTAGAGGTATTGTCAAGGGCCGTCTCATACCGGCTTTGCTGACCACCTCCATTTCCAACTTGGATCGTCGCCTAAGTTTACGCCAACTCCGCTTCGTCGTCCGCCAGATCTGCCCATTGAAGGGCACCTTTTAAACTGGAGAGACCCCCGTTTTGGTGTCTAACTCGCCTCCCCTCTTTTCCGGTCATCCCGAAAAAGAACTCAACAGCTTTCGCCATTCGGAGCGAGCCACTAAAGCAGCTTAGGCAGGTAAGTCACCCTGCCTCATTTCGGGCACTCACTGGGCTGAGCGCTGCTGGCAAAAAGAAGTCACGAATAACTGCCCATGGGTCTGGTCGCAAAAACAGCGGCTCTCGCGCTTAGGCCTCTCGCTTCGAGGTCCCAGACGTTGTTGGGCTAATTCCTGGCTCCAAAAACCATGCCCGGATATACATGGGTAACCACCACTGAGAGGGTGGGTCGGTCGCCATACGCCATTTTATGTATATGAAAACAAAGGATAAAGATTGCGAAAGATGTAGCATATGGAATGGCATATTTGCATGGAAATAATCCACCGATTATTTATAGAGATTTAAAGTCATTGAATTTATTACTAGCTGAGCCTGTTACCTCTCCAAGTGACAATGTTCTAATAAAAATCGCTGACTTTGGGATCTCGAAGTTCATAGAAGATGAGCATATGACAGGACTTATGGGGACTTGCCACTGAATGGCCCCAGAGGTACTTGCAAGCCAGCCTTATTCTCTAGAGGCTGATGTTTATTCTTTTGGTGTCGTTCTATGGGAGATTTTATCAAGAGAAACCCCTTATAGAGGCGTAAATCCAGCAACCATTCCATACAAAGTGCTGCAGCTCGGTGAAAGACCAGATATCACAAAAATCCCACAAACAACCCCAGTTGAGCTGAGAGATTTAATTACAACATGCTGGTCATCGAACCAAAAAGACAGGCCTTCTTTCTCAAAAATTTTAGAAATATTAAATACTCTAACTTTTTAAGATAAATAAATGAAAGATCAAGAGTTTTATCCAAAATATAGCTTTGAAGTGAGCAGTGGAGAAGAGGCAAATCACAATGATATCAATTTAGACGTGAATCCAAATTACCAATTCCCTGAAATGCCTAAAAAACCTTTATTGTGTGCATGTGCTTTACTTTTATCTGGAATTGTGCTATTTGTGTTGGGGATTGTTGAGGAATTTACGAATTTTGAAGAGCCTAGCAGAGGAATTGCATTTTGGGTGCTTGGAAGTTTAACAATTATTCCAGGTGGATATTTCTCATTTCAGTATTATAAAGCTTATAAAGCAAAAACTCCAATTGACAGAATGAATATATTGAGAAGTATTCCTGACATGAACTAATAATCAAGCAAAGCAATTTCATAATTCTAATAAATAATTAAATATGTTTTATTGAATTTCATAAGATTTTAAAATTTATAATTTTTTATTTGAATTCTTTATCCAATAGTAAAAATAAAAAATCTAGCTGCCCTCTCCCCTTCGAGAGTAAACAAAAACATTTTGTTCACTCACGAAGGGGGTTAATTTTTTTTTTTTTAACAAAAATTTTATATATAAATTTAAGAAAAAATTTTTTTTTATTCGAAACTAAAAACAACTTAATTCTCAAAAATTGGAAAACAAATATTAATTTATAAAATTTATGTTTTAAAAATTTTTTTCCATAAAAACTTTTTGTATTAAAAAAAATTTTGTTCACTCACGGTTTTTGGGCAAAAAATAGAGATTTTTCTAATGGTTTTGTTTACTCGCGGAGGAGGGAGTAAGAAAAACTTAAAATTCCTGATATTTGCTTAAACTTTGCATCAATAATTAAAGACAAAACTCAAAGATTAAGCCTAGTAACTCAACTTACTAATAGCCATAATCAAATGCATAGCCTTTAGTCCATTTGTTTGGCCATCTTTATCTGTTTGCCTTATTCGACAAACCACCGAAACAAATAAACATTAAATTTTAATGACTTGAAATGAGACTATAATTCACAAATTGCCACAATTAGTTTGCCTGAATTATTTCTTACATTTCAAGCATCAAAATTTAATATTTTTTAAGCGAGTTCTTTTACAATTTTGATTACTTTTTATATCTCAGAAATCTAAAAAACCTAATCCTTCTAATATCTCTTTATTTTGCAAACAAAAATTTGAAAGCTTTCTTGCTTATCTGTAATATAAATGGAGAAGTCTTCTGAGAGAGTCACCAGCAGCATGAGCGAAGAAATAGAGATTGTATCATCAAAATCAAAAGAAGAGAGCAGTTTGATGTATGTAATGGAACTTGCAACAAGCACCCTCAAGCCAGACCACAGAATAAAAGTTCAATTGACTTGGGAGAATGTCAGCTATGCCATAGAGAAAGGAAGTGAACTGACTACAATTCTTAAAGGAGTTTCTGGGTTTGCAAATCCAGGAGAGCTCTTAGCTATTATGGGCTCTTCGGGAGCAGGTAAAACCACTCTTTTGAATATTTTGGCTGGCCGACTAAAGAGCTTTGGAGAAATTAAAATTAATGGGACTGTGGCTATAAATGGCACCAACATAAAAGACATCAACTTTGGCTATTATTCAGCCTATGTGACACAAGAAGATATTCTTTTGCCGACCTTAACACCAAGAGAGTCTTTGCTCTTTTCGTCCAAATTGAGATTGCCTGGATCTCATGAGGATCATGTGCAAAGAGTCGAAAAAATTATTGAGGATCTAAGACTCACAAGAGTAGCTAGCTCTCTCCCTCCGTGAGTGAACAAAAAAAATCTTGTTCGTTCGAAAGCAAATATGATTAAATTTATGTTTTAAAGCGCTATTTGTTAAAATTAAACAGAATTAGCTCGAGATTTCATATACTAATCATCACTTATATAACAAAATTTTATATTAAAAAAATTTTTGTTCGCTCACGGAGAATAGGTTTTGGGGAAAAAAATAGGGATTCTTCTAATGGTTTTGTTCGCTCTCAGAGGGGGGAGTGAAAATGTGATCGGAAGTATCACCAGTAAAGGCTTGTCGGGAGGTGAAAGGAAAAGAGTCTGCATTGGGATGGAACTTATTACTGAGCCTCTCATTTTGATTCTCGATGAACCTACCTCAGGACTTGACAGCTATACAGCTGAAATTGTAGTTGATTTACTATTAGAACAAGCAAAAAAAGGCAGAACAATCATAACAACTATTCATCAGCCAAGTTCAGGAGTCTTCAACAAATTCGACAGGCTTGTCTTGATGAGTGAAGGAAATATTGTTTATCAAGGACAGCAAAGCGAATCCAGAAAATATTTTGCTGGACTTGGCTACAAGTGCCCAAAATTGATGAATCCAGCTGATTATTTTATGAGACTTTTACATGTCGTTGATAGGAGAAATTTATCTAAAGAAGAGAGCGAAAAATTAAAAATCTTAGTTGAAGAGTACTCTTCAAAAGAACCTGAAAATCAACTTGTTAATTCAAGTGAGCTTGAACACTTAGCTAACAAATCTTTTGCAAGACCTTCAACTATTTTTGAGCAATTTTGGCTTTTGCTTAAAAGAGCCAACATAAACTCAAGAAGAAATCCTATTTTTGGAAGAGTCAAATATTTACAAGTCATAGTATTAGCGGTTCTTCTAGACTTAACCTATAATAGCATTGGAACAAGCTACAGTTCTATACAGGATAGAAATGGAGTATTATTTTTACTTACAATGACTGCTGCGACATTTGGAAACCAAAATGCTTGTCTATCATTTCCAAGTGAGTTACCTCTTTTCTTACTCCTTCCGTGAGCGAACAAAACAATTTTGTTCGCTTGGAGGTTTTTTAAATACATTTTATTAAAAATTTTGGATTTTTAAAATTTAAAAAAATCCCAATTCGCAAAAATTTGAAACCAAATATTCATTTAATTTTTAAATTTATGTTTTAAAATGCAAGCTGTTTAAAATTAAACAGAATTAGCAAGAGATTTAATTATATTAATTATCACTTATATATTAACATTTTTTATAACTCCCCCCCTTTAAATTGGAACAAAATATAGGTAAAATTCCACTTTTTTGGTAAATTAACCATCCTTTAAATTAGAACAAAATTTAATTTTATAATAATAAATTATATATAATTTTTTATGTAAAAAGTTTTGATATAAGTTAAATGCTTCTTCTTAACTAAAATTAAAAATTTAGTTATACCTTGCTCTTGTTTAAAGAAGAGAGTATAAAGAGCATCTTATCTAAATAAATTTATTATCCTTAATTGCTAAATTTAAATTAATTTTTTTTTTAAAAATTTTTATTTTTTTTGATAAAAATGATATTTTTTATTTAAATAATTTTGATATAAATTCAATGCGAATTCTTTATAAAATTTCAAAATTTACTTATTTCTTGCTTTATTTTAAAGAATAGAGTAGAAATAGCATCTTATTTAAAAAAAATTAGCACTTTGATCGATAAATTTTCTAAAAATTTTTTTTTAATTTTTTTTTTATCAATAAAAATAATAATTTTGGTGTAAATAATTTTGATACCAATTAATAGTGGCGTATTAACTAATAATAAAAATTTAGTTATATCTTGCTTTTTTTTAAACGATAAAGAGTAAATAGCATTTTATTAAACAAATTTATTAATCTAATTCGATAAGTTTTTGAAATTTTTTTTTTATAAAAAATTTTATATTGATATTTTTTTTAAAAAAAAAAAATTAACCCCCCTTAAATTGGAACAAAATTTTTGTTCCAATTTAAAGGGGGGTAGTAAGAAATTTTTTCAATTAAAAAAATTTTTGTTCGCTCACAGAGGTGTTTTTAAGGCAAAAAATAGATGGTTTTCCATTGTTTTTGTTTAGTCAAGAAGGGGGGAGCTAAAAGAATCTAAGCAAGGCTTATATAGCACAATTTCGTATTATGTTGCAAAAACAATAGCTGATCTTCCAAATTTAATCATAGCAATCTTCTTGCAAAGTATCATTTTGTATTGGGCAGTTGGATTGAATAACTATGATGCCAGCAAATTTTTTATTTTTTATGCTGCAGCGCTAGTGCTGAATATTTGTGGGACAGGAATTGGATATATAGTAGGCGCATTGTTCCACACAGAAACAGCTGCAATGGCTGCAGGCCCTCTATTTGTTATTCCATTCCTTCTTTTTGCAGGCCAATTTGTAAATGTAGAGAGAATTCCTATTGCCTTTAGATGGGTGCAATACATTTCCCCCTTTAAATATGGATTCGAAGCTATGAGCATAAATGAGTACACAGATTTGAATTTACCATGCCAAAGCTGCGATTCAAGTGATTGCACTAAATGCGATCCTGTCAAAGATCTTGGGTTCCATGAAACTTTAGCAGAGAGTTTCTACTATAACATTATTATTGTGATTGTTATAAGAGTAATTGCCTATTTATTACTATGGAACACAGCATCAAGAGCAAAAAGATAAATGATAAATAAAATACTTAATAAATTTATAATTTTTATTCGAAATTAATGATTTTAATTAAATTGCAACTTTTATAATTTTTATTATTAAAAATATTCTCATACCTTTAAAATACCTTACAAGTTTTTATTTCACTAGTTAAATTACAAAGATGTAGCTATTTTTTATTTATTCCTAAAATTTTTGTCGATAAAATTTTAAAATTAGCAAAAAATTATCTACCAATTTTAAAAATAGTAGTTAGGAAGATGAGCAGCGTTATTAAATTATCAACTCATATGCCGCTATACCTATTTAAAAAATTTCAAATTCCTATTTATTTTAATATTTTAATAAATGGCTATTATTACATCTCCTTCTGCTAGCGAGCAAAACAGTTTTAAAAATCTGTTTTACAGAAGAAATACCCTCCTTGAGTAACTAAAAATTTGTTAAACATAATTTTTTTATATAAGCGTTATCTTGCATTTTATAAAACAAAATTTATAAATTATTACTTTCCTATAAAATTGTTTAATATAAAAAGTTTATATCATAAGATTTTAAAATTAAATTGTCAGAAATCAAAATTTTTTTATTTGCTCACGGATGTTGGAAGTAAGCAAATTTAATTAACTTCATTAAAGCTTATATCTTGAATATTCATTTTTTGAGTTTATAAATATAAAATTCTGATAGTTTAGTTGCATAAATTTTCTCAGAGCTCAGTTGAGTTATTTTATATTTTCAAAAATGGTTTATCTAACATAAACAAATCCAATCCTAGGTAAGATTGAATTTATTTTAAGATTCAGTAGTTATGCTTGGTCTCAAATTTATTATTAAATGAGTGACTAGTCTCCTGCTTTTCAGAAGCTTATAATATGGCGCAGGGCTGCAATCTCCCTAATATAGCTGGCCATATTGCTTTTGAAATTTAGAAACTCACTAAATTTTAAGCTCCAAACACATTAATTTTATTCAATTGTCTAAAATTAATATTGCACAAAAGCCAGAAACTTATAATAAACTGGCAGGCAGGAAAAAGGGTCAGAAGCACATCCCAATGCATCCCAGGTTGTTTTCCATAGTCCCTGGATGTTAGCGCGGATGGCATTATATTCTGGTTTACGTCTAACATCAAAGCAGCACCCAATTTTACAGAGTCTCTCAATTTGCTAAATTGAAAAAATTATAGGCCAAAAAAATAGGCCAAAAAAAATAGTCGTTATGAAATATGCATCGTGTGAAGTAACCGTCAGGCCAATGATGCATCAAACTAGGCTCGACCGATACTTCGGGCAAGACTGGAGGAGGAGCTAGGGTAGCAAATATTTAACAATTAACTTAGATTTTCTCATAAGAGCAAATTGTGGAGTAGCAACCTTTTAATTTACTGGTTTACTTAAAAGCTAGAATTCGAAAAATCTCATTTCAAACAGAAATTCTCTCTAGTTTCTGTTCGCATATAAATGGCAAAAGTTTCGGTATGTATGGATGAAAAAGACGACAGTCAAATAGAGATTGAGTCTGGATGCTCAAAATTAGATAATAATTTCTCTCATGAAAAAGATTCTGAGATCAATAGACGTCAACCAGACAATAAAATAAAAGTTCAGTTGAAATGGGAAAATGTTAGCTATGCCATAGAGAAGAGAGATGAGATAAGTGCAATTCTCAAAGGAGTGTCAGGAGTTGCAAATCCTGGAGAGCTCTTACTCCCCCTCCGTAAGCGAAAAAAAATTGGAAAAATCTCTATTCTTTTATTCTTTGCCCAAAAACCCGCCCTCGTGCAAACCAAAAATGTTTTGGATATACAAATTTTTGATGAAAAAAAAATGATTTATAATTGATTATTAGTATAATAAATCTCTCTCACTAATTCTGTCTAATTTTAAACAAATTGCATTTTAAAACAATATTTTACAATTTAAATTCATTTTTACGATTTGGATTTTTTTTATTGTAAAAAGCAATATTTACTATAAAATTTATATATAAATTTAAAAAAGATTAACCCCCGTCCATAAGCTGACAAATTTTTTTTGATCGCTCACGGATGGGGGAGTTAGCTATAATGGGATCTTCAGGGGCTGGGAAAACAACTCTCTTAAATATCCTAGCTGGTCGACTTAAAAGCATTGGAGAAATTAAAATTAATGGGACTGTCTCCATAAATGGCACCAACATAAAAGACATCAACTTTGGCTACTATTCAGCCTATGTAACACAAGAAGATATTCTCTTGCCGACCTTAACTCCAAGAGAATCTTTGCTCTTTTCGTCTAAATTGAGATTGCCCGGGTCTCATGAAGACCATGCAAAAAGAGTCGAAAAAATTCTTGAGGATCTAAGACTCACAAGAGTAGCTGAGAATGTGATCGGAAGTGTCACCAGTAAAGGATTATCGGGAGGTGAAAGGAAAAGAGTCTGCATTGGGATTGAACTTATCACTGAGCCTCTCATTTTGATTCTCGATGAACCTACCTCAGGACTTGACAGCTATACAGCTGAAATTGTAGTTGATTTACTATTAGAACAAGCCAAAAAAGGTAGAACAATCATAACAACTATTCATCAGCCAAGTTCAGGAGTCTTTAAAAAATTTGACAGGCTTGTCTTGATGAGTGAAGGAAATATTGTTTATCAAGGACAGGCAAGCGAATCCAGAAAATATTTTGCTGGACTTGGCTACAAGTGCCCAAAATTGATGAATCCAGCTGATTATTTTATGAGACTTCTGCATGTCGTTGATAGGAGAAATTTATCTAAAGAAGAAAGAGAAAAATTAAAAATTTTAGTTGAAGAATACTCTTCAAAAGAACCTGAAAAGCAAGTTGTTGGCTCAAAGGAGCTCGAACATCTAGCTAACAAAACTTTTACAAGACCTTCAACTGTTCTTGAGCAGTTTTGGCTTTTGCTTAAAAGAGCCAACATAAACTCAAGAAGAAATCCTATTTTTGGAAGAGTCAAATATTTACAAGTCATAGTATTAGCAGCTCTTTTAGACTTAACCTACAATAACCTTGGAACAAGTTACAGTTCTATACAAGATAGAAATGGAGTATTGTTTTTACTTACAATGACTGCTGCAAATTTTGGAAACCAAAACGCTTGTTTATCGTTTCCAAGTGAGCTACCTCTTTTCTTAAAAGAGTCCAAGCAAGGTTTATATAGCACAATTTCATATTATATGGCAAAAACAATAGCTGAGCTTCCAAATTTAATCATAGCAATCTTCTTGGAAAGCATCATTTTGTATTGGGCAATCGGATTGAATAACTATGATGCCAGCAAATTTTTTATTTTTTATGCTGCTTTGCTTATTTTAAATATCTGTGGAACAGGAATTGGATATATAGTAGGCGCATTGTTCCACACAGAAACAGCTGCAATGGCTGCAGGCCCTCTATTTGTTATTCCAGTTCTTCTTTTTGCAGGCCAATTTGTAAATGTAGAGAGAATTCCTATTGCCTTTAGATGGGTGCAATACATTTCACCCTTCAAATATGGATTTGAAGCTATGAGCATAAATGAATACACTGACTTAAATTTACCCTGTCAAAGTTGCGATTCAAGTGATTGCACTAAATGCGATCCTGTAAATGACCTTGGGTTCCATGAAACTTTAGCAGAGAGTTTCTACTATAACATTATTATTGTGATTGTTATAAGAGTAATTGCCTATTTATTACTATGGAACACAGCATCAAGAGCTAAGAGGTAATCTAATAATAAAAAATTTTTATAAATTTCTTTTCTTCTCATATAAAAGCAGTTGTAATAAATATGCAAATCTTTGAAATCAGTTTTTATAATCAACAGCTGATAATAAAATTAATGAGAAATAAATCTTAAAATATTATATCATTTTTTTGCTCATATAAATGGAGAAAGTTTCGATATCAATTGATAGCAATGAGTATAATCTGGCTAAAAATAAGTCTCTACTTTCAAAATCAGATATTAATTAGGCATAAAATAGCTTCCATGGTTAATACACCTCAGAAATATCATAAAATAAAGGTTCAGTTGGCTTGGGAAAATGCCAGCTATACTATTGAAAAGAGGAACGAAGTGACTATAATTCTCAAATAAAATATTAGGAGTTGCAAACCCAGAAGAGCTCTTATTTTCCATTTAAGAGCTAGAAAAATAACAATTGAAAAAATATTTGTAATCAATTAAAAACTTAATAGGTAAAAATCCTAATTTTTATAAAAATAGTTTTAACCTAATTTAATTGAGGAAGCGCAATCAGAATGATATTTTAAAATTGGTAAGCTGAATCAATTGATGTTCTAAATTAGTTTTCTGATAAATTAATATCTTATCTATTTTAAAAGAATTAACCCTTTAAATTGAAATAGATTTTTGTTATATTAAAGGGGAGAGTTAGCAGAGCCTAATTTCTCTTGTTTCTAAGATATCTTCATTTATTGCTTTGGTGGTCGATTCCCAGGAGGTCTAAAATATCAAATTGATTTCGGCAGTAAAAATCATTACTATGTGTGAGAGCTGACTAAGCTACTTTATTTATTTAAAATATGAAACACTTTTTAATTTCAATGTCTTGAAATTTTCTTTTTTGTCTGCTCAATACAAAGTTTTGATATTCTCTTAGTTGACTGATAATTTCTGGACTTTGCTTTATGCATGGATGCTTGTTCTTGACGAATTCAAATGCCTGGGCAAAAGTTGAGGATTTGTAAGACATGATATAGGCTATGATAAATGCTGGGGCCAAGCATTCGCCACTTTCACAGCAAACTAGAATGTTTTTATTGGATTTGAGGACAGATTTGATATACTCATTACATGGTGAAAAATATTTGCTTATGCTTAAGCAGCAGTCAGTGTTGACTCTTATAGTCTTCCATATGGCTCTAGATTTTTCAGCTTCAGTTGTTTCATTTCCTATATATAAGACATGGGTTATTTTGTGTGAATCAAATAATTTTCGATCTCTTATAGTCTCATGATTCCCAAGAAAAAGCCCTTTGGAGATTTCACTTATCATTATTTAATTATTTACTGATATAGATGCTAAAAAATAATTATTATTTATATTTAGGCTAATTAATAAAAATAAAGACTGATCTAGCTAATATGAAAATTTGTGAACATAAATGACAAATAAAAAATCATTAGCTAATGATTTATTCTTAAGCTAAATAATAAAAATTACTCTAATTATCAATGTGAAACCCAAACAAGGAATCTATATGATATTAAACATTAGCATGCTTTAATTTAATATATGAGTAAATATAACATTAAAATGGAGGATAGTTTAGAACTCCCTCAGAAACGCGAACGTCTCCAACCAAAGAAGGCAGATTTCCGAATGAGAGCTCATTGCAATCCTCTAAGCGATTCAAACTGGCCCTTGTAATTTTGAAGCAGCCCTATCTCTCCAAGCCACATTGACTGAAGTTTATTTTTCGAGCAAAATGACCATATCTACTGCAACAGTAAAACTTATTCAGCAATTGAGCATCCCCTCTATTTCTCCACAATTAAACTTCCCCCTCCTTCTCAGCCTGTAGAAATTGCCGATGTTGGCTGTGGATATGGAGGACTGCTTTTTGCATTAAGTAAAATAATGCCACGTACCCGCATGCTTGGTATGGAAATCCGCAACAAAGTAACAAACTACGTTGCGCAAAAAATTTGAGCATCCAGAATAGAGACCAACGAAGTAAACTTTAAATAGTTTTGAAACATCGGCGTTCTTCGTGCAAATGCAATGAAACAAATTACAAATTATTTCCCTAAATCTTCTTTGACAAAGTTATTCTTCTGCTTCCCAGACCCTCACTTCAAAAAATCAGTGCATCGACGAAGAATTGTACACAGGAATTTATTATCTGAGTACGCATATGTCCTTAAGTCTGGAGGGAAAATATACGCTATCACCGACGTATTGCAGCTTCACGAGTGGCACTTAGACTAGCATACATTAAAATGGCGTGGTGAATTGGCCCGACCTTTCTGTAGCAGTCAATAATAGGGAGGACTATGTGTACGTCTAGTAAGTATATCCTATATGCTTTACAAACTCAGGTGGAGCGGCAGTGCTGAGCTGATTAGCCAAAGTTAAAACTAATCACAAGGTTTTTTGCATGAGAAATGGAGAAATGTTTTCACATTTTTTATTTACAGGCGCATTCCGCGCCAAAAAAGGGAAGCAAACTGTTGAAGGAAAGGGTGTCGAAAAGCGTTAAGGAGCAAGAGACTGCAGGGTTGAAGTCTCAGGTTTAATGGCTGAGTTCGTTTTAGGAATGAGCGACTCAGTGATGCATTGAAGCCATGGGATTTTTCACGTGGGCAATTAACGGAGTGATTAAGTTGCTACTAAGCTTAATGTTGGAGTAGAAGCTGAATTTATTGCTGTTGAAGTTTTTGCTATTGGTGTTGTTGAAATGGTTGCTGAAATAAATTTTTGTGAAGAAATACTTTTGAAATTTTATGTTATAAAAAATGAGAGAAATGCTTATATCTATCAGTGGTAAAGTCTAAATAATAGTCATAGAAAAGATTCTCCGAGCAGTGGTAAAAAGCGCTTTCTAAGCCTTCAGAACTATACAGCTCAATATCAAGGGTTGCGTTCTTGGCCTCGAGCTCCCATTTAGCAAATAGCTTACCAAAATTCGACCTTCTGAATTGAGACCACCTATGCGTGCGCTTGGCAAGATGATTTAAATATCTTACTTCAGGTAAGCAAGTGCAGGCACTCATCTAAAGGAGTAGCACAGTGAATGAGGGCTTTCGGTGCCTAGCATTGAGTTTTCAATAATCTTAAATGATCATAACAGCATTTAGATCAGTTTAAGCAGCATCCTTTATACAAAGAAGTCCCTCAAGAAGAAATAGAAGCAGATCCATGTGTCACTGCTATGATAAATGAAACGGAAGAAGGGAAAAAGGTAGAGAGAAATAAAGGCAAAAAATATTATTGCGTTTATCAGAGGATATAGCTAATAAAAATTATTCTTATCATTTAATATATTTTTAGATGGAGAGTGATTGGGACCGAGTAAAAAGTCAAATAGCTCATATGCTTGATAGTAGGATTGCTCCAATAGAGCAAGAACTTGAACAGCAACGTGCGTTGGTAAGTCAGCTTACCCAAGTAATTCAAACTCTGACAGGAGCTCTTGATGTATCCCCGCCTCAATCACTTGTCAAACCTGCTGAAAAGGTAGTACCAAGCCCACCAGCTGCAGTTGTTGAAAATCATGATCACCAGCAGCCAGAACATACTGAAGACCAAGTTCAAGAAGCTCCAAAGGAAGCGGAAAAAATTACAGAAGATGTTGAACCTCCAAAAAGTGAAGAAGAACAGAAAGAAGAAGAAAAACATGAAGAGCCGCGTGAAGAAAAGCATGAAGAAAAGCATGAAGAAGAGCAAAAAGAGGTTCTTGAAGAAGTCCACGCTGCTGAAACAGAAGAGCCGAAAATTGAAGAAAAAGCTGCAGAATCTGTTGAGCCAGAGACTAAACATGAAGAGGTTAAAGTGGAAGAAAAACCAAAAGAGGCCCCGAAAGAAGAAAAGAAAAAACTTCCAGCTCCAAAAGGGAAAATTGAGACCCATGCAAAAAAAGTTGAGGAAGAGAAAAAAACTATTAAAAAGGTAGGCAAAAAATAAATTAAGCTAACTAAAATATGCTTTGTGCAATAAATTCAGCATAAACACTTAACTGGGGCTTCAGATAGCCAACTTTCTTATTCAAGCTGATATTTTATTAGATTCAATCAAGAATGGTATAAAATATATTTACTCTTGTCTTTTGCCTGAACTTCTATCTCTCAGAGAAAGAGTAAAACTATCAAAAGATATAATATATATTTATCCTTTAAAGAGCAACAATTGTTTTATATATAAATAATTTTTTATATACAAATTTTTAAATGGCGAATAATCTTTTTAACTGTCTTATGGATTTTTATATGTTTAACACCTAAACAAGAATGTCTCTGACTTATTACAATCTGGAATTTTTAAAAATCATATAAAATTTACAAATAAAGTAACTTAAAAAAAAAATTACTGTTCTTTGAGACAGAAGGGAGTAGATATTGTGACCAAATATATTTATGCATTAGTGGCTAAATAAATAGACTTTTAATATGCAGCCTGCAGAATTATAAATATATGTTAATCCGAAATTCGTTTAGAGATTATCTAAGAATGGGAAAACTCAGAATATATAAGGAAGCAGTTTATATGTTTTTAATAATTTTAATTGGCTTTAGAATACTAGATGATAATAATCCTACTTTTTAGCTTATATTTAGAGCAATAAATGAATCTATTTTCTAATGATTCCTATTTATTTATATAAGATTATGGATGGTTAATCAGGAAACCCACACCACCCCCTTCAAAAACAAACTATCTAGCATTGATAAAAAGAAATATAAAAATGTTGCATTATTTTCGCTTCTATACTATTATAGTGCTATTCATAAGATATTTTCTTATATATTAAATACTCTATTTCATATCCTCAGTACAGACAGAATTTTGATGCTAATAAATGATAGAGAAAAAGGCTAATTTCCCTTTGCTATCACGTTTTTGTATGGATCCACTCAAATTCGACTTTAAAATGGCAAAATGAATTAATTCAAACATAATTATATCAATAATTATTTTGATCATCCATTTTTTTGAAAAGTAAAACGAAAATGATAAATTCCAATTTATTATTTTTAAATGCTTAATCAGACTAAGACTGCATATGGCAAGTGTTCTGGACCATATTTTTTTTCTGGTCGGTATTCTGCTCGGTATAGATCTATTATGGTGCATAAATTATAATAAATACATACTTAATTTACCATTTATCTTGCTTAATTAATGCATTGACATTTTAATCTGTTTAAATAACTGATTTTACATATAAAACATGATGTGTCTCATTTAAATTTAATAAAAAATATGAAAACTTACTAACAATATTAATTTTTAAATATTCTATGGTGAGAGATAGAGTATTCAATATATTGCCAAAAATGCTAAAAATTGTGCTATGATAGATTAAAAACAAAATTTTTGATTATCTCTTATTATTAGGACTAGGTGTTTCAATTTAATGGTTATACTTGACCATATGGATAAGTACCAAATAATTTGAATGCAATTTATCAATATATATTGATAAGCTTAAAAGGCAAAAATATATGTGCTGTGTTTATATTCAGTTGAAGAGTGTGCCAATCGGTGATTAAATAGAACTAGGCAGTTATGGATTTCGAAAGTCTTTGGTGTTTGGTTGAGGTCGAAAAAAGCCCTAATATGATGCTGCTATTTGAACTGATGCTAACACTGTTGTTAGTGCTGATGTTGGATTTATAGAAAGAGAAGTGGTACTCCAGTAAACTAATCTTGTTTTATTTTTAATATTAGTCACTAAGTCCGCATGCCAAAAAATTTCTATTATGTTGAGAATGATAAAAATTGCCGAGCGTACTATGTCTTTTAAAGAAGTATGCGAAATTTCTTTTGTTTTTCAATAAATTTGTGACGAATTACAAGCAATCAAATTACAATTATAAATTAATTTTATTAGAGGTTTTAGAAAAAATGTCAATGGAATATGCACCAGCTTGGTCAATGCCTGGACGACAATCTATAAAACGCCTTACTTCTTCTCTTCCTCGTGAGCAAGCAAAACCATTGGCAAAATACTGCTTTTTAATTGAGAAAAATTTTTTAATATAATAAAAATTTATTTAATATTTGATAATTGAAAATTATAGAATTTTCCCATAGATAGCGCTGTTTGCCTTTGATTTACCCACTGAGAAAATTTTTTGGTTTGACCAAACCATATGGTACTGGTCGAACCAAAAAATTTTTCCCAGTGGCCAAATCAAAGGCAAACAGCGCCAAATATTGGAAAATTCTATATTTAATTTTGAGAAAAATTTAAGATATTTAAATTTTAAAAAAAAATAAACTGATGGGAGGAAATTTTTTTGCTCTCATTTGAATGAGGAGTTAATGAAGTTCCAGGTCCAGGATCATATTCACCAAAAGATCAGCCTGATTCTCCAAATTATAAAATCGGAACTAGCTCAAGATATAATTTAACCAAACCTAATAGCATTTCTCCTGGACCTGGAGCTTATAATCCTTTACTTGACACAAGTCTCAACAGATCCCAAAAATTTAGCAAAAGTGCTCGAAAATTTTTAGTTTCCAATAACATTGCACCAGGACCTGGTGCTTATGAAAATAAAAACATAATTGGAGAAGGCCCTCGTTTTTCAATGCTCGGCCGTTTAGTCAGATCAGCCTCAAACCAAAGTTTACCAGGACCTGGCCAATATAATCTAAACACTTATGAAAAATTTATTCCTCGTGCCCCAGAATATTCTATGGGATCATCAAAAAGAGGCGAAAAACTGTCAAAATCCAATGGGAGCATACCTGGGCCTGGGACTTATGATAATAAAAATTCTGCTATAGATGGTCCTCGTTGGAAGTTTGGAAATGAAACAAGAAGCCATAATGCAAAAAGCATGAATCCTGGACCTGGAACTTATAATTTTGGAAGTTCTTTGGATAGTAAAGGATTCAGCATTTCAGGACGTGCAGAAGAAAGTAAAGAAAGGTCAGTCACGCCTGGACCTGGAGCTTATGATATAAAAGTAGGAGCAGAATCTCCACAGTATAGTGTAGGAAAATCAAATAGAGGTGTAAACAGTAATACTCTTAAGAAATTCATACCAGGGCCAGGTGCTTATAATCCTGCATATACAGAGCCAAGCTTTGCATCAGTTTTTGGGTCAAGTAAACGCAAAGCTTTAAGCACAACTCTAAATAACCCAGGACCTGGGGCCTATTCTTTATCTAACCAGCCTGATGGGCCAGTTTATACAATTAAAGGAAAATATCAAAGCAAGAAGTCTGATTTTTTGCCAGGCCCAGGACAATATAACCCTCAAAAACGAGACAAGTCGCCTTCATACTCAGTCAGCCGAGCCAACCGAAGCCATGCCTCTCATTCCAAAAACGAAGTCCCAGGTCCAGGCACTTACAACTCAAGCAACACTGACCGAGTTCCTGGCTGGGGATTTGGCAGTGACCGTTGGAAAAAGAGATCATTCCTTGCATCTCCAGGGCCAGGCTATTACGACATCCGAACAACCATAGGACAATTACCTTCATATGCATTATCTAAAAGATAAGTAATTTATAGCAAATTATTTATTTTTTGCCACTAAGATAAGGAGAACTGCAAGCTTCAAGTACATCAAAACGTTCATCTTGGTTATATTCAAGACATTTTCTTATAAATTCTTTACATTCATTTGAAACAACTGGTTTGTTTGGAAACGCCACCCCAGACGAGTTTACTATGACTTGGTCTTTAAATACTGATTCTTGACTCATGCCTTGGCCAAAAGGTTTTACTCCATATAAAAGTTCGTAAAAAATAACTCCAGCGCTCCAGACGTCCACCTTTGAAGAAATAAGAGGTGGAAGCTGGCCTCGCTGATGACACTCTGGGGCTTGGTACCATATGGTTCCTGCTCCTTGGCTTGTTAGCTCAGTGTTCGTCTTATTGGGATCCATTACCTTAGAAAGGCCAAAATCAGTTATTTTTACTTCTCCATTGTTTAATAAAATATTGGAAGGCTTGAGATCATAATGGATAATCTTTTCTGGCTGGTCATTCAGGTATTTCAGGCCTGTAAAAAGCTGCTGCATTATAATTTTCGCTTCTTTTTCTGTTAAGTTGTTATGCTTTTTCAGGTACATTGACAAGTCTTCTCCTGGACAATACTCGAGAATTGTGCAAAAGCAGTTGTTATCAATTTCTAGCGTGTCGAAATGTTTTACAATGCGAGTGTGGTTAAGCTCGCGGTGTATTTGGTTTTCTCTTAGAGCGTGTTTTATATAGTTAGCTTTTATAGCTTCGCTCCATACTGGATTAAGTTGATGGAACTTAATTGCTATATAGTTGTGCTCAAATAGGTCATAAGCTTTATACACCTCAGAATATCCTCCTTTGCCTAGTAATGAAAGTAATAAATATCGTTTATGAAGCACAGGCCATGCTTCATAGTCGCTTGTTGTTTTTGAATATTTCGCGTTTTCTTCTTCAGTGACTCTTTTGCATTCTTGAACGTATATGCATTTCTCAACTTCCAGCCTTTCAAGCCTGTCTTTTAGTTCGCTTTCTTCTCTTGTTAATAAAGCTAGTTTTAGTGGCAAAGTTGCAAGTAAGTCTTCATCAAGCTTTTTTGCTTGCTTTTTTTGCTTTTCTAGCATTTCCTTTTGGCTGCTGACTGAAATCAGCCTTTCTTTAGTCTCTAAAATTTCTTTGCCATCTTCCCAAGTCTCAATGAATTTAGCTCCTATTCTTGCCATAGTGACTTTTCCAAGCCTAAAAGAGTCAGTGAAGAGCTTTTCTTTTAGTTCTTTTCTCTTTTTTTCTTCTAGCTGCTTCATCGTTTTTATTAAAGCTGTTTTCCCTTTTTCTGCTGATTGCACAATTTTTTTAGTTTCTTCACTAAATTTCCCTCCCCTTTAAATTGGAACCAAAAAAATTCTGTTCCCATTTAATTGGGATTAATTAATATTTATATTAAATTTTTAACTAACTCCCCCCCCCTCCGTGAGTGAACAAAACCATTAGAAAAATCGCTATTTTTTGCCCAAAAACCCTACCTCCGTGAGTGAACAAAAATTTTTTTAATAGAAAAAATTTTTATTGAAAAAAATTTAGATATATAAATGGTAATTAGTATAATGAAATCTAGAGCTAATTCTATTTAATTTTAAACGAATTGCTTTTTAAAAACATAAATTTTATAAATAAATTAATATTTGCTTTCCAATTTTTACGAATTAGGATTTTTTTAAATTTCGAAAAAAAATATTTTTTATATAAAATTTATATATAAATTTTTTTAAAAAAAAAAAATTACCCCCCCTCCGTGAGTGAACAAAAAATTTTTTGTTCACTCACGGAGGGGGGGGGAGTAAAGAAATTATTTTAAAAAATAGAAAAATATAAATTGAGCTTAATTTTAACTTATTTTATGAAAAATTAATTAAGAATTTAGTGTGAATCTGTTTAATAATACTTTAACTAATTTTATAAAAATTAGTATTTTAAGCCATAAAATTTCTTATTGGAAAAAATTGTAACACAATTTAAAGGGGATTAAATTACCCAAAAAATGGAAATTTTACCTATATTTGGTTTCCAATTAAAAGGGGGAGGGAGAGTAAGTGTCTTGTATTCTTGGTCTTTCAGCTCTAGTTGATGCTTATAATTAGAGATTAAGGCATCTTTACATTGGATTGTCTTGTTTAATTCTTGGATGTTCCCTTCAAGCTGCTTCATGTCTTGCTGCATTTTCGCAATTTTTTGGCTTAATGAATTGACCAATGTGGGAACAATAAATTCAGAGCAGCTGTCGTTTTTAAAGAAATCGGAGACTTCATTTGGATTCGAGACAATGTCCATGCCTAATGACCTTGAGTTTTCTTGGTCAACTGACAATTCATCACTTTGGCGCCTTTTTGATCCGCTGAAGCTCCCTTTTTTCTTTAGATTTCCGAACGAATAATCAGAGAAGTCGTTAGATCTTGAACGCTTTGCAGATTCTGTTAGAGGGGCTTCAGAGCTCGTGTAACCTCTCGATGCCTAAATAGTAAGTAACAATTGATATTCCAATTTATCAAGATCAAACATCTTTCTATTTCTATTACTGGACTACTCCTTGCAGGAATTTAAATACCTACAGATTATTTTCATGAGATTTTTTTCTATAAATGGGATATTTTTTCCTTACATTTTTTTGAGATGAAGAGTCCAAAAAGTTTGTCATCGATGACTGATCAGAAGTCTGAGATTTTTCAGACTGAGGACTCCCAGGTTTCAAAGGAGAAAGCGGGCCTGTGAGCCGAGCTTCTAAGTTGACAAGCCGATGGTTTACGAAAGATAAACAATCATCTAAGTGGCTGTCGCTATTTGATACGAGTGCTTGCATGTTGTATTTATTATTATAGCTTCAGACCTCAGGAGACAGTTTTCTTGGCCACTATTTGTTCACTTGAAAATTTGAGTCTGAAATTGCACAAAAAATGTAAAAATTTTTTATGGAATTATGAATGAATTAGATGTAAATATTTACTATTAGAATTCAAACGATGAAGTAAGATTGTCAGTGAAGTTCTAGGAGCCATTTTTAGATTCTTGCTTTCATATTGGGTATCCATGATGTTCCATAAATAATTATTCTTCATATAAAATTTTTGTCTAGCTGGCGGGAGTGAAGAATAAAGTCAAGACGAATAACCAATACTTTTCACATTGCTTCTCCTTGCATAATTATTTATTATTCAAAAATTTTGTAAGTATAGATTTTCGAAAAATATTTTTAATCTTAAAATTATGTTATAGTTGTTTGCATAAAATTTGATTAAATTTAAAATAATATGAATATTCCTATTATGTTTTAAATAAATAATTATTAACTCCCCTGCGAGAGATCAAAAAACTTGTGTTCGCTCACGGGCTAATTTTTTTTTTAAAAATTTGTTTATATAAACTTTATAAATTTTGTTTTATTCTCAAAAATTAGAAAGTAAAGATTAATTTGATTTATAAACTTATGTTTTAAAATAAAGCTACTTAAAATTAAACAGAGATTTCATTGTAATAATTATTACTTAAAAATCATAATATTTTTTTCATAAATATTTTTTCGCTTAAGGAGGGTGATTTTTTACATAAAAAATAGGGATATTTCCAATGGTTTTTTTCACACTAACGGAGGGGGAAATAAGTATATATAAGTATAGTGCTTTAAGTTTATTATCTTTGAGCTTTGCTTAATACATGTCTACATTGCATTCAACCATTTTATTTGAAAGTAATTCTAAAGATGAATTCATTTTTAGCCTTATTTATACATAAATATGTTGATACCATCAGAATAATAGACTTAATATAAAAAGTGTTATAAAACTCCAAATCTGAAAATCTGATAGACTTTAATGAATAGAGTAAAAATATGCCTTTATACCCAAATATATTAACTATGAATATGAAGACATCAAATATTTCTAATTTTTCTTGAAAAATAATAAGTGTAGCAATCAACAATAGTTGATATATTATAGCTAATTATTGATTATAAAGATTAATATTCAACATATAAAGTAATTCTCGCCCTTTTTATTAGAATTTCTTCTATTTTACTTTTGCTTTAAATCAAAAGCATTAGATATCCTTAAATGTAATGCAATACAATTCATCAATATCTCAATTTAGATTACTATCGAGTAACTCCATGGACGGCCATACCAGTTTTTTACTTGCTTGCTTCACTCGACCCTCTTGCTTGCCAGTCTGATTCCACAACCTAAAGGCATGCATTCCTCTCTCTGGACAAGGGCTTTCACTCGTAGCCCGAAGGTAAAGACGCTGGATCACCGTTCTGTATGCCAATGGGGTTGACTTTCCGAAACTTCAAGAGTGAATTTTCTGGTCAAGATATGGTCTGTAGCCCAGGACACAACTTCATACATCGCATTGGGAAAATTGCCTAATTGGCCAAGCAATGCGATCTGGCCTTTGCAGGGTTATTCCTTTCCAAGTTCCATCATCCCATGAGGTAAAACCTTGCCCTAGATATAAGCCTGCAGCTAGCCAGCCTGACATCACGCTCCACCATACAAATAAAACTCAGCAGGGTACCCTTACCGTTCGATGCTCTCCTTACATAAGGTCCCACAGACTCCCCATCTGGCTATAGGAATTAGAGGGCTGGCTAATCTCTACTCTATTTTTTCTTGTAATTTATCAATCCATTACCCATTTTTATAGGGATAAGTGTTAGAAAATCAAAGTATTATTCATACAACAATGATGAAAAATATTGATCTATCCTATATAAATTTAACTCGAGTTTAGTTAATAATTGAACCTCCAATGTTAAAACTCAGCTTTATCGTGCCTAATCATATATAGGAAAAATAATTACCAAATTTTAGCATTTTAATTGCAGAAACTCAGCCCTAATTTTCTATTATCCTATATTAGTTGTTTGTAGCAAATTAAGATAAGATCATTACTTAATATTTTTTATAATAAATTTTTAATTGCGCCCTCTTCTTAGTGTATATTAATTTAATCTAATAAAATGTCAACTCACTCTTAGTTTGAAATTCTTTCTAAAGATCTAGCTAATAAAGATATTGGTGGTCTTTTTTCTGGATCTGTATTTCAGCATGACATTATTAAGTTGCAGAGAACTTCAGGTATATTTGCAGGTATTTTTGGTCTGTACCCTTCAACAACTACCTGTTGGCAGAGCTGATCTTTAGAATATCCAGGGAATGGTTCTTGCTCACTCATGATTTCCCAAACCATCATTCCAAAACTATATACATCGTCACTTGGCACTGCTTTCAAAGGTGTTAGTCTCTTTTCCTTTATGAACTCGGGCGAGCTCCATCCTGATTTATTTGTATATCCAGAGATAATACCCGCGTATTTTTTTACCTTAAGGAACCCAAGGTCAGAGATTAATGCTTCCCCATCATCTTTAAGTAAAATATTATCTGATGTAAGATGTCCATGAGCTTTGCCTTGGGAATGGATTTGTTCAAGGCATTCAGCAATGTCACAAGCAATTCTTAGCTTTTCTCTATATGAAAACTTGACCTTTTCAACGTGCAAAGCATTATAGAGAGATCCACGCTCAACAAATGGATATACAATACCTATGGTTGGGAGATCTATAATTACTCCAATTATAGGGAGTAGATGGTTGCATATCATTGTTTGTATTATATTAATTTCTTCTTGGAATTCTTCAATCACATAGCCGCTTAGTCTTTTGAATACGATTTTTCCTGACTCCCCAGGTTTAAATTGGAACAAAAAATCCCTTTTCAATATAAAGGGGCGAATTTTTGTCCTAAAAAATTATAGTTTTAAAAAATCAAAAAAAATATAAGTTAATGTAATATATTTTTGGATTTAATTTTGGAATTATTTCAAAACATTAATCGATTAGTATGAAAACCGTCTAAATAATATTCTAACTGCGCTTTTATCATAAAATTAGGTCAAAACTAATTTTATAAAAAGTAGTATTTTCACTAATCAAATTTTCCTAATAATAAAATAAGTGTTTCAATTAAAGGATGCTAAAGTACCAAAAAATAAAATTTTTCCTATATTTGCACCGATTTAAGAAGAGAGAGTAAGAATTACAGTCATCCCTTTATAGGTTGCCTTGTAGAGCTTTCCAAGACCATTTTTCTTTGAAAAATATTCATCAATGATTGTTAAATCAGATAACTTAATAGAGGTCTCAGCAACCATGCTGAGTGTTGAAAACTCATGTGTTTTTTCATCCATAATTGAATTCTTCTCATCAATGTCAAGGATACTTTGATCACCCTCTTCCTCAGAAAACAAAAATATTCCTATAAATCCATAATCAAGAACCAGTGCCATGCAAATAACTTCGCTAATTATTAAGCTTAATATCATTAAAGCAGCTGCAGTCGTATCCATTGCATGATCAGCTCTATTTGTGATGTTTTCACTAAATATTTGGTTCTGAATAATCATATACATTAAAAGGTATGATAACCCAACCAACCCGCTTGGCACATGTAATTGGCTTCGTTTTTTTATCATGCCAGGGGTCACATGGAAGCAGTTTATAGTGCAATATGGGGATTAGCAGACCTCAGGTTCTATTAAAGATCAAGGTTTTCGCCTCAGAGGGAATAGAGTTGAGAGTTAAAAAGAGATCCCAGCAGCACTGGCAGCTAATAGCTGGTAAATCAAGACTATTTCCCAGCCTGAAACCAGTAGTTTCGCCCCTGGGCTTTGGATTCCATTTTGGCAGAATATTTGGTTCTGAATATTCTGCCAAAATGTCATCAATCCCTTCAGCAAATCTTGCGAGTGACCAAAACAAGGCCACACAATTTATCCTATTAAGTTTGGACTTTCATACTTTCGATCTTGTCGGCAGTCCTGAGTATTTTATTTGAAAATAAACCATCATTGCCATTACACAGCTTGGTAGAATAAAATTAACAATCCCAATTTCCTTTGATATGTCTCTTTCGTGCAGCATTGAGCAAGACAGTAAAAAGTACAGCATTATTTGGGTACCTATCCAAATTGTAAGTATAAATGCTATAGCTTTACTTGCTTTACTATATTTAGGTCTCTTAGAAATCTCATTAAAAAATGTCATCCGAAGCTGAGAGATGTGAGCATAATAAAAGACAGTCAGCATCTGCCATATAAGTAAAAGATAGCTTACGATAAAAAGTGAATCAGGAATTGAAAGCAATAAGAAAAGAAAAACGTCCGATAAACTTTTCAGGTTTGTAATAATCACTAAAAAGCAAATTGCACGTAAGAGCGATTGAAAAAGGACTGTCACATAAAATATTTTGGTTTGCCGCCATTCTGTAGTGAAGTTATGCAATCGTATAGCACGAAAAAGGCACAAGCAAGATATTGCTGTATAGATAAGGAATAGGCAAAGGAATACAAGTAAAGCTGTGCTATCTGTTGAGTCCATAAGTATTATTCTAACTCTTTAATGAGCTAAAATTTTATTCACTAAACCTGATTTATACAAGATTAAAAGCAAATGTCTGAAAATCTATTAATTCGTTTCTATTTGCTATAAGAAGATAATTATAAACTGTCTTAATTCTTAATGCTGCTTGATCTTTTTTGTGAAATACGTAATGTTCTTCCTAATAGTGTTTTATCTTCAAGATTTATTGCTTTTTGAACTTCTTCTTGACTACTAAATTCAACAAACCCATAGCCTAGGACTTTCCCATTCTCTCTCCTAACTAAATGAACATTGACAATTTTCCCACACTGACTCCCCCCTTTAAATTGGAACAAAATTTAATTTTATAATAAAAAATTATATATAATTTTTATCTAAAAGGTTTTGATATAATTTAAATGTTTCTTCTTAACTAAAATTAAAAATTTAGTTATATCTTGCTCTTGTTTAAAGAAGAAAGTATAAAGAGCATCTTATTTAAAAAAAATTATTATCCTTAATTGCTAAATTTTAAAAAAAATTAATTTGTTTTTTTAAAAATTTTTCATTATTTTTTGATAAAAATGATATTTTTTATTCGGATAGTTTTGATATAAATTCAATAGGAATTCTTTATAAAATTTCAAAATTTACTTATTTCGAGCTTTATTTTAAAGAATAGAGTATAAAATAACATCTTATTTAAAAAAAATTAACACTTTGATGATAAATTTTCTAAAATTTTTTTTTTTAATTTTTTTTTCAATAAATAAAAATAATAATTTTTGTGTAAAATAATTTTGATGCCAATTAATAGTGGCGTATTAATTAATAATGAAAATTTAGTTATATCTTGCTTTTTTTTAAAGGATAAAGAGTAAATAGCATTTTATTAAACAAATATATTAATCTAACTCGATAAGTTTTTGACTTTTGTTTTTTATAAACAATTTTATATTGATATTTTTTTTTAAAAAAAAAAATTAACCCCCCTTTAAATTGGAATCAAATTTTTAGTTCCAATTTCAAGGGGGGGGGAGTGAGAGAAAAAATCTTTTATATCTTTTTCGTCAATTCCATGAAATGGAATATTTCCTACTAAAATACTTAAGGAATCCCTCCGTTCAAACACAGACCCTATTTCTCTATTTTCATCTGTAAATAACTTTACCTCTAATGGGAAATTTTTGTAAATTAATTTGTCTTTTTTGATGGCAGCCTGCGCCTGCTCTAAGCTCTCAAATCCAACGAAGCAGACATCAATTTTATTTCCGAATCGATCAGTTGGGAAATGCAATCTTGTTATAGTTCCACAATCTCCAAAAATCTGTTTTATTTCATCTTCAGTTGCGTCTCGTGGCAAAAATTTGACGCGTATATCAAACCCTTTTGATGAATTGGGTGTTCGTTTTTGGATTTTTATATTACAGCCATTATAATCAATATTACCAAGTTTTCTAGCATTTTCGGCACCTACTTGATCATAAAATTTAATGATTCCACTACTTTTGGGAAGTTTTGTTAACTCCTTCAATAAAAAGCAAGTAAATTTTATTGAATAGATCATACTTATTTATAGGTGGATAATTGTTCAAGATTTAAATTTTCATGTTTTATCTTCAGTAATAAGCAAAATTCAATCTATTCATATAAAAATTACTATTGTAATTTTGTTCTATATTATTCAAAATTCGTTTATTTTTGGGGTTAAGTGAACAACTTACTATGATATTATCTACTTCTCCACATGATTTGAATAGCGCTTTTAAATCATTCTTGCTTACATTTGGAGGTAAATTTGATAAAAAGACACTAAATTGCTTTTCTTCTTCATCGGTATGACACAAACAAAATAGTGACTTATCCGACCATACCCTAGGGGTTTTTGGGTATAAGAGGGTTGAGGCCTGAAACTTTGTGTCCAGGGTTGACTTTTTCTCTCCTTAGTCGGGACATTACAACAGGTTTTTTTTATCCTGTACTAAAAGACAAGGAAGCAAGAGTTCATAAGACAACTTCACAGTTATGGATGCGAGAGAGAATATTGGGGACCAAAAGGGGAGTTCAGGGTCATGCTTACCTCCTATTCCTGGGTAAATCGTGCCGACCTCTAGGAGTTGTCGAAAAAAGTAAATGGGTGCGTCTCCTAGAGAAATGGCGACAGCACCATTTTTTGGCTGCGCTGAAAGAAAATGGAGTAATGCTAATCGATGCTTAGGGCGAAGAGCCTGAAGTCGGCGAATGCAGAGAGGGCTGAAATAAACTCCCAAGACTCATTCGAGCTTAATTATTTAATCTTTAATCTTCATCGGAAACCGATGATTTTATTGCTGCAAGATGAATAGAGATTTTGATTTGTGGTGCTGGCGTTTTCTGAGATATCACTAGCTTTCTCATTTTGAAATAATGGCACAGAAGCATATGAAGCTTCCCCAAAATCTTTTGGGTTTGAATATGTTAAATCTCTACTCCACCCGTGATTAGCTTTTAAAAAACACAATATAATAGTTTATAGTATTTAAAATTTTCAATTGAAAACATTTGTATACAAATTCAAGTGCATTTATAAATTCTGTGTTTTAGAGTTTAAGCTATTTTGAATTAATAAAATTATATAGAGAAAAATATTTCCAAGAAATTTTATATTGAAAGAATTCACAGAGGATAGTTTATTTCTCAACAATTTTTTACAATTGCTTTGCTTGGCATGAAGGCAAGGAGTTAGGACTTGCTGAATTATTTTTATCTTCAAAAGATTTTCTTCCGCAATCAGAAACATAAATTCTAACTCCATCAATTTCTTGGTCATTCATTTTTAAAGCATTATTCAAACCTTGGGAGTTTTTAAATTTTATCAGAGCATATCCTACCCCATGATCTCTAATATCGATTGATTCAATCTCTCCACAATGGCCAAAATGTGTTTTTATTGCTTCAGTAGTAATTGATCCAGGTAGATTCTTTACATATACTCTATTCTCATTTAGCTTATCTTTTCTTTGCTTTAGTGTCACAGATATTGCTCTGGATTCTAGCTCTTTTCCATTCATATTTTCTTGAGCTGCTTTAGCCATTTCGGCTGATTGATAAGTTATAAATGCAATGCCAGGAGGAAGATCTTGTCTTTCTAAACTATCAATGTCAATTCCAAGAATTTTTCCAAATTTCTCGAATTTTTCTTTTAATAATTCAGCCCCTACGCTAAACGGAAGATTTCTAATAAAAATAGTGCAATCATCACTTTTAGATATTTTTTCAATTTTTGCTTTTTCTTTGCTTCTATCAGCATCAAGGCTTACTTCTATGACCCTTCCTTTAAAAAGCTGTGAATTCTCTTTAAGAGCTAATTTAGTGCTTTCTGGATTATCATAAGTAATAAATACTTTTCCTCTGAAGGAACCATCTGGGCCGCTTAAAAGTGAAAATCTTGTGAGTCTTCCAAATTGTTCGAAGTGTTTTCTAATTTCTGATTCTGTAGTGTCATATGGTAGATTTCCAACATAAATATCTTGTCTTGATCGGAGATTTTTTGCTGAAATTGTGTTGTAATTTTCATCATTGACTCTCCTTTAAATTCTATTGGAACAAAATATCGATAATTTTGTTTTTTAAGAAGGAAACTACACTTTAAACTATCAAAAAAACTTTATTCTTTAACTCCCCCCCCCCCCCTCCGTGAGCGAACAAAACCATTAGAAAAATCACCCATTTTTTGACCAAAAACCCACCCTCCGTGAGCGAACAAAAATTTTTTTAATAGAAAAAATTTTAATGGAAAAAAATTTTGATATATAAGTGATAATTAGTATAATGAAATCTAGAGCTAATTCTGTTTAATTTTAAACAAAAATGCGTTTTAAAACATAAATTTTGCAAATTAAATTAATATTTGCTTCCCAATTTTTGCAAATTAGGATTTTTTTTAAAATTTCGAAAAAAAATATTTTTATAAAAATTTATATATAAAAATTTTTTTTAAAAAAAAAAATTAACCCCCCTCCGTGAGTGAACAAAATTTTTTTGTTCGCTCACGGAGGGGGGGGGGGGGAGTAAGTAAAATTAAAATAGTGTTGATAGCAAATTTAATGTTCTAAAAGTCAAACAATTCGCGTAGATTTTTCAACTTTAAATTACTGAGTGCGAGCAGAATAATATTTAAACAAACTTTGAACTTTGAATTGATAAATTTTTAAAAAATAATTTTTTTAAAAAACTAAAATAATCTTGTTAATTGGCTCAGATGTTTTTGTGTGGTGCAGAAGGAGTGAAAAATTTGTAGCTTTGTTTTAAAATGAAGGCTTTTTGTTCCATTTTAAAAAGGGGGGAATAAGAAAATCAAAATGTGAAGAAAAGGCTCGAGATGAGATGCTGTTGAAGCTTGACGTATTTTGAAATGAGCTTAACGCTGTGTTGAAGCCAGATAAAAATGAAATTTGCCTTGATAAATGCAATCTTTTGAACGCTAACCTCATATTTTTATTACTGAGCCTAAAATGGTATTATCAAGAATTTTATACTATATTTTCCTAAAGAATACTAAGCGAGAGCTATTTACCTTCTTTTATAATTCCAAATTAGCTTAATCAATTGAAATCTTTGTTATCAATTCAAGTTTATCCTCTAAAACAAGCAATTCAACAGTTCCCAACGTAAAAATGCATACATCTCCCACAACAGATTTCATCCCAAAGCATGGTTTAACCATCTTATAAAACATTTCCCCACTTTTAATTTTTACATTAACATCGCACCTCTTATTTAAAGTCAGTACCATAACTCCAAGCTCATAGGCCTCAAATAAATGCGAAAGCGTTACCAGCACATATTTTTCCTTAATTACTACAAGCTTTTTTCGGTACATAAAATCTGAATTTAATGTTTTTCCTCAATTTAAGGTAACTGAACTTTGAGAATTTTCTTCAGGATTTAAATTATGATCAGATTGAAAGTGTTCAATTAATTTATCGATGCTATTTCTTCACTTACACATATCAGGTGGTGTGTTCTCGTTAGCGATAAAGTTAAAAACTGGGCAATTCACCTCTTTGTCAAATGGGCAGGATTTTTCATGGTCATGCCGATTGGAGAGATTTAATGTCTCCTTGCAGCCGTCTTTTGCATATTTGCAAGAGCTGGGGTAGGTTTCAAGCATGGACTCAAGAAGGAAATTACGAATTGGAGTTGGTGGATATCGAATTCGGCAAAGAGGGCAGATTGGGTTCAGTCTTGATAAATTTTGATAGCAGCCAGCACAGATTGAGTGGCCTTTTGAACATTGATATGTGGGCTTACTAAAATAGTCGACACAGATAGGGCAAGTTAATTTGTTCATGATGTCCCGTGAGGCTTCAGATCGCTTTCTTTTTGACATTTATATCCCGCCTTTGTAATAAATTGAATGTTTATATCTTGATTTAAGCAATTAAAATTTAAAAAAGTAAAGCCCACATAAGTGTTAAATCACTTGCAAGTTTAAATAAATTTGATTTATTGCTTTTTATTTAGGTTATTTAACTTTAAAAATTATAAATAATCAAGGATTGATCTAACTGGCCTTTGAATTCATATAAATCTATATTTTTAAAATGAGTTATTATTTTTTAGTATCCCCATATTCTTTCAAATTTGCTACAAACTGTTGATGCAGCTCCGGATCAGACACAACATTAATATTTTTTGCTTTTGGCTCCCCTTCCTTAGGCTCATGGACTGGTATCAGTCTTCTGAAGTCTTCAAGTGATATTTTTCCATCCAAATCCGCATCAGCACACTCAACTAAAATTTGCAGATCTCCATAAGTTAGGTCTTCATAGCCCAAAAGCGAAAAAATCTCTCTTAATCTTTCCAAGTCCACATATTCAGATCTAAATTAAATTAAAAATTTATTAAAAGTAGCCATTTACTTAAAAAATATCTCTAACTAAATTGCCGTTTCAATAAAAATGAATATATCCAGTCCCTTCAGGATCATAAAACTTAAAAGCTTCTGCGATTGGGTCAAAATCTTCAAGTTCATTATATTTCAAAATGTCATGAAGTTCTCTGATGCTGATATCATTTTTACCTGCCATCAAGAACTTGAAATCTCTATTGGTCATTTCTTTCGCGAAAAGGGATACTTTTTTTTTGAGATCTTGCATTGTTATTCTGCCGTAGTTGTGAGTGTCTATGAAGCGGAAAAGCGTTTCGATGTCTTTTTCATGGACATAAATGCCACCCTGCGGGTTTCGATGAAGGAAAATTTCAGGTGGGGTTTCTTTCATCGGCTGAGATGCTTCTGGAGCTTTTGGCTGAACTTGGAAATTGGCTGTATCTATTTTTCGACGGCTGTGCTCTTTATGTTGCAAAATTTTGTTTACATCTCTAGAGTTGGTAGTTTCTGGGGAGGCTTCTCGGGGAATTTTAAATTTTGGAGGACTTTTGAAGTCTTCATAATTTCTTTCGGGGCTCAAAGAAGCATTGTGAGGTGGATTTTCAGGTTGCGCTTTCTTTCGCATATTTAATTATGAAGTTACAATAATGATAATACAAAAAATGGGCTTATTGTTAGCTTTATTATTTTATCATAACTATTTTATTGCTCTTTAATTTTAATATATTTAATTGAAATATATTCTGAAAGCAGATGCGCGTGCATAATTAACGATAAGATGCTGAAAGCTTTATACTATTTATCCAATATCCATTTATTTGAATCTCTCCTAACTCCTTAATTCTTAATATGCTTCACATGAAATTTTGAGTTAATCGATGGTTTAAGATTACTTAAATAAATAATTAGAGGTAAGATTGTTCTCAATTGTTATCTTAAATCATTTTTTAATAAGCTTCTAATTAATTTTAATGTTTAATAATTTTATACTTTATTTATATTTTATGTGAACAAAATTCAATTAAATGATCTTTAAGGTTTCTGCTTCGCCAGACTGCATACTCTGTGGCGTACTTACAGGATGGCACAGCAAATTGTCTTGACCCTGACTGAAACCCCTATGCTTCTCGGTAGAGATGAGGTCTCAGGCCATTTTCTGGCTAGCCTGACCGCCTCTATTGTCAACTTAAGGTCTTGCCCAAGTTTATGCCAACAGTGCCTTTTCCGATGCCAGATCTTCCCTCTAATAAGAGCAATTTTTGAACTAGAGAGACCGCCATTTGTTGTCTAGTTCGCCTCTCCTATTCCCAGGCTATCCTTGGAAAAGACTCAACAGCTTCTGCGATCCTGGGCCATCACAGCAGCTTGAGTAGGTCAGTTGCCCTGCTCCATTTCAGGTGCCGTTGGCTAGGGCGCTATGTGCAAAAAGGAGTAGTAAGTAACTGCCCTAGGCCTCTCGCTTTGAGGCTACTGACATTGCTGGGACAACTCGAGACTCCAAAACCCATTCCCGCTGCCATCACTGTGAGAAGGATTCGATTGTAATCCGCCATTTATATAAAAAATTCAATTAAAATGGCTTTTTAAAGCCACCTCATATGCCTTATTCAGAGTTTTATTTTCATGGAAATTTCAAGACAATAACAATATTGCTAATTAAAGAGACTACAATGTGATTTATTCACAAATTTCCAAGGAATGCAGAGAATGAAATAAATTACATTTATAGCAACGAAAAATAAAAATCAATGGCAGTGAAGATTCTCTCACAAGGAAGATTTATTTATAAATAGTAGCAATAGCATTAGCAATACTTCGATTAAAGTATTTATCTAAAATTAAAATCCAAATAAGCTTCTGATGTTCGGCTTTGGTTCTGTTGTGAATGCCAAGTATAGAATTGCTGGTACGAATCCCCAGTAAATTGCAGTTTTAGCCAAATTCCCTCCACTTTCCAGTCCTTTTCCAATATTCTTGCCCAGTGTCTTTAAGCTCCGAGCCATTTTAATATTACAAACCCATTTATTTATTACTTCAATATAAGCAATTATGATAAATTGTTCTTGGACCACCTAGTTAGTCTATATAAGCTTAATTTCGAATAAAAAGAGATGATTTTTATAATTATAAAATATATCAGCACACAATACAATCCTATGCAGATAATTAAGGCAAATTTATTTAAGCCAAAATATTAAAAAGTAAGCTAATAGAAATTGTAATAAAAATATATGATAGAGCTTTCTTGCATCATATGCAGCATTAATCTCTCTCACTTATCAGAGCTCGATCAAATAAATCACATTAATGAATGCATTGAAGGAAAACTAGAACCAAAAATTTCAGAAAGTGACCAAATTTATGAAACACAAAACGAACAAAACTATTTAGCTATGGCTAATGAGCCCAATGATTTTTACATAGAAAATGAACCAATAATTGAAAATCTTCAAAGATTTGAAGTTGCAAACATAGAGCCGATAAAAGAAAGCAAAGAAGTTGATATGAAGGGCATGCCAGATTACTCGAAAATGAGTGTTGGCGAAATCAAAGCAGAATTAGATAAATATGGAATGAAGAAAACACTAGATATGAAAAGTTCAAGAGAGATTTTAAAGCAGACATGGCTGTTTCTTAATAGAGGAGTCTTCCCAGAGTTTTTAAATAAGTATATAATTATGGATTAATGCTTTATTTATTTAGAAAAACAAATATTATTCTTATTTAGACTTTACCGCTGATCGATGTCAGCATTCTATTTTAATTAAAAAATATTCAAAAAATTATAAAAATTAAACCTTCGCATCCAACCAAAAAACTCCATAGCCATTTAAATGCTGTATGCCATCCTTATTCCTTTATCATTCTAGTTTTAATTGAATCATCGATTCGCATCCACTGTGATCGGGGACTCAAAATTCAACAAATTCATACTCATTTCTTGCAGCAAGGACTCTAGCCAATGTTCCACAATTACTACTGCAAACTCCACCTGATCCTCCATGCCTTACAAAAGTCCTTGGAGCTCCAGCAATTCTGCCCTTTTTCTTGCTTTTTTGGCGCGAAGTGCCTAATATAGTTAGGGAGGATGTCTAGCACGGGGCTTTTTTGGCTTTCTTTCCAAAAAAGCCCCGTGCTAGAGATCCTCCCTAACTATATTAAATTATAGAAAAACAAATATAATATTTGCATTTAGTATAAAGAAATATATATGGAATAGCTTGCTGAAGTATCAAAAATTAGAAGCAAATTTTCATATAATTTTCTACTGTAAAGTAATTTTTGTTTTTAATGTTTTGATAATGACGCTTACTAGTTTTAAGATTATTTAGATATTATTGAAAACTTTATTCTGCCAAACCCCCCTATAAATGTCAGGATTTAATCCAAATGCTAATAGAGAGCTCAGCCGCGGTGATGAAGAAACAGATTGGTCCCAAAAACAGTATTATGAAGATGAAATCGATTTTGAAGTTGACAAAACAATGAGGAGATCAGAAATTGAAAAAGCCTTAAGAGTGATTCATAACGATACCAAAAATAGCATCCTGCTTGAAGCATTTAATATATATCCTCAAGCAAGAACATATAGAGACGAAATAATCATTAGAATTGGCGAAGTTGATGGCAATTTTTGCAAATGGATTTTACAGCTTGCTGAAGAAGATAAGAGGCCTGTTGATATTGATTAATTAAAACAAAGATTAAACCATACTTAATATAAGGATCTTATGTAAACCTCTAAAATTAATCAACTCTATTATTGCATTTATGAATTGATAATTAATCTTGATTGTGAACTTAAATTTTATGTAATAGAAGCAATCCAGCATAAGGAAAAATTTAATTTTTGTCTTGATAATAAGGATTGCTTTGTTTTTTTCTTTTAAGATTATCAGAATTTAACTATTCTATTTTTGATTTTTAAATCATCACACATAAAATGGTGTGAAAGACCAGCCTGCCCTCTTAATACATGTAGCTAGATGAGAGCCTGGGAACGTTTTGGAATGGAGAGCAGCGTCAGTGAGCGCAATGTTGCACGTGCCAACTACAGGATCAGATAACCCATCGGCATCATGCACAGTGACTCAGCATCTTTACCTCCAGATAGCAAATCCAGGCCCTTTTTCGGAGAGAGCAATATAAGCCTTAATCTGTCTAGTCAGACTGGCAAGAGAGGGGGTGGTGCAGAGCAAAGGACATGAAAAGTCATTATTGGGCTGACCTGCGCTTCTTTATAAAATCTAATGATTTGTTTTAAATCATCCATTTTTCTGATATTATAGTCAATGGATTCTTATCAGCCATCTTCAAATGCATGCATGAAATGCGATCATCCACTGACAGAGAAAGTTGATAACTGTCATAATTTTATAGCAACGTCTTCTGAGTAAAAGAAATTCAGACACTTCCAAGCTCAAAAAGTATCAAAACCGAGCGATAGGCATGAATTAACAAAATGTAGAGTTATTCAAAGAAATTTGGTTTATTTGATAGGTCTTCCACCTAGCATAGCAGATGAAGAGGTAAAACTTAAATAGACTATGATTGAAGAAAAATATTTTGGACAGTATGGCCACATAAGGAAATGCGCTGTCAAGAAAACAAGTCCATATATAAGCCCTTTAGGGATTTCCTATAGTGCTTTTATTACATACAACACTGAAATAGAAGCCACACTCTGCATAAAAGCATGTGATGGCTTCAAAATTGAAGGCAGAAGACTAAAAGCTACATTTGGGACTTCTAAATACTGCAACTCATATATAAAAGGACAAAAATGTCTTAATGCAGACTGTTTATATCTCCACGAATTAGGGAGCCAAATTGATACATTTACCAAAGAAGATATTCAAAGAAATAAGCATATACAACCCCACAATTCAATTTTTCCTCTTTTGAGCGTTGTGGTCTCAAAGACAGATAGTAATCATGTACTTCCAGTAGCTTCTTTATTACAGAGAAAACGGGTATTCAGCGATGATATTCATAGCATAAAAGCAGAGAAGCCAAGACTCTATAATTTTGATACGCCTAGTAAAAGACAGTTCAGCAGGTTTGGGTTTGATGAAGAGAGTATGGAAGAACCTACAGAAGCTCCTAAGTTTTTGAAAGAAATTTTGGCAAAAAACTCTCCTGCAAAAGATATAGCGCATATATATGTAAGTGATATCCCTGAGTTGATGAGTCATAGTTGAGCTAAAGATTTGCTTGATATTAAAATACCTGAGATTTATACAAGTAGTTTGCAAGATGAAGATAAAGCGATTGCGTCTCCGCGGTCTGCGTGATAATAATGATAGTGAGATATAAGACAGATAATTGATAATGCAGAGTAATTTGTAATATTAAACGTAGCAAAAAAATAAATTAAGAAAAGAAGTAACTATTAAACAGAGTAGCGATTACTATTAATTTTTAATTTTTGAGGCGATGTGGAAGTCTAAGAGCTTTTGATACGTTTAGTAAAAATATTAAGGATTGGGAGGTAATGGAATTATTCTTTTTTTTACAGAAATTAAAATGTATTGCAGTCCGATCTACAAATTAATAGATGTGAGCTTACCAAGAAATTACTTAGAGTGATATTTTATAGGCCAAAATAGAATTCCAACAAATTCAATGGTTGCTGCAATATTCTTATATAACAGCTCGATATATTTTATAGTGTACATGCTGTCTATTTTTGTATAAATACCATTCAAAAATAACTTATATTAATAAAAATTCTTAATATAAAAATTTTTCTATGAGCACTTTTTAATTATAAATTAATAGATTTGATTTGTGGGCAGCTACAATTGATTTTATTAGGAGACAATGGGGAGGGCAATTACAACAGATTTTTGAAAGTTTCGGCATATCAAGCCTAGAACAAATGTTTTTAAGCCTAAGCATGTTAAATCAAAAGATATATTGGTCACAAAATATAAAAAAACTCAAAAAGTGCAGAAAAAGAAAAATGCATGCAAAAAAAGCCTTAGTTCTACTAAATCAATGCTATTGAAATCTATAAAACAAAATGACAATCAATGCCTCCAGGTCGAAGGGAAATTAATATATGCTGATGCTAATGGAGCCATAAAGATAGACCTTAACTTAACAAACACAATACATAAAGAAGAATTATTTATAGATGAAGAAATCACATTATGTGCTATGCCAGATCGAAAATACTTCTGTATTAATTTTTGAAAGGGGCAAGCTTTTATCATAGACAAAAATTTATGTATTTCTGAAATCAAAGATATAAAACCAAGAAAATTTTGTATAATTGCTTATCTTGATGGACTTATTTACGCTTTTAGGAAATCAAAAGCTATAGATGTATATGATTTTAATAGAAATAGATGAAAAAAAGCTGCAAATATTACATTGCGCTCAAAACACAATATTACTTCTTGCATTTCTTTTGAAGAAAAAATTATTATTGCGCACTATTGAGCAGGCAATTTAAGAGCTTTTGATCCTTTTAGTAATAGTATTTCAAAAATATTGAAAGTTAAACCCAGAACTGGAATAGTTCTTTTTGTTGCAGAAAATAAATTATACTGCATTCAAACGGGAAACTGAGTATTTGAGAGTTTAATAAAGGATTGCTTTCAATGAAATTGCATAGGAAAAAACAGTATCGCAGCACAATTCTATGGTTTTTCGCATTTCTCTTTATATAATGGATCTATATATTTTGTAGGTCTACTTCACGATGTGTATTTGTTTCGGTTTAATATTAAAACTCGAAATATTACCTTTATTGATAAATTAGCCAATTAAATAAACAGCATAAAATACCAATAATTCAAAGAAGTCGCCCTTCTTTTATATCTTAAAATTAGTTTGATCTTCCTCTTTACTTAAAGTCAGCAATTTTTCGTCTTTTCCTTTATTCTTATTTATTTAATGGAGCTTGAACTTTCAGCAGTTATTGGTTTTTCAGGAAATGTAATTCAGGGGCTTATTCTTCACCCAGACAATGAGCATATTATATATCCTTTGGGTTCAACGATTGTGGTCCGTCACATTGTTTCTAGAGTTCAAACTTTCCTACGCGGGCATGACCAGCGAGTATCATGTATAACAATTTCCAGATCCGGCAACCTCATAGCAAGTGGCCAACAAACTCATATGGGCTTTCAAGCACAAGCTATTATTTGGGACTTCAACACTAAACAGCCTCTTCAAACTATCAAGCTCCACAAAGTGCTAGTTCAATCTCTCCACTTTTCCCCAAATGAACTTTATTTAGCTTCTTTAGGAGGCCAAGATGATAATATGCTCGTTATATGAGATGTCTCTACTGGAAAAGGCTTATGTGGAAGCACTATTGGCCATGAGCCAGGTTTTGAAGTGAAGTTTTATAATAGTTCAGATTCAAAACTTATTACAGTGCAAAACTTAATCGTGAAAATCTGGGATGCAGACTATGTCAGCAAAAAATTGAATTTCCAAGCAGTAAATTTGGGAAATATTAAAAGGCAGATACTTAATGTAGTTATTCATCCAAGTGACAGATTTGCATATGTTGGTACGCGCACAGGAGATATTTTAGAGCTTAACTTAGAAAATGCTTTATATAGAAGAGCCGGACCAGCTCGAAAACTGTTTTCTCAAGGGGTTCAGTGTATGGCACTTTTGCCTAATGGCGATTTATTAGTAGGTGCTGGAGACGGGACACTAGCTAAGCTAGGGAGCCAAAATTTACAAGTAAAAGTCCAAGCTGAGGTGTTAGGTGGCCCAACTTCTATAAGTCTGACTTCAGATGCCACCCATATGTTTCTTGGGACTTCTCAGTCAAACATTTATTTCGTTGATTCTGACGAACTTAAAGCAGAACTGCGAAACACTTGCCATTATGAAAGAATAAATGATATAGCTTTTCCTTTAAACTATTCAGAAGTCTTCGCAACTTGCTCAATCAATGATATTCGTGTATGGAATGCTAGAAACCGCCAAGAACTTCTCAGAATCCAGGTTCAAAATTTAGAATGTAACTGCATTGGCTTCACTCCTGATGGAAAAAGTATCATAAGTGGGTGAAATGATGGAAAAATCAGAGCCTTTTTGCCTCAGTCCGGAAAATTATTATATGCTATTAATGATGCTCACAGGCATGGGGTCACTGCTATTATTTCAGCAAATAACTCGACCAGAGTGTTATCAGGTGGAATTGAAGGAGAAGTCAGGATTTGGAAAATTGGGAAGCAAACCCAAACAATGGAATCTTCAATGAAAGAACACAGAGGAAGAGTCTGGGCAATCCAAATTAACAGAAACAACGATCTTGCTGTAACTGCCAGCTCTGATGGATCTTGCATTGTGTGGGACTTAAGGTCATTTTCGAGAGTAATTTGTTTATTTGAAAGCACAATGTTTAAACAAGTCCTTTATAACGCTGACGAAAGCCAATTATTGACAACAGGATCTGACAGAAAAATAACTTATTGGGATACATTTGATGGGCAATCAATAAGAATGCTAGATGGTTCTGAAGAAGGCGAAGTAAATGCTTTAGCTATAACGAGAGAAGGAGATTATTTTGTGTCTGGAGGAGAAGACCAAAGAGTCAAGTTTTGGAGCTATGATGAAGGAGTTATTTTATATGAAGGAATAGGACACTCTGGAAGCATCAATAAAATTGCATTTAGCCCAGACCAAAGAAGCATTGTTACTGTTGGAGCTGAAGGAGCTATATTCATGTGGAATGTCCCAGAAACCCCTCAGCAATAATTTTAATTCAGATATTAGATAAATGCAAATTTGTGGGTTCCCCATATTTAAGATAAACCTATTAGAGTTTAACTAGATAACTTAAGCTTATCTAAGCTTCTCCTGGAAAGTTTGGGCAGTCAAGATTCCATGAGGATTTCCACCAAGAACCACAAGAGTTGGGTTGCTCTTAAATATAGTTGCAGCTGCCTTCTTAACTTGATCAGTGGTAACGTCTTCAATTTCTTTTTCGAAACTTTCATAGCTCACAAGTTTTCCTGTTTGAGAGAAGTCTCGGGTCAGTTTCTTCATCCTGAAGTCAGGGTCTTGGTACTTATTATAGGTGATTCTCTTAAGCTTGTTCTTAGCTCTAGAAACTTCTTCGTCAGTCACGTTTTGCAAGTCACGGATTTCTTTGATGAGGACTTCGCTTAGCTCTGCAGCCTTTTCGTTAGGAGCAGCTACGTTAATTCTGAAATTGCCTGAGTCTTCGAAAGTTGTATGGTGAGGCTTAACATAGCAGAGCCATGGGTTTTTCTGATGGAAATTGGTATGAGCTCTGTTGAAAAGTCCTGTTTTGCTTTCTCCTATGATGTATTTAAGGACATAAGCAGCGTTGTGCTCAATTTGGGATCTGGAAAATCCTTTAAATGACAAGCTGACATGAGTCAAAGGTGAGTCACAAATTTCTCTGAATTCACCTCCTAAGTAGACTGATGGCGCTCTTTTTGGAGCTTTAATTGGGTCAATAAAGCGATAATAATCAGCAACAGTGTTAACAAACTCTTCATGCTTGTTAATCCCAGCCCCCCAGACAACAATTCTGTCAGGAGTAATGGTTGCTTTTCTCCAATTATTCAACATATAAAACCCTATACTCTGGAAATGTGCTTGGTGACCCATAAGAGGATTTCCGAACCCTTTGTACCCATAAGCAGTGCTGAGCCAGACATTTTCGAGTTTCTTTGGCAAGGTCAAGTTGTATTCGTCAAGTCTGAACTTCTCGTCAGTTCTCCATTGAGCTGCTTCTTCATCGATGAGAGTCTTTTCATCAAGAACACAGTCAGCAAGCATTTGGTTCATGTCGTAGAAGTCGTGGGCTAAGCAGTGGCCTGTATAATTCATAAACTCTTGGTTAAAGTCCATTGCGAAGGCCCCGCCAGAACTTTGAATCATACAATAGTTGATTTGTTCATTGGTTCGAACATTGGTCTTTAAGAAAGTTTGTCTAAGAGCGTTCACGACGCCTGAGGTTTCTTCTGTCTCATCGCGGGTGCCTGCGTTGATGGTCACCCCGAATCTGACGTTTGATGGGAAATTGGTGCTCTCGGTGACGACGCGAACACCATTAGGAAGAGTGGTTGATTGTACCTTTGAAATCTCGTCAGTTCTTGTTATTGGTTGATGGTCAGGGATTTCGCGGCCTGGTGGATAGCCTCCAATAATAACTCCTGTGGTTGAAGGGGACAATAGTCCAAAGAAATTTGCTGACTCCACTCCATAGAAAAATATAATAGAAATAATAATATTTGGAAAATTAATACCTTTCATAATTAATGTGATGCTTTAATATATAAATATTAATTATTTAAATTAAAATTACAGTTATTCTGCTAAATTTTAGATGTTTGAAAAACCTTAAAACATTTAATAAATAAATTTAAAATTTGTGAATAGGTTTTTTAAAATCTGATAATTATTTGACAAACATTGCATATCCCTAAAAAAAAGGCCTCCCTTGTAAATAAGCAGCAAACTTGGCTCACTTTAGATTGAAAGGCTGAGCATTCCAAACCTTCTGCTAATTGTGGTCAACATATTGTTTATTAATAGTCAATGAACTATATATCTTTGATAGGCTGGACGAAAGATAAAGGAAATCGAGGAGTTATCCTTATTATATTGTAAAATTGAGATAAATAAAATTTAAATATACAAATTTAACTATTTTATTAATTGGAATTGCTAAGAAATGATTTAGGGTGATGACACTGAATTTATTTGAAATTATTTTGCAGTTTGAACTAAATTTTGATATCGTTTAAAAATTGAGCAATTTAAACTTGATTGTATTTGAATAATAAAATGATAGAAAGATGCTGCTTGGTTGGGTTTAATATTATGTGATATTAAGATTTGCAATATATTAATATAGATTGATCTGCTTCTAGCAAAAACTAGGAACTTTCTTGCTTTTACCGAGAGAACCTTGCAAATCATGAATATTAAGAGCATAGCTTTCAACAAAATTTATAAAGAAAATCTAAAGCGGCAGTAGAAATGTTAAAACCATTCTTTGCTAAGCTAATATTGTTAAATTTGAGCGATGAGAATATTGAAATTTAAATCCTAAATATTTTATGAATAAATGTCTTATCAGACCAAATAGCATTTGCTGATAAATGATCTTCAGAGTATAGAGTTCTTTAAATAGATATAACAAAAATACTCAAATGAAAACCAGCCATATTAATTATAGTTTTCGAGCTCACAATAAAATCCTCTTACTTCTTATTTTATATAAATTATTAAACCTTAATTTTATTTAAATAGCAATCAAAGCATCTATAAATAAAAAACTAATTATTTTTTTACAAATTAGAATAAGCACGGCGAGCAATAATTAAGAAGTTCCCTACTCGGCAAAAATCGATTCAGCAATGACAGCTTGATATTGTGCATTTTCAAAGAAAGTAGCACATCCATGTCCCCAAAAAGTGTCGCATGCTCTTGAAACTTCAAAGTCAGAGACGTTGCAGTCTTATTAACTCTAATTGACATTGAATTTTTATGTGAATCAGCCGTCGACACCACAATAAACGGGAACTGTATTGCAGGCGGTGTTTTTGGGTTATTTGTATTTCTATAAATAAGATTCTGTATCGCCAGATACTTGTTGAGTATTTCTTTAAACTCATTTCTTTTTGCTTCAACTTCTTTTCTCCTTTTTTCCAATTCATTTCTTTTTTCATCAATCTCCAGCGCACTCCATTCTTCTTTTCAGTTTACTGTACTGCCATTTCTTTCTAGAACTCCTGCAGCTATTAATACATTGATTGCGTCATAGACGCGTCTTCTGACATTTTTTTCTTCTTTAATTCTATCAGCCCCTTCAGACGTGATTAATTCATCAATAAGTTTAAGGGCAACTTCTTTGAAAGAAGTAGGCTGCTGTTTGCAAACTAATTGTTTTACGAGGGTTGTAAGGTATTTTAGACCTTTTGTGGACCTCGGGGTGCCCATGTCTGAGTCACATTCGGAAAAAGGGGTCGAGTTATAAGATAGTGGTGTAAAAAGCCAGGTGGCCTGTGTGCTCGGACTTTGGTGGGCTCTCCTAGGTTTTGGTGTAGAAAATTGCACTGCCTTAGGCAAAACACTAAAACAGTCCCACATGCTTGCATGAGGCGGCTCCGAGGCCACTTCTAAGCCTATTTCAGCTCCCGCGGCAATTTCATCAATTCCCTGCTCATAAAAAGTCTTCATCATTTCATGTCTTAATTCCGTGTCAGGGTCTGCCTGTTTTGCTGGCGTATTCGCCAAAAAGCTGTCAATATTAGGCTGATGGAGAGGAACCCCATACTCCTGTGAGATCAGGCATAATGCCTGTTGAGATGTAGGCGAACTGACAAACTGATTTGTTTGCAGACTGTAGCCCAATTGCAAATAAACCTGCATAAGTGTGACATCCTGTGAGATCAGGCTAGAACCGTTCAAAAGAACTTGCTCAGTTTTCGAGCTATGGTTTAGCTCATATATTAATCTTTCGATGTGAAGAGGAATATTTCGCTCCATTTCCCGCGTTTTTAATTTAAATTCGTGATAGAAAATGGCTTTCCAGCTGAATCCTAAAAGATTTTTTTAAAAACAGAAAAACGAGAATTTTGAAGGCAAATTAAATTTAGGCGAGGCTATTAGTCATCTGCTTCGTCGACCACTAAAATCTTCATGATGTTGGCTCTGTTAACGTCAGCTTCAGATTTGCCGTGAATAGCGATAACAGTGTCTCCTGACTTGACCAGGTTTCTGGATTTGGCCACTTCGATGGCATATCTTAATAAGTTGTCAGTGCCTTCGTATGATGGGACTTTGAGGGTGAGTCCACCTCTGACAATAGTCATTTGGTTGATAGTAGCTTGGCTCATACTCACACAAAGAATAGGCATTGGAGGGTTGAATTTGGCGATTTGAAGAGGGGTGGAGCCGGTGTCTGTAACTGCAATAATTAAATGTACATTGAGGTCAAGGGCAGTTCTGACAGCTGCACAACAGACGGCTTCAGTTGTGCTGAGACTCCAAGGGATTGATTCTCTGATTTTATAGAACTCTTGGGAGTAATCAATGCATCTTTCAGCTTCTACGCAGATTTTGGCCATGATTTCAATAGCGTTGAGATTAAATTGGCCGTTTGCTGTTTCTCCTGAAAGCATGACGGCGTCAGTTCCGTCCAATACAGCATTTCCTACATCACTAGCTTCAGCACGAGTAGGTCTTGGGTTGTTGATCATTGATTCCAGCATTTGAGTAGCTGTAATCACCGATTTTCCATAAATTTTGCATTTCTGAATCATCATTTTTTGAGCCAAAAATACTTTTTCAGCTGGGATTTCCATACCTAAGTCTCCTCTTGCTACCATAATCCCGTCAGTTGCTTTTAAAATTTCTTCAAAGTTCTCAAGCCCTTCATGGTTCTCAATTTTGCTGATGATTTTTATATGGGCACCTCTAGGTCCTAAAATATCTCTAATAGTCTCTACATCAGAAGGTTTTCTCACAAAGCTTGCAGCAATGAAGTCTACGTTATATTTCAGTGCGAAATTCTCTAAATCGTCTTCATCTTTTTCAGTAATCGTTGGCAAATTTACAATACACCCAGGCAAGCACATGTTTTTCTTTTCTCCGACCTTGGCGTTATTTTTGACCAACACTTTGACCCAAGTGTCCCCAATTTCAGTGACTTCAGTGACAATAGAGCCATCAGCAATAAGCACAGTGCCTCCAATTTTGACAGAAGTTGGCAAATCTGGGTAGCTGCAAGCTATCATATCATGATTGCCTAGAAAAGTGTAATCTGTCGTGATCGTTAATTCTTGGCCAGCGTTTAATTGGACGGTTCCGTGCCCTTCTAGCTCTCCTGTTCTGATTTCTGGGCCTTTGGTATCAAGCATGATAGCGCAGACCTTTTCAGGGCGCTGTTTGCAGGCTTCACGAATTCTTCTGACAGTTTCTGCGTGGCCTTTGTGGTCGCCATGGGAAAAGTTGAGTCTTGCGATATTCATACCAAGATCCAACATCTTAACTAGGTTATCAATTTCCCAACAGGCAGGGCCCATGGTGCAGACTATTTTAGTTTTCCTGGAAGATGGGTCTGAAGTCCCCATAACGTCAGCTACACTTAAAAGACCTCTTGATCGATGATCTGTCTCCATTTATGCAAATTAGTATTGGAAGTAGTTAAATAAAACATTATTTTGAAATTAAAGACGGGATAAAGCAATACTGGCTTTGGCTTTCTCTACAATTTTAAGGCCTTTTTCGAGCTTGGTGTCATGAAGTTTTAAGGCCTCGTTGATTTCTTGCATATTCTGAAAAATATTTTTTTGACTGGAATTTTTGTTTTTTAGCTTCTGTTTTTGTTTTTCACTGTAAATAAGATCGGTGAGGGAATCTTCTGTGTTTATTTCTTTTATGTCCATGTTGTGCAAGTCGTTTCATGTGATTTTGGTGGTTTCTAAATTAATTAGGGGTGGAGGTTTTATCACTTTTGTGCTTTGCACTGGCTTTAAGATTTTTTGAGCTTCTGTTTTAGCATGGTCAGCTTCATTTTCATTAGTTTTGATGAGACTTATTTTTTTATTTTCAGCTGGAATCTCTTCTAATGACCTTCGTGAAGATGTCATTTCTTTTGCTTCGATTGAAATTATTGGTTTTTGTATTTCAGATTTAGGAGTTTTACTAATTGCTTTTGACTTTGATCTTCTTTTGTCTTTCTTTTTATCCGTTATTTTTGGCTTTGGCTTAATAATTATCCCTTTTTTCTTTAGCTCTTCAGTGTTATTAACGCCAAGATATTCATAAAGTAATTTTCTTTTAACTGAAAGCGATTGATTTGCAAAATTCGTTTGATAAGTTTCATCATATTTTTTATTATAAAAAATTGCAGCCAGCTTATCTAAAGCATCCTAATATAACTCTTACGAAAAAATGTGATTCTTTCATAATTCTGCTGCTTACTGAAACTCTTTTGAAAACAATTTTCACTTCATCTTTTGAGATGAAGCGGCATTGCTGTGATGGGATGCCAATTAGATTGAAATCTATACAAAATTGTATGAATCTGGGCAAGGTCAAGACTGACTGATTATCTTTGATTTCTTCAAAAGTTGAAGATTTTCCGAGCATTTTGACTTGAGAATAAAATTGGAAGATTCCTTTTAAATTGTCTAGAAATAAAATGGCGATATTGACGCAAATTGGATTCCTAGGGCAGAGCAGGTAGAAATATTTCTGATGAAGCTAAAAGCAGGGCATCTGTCGCTTTTTGAAGCAGTCCTTCAGGTCTGGGGATGTCTTGCCGAAGAGGGAAGTTTTTTTCTTCAATGAAGGTTTTCCTGTCCCTGCCAGATGAGCTAGACAGGTTTTGCCAAACATATATTCCTCCCTTGTCAATATCGTTATGGCTCTCTATGGATGGTGGCTCTGCCCTAGGAGCTAATCCCTTGGGCAGGTGGTTCAGGTCGGAAATCGAAATTGACAGCCTTCCATTTTCCACATTTGAACTCCTAAGTTATGGAGACTGCTATTCTTGGAACTGAGACGAGGCAAAGGCTAGGTTTTCCCACTTATGGAAGTTTAACTATTTAATTTTCATTTTTCAAATTGTCTTTTTTGCTTGCCTAGAACCTCCTTTTCTGCAATTTTTTCTTTATTTGCTTTATAATCTTTCAATTCTTTTTCTAAGTTTGAAATTAAAATTTCAATTGGTTTGGTGTTTTGGTCGTTAATTGCCATCAGTCGGCATATTTCAGTATATTCTTTAATAGTTTTGTTTATTTTTAAGATATTATCGTCTTGTATAGGCTCAACACTTGTTTCTGCTCAAGTTTCTATAATATCTAAAATTTCATCTAAACTTATTTTAGGGAAAACCAAAGAAGGATCAATACCTAATTTTGCAAGTTCTTCAATAGCTTCTGGCCTAAGCTCAAGAAGCTCATTTTCATCGCATTTCTTAGGTGGATATTGCTTGTCCATATATCTAAAAATCTTTTTTATTTCTTTTTCAGCAACATCGACCTTGGTTATCTCAAAAATGTTTTGCACAATTTCTTTGCATACCCTTATGTCCATCAATCCTTGTAGCTGATTAAAATTTGTATTAAAAACCTCCTCAATTTCCTTTTTATGCTCTTCTAGCTTTTTGCTTATTCACTCCCCCCCCTTTAAATTTAAAATTTGCAATTTTTGGGTACTTCAACTACCCCTTTAAAAATGAAAAAAAACTTGTTTTTTTTCAATAAGAAAATTTTAAAGATGAAAATAATAATTTTTATAAAAATTAGTTTTGATCTAATTTTATAGACGAAATGCAATTAGATGTTATTTAAACAATTTTTTAAGCTGAATCGATTAATTTTTTATGTAGTTCTTCATAAAAATAAATTAAAATTAAAAGTATTGTGCTCAATTTATATTTTTTTATTTTTTTTTCAAAAAAAATTAAGTTTTATGCAGAAAAATTTAAATTAGCACCCATATTTAATTTGGAACAGATTTCTGTTCCAATTTAAAGGAGGGGAGTCAAGTATTTTTGCTTTCCCTTTTTGGTAGAGCAGCTTCATTTTGATTAGTTTGAGGAACATCTTCATCAATAAAGCTGCCTTCTTTAGTAGACTCTTGGATAGAAAACTTCTCTGTAGGCTGATGACGTGTATCTTCTATAAGCTGAGCCACTCCACCTTCATAACCTGTAATATCATACGCTTTTTCTAGTATATAATTTCCTAATCGTCTTTTGAATGACTCAAAACGAATATTATTGGGGTCAATTATATCATCAGGGTCATTTTTATTTGTTTTCTTTTGAAAATATGTATGTGCTTGAGCAAAATCATAAGTAAAGGCTATGGACAGTTCTTTCAATATTTTCTTGACCTTTTCTAATGTGATTGGCTTTTCGATTTGATCATAAACTCGCTCAATTTCAGATCCTTGCTCGATTTCTTCATATACATATTTAAGAAAATCTATATCCGGCACTCTTAATAGAGCTTACAATGTTGATTCAAAGGTTTCCTCGATCATTTGCAACTTATCTCTTTTTATATTTTAATATAAAATATTTTAAATCTATTACGTTTATTTTACTTTCCTTTTAATAGAATTTCAGCAGAGCACTTGATATCATATTTTGATTTAGCAAGAGCTGACATGCATTTATGGGTATTCGTAAAACCTCGTAATTTAAGATCGGCTATCAATTTTTTGAGTTGCTTACCAGTAGGTCTTTTGAACATGGCTCCTGAGTAATCAACATCGATTGGAAGATACGTAATTTTTCGACTTTCTTGCTGGGGCTGGATTATGGGCTTTTTTAATGGTTCGATAACAAGGCTTGAGCTAGCTCTTGGCTTTGTTTTATTAGCTGTGAACTTAATTTTAATAAGAGGATGGCTATGATCAACATTGTCTTCGCACGCTTGGCATAGGAAGTAGTCACATACTTGGCAATGGTATATCACTCCAATAATTGGATCAGCTTTACAAATTTCGCATTCAACTCCAGCCTGAATTTTTGACTCATAGGCACTTTTCTCTAGCTCTTATTAAATTAATAGATTTGCTATGAGTTTTTATTAGATTATTTGAATCTTCTATATTATAAAATTTCGGAGAAATTATTCAAGATTATCTAAATTTAATAATTTGTTTCAATTTATAATGATATAACCATTTTTTATAAAAAACTCTTTACTAATGTGAAGAAGTAAGTATAACTCAGCTTTTACGATTTCCCTTATACTCTCCAGCAAAGCATTAGAAATGGTTAAAACAGGCTCCACAGTTTTCGTCTGTGCACTTTGATTGCTATAACTGCCTCTTCCATTTAACTCATATTTATCTTGTTCCAAAACAGAATCATCAGAAATTTCTGATCCAAGTTTAACAATGCTATCAGTTTGCAGAAGAGAGCATTGAAGCATATCAAAGCTTTCCAGCCTTTTTTCTTCCTCACTTTCGCTAGACGGAATAAAGAAGTCTACATCTTCATGGGTATAGCTCAAGTCATCAGAATTTGTGAGGGGTATATTTTCAAGCACAGACTCTCTATTTTCCTCCATAAACTCACCTATGTCAGTGAACACTTGTTGAATCTCAGACTCATTTGAAACCATCTTTATAATAGCTAATATATTTTTAAATCATTTACTGACCAATTCAAGCAACTTTTAAAAAAATGGCATTACTTAATTATTGATCAATCGACTTCCGTTTAAATGTTTTCATCGTCTTCAAGCTCCGGTGAAGACTCTTATCTTCTTCTAACTGTTCTGTTTCAAGACTGACTCTATTTACATATGAATCAAATGGTAAATCTTTTTTGATCTTCAACAAATCTTTAAATGATCTTCCTGCATAGTCTATATTTTCTAGGCTCTCTTCTGTAATTTCATAATCTGTCGCTTCTCTTTCAAGCATATTTTCTTTAATTAAGCTCATCATCCTGTCTTGGATATCATTCTCTAACACGTGAGATTTTTTCTTATTTTTTGCGACATCTAAAATTCGTTCAAGCTCATCTTTCGGCTCATATTTTGTCCTTGCGTTAGGATCTCTTGGGCATTCATGTGCAAAATGGCCAAGTGTTCTGCAGCTCTATATAAAAATTACTGTGCAGCGGTTAGAAAGTCTGGAGATTTCATTAACTATTTCAATTTCCTCGTCATCTTTTGAGATATGCTTAGAAGAGACACAGCCTGGAGCATCTTTACCAGCTCTGCCGCAGCATCAATAGAGATCTCCACTGAACTTGCTTTTGTGAGTTTTGCAAGATCAGTTAAAATTTTCAGACTCAATATAAGGTTTTTGGCAATTTTTGCAAAATTTTTCTTCAAGCTCTGATTGGAATTTGAATTGCTTTAGCCTCTGCCTCATACGGTTGTATTCATTTGAGATATCTGCAAATTTCTTTTCGAGAGTTGAAAATTCTTGCTTTATGGTTACGCTTTCTTCCTGGGTTTTTGATAGTTCCTGCTCAAGATAGGATACTCTGTCTTTGAATGATTTGTATATTTTGTCTCGTTGGCCTTGAAGCTCGCTTTTCAACTCGGCAAGCTCAACAGAGTCCTTAAAAAGTTCGTCTCGGTTAATTGTTACATCTCTAAGTTCACTATATAAGCTAATATAGCCGTTTGCAATTTCTTTGCCTCATGCACTGAAAATTGTATACTCTTCAGCTAATTTTGCCTCAGTGCTTTGAGCCTTGGTAAGAAACTCAAAAGACTCGAAGAGTCCTTTCAATCTTTCACCCATTATTTCACTTTGCATTACTAGCAAAGAGTTGCCATGATGCAATTGTAACGCAATATTTTTCAGTTTATCGTTCACAGCCATTTCATCATGAAGCTGCCTTCCAAGTTCAATTGCTTTTGTATCAAGCTCGCTGTTTTGCTTTTGATATTGCTGCGCCTGCTCTTTAAGAACACTATGACACTGCTCCACTTCTTGAAGCTGCTTACTGATCTCTATAAGTTCCAAATTTAAAGCTGCATAGTTCGCTTCACTTCTAAATAGTGCTTCTTTTACATGGCCAAATTCATTTTTAATCAATTCTTTCTCTTGCTCAGCTCTTTTAACGCATTGAATTTGGTGCTCAAGTTCTTCTCTTAATGACTTAATTTCTTGATTCAGCTTTTCACTCAGCTTTAATTCTGCATATACAGGCCCGTCAAAAGCAGAATTTTGCCTTGACCTCTCAGTCCTTGGGATTCCAAAAGTTTTCGATCTTGCAGAATCTTTAGAATTTCTTGCATCAATTTCGAACATTGGCAAGATATATTTTTTTACTACTTCAGCAGCTACATCAGGGGACACTTGCAAGTTGACGCTTTTAGAATTTCTATGTGAAATGCGATCTGTCGTTGAAAGGCCTTGCAGATCGGCTCGGGATGTACGTCCTCGACTAACCGTTGTATCACGTAATGTTGATTCAGAATTTTGTTGGTGGAAAAGGGGAGTTAGTCTAAGAGTCTTTGGGGTATTATTTGAAATATTTGAAAGGGATAAAGAGGAAAGCAAGTCTTTTCTGTTTCCTACGATCATATTTTAATTCTTGTAATTAGCATAATAATAATGACTGAGGAACTAGAAAATTTTGTGAAATCATACTCGCCTAAAGCACTTTCTAAGAGTTTTCCGACAGAAACTGAGCTATGAGTCGCTATCTTTCAAGAAATCATAGAAGGGCCTAATTTTTCAAGTTCAATATTCCACAGGGTAAAAAAACGAATGGAGCTGATTAGTCCGGTTGCCTGAATTCAAGCAATCACGAACGTCCTTAATTCGTTCAACCCAACAACTCATGAGCTTGCTTTACTTAATCTTACCCACGTAAGTATTGCAGAAATCCAAGACGGCTGCTGCTTTACACTCTATCATCTATATGAACTCCGAGCAAACTTATTCATGCACCTTAATTCCTTAATAACTCTCCCAGCAACCCAAGCCACAAAGCTTGCTTTGCAATTTATCAAATTTATTGACTTATGGTGTACAAATTTGCATGTTGATGAGCTTGATCTCGCTGAAGTCTTATTAAGGATCGTTCGGTTTACTTCAAAACTCGGCCTTGGCGAAGAAGATTTAAGAGTAAAATTGTTATGTGAAAAACTATCAGCGCCAATGGTGACTCTTTGTAAGCAATATCAATGCTTCCAATATGCCAGCTCTAATTTACTTGCCCATGCACTGCCATTTGGGTATGTTGCCAATGGATCTGATCGAGATGTGCCGAGTATTGCATGTTTATTGCTTAAAGATTTGATGAAATCTCCAGAAGAAGGAGAAGTTGAAGAATCAGGAATTAGAGATAAATTTTATTTTCTGCATTCGAAATTTGATTTTAATTACAGAGCGCCTCCTCAGTCTGTTTATTCAATTTCAAAAGAAACTGATACGCCTTCAGAAAAGGTGCAGATTTTAATACAGCATTATAGCGAAGTGCTGCCAAACTTATCAAATTCTAATTGGGATACGCTTTTTATTAGAAAGCAAGTGCTTTCGGATACATATACACTGAAAATTGTTTCACTGATTGTAGGAGGAGGGAATAAGCTTGCTTTGCAGATGATTGATTTGCTGCTGAGCATTTTGGCAAATTTGATTGGTATGTATAATCAATCTAGACAAGATTTGCCAAATACAATGCTGTTACTTAAACTTCTAGCTGAGCTTGGCTGGGTTCCATCACTGGCAGGGTCAATTTCTAACTATTTACACTTAATCCCTAATTCTAGCATAAAAGAGTTCCTTTTAATTATCTGGAATTACTTTAATCCTCCTCCCTGAGTGAACAAAAAATTTTGTTCGCTTATGGAAGGCTAAAAATTTATATCTAAATTTTTTTTTCTAAATTTAAAAAAAATCCATATTAGAAATAATTTTAAGGAAAATATTAATTTAATTTGTAAAATTTATCAAGCTATTTAAAATTAAACAGAATTAGCTAGAAATTTCATTATAAATAATTATTATAGCTCATACCCCTTTATAGATTTCTTTACCGAGCAAAATGTACTGGATTATTGAGCGAGCAAAACAGAGTCTCTCAAAGAGATGAGCTCAATCTCTATATCAGGAAGTGCTAGAAAGCGCCATATCAAAAAATGGTGACAAGTGTAAAAAAAAGTTGGCAAGTAAACACGCCAATTTTTAAAAAAATGAAATTAATATAAAGCCCCATTTATTAATTAAAGATATAAAATAAAATTTTTATATTTAAAAATAAAAAATTTTTAAATTAAAAGATATTTTAAAATATTTTTTATATTTTTAAGAAAAAATAAAAATTTAAATATTTTTTTTGAAAAATTAAAAAATATATGACATGAGTCATTTACAAATTTGCAAGTAATCATCAGCCTTCAATGGGAACTTTGGCTTTTATAGCATCATTGATCGTTATCATACCGGTATATTTATAGAAAATTCTATCCATTCGCCTTGGCACAACTCGATTCACAATTTTTTGATTTTAATAGTTTAAAGGAATGACATGAGTCTTTAGCAAATTTATAAAGAACCATAAGCCTTTAATGGGAACTTTGTATTTTAAAGCAACTTTGATTATTATTATTATTATTATACTGGCACATTTGTAAGAAATTCTATCCATTCGCCTTGGCACAACTCAATTCACAAATTTTTGGTTTTAATAGTTTAAAGGAATAATTACATGAGTCGTTGGCAAACTTTGTAAAGAACAATCACCCTTCAATAGAAACTTTGAATTTTATGACAGCATTGATCATTATCATACTGGTACATTTATAGGAAATTCTATCCATTCGCCTTGGCACAACTCGGTTCACAAATTTTTGATTTATAATAGTTTAAAGGAGCAAAGGCATGAGTCGTTAGCAACTTTGTAAAGAACAATCACCCTTCAATGGGAACTTTGGATTTTAGAGCACCATTGATCGTCGTCATCATACTGGTATATTTATAGGAAATTCTATCCATTTGCCTTGGCACAACTCGATTCACAAATTTTTGATTTTCAATATTCTAAAGTGCATGACATGAGTCATTAAGAACTTTGCAAATAGTCATCAGTCTTTTATGGGAACTTTGATTTTTATAGCAGCATTGATCATTATAAAGCTCGCACATGTAGGAAATTCTATCCGTTCGCGTTGGCACAACTCGATTCACAAATTTTTGGTTTTCAATAGTATAAAGTGCATGACTTGAGTCGTTAAGAACTTTGCAAATAGCCATCAGCCTTCAATGGGAACTTTGGCTTTTATAACATCATTGATCATTATTATGCTGGTACATTTGCAGAAAATTCTATCCATTCGCCTTGGCACAACTCGATTCACAAATTTTTGATTTTAATAGTTTAAAGGAATGGCATGAGTCTTTAGCAACTTTATAAAGAACCATAAGCCTTCAATAGGAACTTTGGATTTTATGACAGCATTGATCATTATCATATTTGTACATTTGTAAGAAATTCTATCCATTCGCCTTGACACAGCTCGATTCACAATTTTTTGATTTTTGATAGTCTAAAGTACATGACATGAGCCATAACAACTTTTGAATGAACCATTAGCCTTCAATGGGAACTTTAGATTTTATAGCATCATTGATCTTTATCATACTGGTACATTTATAGGAAATTCTATCCATTCGCCTTGGCACAACTCGATTCACAAATTTTTTTGATTTTAATAGTTTAAAGGAATAATTCCATGAGTCGTTAGCAACTTTATAAAGAGCCATCAGCCTTCAATGGGAAGTTTGAATTTTATAGCAGCATTGATCATTATCATACTGGTACATTTATAGGAAATTCTATCCATTCGCCTTGGCACAACTCAATTCACACTTTTAAATATTTAAATACACAAATAATAATCAAAAAATATTAAATCAATTATAATTTATATATAGCATTTATTATTTATCTATCTATTATCATTAGAAAAATATGATTAATTCATAAGACCTTTAAAAATAAGCTTTTTAATTATTAATAAATCCTAATCTAATTATGTATCTTAAATTTTAAATTTAATAATAAACCATTTTTAAAATCGGCGCGTTTACTTTGCCAACTTTTTTCAGACTTGTCACCATTTTTTGGCATGGCACTTTCTAGCACTTCCTGATATAGAGATTGAGCTCATCTCTTTGAGAGACTCTGTTTTGCTCGTTCAAGAATCCAGTACATTTTGCTCGATAAAGAAATCTATAAAAGGATATGAACTATAATTATATATCAAAATAATTTTTTTTTAAAAATTTTTATATTTAAAAAACTTTTGTTCCAAAAAATGGATTTTCCAATGGTTTTGTTCGCTCTTTGATGGGAGGGGGAATTAAGAGAACACCAACCTACAAATCCAGGCAAAAGCAACACTGAACCTTATATACGCTCCCTAAAAATGCTTATCCATAAAAACATCGAAAAACTCGGCAGTTTATACTTAGAGCTCCAACACTCGACATAAATTTCTTTAATCAATATAATATTTTCAATAATCTTTTTCAGTTTAGAATTAAGATAAAGAAATGGCTTATAATTTTACGACAAATTAATGAAACGCGAATGGATTTTTCTCACATTTTTGATTGTAGCATTCGCCTGCGATCAAGACTGTCAAAGTAAATGCACAAAACAAAACAAAGGCAAAAGCTGCTATGACTCGTGCCAGTGCGAATCTCCGCTGCCTCCACCATTAGAAGAGTTTGTTGCCAAAGGCAACCAATATTCTCTACCTAAAATTAAGCAAGACGAAAAGTTATGGGCCGAACGTGAGCTTGGCTGTGATGTCACTTCGCTTGAGATTTGTCTCCAACTTGCACAAAAAGGAGAAGACAAATATCAGTGCGCAGTATATTCCGGCTGTGAAGACCTCCTTGTTGAGCAAAAGAAAGGACAAATTATAGAGGTCACCACAACTAGTGCAGAATGCACTAAAAGCTGTAACTTGCTATGCATTGGGATCGAAAGTGGCGAACTGTGCAAGAATAATTGCCAAGAGCACTTTTGTACAGGAAAAGAAAACACAAATGAGGATGGTTTTGGCTTAAGCATAACCATTCAGCTTATACTGATTTTTGCTTTGGGAGTTACACTATTGCTCACAATCAGAAAGCAAATTATCCGCAGAGCTGAAAAGAGGCGGTGGGATGAACCGTTGCTTGCCAGCTACGAACAAAATCGTTTTTCAATTTAAACTTAATAATTCTAGTGGTTTTGCTGATAAATCATATCTAATGCGTGCTTGTGGCCTTCTGCAACCCCTTCGCCAATTTGATTTGGGGCAATTCCTAATAATTGATGGCTTGATATATGAGCGTTTTCATGTGTATAGCTTAAGCATCCTTATGGATCGCTCAAGCCTCAAGCTCCTACTTATTTCTGGAAAGTTTGCTTATTCAACTCCAGATGACGAGCTGCCTTTCAATTTGGAGATCTACAAAATATCGCAGATTTGCGAGTTGAATTGCCAACTGAAGTTGAATAAGCAAACTCTCCACTTGGCAAGCGGGGTTGGAGGCTTGAGTGATCCATAAGGATGCTTAAGCTATATAGTGAAGTCCAGGCATTGTAAAATCTATACCTCTATTTATATTTTCATAATCTTCTTTCGATATTCATACTGCATAGTCAACCTCTGACCTCTGGAGCGACAAACCAATCTCGTTTGATGAAAAATTTAAATTTATCGTGAAAAACACAATCAAATGTTGAGCTTTTGGAGGTCCAATGCAAGGAAATGAACTTTCATATATGAATAAAGGAGTTACAGCTACTGTTGTGCCCCGATATTTAAAATGGCTTTCAGAAATTTCAAAATCAATTCCCGTTTCTTCAGCAGCTTCTCTAATAGCACAATATTCAAGACTTTCTCCCATCTCCAGACGGCCTCCAGGAAAAACCCAATTTTTTGGGAAAAGGCTTAAGGTTTCAGTTCTCCTGGTGAGAAGAACTTTTGAATCAGCGCTCATTATTACTGCACAACCAGCGAGCTTAATTTTTCTATTAAGCTGGAAAACTGAGTTAAACTCTCTGAAATAGGCTCTTGCAGGACATGTTAGGCTGTGAAGTAAAGGTAGCCTGTAAAAAGCGTCTTCTTCTTGTTGCTGAAAGCCTGATGATAGATGGCATCTTTGATTTGCTATTGAATGCTTAAGTCCAATCAGAGCTGTTCTATTCAGCTCTGGAAACCCAAGTAAATCTAATAAGCATTGGCCAGTCAATACGTCTCGATTCTCATAGGACAAATAGACATAAGGATCGGCACTATGATTCATTTATATATACATTATTAAACGAAACCTAAAATTTTTAATTTTATTCAATATATGGAAACGTGTCAAATACTTCAGCAGTGCTCCAACCCTTTTCAGTTGCCATTTTGAAGTAGATGTCTCTTATGTTTGTGAACATCTTAATAGCTGGATCATCTTCACTCCTAGGCGTAACCATAGAAAGCCCAATGTCCATATCTTTTACTAATGCATTGGCTTTGAAACTGTAATCAATTGTTCTGTTGTGGGTTACATACTCATGAACTCTTAGCATTGAATTTGAGCCTCCTGAAGAAGTCATCATAGCTTTTAAGGCTACATCAGGGTCAATTCCTTCTTTTTCCAAAGTCTGAGCAACTTTCATTGCTAGTAAAATATTGCAGCCATATAATAAGTTGTTTAGACCCTTCACTGCATGAGCAGATCCTACATCACCTATGTGAGCTATATTTTTGCCCATTTTTTGTAGGATTGGCAATATTCTTTCGTAATCTGGTTTTGGTCCTCCTACCATAATGGTTAATGTAGCATTTGTGGCACCTTTGCGTCCTCCACTGATTGGGACATCTAAGAACTGCACTGATCTTTGCTGCAACAGTTCAGCTATTTGCCTTGATTGATGAGGCACACCAGAAGTGTTATCTAACCACAGCAGGCCTTGCTTCAACTGGCTTTGGCTTGCTATCAAATGATCAGCAAAAATTTTAACTTCATTTGAAGTCGGCAGGCAAGATAAAATCACATCAATATGCGAAATGTCATGGGCAAAAGGATTCGGCCCTGCTAGAGCTGTAGTTCCATATTCGCTAGCGTGGCTTACAGCTTTCTCATTGGTGCGATTTCAAACAGTCATAGGGTAGGTTTTGCTGAGAGTCCCTGCAATGCGATACCCCATTTCCCCTAAGCCTACATAAAGAAGATTAGGAACTGTTGAAAAGCATCTTTGAGCTCCACTGATCATTTTAAATTAATAATAAAACTTTTTCATTTCTTATATATGCTGAGCCCAGCACCTAAATGTATAATAATAAACATTGCTTATAAGTGTTAAATATACACTAATTAATCTATGATGCCAGTCTTCTTGAGCTTTTGCCAGAGTTTTTGATTTGCACCGTTGACTCATCATCTTTGCTATTCAAGAGATGGGAATCAAACTGATACCCAGCAAAAAGCCCTTGAATAGATTCTTGCACGAGTGATTCGTCAATTTCATCTTTAAAATCGCTGAAAATTCTTGCATCATAGTTCTCTTGCCTTGGAGGCAAAAACGGGGCATCAAGGGATTTTTCAAGTAGCTTTTTCCATTGAAAATCTCTTAGTCATGCGTGGTTCTTGACTTCTGAAGGTCCTTTATTGCCCAGCCTGTTCTGAGCTTTTCTCTGCAGTAGTTTATTAATAAAATCTGCAGCTTCCATAGACCATCCAGGCGGGACATCAGATTTTTTAAGCTGAACTTGTCTGGCCAAAATTTGTTCTTTAATTTCTTTTCTATTTCTGCCCAAATACGGCCTTCTGCCAGTCATAAATTCATATCCCATGACTCCAACTGCAAAGTAATCGACAGCCATCCCATGATTTTGCCTGCACATGACCTCAGGAGCCATATATCCAGGTGTTCCTGAGGTATCCCTATAATTTTCCGGTGCTATCACTTTAGAAATCCCAAAGTCTGTTATTCTTAAATATCCTTTATGATCGAAAACTAAATTTTCTGGCTTTATATCTCTATGTATAATTCCATTTATATGGAGATATTCCAGGCCTGTTATAATGCAGGCGACAAAAAACTTGGTCTGTTCTTCGGTGAACCTCTTGTTTTGTGAGAGGTGATATCGGAGATCTCCACCTGTCATGAGGTCCATAGCAAGATAAAGGTTTTCTCTATCTTGGAAAGCATACTGCATATTCACTATAAACGGGTGCTTTATCATTGAGAGAAGTCGTCTCTCATTCATCACAGAAGAAACGCTGCGTTTGCTGACGACTCTCAACTTGAGCATTTCCTTCATGGCGTAAAATTTCTTGGATTTTTTTAGTTCGACTTTTCAAACCCTGCCAAAGCCTCCACGTCCAATGATATTGATAAAATTGAAATGGTATCTGGATAGAATTGGGTTGTCCACTTCTTGGTGATTCGGTTTTTCTTGAGCATTGCCCATGATTTGTAATTTATTAATTAAACTTGCATTGCTCTACAATCAATGATGCTAAGATGCTTCTAAATAAAATTAAAGATAGTGAGAGATGCTAGAAACGCTAAAATAGGCTGAAATTTTTTTTTTTGCCCCATTCTCCATGAGAGAACAAAATCCAGTAAATAACCTATAAATTATAAATAATAATCATGACAATGGAACCTCTAACTGATTTTATTATACTTTAAGCAGCTCCTACTCAAAAAATTAAATTGCATTTACTTTCAAAAAAAAAATGTTTTGCATACCGAAAGATAATAAGTCTCTGCGAAAGAGCAAAATTGTTGCTCGCTCAATGAGGGGGTGTTAGAAATTTTGGAGAAGTAATAAAATTGCAACTATTAAAATTACTACTTTAAAATTAAATTTATTCTTGTATTACTCATATATAGCCATAAAATATATTCAACTTATAAAGCACTTTTTCATGCTAATTATGAAATAATATTCAAAATGTCCGAATTATTTGATATCAACCGAGGCCAGCTTCAAAAAATTTTCGATTCTCACCAGCAAAATAAAGAACTTGGGTTTAATGATATTTTGAAATTCTGCAGCTCAGCAAGAATTTTTCCAGACCTTTTAACTTCACAGAGCATAAGGAAAATAGTAATTTATTCATCTGGAGTCCCAATCGGTACTGAATCTTCAGCAAAGCTTAATTATCTTCAATTCGAGAAATTATTAAAATTAATAGCTCAGCAATGCTTCAAATCTAGGAAAGGCGGCAACGACGAGTACCAGTTGTTCTTTTCGCACATAAAGAATTCATGTCATATCAGATACAGAGTCGATTTCGAAACAATTGCACCAGTCAAAAAAACTTCAAAGTCACTTATCGAAAAGAAGATTCCCAAGCTTAATTTTGAGCATTTTGTGGGCGATCAAGATAGTAAAAGTAATGCGGCTGCATTATTCAGACCATCAACTACACGAAATTCAAAATCTTCATTGTTTATACACAAATAAAAATGGTGACTGCTCTGACCCGTCCTTCTCCCACTGCCTCGGGCTTTGTGGGTCTAAGAGGGATGGGGCCTGGAGAATTTGTGTCCGGGGTAGGTTTTTTCTCCCTGGCCAGGACACCATGGCAGGGTTTTTTACCTCAACCTATGACAAGAAGACCAGAGTCGCAAAGGCAACCCCACACTCCTGACAACGAAGGTAGTAATGGAGGACAGGAGGAGGCTTCAGAACACCTACCGTCTCCCACCTCCGGACGGACGGGCTGACCGATAGGAGTTGCCCCAAGAAGTACTTGGGTGCGTCACCTCGAGAGCGCTGACGTCACCATTTTTTGGTGACGTCGACAAAAAAGGCGTAAGTGCTATTCCATGCTTAGGCCGAGAGGCTGAAGTGGGAGAAGGCGGCGAGTGGCTGAAATAAACCGCGAAGACCCTCACGAACTTAATCTAATCTAATCTAATCTAATCATTGTTTATGTTTGGCGATTCCCCATCAAAATTGAGCTTGCTCAGCGAAAAACTAAAAAAATTCCACGAAGCGAGTTCTCCCAAAGTAAGGAATTCGTCATTAAGCAAAAAAGTTCCTGCAGATAAAACTTTTGGAAGATCTTTAACTCGACCGTCCCCGAAACCTCCTTTGACAGACAGAATGAGGAAAAACAACGGGTCATCATTTGTCTATTCAGAAAGTCCGAGCCCAGTCCCACTTAAACAAGTAAAAGATATTTTTTCGAAATTTAAGATGCAATGCGAGAAAACATTCCAAGTAAAAAAGCCAACGAAAATTCTTTTTACAGATATACAAAGAATGATGGAGATCAGAGAGAAAAGAAAAATGAGAATGGCCCAAGTAAGACTGAGTTTTAATCTTTGGAAATGTTTGACTAAATTAATGTAATGAGAAATTAATAAGAGATATAATTTAATTATAATGTGTTGTTTTATTATTTTTCAATAAAACCACAAATCAACTAAAATTAAAGGAATTTTCTAAGCTCTTCTGGGCCTGCACTTCTAAGTTGTCTCCTAAAGCCATCATTTGGGAAAACGCATCCTCTTTTCGATCTCACAATTGCATAAGCTTCTTCAAATGGGATATTATACTTACTCCCCTCCTCCGTGAGCGAAAAATCATTGGAAAAATTTCTATTTTTCGCCAAAAAAACTCACCCTCTTTATACAACAAAAAATTGTTTAACATAAAACATTTTTATAAAAAAAAATTCTGATATGTATAAGTGTAATTAGTATAATGAAATCTCTAGCTAATTCTATTTAATTTTAAACAAATTGCATCTAAAAACATAAATTTTTGAATTCAAATTTTTGCAAATTAGGATTTTTAAATATCGAAAATTTTATATATAAAATTATATATAAATATTTTAAAAAAAATAACCCCTCCGTAAGCGAACAAAATTTTTTGCTCGCTCGCAGAGGGAGGATTTAGCCATTATATAAGCAATTACAATTGTTGCGCTTCGTGAAACACCAGCAGCACAATGAACCAATACTTTGTCACCCCTTTGCAAGTTGGAATGTATGAAATTTAATGCTCCAGGCAAATGCTGCATCATATTTTCTCTAGCTAGATCATCAATCTGAACATAATAGTACGTTAGATTATCAAATCTATATGTGCTCGGCCTTTCCAGTGCCTGGACAACATATTTGATTCCAGAAGATTTTAAAAGTTTCTCATTTTCTGCAGCGTCTAAGCTTCCTAAATATAGGTTTGGTTCAATCTCATGCATAGGAGTCCTTGAAGCCTCAAGAAAATCTTGTATACTCATTCCTTCCATATTTTAGCAATTAAAGTTACAGGTAAATTTTAAGTTAATTTGAGATTAGAGAAATATTATCTAACTCCCCCCCCCTCCGTGAGTGAACAAAAAAATTTTGTTCACTCACGGAGGGGGGTTAATTTTTTTTTAAAAAAATTTATATATAAATTTTTTATATAAAAGTCATTTTTTTTCGAAATTTAAAAAATCCTAATTCGCAAAAATTGGAAAGTAAATATTAATTTAATTTATAAAATTTATGTCTTAAAAGGCAATTCGTTTAAAATTAAACAGAATTAGCTCTAGATTTCATTATAATAATTATCATTTATATATCAAAGTTATTTTCCATAAACAATTTTTCTATTAAAAAAATTTTTGTTCACTCACGAAGGGTGGGTTTTTGGGCAAAAAATAGCGATTTTTCTAATGGTTTTGTTCACTCACGAGGGGGGGAGTAAGAACTTTTCTTAATATATTTTAGCTTTAAATGATCTTTTCTTAGGTTGATATGTTTTTTATTAAAACTTTTACTATAAATCCTAAAGTATGATTTTATATTTTTAATATATTTCGTTGATAAAGAATCTCTTCTATATATCCAAAATAGCCCAAATGCTCTTTTCTAATTAACACACAAAAATGATAATTAGGACTTATCTATTAAAATCTAAGTCAGGTGTAATTTCTCATAAATATAACTATATTTACAAGCACAAAAGAATTACAATAAATATATAATAATTATTCTTACATATCGTTTTTCAATTTTTTGTATCAATATCCACTATTTTTCATGTGCTTGACTTTTGCTAATAATTTCAACTCATCAGGATCAAGCATGCACTTAAAACACTTTATATTCTCCTTACTTTCAAAGTCAAATGCATAATCCAATAAGATTTTCTTTGTTTTTTTGTCTCCTGGCCTTTTTAAAATAGTAAAAATAAGGCTGTCTTGCTGAAAATCTGGCAGCAGCTTCATATCAATCCCCAGCTCCTCAATCAGACATCTCAGTAAAATTAAGTCACCTTTTTTAACAGCAATTTGCAAAAGTCTCAAGTAGCTCGCCCATTCGCTATTCGGATCATTTGTCGCAAAATCAAGTTTTACAATATAAAAGCAATACCTGCAAAATTCCGCGTTTCCGTTATGTGCCGCTCGTACAAAGGTGTTTACCAAGCAAGACTTTGGAGCTGGCTCAGTTTCCCCTCAAGGCAATATTTTTTTCGGATTAAAAAGCATTCGAAAATATGTGATAAGAAATTCGAGCACTTCAATTGAGCCCTGAATCGCTGCATTTCTCAGTGCAAGCTCAAGCGTTGCTTGTTCTCTGTAATCTGTAATTCCCATACCAAATCTAATAAAACTCAACGATTCGATCGACTCTCCTTTTACCGCTGCCTTGATCAGCATTTCCCCACGGCCAGGATTAATCCCTACCTCTCTTCAAAGGTATTCGAGAATATCTGCCCTATCAAGTTTGGCCGCTCTTTCCAATAAACAGCTTTCGTCACTTGTCAAGCCGAATTCTTCTTTCAAAACCCTCATCATTTCATATTGTCCTGCATAAGAAGCTTGCTCGAACAAATTGCATTTTGATGAGTTTAATACGTTGACTGGTGTCCCAAAAGAATCAATTATTTGCTTAAGGAGTTTGATTTCTCCACGGCTGGCGACTTCAAAAAGGTAATCGACGATCATTTGTTCAATATAAGTGTCGCAAAAGCATAAAAAAGGAAACAGGTCGAATATGTGGAGGGCCTCGTCTATCCTTTGATTCCACAGAAGTCGTTTAAAAGCTGTAAGCGTCAAGAACACAAACTGTTCATGGCTGAGCTCTTCGAGTTCTTTAAGGGTGCCAAACAGTCCTGAGAGATTTTCTGTCTCAATAAGTTCGCAAATGATTTCGACGAGATTGTTATCTTTTTCATAAATGTCGTCTTGGCTTGACATTTACAATTCCATATTAGAAATAATAGATATGGCCCAATCAAAAATCAATTAATCTTTTATTTAAACTAAAATTTGAGGGGTTAATAGGAAAGAATTATCTAATGTAATTTTACATGAAGGATTCGTCTTTAAACTCAAGCAGTTTGCCTGTGTTTAAATTTATTTTTGCGTTGTAGTTGGTCAAGATTGACACCATTTCGTTGCAGTTGAAGCAGTAGTCAATGAGGAACTTTTTCAGTTCGTTAAGGGCTTCAAGCACAGGGCCTCGGATATAAATTTGTTCATGCTTTAGAATGACTTGTCGGGCAAGGATATAAATTGCTAATGCAAGATGAGAAGGCTTTAGGGATGATAACTCGTAGCTGAGCTGAGATAATTCGGAGATTACGATGGCTGTTTTTGAAAATTCGTCATTTTGGCCTATTAAATGGGGGTATAAAAATTCTAATACAGTCGGAAAATCTAGCTGATAATTCAAGGTATGAAGAATATCTCTTTCGACCTTTTTTATGTAGCTTGTTGGCAAGATACAATGAACAACTTTTGAATATAAAGTATTCATGGTCAATGGAACTATGTCTTGAAATTTCGATGCAATGTATATGCTGGCTGCTCCAATTACGTGAAGTTCTTCAATACCAACCGTCCGCTTTAGCAGTTTAAAATAGCGATCCATTATCTTTACTGCTAAAAAGAAAGTTTCAATTGAGCAATTGAAAATGTGAATGACTTCTGCAATTCAATCGACCATTTTGCTGCGTTGATCCTCAGTTATACGATGATTTGCCAAGCAATCTGAAGTGTCGTATTCAGTTTCTTTACTCTTTTCTACTCTCTGGACCAAATTAAATATTTTTGCGCTCAGGGAATTTAATTTTAAAAAATTAAATATAAGTTGTTAATATTTTTCGATTTTAGGAATATTTATAATTAAAAAATTAATTTCATTTCATAATTTCATAAAGTTTATTTTAAAAAAAATAAACTGTTTTGAATTTAGTAAAATTATCGATAGATTTATTACAGAAATTATCATTTATATATAATAATATTTTTTGCTTGCTTACTGATAGGCTAATTTCCCAAATAAGTAGAATTTATCTAATAGCTCTGCTTGTTTACTAAGGGGGATTTAGCTATTAAAAGCGATTTTATGCAAGAGCCATAATCAGAATAAACGGTATCATTTAAATTCAGCTTTTTTCTGAGGTTTTTGGATGGATTTATTGGTTCCTCATTCATATGAGGAAGTTTACTCTCATTTTCTTTTTCATTTGCTACTTCATCAAAATCAGAATTTTTAAATCTATCAATAAGAAATGACATTTTTATTTGAAGAAATGAAAAAGGAGGTAAATATCAATAGAAAAATGCTGCCTTTTAAGAAATTGTAATCTTTCTCAGCTCAATGGTAATAAGAAATGCATATTGCTAAGTTTTTAATTCAAAGAGTGAATATAGCTAAATTTAGCTTAGAGTTCATTAAAAACTGGAAATTTTTTTATATTTGCTCCAATTTAATATTTAATGGGAATTAAGGAAAATTATACGATTTCGCTAATAAAAACTTAAAACCATAGCAAAATTCATAAAGTTCTTACTATAGTTAAGCAAATGGCTTTATGGTATATTTGATAAATAAAAATGATAATCAAAAGACTTTTTTCCATAGAGAAGTGAAAAGCCTTTACGGTCAATCAGCTGAGAATGGAATTAAAGTCAAGAAATCTTCCAGTCTATGGCTTAAAAGATCAGTTAATCGAAAGAATGATGAAATATGAAAATAATCTTAATGAAAGTAGCAAGTCAGAAAGCACCATGGAAAATCAATCTTCTCAGCAAGAACCATCTAAAAGCATTACCAGAAAAAGAAAAATACCTAGCCAATCTCTTATTGACGATGCATTAAATTATAATACCCAATCTTTCTCAATTGATCTAAATAAGCCAAAACACTTAAATGGCCATCCAGATCCTTATTCTCAAAAAGTTTTAAACATACAAAAATTGAATGAGGAAATTGATTTTAAAGATATCATTACATACCTTGAAATGACTGAAGAAAATAAAATATATGACGACAAATTGTGAAAATTAATAGATGGATTATCAGATATTCTCCAGGTATCTTTATACAATCTTGGAATCTTGCAATCCATAGATCGCAACAAATTTAAGGAGTTTTTACAAAAAATACCAATTTCATCTTTAGATGCCAGAAGAACGATTAAAATTGTAAGAGCAATCTTAACAATTAACGAAGTTAGCTATAGCTTAAATGAAGTTGAAGCAACTTCTAGGAGTTGAACTCATGCTATAGTTCGGCATTTAATAAATTCAATCAATGACTTAGACATGATGGATTTAGCTTTTATGAGATATTTAGGCAGAGATAACTTCGATTATCCTCAAGTTGTTTATGATCAAATTAGTAATGCTTTTGTTGAAAAATTAATAAATACTTCAGATTTCAGTCATTATACTGACTCCCCCTCTCAACCATGAGCAAGAAAAATCAATGGAAAAAATCTTTTTTTTTGGGAAAAAGCCACATTCTGAGAATAAAAATAATTTAAAACAAATTTTAATATATAAGTGTTATAACCCAGGAGCGATTTTTGATCGCCCTGGGCTATAAGTAATATAATGAAATCTAGTTATTTTTGCTCTCATTTTTAATTAACTTGCATTATAAAGCATAAATATTATAATTAAATTAGATTTGATTAGATTAATGATGAGTATTTATAGTCCCCACTTCCTAAGCACCGTGCATTCCGCAGCGACTTAAGTCGCTTCGGGGTGGGCTCCCTCAAGGCAACTTGAGCCCGGGTTGAAACCCCCGGTTTCTCGGTATTGATATTTCTCTCCTGATCCGGATGACCTGGATTTTGACGGGAACCACCGTTTCCAACTCAAGCGCCAGCATTACCAAACCCTGCGTAGCTCGGCTAGATCACCCCTTTGAGGGATCCTTTTAACTGGAGAGACTTACGCCTCTGAGATCTCTGTCGAGCCTGGCCTTCCCCTCTTTTCCGATTATCTCCGAGAAAGAACTCAACCCTTACGGGATTCGGGACGAAGCCACCAAGTAGCCTAAGCAGGTAACTACCTTGCATCTGCCTGTGCCTCGGTGCTACTGGCACAAAGAATGTGAAAAACTGCTGCCCGGGCCAAGCCACAAAATCAGCGGAAATTGTGCTGAGCTCTCGCCTCAAGGCTAGCCCTTCTCTTGAATAGCTCTCCTTATCCAAAAATCACGTCCGGTATGCATAAGGACGCTTGCCACGGAGGGTCGGGGCGCTCGTCTCCGGCCATTTTATGTATATTATAATTAAAATTAATTTTTTGTTTCCTTGGGCGTTTTAAAAAAATTTAACAATGGTGTTAATTACAAAGGGGAGAGTGAGCAGGAATTATTATTGCTTCTCAAAAATCTACCACCTTTTGAAAAGTCAAATCGTAATCTTAATTCAAGTATAAGTAAGATATTACCACTTATACATGATAAATTCAAAAATGGCAGATTCTATGATATATGCATTGCAGTGTCGAACATAAACAATTATCGTGTGCCGGTGCCTACTCAATTAATGATTGAAATAAATAGAAGACAGCTAGATAATTGAATATCAAAAAAGGCTACCCATTTTAGCTTAATGATGGAAGTATGCTTTATTTTACACAAAAATGATTTTTTATCTTTAAGCGTCTTAAATGAAGTAATTAAGGCTGCAGAAAATTTTATTCAAAACGAAGGACTTTTGCAGAAAACTGTTGAATTTTTTTACAATTTGTCGCAAGCCAAGCCATATCCTCCAAAATTAGAGTTAGAAAAATTTATTGCTAAATTTTTAGAACTTCCACATGAGCAAATTACAGTTAATTGTCTCATGGCTCTCGCAATAAGTTCACTCCAAGTTGATGCAGGAATTAACGATCTTTCATTGAATCTAATCAATACATTAATAAAAAAGCTTCAAGAATCTCCAATAAGTATCGATCAAAGAATTGGAGAGCAATTACTATGGAAAATTCTTGAATTAGTAAAGGAGAGGCCAATTTTTAATTATCAAGTTGACTCCTCATTACCACCTATTAAAGAAGAGATCAAAACTGTAGCCCTTGAGCTTCTAAAGCATTTGAAAGATAACCCAGAATGCAAAAAATTGGTTTATGAATATTATTTGAGCATGCTTACAAACACAATCCCAGCTTTGGATATCCTCACAAGTAGTCCTACAACTTTTACTGTAGACATTTATGCAAAGCTTATATGGGTATACCAAGCGCATTTATCACCAAGCATGATTTCAAAGTCAATCTGGATGTCACTAGAATTACTAGATAAAAGCTCTGCGAACCCAGAAACCATTTTTTATTTATCTTCTGTACACAGTCAGCTCGCTCGCTCCAAAAAAATTGACAAAACTGAGCTCAGGAGTTTAAGGAATGAAATTTTGAGCCTCGCTTCTAGCTTTAAAGAGTACTCGTTCGCAATTCAATATAATTTATTTGAGGTCCCTCCACAAAATATGCATAAATTTATTACAAAAACAAGGTACCAGAACTTATATGGGGAGCCTTTGATCAATACTATTATTATGCTAGGAAAGATAGGAGAATATCAAACAGCAGCTCGTCTCACTGAAAATTTAAGCTATATTCAAAACAAACATCCTCCTATTGCAAAACCTGTAATAAAGGAATTTGTGAATTGGCTCAATAAGCTAGTAAGTCACGATTTGCAATATGAGCCTCTTTCAATATTTTTAGCAAATTGCCTTGATGACGAAAATCCTGCTCTTGTCAAAATAATATGTCAATTTATCGATAAACATGCAGAGGAAGACGATATCAGCGAAGAGTTCAAAGAAAAGCTTGAAAAAATCAATGCAAATTTATCTGGTGAAAGCAGAGGTATAGAATCAGAAGAAGAGATCAAAGAACATATGAATTTATCGGCAATTGATATTAATTATGATACCCTAACTATATTGGAAACTTTGATAAGCAAAAGGATTTTTATCAAAGATTTGCCTCAAAAATTTGATAAATTACTTTCAGATACCACAGAGAAAGAAGAATTATTTGAAGTGATTAAAAAAATTCTGGATTATTTATCTGTTGTTGGAGATAATGACAGGTTTGTTGATAAAGTTTATAATAAAATTGATGGTCTCAAGTTATGGTCAGAAGCTCCTCAAGAAGTAATTGCCAGCCTTCTATTTTTGAATCTTGATAAACTAGATACGCTCTCTCATTTGATTCAAAAATTCCTCCATGCAATTTATGCGGGAGAGCCAGTAGAGTCTCCAGTGCTAAACCCTAAATCAAATATGTTTTGCTTCCAGCCATTCTTGCTAAAATCAGTGTTGGAGCCAAGATATGTCCAATCTAATTTCAAGCCAAGATTTCAAACTGAAGGCTTTGAAGTTTTAAAGGTTTCTAAGATGACAGAGTCTCACATTGCATATAATTGGAAGGTCCATGCTATTTTAAATGCCCTCAATGAAAGTCCAACTGAAGAAAGCTTGCAAGCTGTTGCGTATCAATATGAAAAGTGGGATAAAAGAAGTTCAAGGAAAGATTTTAAATATGATTTCTTTAGATGCTTATTTCCCCATCCGTGAGCGAACAAAAAAATCTTGTTCGCTCACGGAGGGGGCTATAGGCATTTCACCTATATTGCCCGATATGGGCTTAAATTTGAGAGCACTTCCTCTCAAGTTGGTTTGACCAACTTCGGTTGGCCAAGCCAGCCAGAGAGTTTAGGGAGTTTACCTCTCCTGTTGGTTTGGCTAACGTAAGTTGGCCAAACCAACTTGAGAAGAAGTGCTCTCAAATTTCAGCCCAAATCGGGCAATATAGGCGAAATGCCTATAATTTTTTTTTAAAAAAAATTATAGATAAAAAATTTTTATTCGAAATTTAAAAAAATCCCATTTCGTAAAAATTAGAAAGCAAATATTAATTTAATTTGCAAAATGTATGTTTTAAAACGCAATATGTTTAAAAAGCTAATTATCACTTATATATCAAAATTTTTTTTCCACAAAAACTTTTTCTATTAAAAAAATTTTGTTCGCTAACGGAGGGTGGATTTTTCTAATGGGTTTGTTAGCTCACGGAGGAGACAGGGAGTTAGGAGAATCTCAGAAAGCTAAAAAAGAGCTCGAAGGTGATAAAGAAGATCCGATAACAAAATGGCGAGCAGATGTGATTTTGATGAAATATAAAACTGTTGTCTTATATGCGCCTGATGAAAATATGATTTATGATGAAAATGGCCAAGAAGTAGGGACAACATACCTTATTAAAGTCATCCAAGATCAGCTTGAAAAAATAGGCGGTTTAAGGTGCATTACTGTTAAAGCCAAAGAATGGAAAGAAATGGATCAATTTGCTCGAAAAGAATATGTTAAAAGCTTAGGCATAGGTACAGAAACTAAATAACACAAATCATTTTACAAGATTTATAATTTTGTAGTATTTTTATATAATTAAATGGAAGGGGAAAGGGATTAGTAAGTTTTAATTAGCGACTACTTTTTCAAATTACTAATTGTTGGTGACTATGGCGTTGGGAAATCATGCTTATCGACTCGTTTTTTAGATCAATCTTTCAAAGAGATCTACCAGAGTACAATTGGTATCGATGTCAATAGCAGAACTCTAAACTTAGGAGGGACCTTAGTTAAATTACAGATTGTAAGTGTTAGGTAGTTTGACACACCAGGGCAATCACGATTTCGTAATATCGCAACTTCCTATTTTAATAAAGCTGATGGATTCATGATAGTTTTTGACAAAACAGACAGTAGTTCCTTTGAAAGCACAGAAATGTGGATGTATGAAGTTGATCGTCACGCAAAAAAAAGCACTATCAAAATGCTAGTAGGAAGCAAATCAGATCTTTACGATCATGAACAAGTTACTAAAGAAGAAGCTAAAGGGAAAGCCATGAGCTATGGAATCCCATACATTGAAACAAGTGCAAAGAGCTCATTATATGTCGATGAAGCTTTCGAGACGATCATTAGAGAATTAATAAAGCAAAGAAAAGAGTTTGGAACCCCTCTCGTCTCTCAACCTGCTCCGAAGATCAGTTTGACAACAGAAAATAGAAATCCAACAAGCCAGAAATGCTTCTTATAATTCTTATAGTTCTTTAAAAATTATAAATGTCTGTAGTCGATTTAAGTAATAACAGAGAAAAGCTTAGGATTGAACTAAAAGCAATCAGGTACTCAGAACCTATTAATTTGAAAGGACTCACTGAGGGAATCCTTCTACTTCTCTTCCCATAATTTACTTTTGCCTTTTGGGATACTCAAGATGGTATCTGAATATCTTGCAGAGCAAGGCTTTGATTCAAGATCAATGTTTGGAATATACACCAAACAATATGATGATGTATATTCAAATATGACATGAAGCAGCTGTTTATAATTATGAAGGAGTTAGAAAATAAACTCGTTAAGTTGGAAAATAGGCTTAATTCTTGCATGGAGTAACTGATGCTAAATTTAACTTAATCAATGAGAAAATAAAAATACTGGAGCAAGACTAAAACCAGAAAAATATCCCTGATTAAAATCTAAAAGAGCTAAAAAAGAGCTCGAAGGTGAAAAAGAAGATCCGATAACATCATTTTACAAGATTTTACAATTTTGCTAAATTATGGTGTATTTCTATATAATTAAATGGAAGAGATAAAGGATTAGTAAGTTTTAATTAGCGACTAATTTTTCAAATTAGTAATTGCTGGTGACTCTGGGGTTGGGAAATCATTCTTATTGATTCGTTTTGCAGATGACTCTTATGAAGAGATCTCCTACTCAACAATTGGTGTCAATTTCAAAATCAGAACTTTAGCCTTAGGAGAAACCTCAGTTAAATTACAAATTGTAAGCGCTAGGTAGTGGGATACAGCAGGGCAAGAGCGATTTCAAGCAATAAAAACTTCCTATTTTAGAGGCGCTGATTGATTCATGATAGTTTTTGACAAAACACACTGTAATTCCTTTGAAAACACAGAAATGTGGATGCATGAAGTTGATCGCTACGCAAATAAAAACGCAATCAAGGTGCTGATTGGAAACAAATCAGATATGGACAATCGTGATCAAGTTACTAGAGAAGAAGCTGAACACAAAGCCAAGAGCTATGGAATCCCATACATTGAAACAAGTGCAAAGAACGCGTACCAAGTCGATTTAGCATTCGAGACGATCACTAGAGAATTAATAAAGCAAAGAAAAGCGCTTGGAGCTCCTCTCGTTTCTAAGCCTGCTCCGAAAATCAGTTTGACAACAGAAAATATAAATGCTATAAGCCATAACTGCTGCTCATAATTCTTATATTTCTTAAATGCCTGTAGTCGATTTAAGTAATAACAGAGAAAAGCTTAGGAATGAACTAAAAGCAATCAGGTACTCAGAACCTATTAATTTGAAAGGACTCACTGAGGGAATCCTTCTACTTCTCTTCCCATAATTCACTTTTGCCTTTTGGGGTACTCAAGATTGGTATCTGAATATTTTACAGAGCAAGGTTTTGATTCAAGATCAATGCTTGGAGTATACAACAAAACAATATAATGATGCAGATTCAAATATAGGTATAAAACAGTTATTTATAATTATGAAGGAGTTAGAAAATAAAGTCGTTAAGCTGGAAAGTAGGCTTAGCGCATGCATTGAGCAAACTGATCAAAACTTAACTTAATCAATGAGAAAATCAAAATGCTAGATCAACACCAAAGTCAGCAAAATATCCCTGAAATATAGAAAGACCAGTTTTAGATAAAAAGCTCCCATTCAGAAAAAAAAAAAGCTGAAATAAGGATAAAAAGCCACAAGAAGGACTGCTGGCTAAAGTAGGGATATCAAATAATACCATAGGATACAAAATAGCAAAGGAGAAGAAGAGTCTTCCATTGATATTTTTATGAGTATTATCGCATGTGGCTATCGAATGAGCAACTTAATTTTTTTAAAATTCAATTTTATATATTCTTACTTACTTACTTATTAAATCAGATTTTACGTTTTCCTTTTTTTTAGTATATACTTTTGACAGAGCCCCACTTTTTTAATTCCTAAATGGTGATGTCAGAAGCTATCTTATCTTAGTTCTTTGAACTTACCAAAGAATCGCCCTTGTGGGCCAGCTTCTCCTGTTTCACTATATGTTTTGCTTCCAGCCATTCTTGCTAAAATCAGTGTTGGAGCCAAGGCATGTCCAATCTAATTTCAAGCACAGATCTCAAACAGAAGGCTTTGGATTTAAAGGTTTCTAAGATGACAGAGTCTCACATTGCATATAATTGGAGGGTCCATGCTATTTTAAATGCCCTCAATGAAAGTCCAACTGAAGACAGCTTGCAAGCTGTTGCGTATCGATATGAAAAATGGAATAAAAGATGATCAAGGAGAGAGTTTAAATATGATTTCTTTAAATGCTTAGGAGAATCTCAGAAAGCTAAAAAAGAACTCGAAGGTGAACAAGATGATCCGGTAACAAAATGACGAGCAGACGTGATTTTGATGAAATATAAAACTGTTGTCTTATATGCGCCTGATGAAAATGGCCAAGAAGTAGGGACAACATACCTTATTAAAGTCATCCAAGATCAGCTCGAAAAAATAGGCGGTTTAAGGTGCATTACTGTTAAAGCCAAAGAATGGAAAGAAATGGATCAATTTGCTCGAAAAGAATATGTTAAAAGCTTAGCCATAGGTACAGAAGCTAAATAATGCAAATCGTTTTACAAGATTTTACAATTATTTTTAAATTATTTAGTATTTTTATATAATTAAATGGAAGAGGGAAAGGAATAGTAAGTTTTAATTAGCGACTATCTTTTCAAATTAGTAATTGTTGGTGACTCTTGTGTTGGGAAATCATGCTTATTGTTACGTTTTGCAGATGACTCTTTCGATAAGATCTCCATGGCAACAATTGGTGTCGATTTCAAAATCAGAACTTTAGACTTAGGAGAGACCTCAGTTAAATTACAGATTGTAAGTGCTAGGTAGTGGGATACAGGAGGGAACGAGCGATTTCGCAATTCTAGAACTTCTTATTATAGAGACGCTGATGGATTCATGATAGTTTTTGACAAAACACACCGTAATTCCTTTGAAAATACACAAATGTGGATGTATGAAGTTGATCGCTACGCAAATAAAAACGCCATCAGGATTCTGGTCGGAAACAAATCAGATATTGAAAATCGTTATCAAGTTACTAGAGAAGAAGCTGAAGAGAAAGCCAAGAGATATGGAATCCCATACATTGAAACAAGTGCAAAGAACGCGTACCAAGTCGATTTAGCTTTTGAGACGATCGCTAGAGAATTAATAAAGCAAAGAAAAGCGCTTGGAACCCATATCGTCTCTCAGCCTGCTCCTTGGTCAGTTTGACAACACATATAGAAATGCTATAAGCCATAACTGCTGCTCATAATTCTTATATTTCTTTGAAATTTATAAATGTCTTTAGTCGATTTAAGTAATAACAGAGAAAAGCTTAGGAATGAACTAAAAGCAATTAGGTACTCAGAACCTATTAATTTGAAAGGACTCACTGAGGGAATCCTTCTACTTCTCTTCCCATAATTCACTTTTGCCTTTTGGGGTACTCAAGATTGGTATCTGAATATTTTACAGAGCAAGGCTTTGATTCAAGATCAATGCTTGGAGTATACAACAAAACAATATGATGATGCAGATTCAAATATGGGCATGAAATAGTTATTTATAATTATGAAGGAGTTAGAAAATAAAGTCGTTAAGCTGGAAAGAAGGCTTAGCTCTTACATGGAGATACTGATGCAAAGCTTAACTTAATCAATGGGAAAATCAAAATGCTGGAGCAAGACCAAAACCAGCAAAATATCCCTGAAAAAGTAAATAATATTGAAAGACCAGTTTTAGCTGAAAAGCCTCCTATTCAGAAAAAAGCTGAAGTAAGCATAAAAAAGCAACAAGAAGGACTGCTAAATAAATTAGGGATATCAAATAGTATCCTAGGACACAAAATAGCAAAGGAGAAGAAGAGTCTTCCATTGATACTTCCTATGAGCATTAATGCATGTGAGCTATCTAATGAGTAACTTAATTTTCATTAAAACCAATTTTATATATTCTTACTTATTAAATCAAATTTCTCATTCTCCGAATGGTATTCTTCTAAGATGACAGAGTCTCAGATTGCATATAATTGGGGGTCCATGCTATTTTAAATGCACTCAATGAAAGTCCAACTGAAGAAAACTTGCAAGCTGTTGCGTATCAATATGAAAAATGGGATAAAAGAAGACCAAGGAGAGATTTTAAAAATGATTTCTTTAAATGCTTAGGAGAATTACAAAAAGCCTAAAAAAGAGCTCGAAGGTGAAAAAGAAGATCCGATAACAAAATGGCGAACAGATGTGATTTTGATGAAATATAAAATGGTTGTGTTATATGCGCCTGATGAAAATATGATTTAAGATGTAAATGGCCAAGAAGTCGGGAAAGAGTACCTTATTAAAGTCATCAAGATCAGCTTGAAAAAAAGCTGTTTAAGGTGCATTACTATTAAAGCCAAATAATGAAAAGAAATGATCAATCTACTCGAAAAGAATATATTAAAAGCTTAGCCACAGGCATAGAAGCTAAATAATACAAATCGTTTACAAGATTTTAAAATTTTTTTAAATTATTCAGTATTTTTATATAATTAAATGGAAGAGGGAAGGGAATAGTAAGTTTTAATTAGCGAATACCTTTTCAAATTAGTAATTATTGGTGACTCTAGGGTTGGAAAATCATGCTTATTGTTTCGTTTTGCAGATGATTCTTTCAGAGAGAGCTACCTCACAACAATTCGTGTCGATTTCAGATTCAAAACTTTAGACTTAGGAGAGACCTCATTCCCCCTTTAAATTAGAACATAATATAGGTAAAATTTCCATTTTTTTGTTAAATTCATGTCCCTTTAATATGGAACAAAATTTATTTTTATAATAAAAAATTTTATTGATAAAAATCATAATTTTTATGTCAAAAGTTTTGATATAAGTTAAATGTTTTTTCTTAACTAAAATTAAAAATTTAGTTATATCTTGTTCTTGTTTAAAGAAGAGAATATATAGAGCATCTTATTCAAATAAATTTATTATCCTTAATTGCTAAAATTTTTTAGATAAACATAATATTTTATTTAAATAATTTTGATATAAATTTAATGCGAATTCTTTACAAAAAATTAAATATTTACTTATTTCTTGCTTTAATTCAACAATAGAGTATAAAATATCATTTTATTTAAACAAAATTAGCACTTTGATCGATAAATTTTTTAATGTTTTTTTATTAATAAAATAATAATTTTTGTGTGAATAGTTTTGATACCAATTAATCGTGTCGTATTAAATAATAATAATAAAAGTTTAGTTATATCTTGCTTTGTTTTATAGGATATAGAGTTAAAATAGCATTTTATTAAACAAAATTATTAATCTATTTCGATAAATTTTTGAAATATTTTTTTTTCATAAAAAGTTTTATTATGATTTCTTTTTAAAAAAAATTTTCTTTACTATCTATCCTTTAAATTAGAACAAAATTATTTATTGCGATTTAAAGATTGGGAGAGTCAGTTAAATTAGAGATTGTAAGTGCTAGGTAGTGGGACACACCAGGGCAAGAGCGATTTCGCAATATCTAACTGCCTATTATTGAGACGCTGATGGGTGCATGATAGTTTTTGACAAAACAGACCGTGATTCCTTTCTTCACACTGATAGGTGGATGGATGAATTGAATCGCCACGCAAATAAAAGCGCCATCAAGATGCTGGTCGGAAATAAATCAGATCGGCACGATGATCAAATTACTAGAGAAGAAGCTGAAGAGAAAGCCATGAGATACGGCATCCCATACATTGAAACAAGTGCAAGGAGCTCATTATTTGTCGATGTAGCTTTCGAGACGATCGCTAGAGAATTAATAAAGCAAAAAAAAGCGTTTGGAACCAATCTCGTTTCTCAGCCAGTTCCAAAGGTTAGTTTGACAACAGAGATAGAAATGTAATAAACAAGAACTGCTGCTCATAATTCTTATAGTTCTTTGAAATTTATAAATGCCTGTAGGCGATTTAAGTAATAACAGGAAAAGCTTAGGAATGAACTAAAAGCAATCTAAATAAAATGGAATTCGGTTCGAGAGAAATTAGCTCTGCTAATTTTCTCTCCCTCATGGAATTTTATTTATGGGGTTGAGTTTTTCTCTCGAGAACTTCTGAACAGCAATAGCAGCTTGACTTTTGAGATAACCAAAGAAACTGCTCAGTGCATTTAAGGCTCAGGGTTTTTACCCCTCAGCACATTCCTAAGGGAAGATTACCCTTAGGCGGAGCACGAGCAGGAGCGAAGTCAGGGAAAGCGACTGCAACGCGCCGGATGAGATGTGCGGCGAACTGAAGGCTGAGAGCTTCATAGAAGGTTTGGCAGGTGGGCTGACCACCGTGATTCCAAGATGGCTCGGTGACGTCACAAGTTGGCTTAGTCCCTATTTTACGTGGGGAGGGGCACTAGACACCTTAAAAACTGAGTAAGGGAATAAGAACTAAAAGGATTCAGGTACTCAGAACCCTGTTAAAGCCAAAGAATGGAAAGAAATAGATCAATCTGCTCGCAAAGAATATGCTAAAAGCTAATCCATAGGTAAAGAAACTAAATAATACAAATCGTTTTACAAGATTTTACAATTTTGTTATATTATTGTAATTAAATGGGAGGGAGAAGGGAATAGTAAGTTTTAATTAGCGACTATCTTTTCAAATTAGTAATTATTGGTGATTCTGGGGTTGGGAAATCATGCTTATTGATTCGTTTTGCAGATGACTCTTTCACAGAGAGCTATATCACAACAATTGGTGTCGATTTCAGATTCAGAACTTTAGCCTTAGAAGAGACCTCAGTTAAATTACAGATTGTAAGTGCTAGGTAGTGGGATACAGCAGGGCAAGAGCGATTTCGCACAATCACAACTGCCTATTATAGAGGCGCTGACGGAGTTATGGTAGTTTTTGACAAAACAGACCATAATTCTTTTCAAAGCACAGATGGGTGGATGGCTGAAGTCAATCGTCACGCAAATGAAAACGCTATCAAGATGCTTGTCGGAAACAAATCAGATATGGAGAGAGATTCTCAAGTTAGTATAGAAGAAGCTGAAGACAAAGCCAAGAGATATGGAATACCATACATTGAAACAAGTGCAAAGAATGCGTACCAAGTCGATTTAGCTTTTATGACGATGGCTAGAGAATTGATGAAGCAAAGAAGAGCGTTTGGAGCTCCTCTCGTTTCTAAGCCTGCTCCAAAGGTTAGTTTGACAACAGAAAATAGGAATACAATAAACCAGAACTGCTGCTCATAATTCTTATAGTTCTTTGAAATTTATAAATGTCTGTAGGCGATTTAAGTAATAACAGAGAAAAGCTTAGGAATGAACTAAAAGCAATCAGGTACTCAGAACCTATTAATTTGAAAGGACTCACTGAGGGCCATCCTTCTACTTCTCTTCCCATAATTCACTTTTGCCTTTTGGGGTACTCAAGATTGGTATCTGAATATTTTACAGAGCAAGGTTTTGACTTGTATATGAAAAATGACTATAGCTTCATGGAAACTGTTTTTAAGATATTGAGACAGATGTTTAATTATAGGCCTGTGCTCACTATAGGCCAGTTTTTAGCAATAGGATATGCAGAGAGGAAAATTTTGATGTGCTTAGATGTGATAGGGCTTATTAAAGAAAAGCATCTAGAGTTATTGAGATTTAAGCAGCTTGACGAAAGGAAAACAGCGAAATCACCAATTAGGACGCCAAAAAAAGTAGAGGAAGAGGTGAAAACACAGAATTCATCAAGACCTCTACCTAAAGCACCTAGCCAGATTTATAAGCAGCCAGAAGAAATGCTTAATGACTTTGGGAACATATTGAAAGATTCCTCAAAGCAGACAATGCAGTCTGTATTCAGATATGATACTCCAGAGAGGAAGCAAACTTATCCGGCTGAAGAGTCAAATATTTTCTATAAAGGGAAAGCTGGAAGTAGCTCAGCTGCTCATATCCAAGATCAATGCTTGGAGTATACAACAAAACAATATAATGATGCAGATTCAAACATGGGTATGAAACAGTTATTTATGATTATGAAGGAGTTAGAAAATAAAGTCGTTAAATTGGAAAGTAGGCTCAGCTCGTGTATGGAGCAAACTGATGCAAAGCTTAACTTAATCAATGGGAAAATCAAAATGCTGGAGCAAGACCAAAACCAGCAAAATATCCCTGAAAAAGTAAATAATATTGAAAGACCAGTTTTAGCTGAAAAGCCTCCTATTCAGAAAAAAGCTGAAGTAAGCATAAAAAAGCCACAAGAAGGACTGCTGGCTAAATTAGGGATATCAAATAGTATCCTAGGATACACAAATAGCAAAGGAGAAGAAGAGTCTTCCATTGATACTTTCTATGAGTATTAATGTATGTGAGTTATCTAATGAGTTACTTAATTTTCGTTAAAATTCAATTTTATATATTCTTATTTATTAAATCAGATTTTACGTTTTCCTTTTTTCAGCATATACTTTTGACAGAGGCCCAATCTTTTAATTCCTGAATGGCGATACCATCAGCTATATTGTCTCAGCAAACATTCCAGAAAACCACACCAAGGAGGGCCAGAAAGTTTTTACTGGCACGTTTGACCTAGCCCGGGCCTGACTACAACACGTGTTCCATCTAAGGTTTACCCTCCTCGGGCGTTTCAGGCAGTAGAAATAATTTGTTTTTTCCTTGGGCCACCGAATGCGTTAATTTCTTATTGGCATTGTAGATAAAGGTCTTGAACCCTATAATAAAAAATATCGCAGCGGAGGAAGGGTTGTCGAAGACAATAATTTCTGCATGTAGCCATTTATTATTATCCAAATATATTCACTTTCTCATTTTTATTTCTTTTGATACCAGGCATCTTATTCGTTAATTTCTTTAGGAGCAATATTTTAAAATAGGTATACTTAAACATAAAATGAATAAAGAAAATCAAGATCTTAATGATCAAGATATAATGTTTGATAATCTCTGCCATGCATCCCAGAAGCAAGACATACACAAAATTGAATCAATCCTCAAAAATATGCTTTGCCCACTAAATATATGATATATTCATTTAAACGCAAAAAAATTATAAATAAATGAATAAATATAGCAATTCATTATTGAATTTTAAAGACACGAAACTTGGGCTCACCCCTTTATCTCATGCAGTTTTATGTGGATCTGTCGAAGCTACTGCTTATCTTCTCAAGCAAGGAGCAGATCCGAACATCGCTAATAATTTAGGAGAAACCCCACTTCATAATGCTGCAGATAATTCAGAATTCGCATTATTAAAGTTGCTGTTAGATTCCAATGCAAACCCTAACTTAAAAACGTTTGAAGGAGAAACTCCATTGCACCAAGCCACTTTTAGAGGGGACTATAAAATCGTCCAAATGCTCTTAAATAAAGGAGCCAATCCTAACGAAATTAATCCAATTACCGGTCAATCACCTTTGCATATTGCATCTGAAAATTCACAAATTGATTGTATTAGTTTACTGCTTGGCTTTGGGGCAAGCTTGAAAATAAGGGATAAATCAGGATTTAGTCCTATAGAATTAGCGAAAGACAAAACTGTCATAAAGATATTAAATGATTATGCAGCTGATTACACATATGAAGATGGAGTGGGTCTCTTTAATATTACCGAAGTTAGCCCTGCAGAAGAAGATAAAAGCAACTTATCAGCCATTTATGCCACACCTAGGATTAATGATTATCCAGTTTCGTTAATAGTCCCTACAGCTATAAGGCAAAAGAGAAATAGCATCTGTGCTTCTGAGCATGCGTCTCCACAGAACTCATTTGTAGAAAAGACTCACCACCGTTATAAATCCCATACGACAGTTTCCACCTTATCATTAGTTGATAATTCAGAATATTGCGAAAAGATTGATTTGTTCCCTAACTTTTCTACTTTAAAAGAGAGCAAAATGTATTGGAAAAATCCTATTTATGATAATTAGCCATCAAAAAACTTTTTTATATGAATATAAATATTTTTGTACATAACTAATGGCTGCAATCTAATTTTTCACATCTTGAATACTTATAATTCCAATTAGATTTTTCTTTTCAAATTTGAATTATTTTAATATAATATTTAAAAGCATAGCTCTCGGCCAGACTGTGGAGTAAGGTAAAATCAACATCATTATTTAGATTTCTTGAAAGGATCAGATTGAGAGAATATTTTATTTTATTCGAAAGATCAGGATTTGATGACCTTGATAGCTTAGTTGAGCAGATGAGAACACCTCTTCCAATAAGTCATGATGTTTTAACAAGAATTGGCATTAAAAAACATGGGCATAGAGCCAGAATTCTTATGAAATTAGAAATGAAAGCTGGAATTCGACCACGATTTCTGCATGAGGAAACATCTTTTACAGAAGCTTATTCTAAAAGAAAAGAAATTAGGCGTGCTTATTCAATTCCGCAACTCAGACAAATAAATACAAAGCTGCTGGATTGGCTTGACAATTTGAAGCTTGGAGATTTATATTCTTCATTTGAGAAAAACGGGTATGATGATATGGAGATGCTGATTGCCCATATGTACTCAAATTACCCTATAACTGATGAGCTGCTAGAAACTATTATTGGGATAGAGAAGCCTGGATACAGATATAGGATTTTGGGAAAGCTAGAAGACGAAGTCCAAAAATTAAATCGAAAAATTATGTTTACTGAAGAAAGGGCAGGAACATGCAATTCAGGGTGTATGCTACTGTAAATATGCAATTTTAAGAACTAATAATGTAACTAATTGCACCTCCACATATAACCCGTATTGGATTCTCAATAGAAACTTGCAATGGTACGACTTGATTTTCTTGTGTCCCAATACCTAAATTTCCGTGCTCATTTCAGCCCCAGCTGAAAACCCTTCCATTTGAAATGGCTAGATTGTGTTCACTTCCACACGAGAAACCATCAACGTCACTCATGATAAGCTTGAATTCATTGCTATTGGAAGTTTCTCCATTACCTTGTTGACCTAAGTCTCCTCTTCCAGTAATATACAATTCTTTGTCAACTGTTGAAAATGCTGTGTGATATCATCCACAGCCAATTTGAGAAATTTCTTTATGAAAATTGACTTGAGTTGGGACTTGAGACTCCATTGCTAGAATTCCCAATTGCCCGTAGTTATTTTGGCCTCAAACAAATAGTCTGCCTTTGTTTAATGAAGCAGTATGCTTATTCCCTCCTTCAATTATTCCAGGTATTTCTATCAGTGGGTTTAAAGTTGGCTCTTTTATATTTGATTTAATAGGCAGTCCTAGCTGGTATCCTCTATTTTCTCCAAAGCAAAAAGTCCCTTCTCTAGTTATTACGAATGACGTTCTGAATCCACAGCCCACATTTATGCATCCATTTATTTGCAAATTTTCAGGATTAGCGCATCTCTTTACATTGCCAAGACCTAACTGGCCAAATGCTCCCTGACCATATGAATAAGCCTTTTCTTCACTTATAAACAAAACGTGTGTCCATCCACAGGCAATTTTAGTCACATTTGGCTTAAGCATTATCTTTAGTCCTTCTGATCAAAATCAAGCTCGTTCTTCATTGTCAATTCCTATCCCAACAACTCCAGATAATTTAATAACTTTTAAGTTTCATGGTATCCTTGCAATTTGGAAGTCCTTATAATCTAGGTTGTCTCCTGTAAAGAGAAGGTCTGAACTTCCAGACCCACATGAATAAGCATTTAATTGATACATTATTGATAATTACTTTTATTTATATTATGCTGCTTTAATCAGCGTTTTAAGTATTCAAAACTAGTCTAATAAAAATTTCTTATCATATGAAAAATCATCTTATCATTTCAGCTAATCAAATAATTATTTTATCTTTCTAATAAATTGAGGAGATTGAATATAGTGTGCACAGCAGGGAAGGTCCTCCAATAATCCCAGTCCAAAACAAGTTAAGTCCAAACTCTCTTCCACCGATTTTGGCAATCAGCACCAAAGGAATCTGCGCCATCATAAGAATTGACATTACATTAGAATTATTACGCTTAACGTCCACCACGGAGGTCAGCAAGAACCGGACCTATCACCTTCTCTTCCACCTGTCGAGCCCACAGGCCGCCGGTCCAACCTGCTTTGTATCCACCAGGGCAGGCTTGGAGGGGTGTTACCGACTTCGACGACTCATGAGTGAGTTACTGGCCGTGCCTTGACGTAGTTGCCATTCCGAAAATCCAAAACATGGATTTTCTGGTAGGCTCTCGGCAAAAGGAAAAACAAAGTAGCCCGGGACGTAACGCCCGGTTTCACGCTAGAGAGTTGCCCGATGGGTCATGTGGACTCTGCTGGGCTTCCCATTTCCAACCACTTGCCTCCTTTACCTACGAGGTAAAATCCATCCCAGGAGAAAAGCTTGGGCTAGGCTCTGAACACAACCAGAATTGCTTATACTAATTGACCAAGAATAGCCCACTATGGAGCCATTCTTGGTCTGCCAGAAAAAATTTGACAAAAAGATCCTAATCTGCCATTACCACTGAGTTTTGGTGTTTCCAAATTTTTTGGGCAAGCCAAATGCAATAAAAAAAAATGTTCTTTTGCGATGATGCATTTGGCTTGTCAAAAAAATTTGGAAACACCAAAACTCAGTGGTAATGGCAGATTAGGATCTTTTCTGCCATTACCACTGAGTTTTGATGTTGCCAAATTTTTTTTTGACAAGCCAAATGCATCATTGCAAAAGAACAATTTTTTTTATTGCATTTGGCTTGCCCAAAAAATTTGGAAACACCAAAACTCAGTGGTAATGGCAGATTAGGATCTTTTGTCAAAATTTTTTCTGGCAGACCAAGAATGGCTCCTTAGTGGGCTATTCTTGGTCAATTAGTATACCTAGCATTGCTGCTCACTTCTAGAATGGCAAAACCTTGCCGGATATAATTAAAATATGAGTCGAGGCTGCATGGCCGGGAGGCCATGCCCAGACAAAGACGCCATATTTTAATTATATCATAAGAATTGACAAATAAGGTCTTATTGTTTTACAAACCAACGCTACCACCATTTCATGGCACAGTGCTGAGAAAAAGTAGGTAAAGTACGTCGAGTTCTTCTCAGTAAATTTTCATCTTTCCTTAGCTTCAAGATAAACATGCTTGTATAAGAAAAGATGGACAGGTCTATTTCACTTCCTTGAAAAATCAGCCCAAGTATTCGAGTTCCACCAATCCTGGTAAAATTCTCTATCTCCAAATAAAGAAAGCTCTGCAAATAAGTTCAAAATTTGTTCAAAAATAATGAAAAACAAGAGTCAGTATGAGGCGAGACATGGAATCACAAGTTTCATCCAGGACGTGAAGAATGGGTTCCTCTCTTTGACAATTGGAAGAATATGGTCTGATACACATATATACAAACTGACGATCTGAACAGAAAACAAGGTGAGCTTCTTTAGAAAGTAACTTATTCGGAATTTGGGAATGGATGGGTAAGAGGTCTGGTACACTAAAACTGGTCTTACTAAATAGATTAAGTAGTCATATGCTGTAATATTCTTGGGATAGGCTGAGTCTTTTGGGTTCTTAAGCCAGTCTTCTCTGAGGTCTCTGTTTACTTGGGTATATGAGTGCATCTTCATGAAATGCGTAAAGCAAAGTCCTGTTACGAATAAAGTTTGAGGCAGGCCCCAGTCTCGGGTTAAAACAAGGTAAGTTGAAACCAAAAACATTAAGCTTTGAGATGAGTGTTGAACTATGAAGGAAATAGCTTTTGGAAGACCTGCTAGTATAAGGAGCTGGTGGAAAAATGCCAGCCAAGAATAAAGAAATACACTTGGCCAGATCAAGATAACGAATTTTCCATCAGTTATCATGTTGTCAAAGAAAGTTTCTTCGAAAAATGAGCCTTCTGACATGAATTTTACGTAGCATGAAATTAGAATATAATAGCTGCTAAGTAAAACCATCATGTTATAAAAGCCTTTCATTTCGCATTTATGAACAGGCGCTGTCGGCTCAGTAATATCGAAGAATGATGGTCTAATTGTTGTGTATGTCAATCTTTTCTTATCTCCTGACATAATTTTGTTTCCATTTTCATTTTCACAATCTCCATTATCAATGCAATTTCAATAAAATGGTTAAGGATAAATTGTCAACAAAAATCTAAAATTTTTGATTGATATCAGTAAATATAGAGAAATAGATGATTCCCATTATATTGGTATAGCAAAAAAGAAATTAATTGTTATATGTATTGCTCTAGTAAGAAATAGCAAGTATTAAAATTTTATCGCTTTATCTTGAGTTAGACTTCGATTTTATGACTCTATAAATAGTAAAGCTGCAATCAAAATGCATTTCACAAACAATTTGATAAACAAAAATGGATATTATCTAGGCAATTCATATTAATATTGCAGTATTTGGCATGTCTTTTAGACTTCATCGCAATAGTAAAAGTTATATACTGATTTGTTATATGATTATACAGAAAATTTTATAAAATTATTGGAAATTAAAATAATGCAATAATATCAAAGAATATAAGCAAGTTTCAAATAAAAATTCATATTTAATTAAGTTGAATTATTTTTTCTTTCTTGTATATTTAGACCTGCGAATCATCTCACTTGTTTTACCTTTTTCATTATTTGTTCCTTTAGCTTCAACGGTTTCAGAATTTTTTTCTTTATGACTTATTTTGGCACTTTTAAGCAACACTGGCAAAATTTTTTCAGCAAAAATGATATCAAACTTCTCGGATTTCATAAGATTAGGCTTGCTAATTTTAATTTTTTCAATAGAAGGTTTCTGGACTTCCTTTTTTTCTGTGTGAGATAACTTTGCATTTGTTTCTGGAAGAGGGCGTATTGGGGAAACATCGGGTGATTTTTGAGGGATATTATACATAGAAGCATGCTTAGTGATATTTACGGATTTCTTTGCGATTTTCATTGAAGACTCTTTTATGACCAAACTTGTTTCTGAGCCAGAAGTTGACAGTTTATTCTCTGCATGAACTTCTTTTTCTCTCTTTAGAACTGTGGATAATGACTTATTTGCGGCTGATGCTAGCTCCATGATCAATCCGCTATATTCTAGACTTGCCTCACTTCTTCGTTTATAAATTGGCGACTGAAGTTTGCATTTAATGAAGCTTTCATTGCTTATAAAAGAGTTCGCAAGATTTGAGACTGCTTCATCTGAAAAAATAGCAGAGTCACTAGCACTTGACTCTTGGTTTTTTCCTAATTTTTTCATAAGAGCTCTTTCTTCATTGAGGTTCCGAAGACGGATCGGTTTTCATTTCTTAGATAAATCTGAAATAGATGAGGTCATAATTGTTATTTTATTTTGTTTGAGAATATATTAAATTTTGCTATTGAATAATGAATGGTTAGTTTAAATTAATTAGCAAAAAAGTCTATGAAATATAGTGAATTTAAAATATTAGACTCCATTTCAGTTAATTTTAAATTATGCTCACTCCCTCCTTAAATTAGAGAAAAAAAATTGTTGATTTAAATTTTCGAATTTGTTTAAGTAATATTCTACTTTCAAGATCGAAATCCAAATTTGGCTAATTTGTTTAAAAATAAAATAATTAACTATTCAAATTTAAAGAGGGGGAGTCAGATCAATTTTATTAGGAAGCATAATTTTGAATAGGTCTGCTCTTATTTAACGCTTTTATATATTTATTTGCCTTTATTAGAATTAATATTTTTATATAAATGGAAAAAAATTATTATCATTTCCTTAAATATTTATCTTAATTTAAGCGTCTCTCATCCAATTCACTTGATAGCTGTCCTTCACTTCTTTGGCGTCTAATCCATGCTCTTCGCTTATAATATTTATACCCATAATATCCTCCAACTGCTCCTCCAACTAAAAATAGTGAGAGCAGAAACCAGACCCACCACAAACTACTTCCTGAGTCGCTCGATGAAGATCCACTTGATTTCTTAACACAAGAATTTTTCTTTTCATCCCATTTATATTTATGATCGCATGAGCATGTCCCATCTCCATTATTTTTCATAATTGCACTATATTTTGCCAGCTAAATATTTGTGTAAATCAATAAATTGAAGAGCTATTTTTATTAGTAGAATAATGCTGAGATTTTTGACATGGATTCTTAGTGATCTTTAATTAATGAAAAATAGTATATTAATACATGTTTGGCAACTATTTACAGCATTGCAAGGGTGGCTTCCAATGATCATGCAGTTTTGATAGTGTGCATTTCACCGAAGTACATTTATTCGAAAGTGTTAAAATTTTTGTTAGTGAGGCATTTGACTGAAAAAAATTAAATTTTTGACCAAACAATACACTATTTAAAAATTTTCGAACAAATATATTTCGTTAACCAAAAATACACTGTCATTTGGCATGGAGCCACATTGCAACTAGCACATGTAGAATCACAAGATAAACACTTTCCTGTATCGCTTTCATAAAACCCAGTTCCACATAAGCACTTTTTAGCTGTAGCATCAAAATGAGCATGAGAATCCTTGCAAGTGCATTGGCCATCACTTAAATTCATATTTGATGAATCTTGACAAGTTAAACAAGAATTTGAATCTTATACTTATATTATCTATCACGTTTAACATTCACTACGGGGTAGTCGTTTCCAGAGCTGCCATTATTTGCCCACATGTCAGGCCATGGATCTCTGGATCGATCCACTTTGTTGCGCCAGGGCATGGGCAAATACAACGTTCCGGCTTCGAAGGGTTGGATTGCCTTGCGTTCCTTAACTCAGTTCCTGCGCGTGTTCTGCCTATGAGTCAACTTCTTCGGGTGTGCTGAGAGGTAAAACTTCGAGCCTCTTGATGTACTTGGAGCAGTGCCACGGCTTATCTGCCCGAGTTAAACTGCTATTGCTGTACAGAAGTTCTTAGAAGAAAACCTAACCCATAAATAAAATAGCTTGAGGGAGAGAAAATTAGCGGAGCTAATTTCACTTGAACCGAATGCCATTTTATTTATAGCGCTTTCCCGAGGATGGCGCGGAATGGCGCCATCCTCGGGAAGCGCTATATACAAGAATTTGAATCACTGCAGGACGCACATACAGCTTCACAATTCGTGCATTCATTCCCACTATAAAACATCCCACTAACGCATATACATTTTTCTTTCCCAACATTATATTGGGCATTTTGATCTGTGCATTCACATCCTCCAGTTCCATCTATTTTCATTCTATCTTGATCAAAGCATTGTGTGCATTGGGTTTGAGAGCTGCAAATTGCACAACCGCTAACACATGGAGTGCAGCCAGTTTGTGACGTATAATACCCTGGAATGCACTCGCATACATTTTTTTGGTCATTAAAATAAGCATCTCCATCTTTGCAGACACAAGTTCCATTTGCTTGAGCAGCCATATGAGTTGGGTCGAAACAAGTATTACAAGAACCATCATCATTGCATTGAGCACACCCAGAGCCGCATGCTATGCAGACCCCATTGTCTTGATTGACATAATATCCAGGGTTGCAAGTGCATTGGTTTGTATTTGTGTCAATATATGCATTTAAATCTTGGCAGATGCATACTCCATTAACATTGTTCATGTTTGTGTCATAGCAGCCAGTGCATTCAGTTGTGCTGGTGCAGTTTTGACAGCCAACTCCACAAACTCCACAGGTAGACCCATCGTTTCTAGAAAAATGTCCATCAGGGCATTCTGTACAAGTATGAGTGTCTGGGTCTGGGTAATCAGTTGAGGTCTTACAAAAACAAGTTCCATCATTTTTGTTTAGCATGTTATCAATGGATGAAGCTTCAATGATTTTATACATTTCACCGAAGTACGTTAGACGAAAATTGGTTAGCATTTTTTGATAGTGAGATTTTACTGACTCCCCCCCTTTAAATTGGAACAAAATATAGGTAAAATCCACTTTTTTGGTAAATTAACCCCCCTTTAAATTGGAACAAATTAAATTTTATAATAAAAAATTTTATGTATAAAAATCAGAATTTTTATGTAAAAAGTTTTGATAAAAGTTAAATGTTTCTTCTTAACTAAAATAAAAAAATTAATTATATCTTGCTCTAGTTTAAAGAAGAGAGTATAAAGAGCATCTTATTTAAATAAATTTATATCCTTAATTGCTAAACTTTTAAAACAATTTATATTTTTTTTTTTAAAATATTTTCAAAAAAAATTTTATTTTTTTTCGATAAAAAATTTATATTTTTTATTCAAATAATTTTGATATAAATTCAATGAGAATTCTTTACAAAAATTGACAATTTACTTATTTTTTGCTTAATTTTAAAGAATAGAGTATATAGCATCTTATTTAAACAAAATTAGCACTTTATAAATTTCTAAAATTTTTTTTAATTTTTTTGTTTTATCAATAAAAACAATAATTTTTGCGTAAATAGTTTTGATACCGATTAATAGCGGAGTATTAACTAATAATGAAATTATAGTTATATCTTGCTTTTTTTTTAAGGATAAAGAGTAAATAGCATATTATTAAACAAATTTATTAATCTAATTCGATAAACTTTTGAAATTTTTATAAAACATTTTATATTGATTTTATTTTTTAAAAAAATTTCTCAACCTCCCTTTAAATTTGGAACAAAATTTTTTGTTCCAATTTAAAGGGGGGGAGTGAAAAATAAAGTTAATTTTCAACAAATTCTACACTACCTAAAAATTTTTTGAACAGATTATAGGTTAGGCTAGGTTATTTAAATTCAAGCCGATTATTTACGCAGTCACCAAAGACCTTCCGTACAGGAGGCTCTACCGCTTCTCGACTCCGGCCCAGAGGGTCTATCCCCGAACACGGGTGCCGCTTACAGTACCTTTTGTCTCCTCCTTGCGGCTTCAGTCTTGAATGCTTATGAATTTCTTCAACCCTGCTATAGGTGATTGGAGTAGCTTGATTCCAAGGATCCTTAAAGTCTGTCGAGTGCAGAAGTGAATCGATTTGACAGCTGCAGGAAAAAGATCACTCCCCTGTGGCCTGAAAACCTCAGTTTCTCAGTAGAAGAATGCCAATGGGCTCTCGGAAACAAATGACGCTGTTGAGCAACTCGATTTCCAACTACAGGAAAGTAGCCAAAGCCTACCCGGATACACATGTCTTGAGTCTGCACTTGATTCTCAACTCGGAGTCCATACCAGCTCGCCGAAGCCATAAGATCTGGACTGCAGCCCTTAGGGCAGGTTGGCACGTGTCGCCATTTAATGTATATTTTTGATCAGATGCACTTCGATAAAATGTACACTATCAAAAGTACAAATAATTTGGCATGGAGCTGTTATCAATATCCCAGCATTCGGAGCATGAGGTTGGACTTTTGCAAGTAACACATCCAATTGAGCATGGTTCGCATTTTCCGTCATTGTTATAAAACCCATCATTGCAAGCACATATATCTACCAAATTATCAAAATATGCATTTGGATCTAAACAAGAACATTTCCCATTTATATTTGTTTGGTTTTGCTGGTCAAAGCAAGTATCGCAGACCTCAAATGTGGAGCAAGCTTCACAACCTAAGCTGCATAATGAGCAAGACAGCCCGTCTCCATTAGAATACTGTCCAGGAGGGCATGCTTGGCACTGCTCATCATCAAATCTGTCAATCCATTGTGTAAGATCCTTACAATAGCAACCCCCTGTGTCTTTGCTAAGATCTTGGCTTGTTGAGTTTACACACAGCAAACAAGCAGTATCGCTTGTGCATGTATTGCAGCCTACTCCACAGAGCTCACATATCCCATTCTCAGTATTATTGTAATATGTTGGAAAACATACACATTTTTGTATTGCTGGATCAATATATGCATTTTCATCAATGCACCCACAAATCCCTTCAACAAGAATCATAGTATCATCGCTTTGGTAGCATTCTGTGCATTCATCATATCCAGTACAATTTTTGCAACCCTTATCACATGCTGCGCAAACGTTTTTTATATATTCGAAATATCCTTCTTTGCATACACATTTTTCAGTTTTTATGTCAATTTCAGCATTTGGGTCTGTGCATGTACAATTAATCCCAGAAGGCTCCATAGCTGGATCATAGCATTCAGTGCATTCTTTTTCAGAGCAAGCTTTGCACGCGAGTCCACAGGCAGTGCAAACGCCGTCAGTGTTATTGTAAAACCCGGGACTGCACGGACAAGTAAGCTCTGAGTGATCAAAATAAGAGTTTGGATCGGAGCAAGAGCACACCCCGTTGCCATTATTTTTCATTTCCTTTGGATTTGCACACTCATCGCAAACAGCTTTTTCGCTGCATTTTGAACAAGTAAGAGAGCAAGGATCACAAAGTCCAGTTGTGCTGTTGAAAAAATAGAATGGGTTGCAGGTGCAAGTGTCTCCGTGAGTGCAAACACATGAAGAGTCAGTTAATGTTGCATTTTTGTCGATGCAGCTGCATGTTCCATTTAGGTTGTTAATTTGAGCTCCTGGGTCGTCACAAAGAGTGCAATTCGTGGGAGAAGAACATTGGCTGCATCCTTCTCCACATGTGCCATCTGCAATAAAAATATCCCCAGAATCATCTTCAGCTGTTTCTTCCATACTGCCTGACGAATGTTTTCTGATGTGAGTTTTGAAAGCCATATCATCATTTCTATATGAAGAGAGACTTATATCATTTTCTTCATTTGAAGCATATTGTGAGCTGTCTACATAAGAATGCACATTAGAAATTATCATAAATAGCAAAAGCAGCACTCCAAAGATCTGCCTTACCATATTTTACTACAAGAAGTTTTCCTCATTTTGAAGTAGAAACAGAAATTCTAGATTTTTAAGCATTGAGAAAATTAAGCATTATCTGAAAACGTAAATAGTATATTAGACATAATAAAAACGTCATCATTAAATCTTAAATTCAACCATAATCAGAAATGAATCGATATTTATATTTTCATCTGAATTCTGGAGAAATAATTACCTAATTAAATTGGCTTTACTAAATAGAGTTAATCAAGTTTAATGCCCAGAGTGAAATTTCTCTTACCCTAGAATTGCTGGACTGTTTGAATCTCTGGACATAATTCACAACTTCAGGTATTTTCACGAAATCTCTTGCCCTATCTTTATAAGCTCCAGCAATATCTCCAATAATCCCAATCGCCGTTCTATGCATGCTCTAAATTAATCTTACAGGATTCGGTTTAAATGAATCTTGAGTCACAATCAAAGAATACCTGACAATATTAGGGGTATAAGGAATCAACACTTCAAGCTGACCTCCCGCTATAAGTCCTTGAATAAAGCCTTCATAGAACTGTAAAAGTGCGTCTCTCATGCTTGCAAGGTACTCGTACATGTCTGGGTCATTTTCTTCTTTTATGATGGTCAAGCTTGCATTTGCAGCAGCTTCAATTAAAGCTAAAACTTGAGGGACATAAGGGACAAACGCTTCTTTGGAGTTAGATGCTATATCAGCAAGGGATTCTATACTTCTCAACTTTACTGAAGAAGAAGCTTGATCGTTTTGCAAATTCCCCACAAGTGGTAAGACTAAATCATTGATAAGAGGCTTGGAGTTTTCACCTAAAGCTCTAGCAATGTCACCAATAACCATTGTTCCGGACATGCATAGACCTACAATATCTTGCTTTTGTAAAGCATAAGCAATATAAGGGGCAAGAATCTGCAAATAGCCGGAAAATCTTGACTCTAAAAGCTGGGCAAAATTTCCGATTGCTTGGATTCCTTCTTCATAGACAGAGTTTCTGACTGTAAAAGATTGTATAAGAGCTTCAAGGAAGTTTTTGCAGAGTTCTTCAGTCATAGATTCTGGCCTTACTCTGCTTAAAGCTGAGGAGATACTGGATGCAATCAAAGCTTGCATATTTTCGTTGGCTTCAGAATATGAGCAATGCTTTAGCATATTAATTAAGTCTGGGAGTTTTCTTTCAATAATTGGAATGCAGTCATTTGCTGACCTTTCTAATAGTGTAGATAATGTTGAAAATGATGCCACTTGCAGATTATTTTCAGAAGAAACAACTCCAGTTCGGCCAGCTGATTCAAGAAGTGCTTGGAAAAGAGGCTCAAATATCTCAGCTTTAAACAGTTGCTTTTCTTCAGAATGCTCTATAAGATGAATAAGAGTCCAACAGCAGCTGCAGGCAATCTTAGGCAAGTCTTTTAGTGAATTAACAGCTCCGTTAAGAATTTGCCCAAAATAAGAAGTGGTAACGACTTTAAATTGGAGGTCACAAATCCTTGACAGTGCCCAAGCTGCAGATTCTCTTACAGCTACACTTTCATCTCCCATCAGCCTCAATACGTGAGGAGTAGTTTCAACAATCAATCCATTAAGCTTGATAGCTGAAGGTCCTTCCAAAATCATCCCAAGAGCCATGCATGCACTAGCCTTGCATTTCCAGTCTGAAGAGTTGACATTTGCTTTAATAAATTGTATGGGAGCATCAATAAACTTATCGCTGGTCAGCTGAGCTACTAATGATAAAAGCAATCCGCATGACTTGTGTAAGTCCCAGTCGTCTTCTTCGAAATCCCCTCTTATGATGTTTTCAAGAATAATTGGGATCAGGATTGGAGCTGCAGTCATAATGAATCCTCTCACTGAAAGTGCAGGATTTTGCTTTGCCTGTCTGCTGCATTCAATATCTCCAATTTCGTTCCATACTTCTATAGCAAGTATGGCAATTTCAATTTGGTCTTGCTTGATAGCTTGCAAAGTCACGTTCCCGATTTCTGATAGATGAGCAGGAAGGAAGTCATAATAATGGTCCACCAGCTCACAGAATATTTGGAAACAAGCTTTTCTGATCTCTAGATCTTGATATACCGCTACTTGATATAGCATGTTTAATATAAATTCTCGCTCCTCTTTAACCTGCATAATATTCGACGCCAATTGCAAAGAATTAGACAAAGCAGTCAGCGCTACAAGCTTAATTTCATTGGTCGTGTCTTGGGCTGTTATATTTGCTGCAATAGCGCTGAAGATTTGGTTAGAAAGTTCAGGCTTGATTATTTCAGCAGTGACGCCTTCACATATATATCCTAAGGTCATTAAGCTAGCAAGCTTGTAGCTTACATTCGGATTAATGGCGTTCGAAACCAATATATGGATGCTTTCAGTCCATTCTCCTTTGGCCAAATCGATTTTGGCGACAGCCGCCACAGCTTGTGAAGCACTCAACCTGATATCTTTGTCATCACTAGCAAGAGTGCCCAGAACGTTATTGCGGACTGTTGTTTTCAATGATGGGTCAACCTTATCCCAGAAATCAGCTAACTTTCTCACCTTTAGTCGAGCGACCTGCTAGTGTTCCATCAAGGATTGAGGTTGAAAAAAAATTACATAAAAATTATATATAAAATTTCTTATTAAAACTTTTCACATATAAAAATTTTATGCTCTATTTATATAAGAATTAGAGTTTACAATATATTAGCAAATATGTTAAAAATCGCATTTAAATTACGTTTAAGCGATTATAAGATTATTTCTCTAAGATTTATCATTATCAAATATAGGTAGTCGTTTGAGGCTAGTCATATGAAAATCAATCAACGATAGGCTATTTTTTCCAAACTTTCAATGATTTTTATTTCAATAGTGAGGAGTAAGAAATCTTCGTTATTGAGATTTGATAGCACATTCTTAATATTAAGGCCTGCAAGCTGCCTTGATGGTTTTGGATCAGTCGGAGAGGCAAGAACTGCGGAAAGGCTCAAGATATATTGTGTGGGGTTTGTTTGCTTTAATTGCTGCAGGGCTTCGAAAGCTGCCTGTCGAATGTTTGTGTCGTTTGACTGAGCATTCACAAGGATCTCACCCAAGCTTGACATTTTTACAATGCCGCGTTTAGTTCTGATAAATAAGGAAAAAAATTGCCTATAAGTTGTTAAGACTCAGAATTTGTGAAGGAATTATTTTATAAGGTCAAAAACTTTTACTAATATATTATGGCAAACAAGCTGAAATTCTATAACTTTACAAGTGCAATAGATGTTGGGTTTTGGCAAGTTTTGGCGAAGAAAAAATTAGAAGAAATTAAGCTTCAAGACGATTTTATTGGTATTTTTGGGTATTATTCTCCTTCTCAGCATCAAGATCTGCCTCCTTTATTCCATGTTGTACCAGACTCATTGATTGCTATAGAAAGTAACATTCCTCATGGGAGTATTAAAGCCAACGGCTACTTAAAAATATTCAACACTCTTGAAGAATTCAAAAATGCTGACAGGGAAAAATTATTAGCTGAGGCAGGTAAAAATGTATTAACAGACGGCAACCAAAATGCCTTTATTTTAATAGTTTACGCAGATTTGAAGTCTTATGTGTTTTATTATTGGTAAAATCTACATAGAATTGCGTTCCCAATGATAAACTTTGAGCCTGTTGAATATTCTATACATCCTTTAGCTGACCATTTTGATGCAGATAAGCTAAAAGAAGCTTTAGCTGCAAAATTGCAAAGAGGTGAAAATCTGTCTGCATTTTTAGGATTAAAACGAAATGATGAAGGCTATGAGCTGTTAAATGGGCCCTCAGACATTATTTGCTTTATAGATCCTGCACCAAAGCATGATTTTCCTGGCGCCCCTTTAAGAAATATTTTATCTTATATTTCCCAATCTCACTCAAGAAGTATAGACGTTGTCGCTATTAAAGACCTAATTTCAAGCAACCCAAACAATTTCTCATTACTCCCCCCCCCCCCCTCCGTGAGCGAACAAAACCATTAGAAAAATCGCCATTTTTTGACCAAAAAACCCACCCTCCGTGAGTGAACAAAAATTTTTTTAATAGAAAAAATTTTAATGGAAAAAAATTTTGATATATAAGTGATAATTAGTATAATGAAATCTAGAGCTAATTCTGTTTAATTTTAAACAAATTGCGTTTTAAAACATAAATTTTGCAAATTAAATTAATATTTGCTTCCCAATTTTTGCAAATTAGGATTTTTTTAAAATTTCGAAAAAAAATATTTTTTATAAAAATTATATATAAATTTTTTTTTTTAAAAAAAAATTAACCCCCCTCCGTGAGCGAACAAAATTTTTTTGTTCGCTCACGGAGGGGGGGGGGGGGTTAGGAAATTCTCAGTATTATCAAATAACTTTGCCTGAAATTAATGAAGTGAAGTTTCTTGGGTGGGAATTAAACGCAAAAGGAAAGCTTGGACCAAGAGTTGTTGATTTAAGACCTCAGCTAGACCCATTGATTTTAGCTCAGAGTGCAGTTGATTTGAACCTAAAGCTTATGAGATGGAGGATGCTCCCTGAGCTGAACCTTGATATAATTTCTGAGAAATCATGCTTATTATTAGGGTCTGGAACTCTAGGCTGCCAAGTCTCTAGAAATCTTATGGCTTGGGGCGTTAAAAAAATTACATTTGTAGACTCAGGAAAAGTATCCCACTCTAATCCTGTCAGACAAAGCTTATTTGATTTCGAAGATGCTAGACTTGCTAAACTTAAAGCAATAGCTGCCGCAGATAACTTGAAAAGAATATACCCAGGGGTTGATGCTGAAGGGATTCAGCTTGAAATTCCTATGCCAGGCCATTCAATAGCTGGAAAGGAAGCTTTTGTTAAAGAACAATTTGAAAAACTTGAAGCTCTTATAAGATCCCATGATATCGTATTTCTGCTAACCGACACAAGAGAGTCAAGATGGGTGCCAACGCTAATTACGACTGCTCTGGATAAAACATGCATTTCTGTAGGATTGGGATTTGACAGCTTTGTGGTCGTTAGGCATGGAGGGACTCCATTTGTGGAAAATTCAGAAAGACTTGGTTGTTATTTTTGCAATGATGTAGTAGGCCCAAGAAACAGTACAAATGATAGAACACTTGACCAAATGTGTACAGTCACAAGGCCAGGGCTTTCATTTCTTGCCAGCTCATTTGCAGTAGAGCTGCTTATATCTCTTTTGCATCATCCAGAAGTGCATAAGGCGCCTCATAATTCTGAAACTCCTCTTGGAATTTTGCCCCATCAGCTCAGAGGGAATTTTGGCGGCTTTTCAATAATGAACTACTATGGAACTGCTTTTTCCAAATGCACAGGATGTGGAACTACTGTAGTTTCTGAGTACTTAGAAAAAGGTTTCGATTTTGTTGCAAATGCCTGCAATGACCCTGATTTCCTCGAAGAAATATGTGGGCTTAAGAGTTTAGACAGCCTAAACGAAGGCGACCTTATAGAAATAGATTAAAACTTGCATTTCTTCTAAAAAGATTAATACTTAATGGAGTGTCCTATTTGCCAAAGAGCCTTCATACACAAAGGCAAGCTAAATAGGCACATCCTCACACATTCTTCAATTAAGTTATTCAGTTGCAGCGTCTGTGACCAAAAGTTATCCACTAAATATGCTTTAGACCGTCATATGACTGTTCATACAGACCATAAGCCATATGTTTGCGAAGAATGCAAAAAAGAATTTACCACAAAAGAACACCTGCATCGCCACTTAAACTCAAGGAAGCATGAGCCCTTATCTTGTGAAAAATGTGGGGCTTTATTTCAGAGAGAAGATGCTTTTAAAAGACACAACTGTCAAGATGTAAAGGAATTTTTGATTGAGTCTTGGTGAGAAGAAAAAGAAAGCAAGCCAGTTAAAGTTGTGAGTGAAGAATGGGTATGTCCTGCTCCTTTTTGTTATAAAAAATACACAACGAGGTCTAATTTAAGGACTCATTATAGGACTGCTCATGAGAAGCGTGGACTGATTTGTCCAAATTGCAATGCAACGATGATGCATAAACACACGCTAGTGAAGCATCTTAATAAGTGTACACAGAGTAAAGGGAATCCAAGTTCAACTGAATGTTCTAATTAGAATATTTTTGCTTAAATTTGATAGATATAAAAATGAATTGATATTATTGAGATTATCTTGTAATTGCATAAAATCAATATTATAATACAAACTTGTATTTTTGTTCTAGTAAACTTATAAAACTCAAATTCTTATTATTTTGAGTCCTTATTAAACTTCAAAAATTAAATTGTCATTAAAATGCTTTCAATAGCAGTATATAATAAAAATTTAAATACTCTTTCCCTATGCTGTGATGTGAGGTGAAATATTTCCCCTTAAACATTCTCCAAATTTCAAATTAACATTGATAAGAAATGGCCTATGCATTTCAGTGCTTGAATTATTCTTGACTATACAACATGAAAATACTGTGCTGATATACCTTAAAATGCACTTTTTACACTCAACCTTAGTACTGATATTTATTTCTTCCCAGGCTCATCTACAATCTGGCTGTTTTCACTTATTTGAAGTTTTCTTTTTTATGCTATTATATTGTATTTTAATTATTTTAAAAAAAGCAAAATTTTGTGCTAAACTTTCAATTTTCGATAAATTCTATTTATTTAAAAAAATTAAATTCTAAATTAAAGCAACGTCATTTATCTTAAAATTTTAGCCATAACAATTTATCACAATATGGACCTTCAAAACAGCATCAGTTTAAGCACCCAGATTTGCAGCAATCACTTTACGACTCACATTCAGAATGACAACAGAATCCTTTTCAAATGCGCAACCTGCAGTAAAACATTTTTCTCATTATCTGAAATGAGAGATCATATAATCGTTGAATTCGACCTAGATAAAGAGCTGATTGGCTTCTTGAATTTTGAAATGGGAATAGACCAGTATAGTGATGACAGTGACATTCAGACAAGTTCGCCTGAATGTGAGGATAATTCCAGTTTTGAACCTATAGAATGCTATAAGTGCTTGAAAATATGCAAAGGTACCAAAGGACTTAACCAGCATCTAGGAAAAAGACATTCGGATGGTAAAAATAAAGAAATTTGTGAAGTGTGTGGGAAAAGTTTTAAGCACAAGTATGCCGTCAATTTTCATATAAATCAGGTTCATGCTAAGGCAACTAGAGTTAAATGCCAAGTTTGTGGCAAGCAGCTGTACAACAAATATGTGCTATCCCAACATTTGAAGAAGCAGCATTCTATTCAGTCTCTTACTTTCTGCTGTCCATTCTCAAATATATCCTAAAGCTTTTCTTCGATACACGGAATTATGTCAAAAATAATTTTTATATAAAATCATTAATGAATTGTTTTTCCCCAAATTTCCAAATTAAAATTTTAAGGGAGTTAGTTAGTTTATAATTGAAATAATATTAATGGCACGAACATCCCCAAAATTCCCTCCAATAATTGAAGCACCTGATCCATGACTTCCTAGACCAATTAAAGAAAATGAACCAACCACTCGCCAAGAATCTGATGAGTGGTTCGAGCAAAGCAAATCTGTCAACAGCACCATCGCGAATCTCAGAAACGAAATCTTAGATTATAAAAAAGAAAATAACGATTTATTGAAGAAAAATAATAAGCTTGAAAACGAAAAGACAGAGCTGGAAAGGCAAGTTGCAGGGCTTGAAAGAGAAATTCAGGTTTTAGAAACACAATTAAAAAATCAACCAAGACCTTTAGCAAGTGATTTCGGAAGCAGAGAAAACAAATACGAACTTGAAAAGGAAAATCTAACCCTTAAAAAAGAAATCGAAGAGAAAAACAATAAGCTCCACAATATCGCTCTAAATAATTTTGCGTTAAGAGCTAAATTGATTACTTGGGTCAAAACTAATGAAATAGAAAAACAAAGGAAAGTTCCAGCTGAAGAAAAACCAAGAGACATAAGACATGAAGTTGAATTCACTCCTGATAAAAGCCAAAATTTTAAGCCTGTGCCTTCTATCAGTCAAAGAGGGAAAAAAAGAAATGACAACAGATCTTCTCTGGATAGAATGATAAAAGATCTTCAATATCGGCCAGTTATCCCTAAAATAGAAGTAGAGTCGAGCAATCCTTTTAATTTTTTAGCAATGATTTTGATATCATTTTTGGCAGGCTTTTTCTTATTGCGTATAATACCTAATATACCTAATAAGTAATTAAACCTTATTAAAGAGCCTTAAATAATTTTTTTTTCAATTTTAATAGTTTAAAGTATTTTTTATTAGCTTTGCTATCGTGAATTTATTTTTTATACCTATGAATGCTAACTTATTTTTTGCATTTTTCAACAATAATTTTAACGTTATACATTAAAAAAAATCAATGCAGCCTAATTTATCAATGAAGCCTCTATGCACACCGAAATTATCATGCCAATCCAGCTTAAAATGTGCAGACAGATTTTTACCAAATCGTTCGTCTATCAACCTCCTCACAAGCTTCGACATGGTCAAAGAAGACAAAAGTCCAAGCTTCGTCGGAAATGTGTCGGAGGACCAGCAAGCTGGATATTCAGCACTTCTAAAGACCCAGCTCTTACAGAACAGCAAAAGCATTCTAAATTCTAACAGTATTTTTAAATACTCCCAAGAGACACACTTGAAAGAAAATATTCAGCTAGGGTTTTCAGGCGAAGAACTTTACTCCCCATTAAAATCTCAAAGAAGTATCCCTAAGTCTCCTTATAAAGTCTTAGACGCCCCTTCCCTCCAAGATGACTTCTACTTGAACCTCCTAGACTGGTCATCGCACAATACTTTAAGTGTGGGATTAGGGCCATGCGTCTACCTATGAAATGCCTCAACTTCAAAAGTGACGAAGTTATGCGACTTAGGGCTTAGCGATTCTGTTACTAGTGTTTGTTGGTCTCCAAACGGAGACTATATCACTGTAGGTACAAATCAAGGAAATTCGCTACTTTGGGACGTAAATAGGACAAAACTTATTAGGACTTTTTCTGGGCACTCAGGAAGAGTCGGCTCGATGGCTTGGAGTAGTAAAGTCTTATCCACAGGGTCAAGGGACAGGCAGATTCTTCATAGAGATGTAAGGTCTCCTGAAGAATATATTGGCAGACTTATAGGGCATAAACAAGAGGTGTGCGGACTTAAATGGTCATTTGATGAGCAACAGCTAGGTTCAGGAGGAAATGACAACAAACTAATCCTTTGGAATTTGCAGTCTCCGTCGCCTATTATCAAATTCCAACAGCATGTGGCAGCTGTAAAAGCAATTGCTTGGTCCCCTCACCAGCATGGACTTTTGGCATCTGGAGGAGGAACAGCTGATAGGACAATCAGATTTTGGAACACACTTACTAATGAAGAATTGCATCATGTCGACACAGGCTCACAGGTGTGCAACCTAATGTTTTCGAAGAACAGCAATGAGCTTGTATCGACTCATGGATACTCACAAAACCAAATTGTGCTTTGGCAATATCCAGGATTTCAAAAAGTTGCTACACTTACTGGACATACTTACAGAGTCTTATATTTATGTATGTCTCCAGATGGGCAGACCATTGTGACGGGTGCAGGCGATGAAACTCTGAGGTTTTGGAATTTGTTCCCGAGCAGCAAAGAAACTGCAGAATCCGGCTTACAGAACTCAATGTTCCCATCTTATCTGGACTTGCGATAATCAAATGACACAATGTAATTCAATATGCATAAATAACCATTTTTGATGCTTAAATTTTCCTAGCAATTAACTTAAGTTAAATTAAATTAGCCTTGCTACAGAACTGATGTGAATAAATTAATTTGTATTTATTTTCAATGTTTCAAGTATTTTTTCAATATCAGACTTTTCATCTTGGATTCAGCACTCTGATAAAATTGTAAAAGAGTATCTTTTGAGCTTTGCCAAAGGGGTTCTAGGAGTATTCATAATAGGAATTTTTATTTCCTTATATAATCTTTTAATCGTGTAATTATTTGGTGATATAGTTGTAAAATATTTATCAGAATTAGCGAAATTGATGAACGGAGTTTTGAGTGTTGGGCTTGTGGAAGGCGATAATGACAGTCTCAATTCTAATGTTTTCGATGGTCTTTCAAGTGAAAAAATCTTATCATACAATTCTAAGCCTTCTTTTAAAGAAGGAAAGCTTTTCCTTTCACTAGGAGTTAATGAGCATTTCGACAAGTCTTTAATCAAATCCTCATCAATTCTACGGTGCTTAATACCCCTCTATAAGAGAACAAATTATTGGAAATCCCTTTTTTGCCTAAAAGCCCATTTCTGTGAGCGAATATAAATGTTTTTAATATGACAAACATTTTTTATGAAAAAATGTTTTGGTACATGAGGGATAATAAGTATGATGTAATCTCTAGCCAATTCTGATTAATTTTTAATAGCTTTGCATTTTAAAACATAAATTTTACAAATTAAATTAATATTTGCTTTTCAATTTTAACGAATTGGGATTTTTTTAAATTTCGAAAAATAAATTTTACTATAAAAAATATATATAGTTTTTTTTAAAAATTAACCATTCAACGAACAAAATTTGTTTTATTTGCTCGCAGAACGGGGAAGTTAGCATAAAAATCACCGCCTATAGGAGATAAATTCAGCCCTTTCGGGATTTTCTTGAAGGGATTTATAGGACTTGAACAATTTGGTGAACTCGGATGATGCAGCCTTTTGTATTTCGTTTTCAATAAGGAATAGTTTTCTTCTTTTTTAATATAAAACGACAATGCGCCTTTGTATTTTTTGTCAATAATTTTCTTTTTGTATGAGTTGCTGGGAAGAGCTGGTAAGCTGCTTATATTTTTTGAGGATAAAAGGGTCAAAGAGTCTATGTTTGTTGAAGAGCTTTTTGTCAGAGTAAGCGGGCTTAATCTTAGCTTTTCCTTCTTCATATTAATATTTGATATGCATGATTAAATTATTTATTCTGTCTTGAAGACCACATCGAGCTTAAAATCTCATTTTAAGGTTGTGAAATTTTTTATCAGAATTAAGATTTTATTATAGGAAATTAATACAAGTTTAAATTAAATGATACCAATAGCACTCTTTTTGAGCTCTAATTCTGCAAGTTTTCTTGCATGGTTCTGAATTGGCTGTAGAAGCTGTTTGGTGAATTTATTTTTTCTTAAAAGATTTGGCTCTTCTTTTGGATCTCCGATACTTGGGAGTCTGCTGCTTAATTGCTTCATTTCTATTGGTATAAGAGGCATTGTACTGAAATTTTTAGAGTTTTTTGTGTCTTCATCTTGGATCTTGAGGTTGTGTTTTAAGTTTCTTGAATCTTTTACGCTGGTATGTCTTTTGGCATGGTCAGCTGATTCATTTCTTAAGTGATTTTTAGTATCATTATCAAATGCTATATATTTTTCTTCTACAAGCTCTCTTAATTGTGCTTGAGGCAGTTTTGGGAAAAGCAGCTGCTTCTGCTGCAAAATAAAGGAAGGGACTTTTCATTTATGATTTATTTCATCATAAGTTGATTTACTTTTTATTGTTCTCAGCTCTTTTGCTGGCATCAGATTTTCAAAAATTTTATGTAAGAGTTCGTTTTCTTTTTCCTTTTCTCTAATTTCTTCTAAAAATTCTTGCTTTTCAGTTTCATGCTCATGAGTTAAATCAGAAATTTCTGATAATGAAGCTGCATAGATGCTTCTTAACCTTTTCACGACTTTTCTCAGGTCTTCAAGCTCTTCTTGCATTGATCGATAATTTTTTTCTTTTAAAACCATTTCTTCTTCAATTTTTCTGTGTTCTTCAATTAGCTGCTTTTCTTTTTTCTTTTGCTTTTTTAGTTTTAGTCGATACTGTCTTATAGCTCTTAACTTTTCCTGCTCTGATTTATTTATTGCTTCTCCACCAATAATTAACTGCTTTTGAAGATCAGAAATAATTTCTTCCTGGGTTTCGTATCTTAATTAAATGAAGTATTGCAATAGGTCTGTGGTTAACCTTTTTAGACTCAGGCACATGGTAAGACAGACTCATTGTAACTTAGTATCCGGAGTCGGTTTTTGGTGTGCCTCAGTGCAGAGAAACACCTTTTTTACATTGAACACGCCCAAAGGAAGATGAAGTATCTTGTGCCACACTTTTCCATGTGAGCTCCAGTTGATAATCTGAGGTTTCAGCCAGCTACAGAGCAACAGATGAGGTCCATAGTCCGACAGGGTAAGTGCTCCAATAGACGGTCCTAATCACCATTTTTTGTTGGCTAGGATGGAAAAATGGATTTAGGTGGAGCTAGTGACTAGTGCACAAAAACAAGAATAGAACTCTTGGCAGGTGCGAGGGTTGAAATAATCCCGCAATGCCCCCACTCAAGCACTTAATCTAATCTAATCTAATTGGGTTTTGTTCATTACAAGTTTTATCCAAATCTGAATCTTTTTCATTTGTATTAGATCTTTCTCCATCACTTTCTTCAGATTGCCCTGATGGTTCACTTGAATATTTTCGAGCTGGCTGATCATATTGCCCTTCAGCACCATTTTCAGTGCTAATAAGAGCCAACTCTTTAGTTTTAGCTGGCTTTTCGATTTCAATAATTTTTTCAACTGGCTCCCCACTCTGGTGCTCCATCAATAGCTTTTTAAGCCTTTGTATTTCTTCTGCATAAGACCTCAGCAACGCATCTTTTGGGTCTTCATTTACCTTGGGTTTATTTTTTATAAATTTTGCTCTACTAGCATATCTCAAAGTGCTCAATGATTCTTCATAATTATAGTCAGCAGGCGAAATGACAGCAATCATAACAGTTTTTGTATTCCCTCCTAAAGAATCCTGAAGCAGCATAGTTAGCTTGCTGTCTCTATAAGGAATATGTGAGCTTCCATCCACCAATGAGGTAATCACATTTCCTAATGCATGCAGAGATAAGTTGATTTTTATCCCTTCTTTAAGCCTTTCTCCCTCTGCTCCTGTCTTTTTCTGTCTCTCAGATCCTGCAAGATCCACCAAATTTAGCTTTCCCGCTTTTACCAGTGTTCTTCCATCTACTTCTTCTGAGGTTTCTACATTAATAGTAAAAATGGCATGAGACCTTGAAGATCTCTCATTCATGTTTGTCTCTTTTGTAATCCTGTGCTTATTCCCATATTCCATAAGTTTCTCTATATCTTGAACAGACTTCACTGGATGCATTGACAAGTTTTTGACATAAATTCCTTTGTCTGCTGACTCTTTCAGCTCAAGCTTCAAATTTGTGTCGTTGCTTATTAGGTCTCTTATTTCTTCATTATAAATTTCTGTATATGAGCACCGTACAAGAAAGCATTTTGAAGAGCCGGACTCTGCTATGCATCCAAATATGTGGGAAAAAGAATTTGGAATGATCCCTTGTAGTTGTTCATTTCCTGGAACGCCAACCATTGTGAATGTTTTTCCACAACCGGTTTGGCCATATGCAAAAATTGTGCCATTGTAGCCTTTTAATACACTTTCCACTAATGGAAAAGCAGTTTCGTCATAAATTTGCTGCTGAGTGTAAGTTTCGTCATAAATAGCATCGAAGGCAAACGGCTTTGATATTAATTTTGGATCAAGGATACTTAACTGGTTAAGTTCTTTGTCGACTTCAATTATATTTGAGTTTTTTCTGGAAATTTCGGATGAGTTCAAAGGGCGAACTCGAATAACAACTTTTACGGATTCTTGAGACATAAATGACAGTTAAATTTCAATATGGCGCTAAGAGTTCATTAAGATTTGACTTAAGATAGCAAGTGCTTAATTTATGCAGAATTCAGGTCTAATTAAAATTCAATTAAATCAATCGAGAAAAATGAAAAATCCAACTTAGTTTAAAAATATTATAATAATCCATAAAAACATCTAAGCTATATGGCAAATTTGAAAGGAAATCTTGATATTCACCTAAATTGATTTATATTTATTTACAGGAGAAACTATGCCACATTATGTTAAATTTCTGTATATTGCAGCATTAAAAAGCATATCTTGCATCTAAATCACAAAATTAAGCTAAAATAATTCTACCAACTACTTCTCAATATAATAGAAATTATTGTTGATCGATCTATTATTTATTTCTTAGTATCATTGATCACCTTCAAGAATGAGAATGGTGCAAACTTAATCCCTTCTCCTTTATAGAACTTGCTTTGGAATTCGACCCAATGAAGTCTCAGTGCATGCAAGAAACATTCCATAGCATCCATACACATCAGCACTCCTACAGTCACATTCGCAAACACAAAGAACCCTACAACAACCAAGACAGGGTTTGATGTCTCAATTGTCCCTGCCAAACATTTATCAAAGAAGACCTTACTCCCCCCCCCCCCCCGTGAGCGAACAAAACCATTAGAAAAATCGCCATTTTTTGACCAAAAACCCACCATCCGTGAGTGGACAAAAATTTTTTTAATAGAAAAAATTTTAATGGAAAAAAATTTTGATATATAAGTGATAATTAGTATAATGAAATCTAGAGCTAATTCTGTTTAATTTTAAACAAATTGCGTTTTAAAACATAAATTTTGCAAATTAAATTAATATTTGCTTCCCAATTTTTGCAAATTAGGATTTTTTTAATTTCGAAAAAAATATTTTTTATAAAATTTATATATAAATTTTTTTTAAAAAAAAAAAAATTAACCCCCCTCCGTGAGCGAACAAAATTTTTTTGTTCGCTCACGGAGGGGGGGGGGGGAGTTAGAAAGTTGTCCATGTGCAAGGGACAGAGCCCACAATCTGAGATACGAAGCAGTGTTACTGACAGCTCCTAATACGTACTCAATAGTTTCGATCATCTGATGGATAAATTCTTCGCCGAAGTCAAATTCCTTGTGTCCTGTGCCAGGTTTAGGAGCTTGTGACCCTTCTTCGTCTTCAAAATGCTGGTATCCGACTTGCTGAGCTCCTCCATGTCCTGCTTGAGCTGCTTTTTCATGCTGCCATTTAAGAATGAAAGGCTTAGGGATGAGCATAATAGGAACACATATGACAGCTATCAGTAAAAGAATAAGCTGGATGCTTTCTTGAGCTCCATCATCTCCATAAAGAGGCTTTGAGTCGCCTAAAGACCCCATCTTTAAAGCCATATTCATCAAAATCGTGATAAGGTTAGGTGCGTTATCATTCCAGTTGTAGTGCCATTCAGTGCACCATTTGATGAAAACCATTAAAATCATGTAGCCGAAGAAACAGACCATGAAGAGAAGCTGAGGAATAAACTCGAAAATAAAGTTTATAGGGTTTTTGAAGTGAATTGAGTTTACTCCTTTGAAGAAGTTTCCACAAATCATCTGTGTGACGCCGAAAACGACTGAAATTTTCATTTTGAAGCTGTTGAAGAACACAAGCTCGTTGTCAGCTCTGTACCAGACAGGGTCCATACCGAATGGGTAAACTGAGTCCTTGGTATATTGTTCGTCTCCATCTTTCTTCGACCATCTTGTTCCGAAGAAATCAAATGGAATCCCTAAGAAGTCATTATAAATCAGTCCACAGTAGATAGCACAAAGCCCCATCATAAGTAATAAGTATCTGATTGGGACTGCTGCTTTAAACATGCTTCCTGAGCTTTCAATCTGGCGTCTTTGGAAAATAAGGTAAAGAGCGAATAAAGTCAAAAGAGAGCCGTGACCCACATCGCCGAACATAATTCCAAAGAGGAATGGGAACGTGACACAAGTAAAGAGAGCTGGATTAGCTTCTTGATAGACAGGAACACCATAAGTATCAACGATTTCTTGGAATGGAATTGTAAAATCGTTAAGCTTGAAGTAGGTAGGAGGGATTTGGTCTTCTGGGAAGCCTCCTTCAACTTCTCTAAGTTGGCCACTTGCGAACCCTGGCTGTCTTGCAAATTCGTTTAATATGCCAATCACACTTTGTTCTTGGGACTTTGGACACCAACAATTTCCATAGAAAATGTTGTTCTGGATGGTAAACATGTTGAGGTTGTGGTAAATTGCTTTTTCTTTGATGATAAACAGTCTTTGTTCTTCAATAAGTGAGCATGGGTTTTCAGAGTGCTTGGTTGAGGCTAATTTCTGAAGGAGTCCCATAATGTTTTCTTTAGTTCTCTGTGCGACTTCGTTGTTTGTGTTGATTTCGTCTTCATTTTGTCTGAAATCTGTGGCAAGCTGTTCTTGGTCACTTGGGACGTCATAACGTCTTATGCCAATTGTATCGCAGATCCTTGCAAGCTTATTGCTGATGATTGATTGCTCATCTCCTTGATAAAGAATGAAGAACACTGATTTTTCAAGCGGCTCATCAGTTTTTGGATCTTTCAATGGTTCTTCAATGTCATGAAAAATAGTCAACGCATTTCCTCTGGTGACCCTAAAAACCATTCTCTTAAATCTCACCATATCTTCTTTATCAATAATCCCTGCAAGTCTTTTGAACATTGAAAATCCCATTCCTCCTTCTCCAAAAGTTTCTTTTGCATGCTTCAAGACCAGTCTTTTTTCAATAAGACCATTGCAGCTGGTCTGGAAATCTTCGTAGTTTTTAAGCTGAATCCCTAAGTTTTTTTCATAGGACTCTAAGTCAGCCTCCAATGTTTCAAAGTAAGTTTGTGCTGGTGTATTTGATGAGTCAAGTTCTTCGTCAATTTGGTCTAATACTAGCTTGATGTCTTTGGCTGGAGTGATCTGGATTTTGAATCTTTCTTGCTCTTGCATCAGGAAGCGAATTCTCCTTTCAGCTTCTTCACACCTACGGATATATGATGCATAGCGACGATTGAAGACTGTTTGGTCAGCATTTAAGTCAACGAATTGGAGGACTGAAAGTTTTCCGAGCTGATTGAGGATTCTCCAACCCATGTCTGCTTGCATGATGAGGTTGTAATAACCCATCTTCTCTGATCGCAGAAGACCCATTTTATAATTATCACCATTTATCTGATAGCTTATAAAGTTTCTAAATCAGCCCTTTAAAAGCGAACAAGGTTTTTTGCCTCGTTTTAAAAAGGCAGTTTTTTCTCTTAAATTTTATATTAAACCGACTCCTTATTGATTTCTGAGGAAAAATACCCTTACTCCCCCCCATCCTTGATCGAACGATTGACTGTAAAAATTCCTAAAAATTGGGAAAATTAACCCCCATCCTTGATCGAACGATTTTCATATCATGCAAATTTTTATATATATTAAAATATATTTGCTATCAAAAGCTTGGGAAGATGTACATAATGAAGCTGTTTTCAGAAGCTTTGAAACAACAGAAAGCTACGGAATCACTATCCGAAGTGATTTAGCCATCAACCTAGGCTTAAAAACTCAATAATCTAATAAAATAGAGATTCTCTTTAAAATTTTTTAAAAAAAAAATTTTAATTCCATAAGGAACAAATTAAAATTTATACAGTTTAAAGGGGTAATTAATAAATCAAAATATTAAAAATTAGTATTTTTATGAAATTAATTCAATTTTTTGCTTTAGAAATAATTATTAATTACTCTTAAAACTCTGATTTAAAAGTAAATAAAAAAAATATATATATATATAATTTTTTTCCCAAAAAAAATTTTTTTTAACCCCATCCTTGATCGAACGATGGCGAGTCGTTCGATCAAGGATGGGGGGGGGGGAGTTAAAGAAAATTCCTTTTGACATTTTAAAATAAGTCAAATTTAAAAACTGATAAATAGAAGATATAAGATAAATTTTTTAAATTTAATTTTTACTATTTAGATTTTCTTAGAATTATAATAATTCAATTTTCTTTCTTTTAAAATTTGTCCTTAAAAATCTATAAAAGGGCACGCGCTATATTAAAATTATAAATAAAATATTTTATTTCCCAGATTTCAAAATATTCTAATTTGTAAGTATTTGAAAAGATCTCGAATTTACAAAAATTTTAAGAATGAAAGTTGTCAAAAGTGCAATAAAAATAAAAATAGATAGAGATCTATTTATAACAAATTTTAGTTATATTTATTAAAATATTATGTTAGAAATTTTTGCTTGCTTAAAGGGGAGAGTAAAGAATTTTCAGTGAAAAGTTTTCCAGTAGTTTTAACTGAATAATTATTATTTTGATTAATGTGTTAATATTTAGTATATGATATATTTTCGATAAATTAAAATTGATAAAATATACTTGATATGTAATGCAGATTACTAATAAATCTGCTTGCGTGCTAAAGATAAATATTTGGATAATAAAGGATATATGATCAAGTATGAATAAATAAAATTAATGCCAAAAATAGTGGTAATGCATATCGTTACATGCTTAAAAATAAGCAAGCGCTGCATGAAGTTATTTCATATAAATCACGTTTAATTTAATATATTTTTGGAGACCAAGATGCAGATTATGATAATTTGAATAGAGATTAAATTTCTAAAAACAAATAATGAGTTAAATTGCTTATTTTCAGTATAGTGAATTATGAAGGCAATTAAAATATCTTAATCATATTAATATATATTAATTATAAGCTGCTTATAGATAAAATATTAGTTCTTAAATAGAATCATTCTCTCGCAGCTATTTTTTCTTCAATTAATATTAGTTTGATTAAATGATGCTGATTGGTTCTCCAACTTGACATGTGGCTGATAAACCTTTTTGCCATATTCTATTTTCATACCAATTTATCTGATCATAAATGGCATTTATCAAGCAAGAAAATTTAAAATATCTTACAGAATCTAAATATAACACCTCAGGAAGCTCGTGACTAGATAATAAACTTAATCCATTTTGGAGCTGGTTTGCTGAACTCTTGCCAAGATCAATTGCTCCAAATCTCATTACATTGCTTGGCTTTATATGCATTATTTTATCGTACATTCTAATGCTACCATTTGGCACAACATTTGAAGAGCCCATCCCTCCAATAATTCTATTTATCTCAGCATTTATGATATTTATGTATCAAACTTTTGACGCAATTGATGGGAAGCAATCACGAAGAATTAACCAATCATCTCCTCTAGGAATGCTACTGGATCATGGCTGTGACTCATTGACAACCTCGTTTATTGCTCTTACTTTACTGCAAGGGATGTCGCTAGGTCTTAATAAGCATACAATATATATGTATATAGGGGCCCAAACAAGCTTTTTTTTGATAACGTGAGAAGAATACCATACCCATTGCTGCAGAACACAATTTATGAATTGGGGCGTCACTGAAGCCCAATATATGTCCATAATGGTGCTAGTTATTACAGCAATTTTTGGGCCTGGCATATGGCAGGCAAATATAATTGGCGGTATTACCGTTGCTGAAATTGTCCTTCATATTAATATGGGCATTGCAAATTTAGCAAATATTTTTGTTTTGTTCAATGTATTTAAGAACTCTCAAAAGAAAAGAGAAACCATTAAATCATTGATACCTGTGTTTATTATGGATATGAATATGGTTCTTATAGCATCGAAAAGCATGATGGCGAATTATGCTCCAATAATAATGATCATGCATGGGCTGATATTTTCTGAATTATGCATAAAGCTAATTATTTCAAGCGTGTCCAAAATGACATTCGAATGGTTTCAAGCTGAATTAGTTATAGAGTTTATATTTGCAGCTGCAGTGCTTATCTTGGACAAGCAATCGGTTTTTGTTGCAGTTGTTGCCTTTTTAGTATGCATTGTTTGAAGATATAGTTTTTTTGTATGGAATGTTGTATATCAAATTAGTGAATATTTAAATATACCAGTTTTTAAGGTGAAAGCAAGCTAATGCTAATTATAATTCAAATAAGCATTATATCATTATTATAATTTAAAATATCTATTTTTGATATCTCTTAGTTCTCTTTATCGCAGTTCTTATCCTATTTTGCAAGGCTGAAGACAAGAAATTCTAAAAATGAGCTGTTAAGCTTATTAAGTATCCTTATCATATCTAAATTTCAAAACAATATTTTTTAATAATATAATTTTTTATACTGAGAAGATGATAGATAGACTTCAAGAACTTAAAGGAGCTTCAAATAACCCTTCTCATGAAATTTTACTTTCAGATGTTCAGCCATCATCAGGCCCAAACATGCAATTTATGCTCCAAATTCGTAAAGCCCAAAAATCTATTGAACGAGTCCGATCTAATACTGACTCGTCCTTGAACTAACTCCCCCCCCCTTAAATTGGAACAAAATATAGGTAAAATTTCCACTTTTTTGGTAAATTACCCCCCCTTTAAATTGGAACAAAATTTAATTTTATAATAAAAAATTATATATAATTTTTATCTAAAAAGTTTTGATATAAGTTAAATGTTTCTTTCTTAACTAAAATTCAAAATTTAGTTATATCTTGCTCTTCTTTAAAGAAGATAGTATAAAGAGCATCTTATTTAAATAAATTTATTATCCTTAATTGTTAAATTTATTATCCTTAATTGTTAAATTTAAAAAAAAAAAATTAAATTTTTTTTTTTTAAAAATTTTTTCAAAAAAATTTTTATTTTTTTTGATAAAAATGATATTTTTTATTTAAATAGTTTTGATATAAATTCAATAGGAATTCCTTATAAAATTTTTAAAATTTACTTATTTATTGCTTTAATTTAAAGAATAAAAGCATAAATAACATCTTATTTAAACAAAATTAGCACTTTGATCGATAAATTTTCCAATTTTTTTTTATCAATAAAAATAATAATTTTTGTGTAAATAATTTTGATACCAATTAATAGTGGCGTATTAACTAATAATAAAAATTTTAGTTATATCTTGCTTTGTTTTAAAGGATAAAAGAGTAAATAGCATTTCATCAAACAAATTTATTGATCTAATTCGATAAATTTTTTTTTAAAATTTTTATATAAATTTTTGTTTTTTATAAAAAATTTTTATATGGATAATTTTTTAAAAAAATTTTCTTAACCCCCCTTTAAATTGGAACAAAATTTTTAGTTCCAATTTAAAGGGGGGGGGGAGTAAGAGTAAACGCAATTTAAAAAAATATTTCATATAAATTTTAGAATACCTACTTATAGTTGATATAAGCATTTTTTTCTATATTCTTTATCTTATTTTCATATACATAAATGCTTTCATTCATTGTAAATATGATATATATTAATTGATTATTATTTTTGAGTAAACAAAAACAAGATTAGAAGTATTATATAAAAGCTAAAAAAAGAATAAAGCTTCGATAGCAAGCAAAGTCTTTTCTTTCCAGAGGGAGAGAGTGAGCAAATAAGAATTTTAAAAGATGAGTTCAACCAATGCACCCAGCCAGAGCAAGAAGTTAAAACTAATAAGCAGCTCAAAGAATTAATCGATGTTAATAACGGAGAACTAAACTCAGTCCGTGACATTGCAGAAACCCTAGCAAAAACAATCGAAGACGGTCGTGGGAACGCCAGTGAGACAGAAACAAGAATGCGAGCTACGATGCATGCAACCTTGATCAAGCAGTTTCAGCAAGCCCTGGGAGAAGCAGAAAAGGCACAAAATGTGTTCACCGAAGCAGCTAGAAATAAAACAGCAAATCAGCTTAGAATGGTTGACGAAAATATTTCTGATGAAGTGATTGAACAGTGCTTAGAAGATCCGAGACAAGCCCAAATGATGGTTGAAAAGAAAATGATAGGAGCTCACTCTGAAATAATTCAGATGGTAAATAATATAGAAAGCAGACTTGAAGACATCAAAATGCTTGAACAAAATATAAATATCATGCACAGGATGTTTCTTGATCTTGCAGCACTTGTTCACTCTCAAGGAGAACTTTTGAATAGTGTAGAAAAGCACGTGGATAATGCTTCAGATTATGTTAAAAAAGCGGAAAAAGCGCTAGAAGGAGCTAAGGGGTATCAGCAAAAAGCAAGATGGAAAAAATGCTGCATATTAGTCGCACTGCTGATTATACTCATTGTGATCATCGTTCCTACTGTCACAGCCAAAACGCTATAACTGTAAAATCTTAAGCTATCTTAACAATTTTATAAGAAAAATTCATTTTTGCTATATAATATACCTATATTTTATAAGCTTATTAATATTTTTATATAATTTGCATAGCTAGCTTTTTAATGAAAAATTATTACTGTTTTAATAATGTATGCCTCCAAAGCATTAATTATTCTGGTCAGGTCAAACCTCGCTTTGCCTCAGTCTTACATAATCAACTCACTAATATCAAGAGGATGCTGTGGCCACCTTGTATGGAAAACCTCAGACACCTTACTTAGATCTCTCTGCTCAAGCTCTCCTGCAGATTTTGATCTTTTTTCGAATATTTCAGTTGAAGTTCCTCATACTCAATTATCAATTACAAACATAGAAGCAGATGTTGCAAATAGCAAGAAAAAGCTGGTCATTGTAGTTCTTGATGCTTCTGGTCATGAAAGCGAAACTCTCCAAATAATTGAAAACTTGATTACATCTTATATTGAGCTGTTTAGAGTTTCTTTTATTTTGGAACCTTGCGAGTTTCCACAGGAAAGAGAAAACAACTCAATAATCTCGGATATTCTTCCAAAGCAGTCATATAATTTCAAAGATTGCGTTGATATATCTGAGTCAATAAACAGAAATGTCTCTGCATTCTACGCAGATTATGAAAAAAATTACACAAGAATAGACTGAAGCCAAAGCCTGGAAGAAGCAATGAAAGAAAAAGGTGGCAACCAAATTATCTTAGCAGATAATTATCTAAAAGAGATAGGATTCAGACTAGGACTTTGCCCAAAATATGGGTCATAATTAACCATACTCTTAAAATAAGCTTAATTATGTGTTAAAGGGTCCACATTGGAATATGCAGATGGACCGCTCTTGCTGCCCAATATGTCAAATTCTTCGACAACCCATTTGCTTTTTCCAATAATTCTTCAGCTTCTTTTTCCTTTTTTAGCTTCTTTAGAACTGAGGCATAAACTTCATTTACAAAGATCTCATTATAGTCACCTCTCTATGTTATTATTACTCCGTTCACAAGCCCAAGCGCTTTAGTTAAAACTTTTTCTGCCTCATTATATTCTTTTTGGAATTTTAAGAAAACTCCTGTTAGCGCTAGAGATCTCCCAGCGTTTTGTTTATCAACTTCTTCATAAAACGTTAAAGCACATTTAAGTCATTTTATGGCTTCCTTCAGGCTAATTTTAAGTTACCTCTAGATTTGCGCTTTGAAGATGGACTTCAGAGATATTTGTAAGGGAGATTCCACAAATTGATGATTTTAAACCAAGCTTATTGTTTGGGTCAATTTTATAAATATCAGGCAGCCCTTCGAAATGTTGAATGGCTCTTTGAAAGCTTGCTACTGAATCTGTAAACTCCATTGCAGCAGCTCTATATTCAGACTGCTCATAGGTCTCTCCTTCTTTGATAGTAATTGTTTCTGGTTTTTCAAATGACAAAAGATGCCACCACTGAGCGCAGCCTAAATTATGATAGAGCTCAGGCTGCTGCGGATTTGTTGCTATTAGAGAAGATAAAAGCTTTTTAGATTCTCATATGTTTCCCCCTTTAAGTAAGTAAGCTATCGCTAACATATTTTTGACGAATTCTTCATTTATGTGACTAGGCTTTTCCTCTAATAGCTTCTTATCCTCTTTATGAGTTACCAAAAATATTTTTTTAAACCAGTTAGTCAAAATTGGAAAACAATATTCAATTTAACTTATAAAATATATATTTTTTAGGATGAAGGATTAGCTAAATCAATACCTTTGTCAATATTTGTATCTAAATACTGCATAAGTAGAGTTTCATAGGAGCAAGAAAGCTGGCTTGGATATAGGCTTTCTCTTTCTTTGAAATTTTTTACGATCTCTTCCAGCAGCCTTTCGCACATACTAGTCTTATTTTCAATCCTAAATATAAAGGCTAGTCTTTTGAGGAGAATATTATAAGGCGGCTCACCATAGAGTCCTCTTTCTTCAGCAATACTCAAGCATTGAATGAGTTTTTGCTCAACGATTGGAAATTTCCCTTCTTCTATGTTTTCTAACACAAATAAAATGGTGACTACTCTGACCCGTCCTTCTCCCACTGCCTCGTGCCTTGTGTCTAAGAGGGATGGGGCCTGGAGAATTTGTGTCCCGGGTAGGGTTTTTTTCTCCCTGGCCAGGACACCATGGCAGGGTTTTTTACCTAGACCTATGACAAGAAGACCAGAGTCGCAAAGGCAACCCCACACTCCTGACAACGAAGGTAGTAATGGAGGACAGGAGGAGGCTTCAGAACACCCTACCGTCTCCCGCCTCCGGACGGATGGGCTGACCGATAGGAGTTGCCCCAAGAAGTACCTGGGTGCGTCACCTCGAGAGCGCTGACGTCACCATTTTTTGGTGACGTCGACAAAAAAGGCGTAAGTGCTATCCCATGCTTAGGCCGAGAGGCTGAAGTGGGAGAAGGCGGCGAGTGGCTGAAATAAACCGCGAAGACCCCACGAACTTAAACTAATCTATGTTTTCTAATGCATCCAAATATTCGTCAATGTTCTGAACGTCTTTAATTCCTATAGGATATTCGACTTGGGGGGCAATTCCTGCGAAGAACCTTCTTGCAAGTCTGAGCATATTTAATATTTTACTATGCATGATTTTTTAGGAAATTATTGTGATAACTGCATTTACTTAACTTAACTTCATTATATCTCTCTTCTTTAGTGGATGATCCCTTAGCTTCAGGGGTTGAGATTTTGGTGCATGTCCTGCCAGCACTCGGCGAAACAGCTTGCGTCCGAAAGGCACGCTAAAGGTTTCAGTTTCAATCATTAGGGTTTGGTTGCACACTTCTAGAAATCCGAATTCCATAGTGATGAGTGTCCGAAGTTGTGCACCATTTGGGCACATACGCCATAATTGGTGGAAAATTCTCTGGTGAAGCAAATCTCATAATAAAAATTTGCCTAGAAGGAAATTATGTCCAGGATAAACAAAAAAATTTGAGCGACACCATATTTTAATTGTGATAGCTGCGCTTGCATCATAATCCTTTCCCTTGCTAGGATTGAACAATTTCTAATAAGTTCCATATATTATGTGCAGCTATTATATTTCTATTTGAATTTTTTAATCTCATAGAGCTCTAAGAGATTAAACCAGAAAATTTTAGAACCGATTAATTCATCTTCAATTTTACAGCTAATTGCATGAATTAAGTGCTGATATTTTCTACGTAAAATAAATTATAAAAATTACTCTCTAAATCACTTTTGTTATAAAATAAAATCTTATCTTTTGCTGGATTTAAAATAGCATTTGTATATCAATAAACGCTATATATCAATCTAATAAAAATTGTTCCCATAAATAAAATTAACCAAAAAAACAAAAAATTTAAGTTTTCGCGGGAATTAAAGATGGGTTGGCAAGCGCATCTCTCCGGTCTTGGCCGCATTCACCCTAACACCAGTAACCTTTGTAAGGTTCCTCACTCAGTTCCTCCAAAGGAGCTGAGAGCGCAGCCAGGTGATATCCTGCAGTTGTGGAGCACATGCTCAGGCTCTGCCGATCACAGCTTCTACAGGTTATCTAAACCCTTTTTGGTATATTTGAATTATTTTAACAAAGTAATAAGTTGATATATTTGCCAAAAGCTGTTGTTAACTTTTTATATTATTCGTAAGAAAAAATTTGTTAGACTTTTTATTTAAGTAGCCTTTTTATAGCAATGTAAAGTGATTTGCTTCTTTGAATTATTATAGTTTAAGACTTTTATATTTTTCTTTTTCGGATATAAGAATTTAATAATTAATACGAAGGACACACTCATTATTATCATTGCCACTTGAAAAGCTTAAAATTCGTTTATTATTCAGTGAAATTTTATAAAGGATTTAAATATGATATGCATATACGACTTTTGGAATTTTTCAAATGTTTTATTTAGATTATTTTAATTTTTGATGCACAGAATAAGTAGTTCAATAATTAAACCCTCACATAGATATATAATTTTTCTAATTACTTGCTTCTGAATATTTTGAGAAATCAATTAAAAATTTTAATTTAAACAAGACACCTTCGATAATTTTCTGCACCTAAAATTATTATCATATAGCTTTTATAAAAACTAAAGCAGGTCTTTTGTTCGTTAACAGTCACAAAATATTAAAAATCATTTTTAACCACTGTTTTTATCCCTATAACGACAAGATAAAATGCCATAATTAATTCTACCAATTTTATGTGAATAATTTCATAAAGCCCTTCGTTGTGCTAATCTTGATGACAACTGGGGAAACAATTATAATAAAATGGAAGGTTACTTCGCAGTAGAAACTAAATCCAAGAAAAGGTTCTTGGCAGTCTTTGGCCTATTGGCCATCGTCGGAGTTGTGGCAACCGTTGCAGTTCTATCAGGACCAGCCCAAACTCCAGCAATTACCCAACTCCAGATGGAGGAACAAGAATTCTCTGAATTCATTGCCAAATACAACAAGCTCTACGCTAGCGAAGAAGAATACGCTCGCAAGTTCAAGATTTTCAGAGACAACTCAGCCTACGTCCGTGTCTTCAACGGCCAGGGAAATACCTATTTCCTTGGAGTCAACGAGTTCGCAGACTTAACCTTCGCTGAATTTAAGATGATTTACACTCCTCGTAAATTCCAACCAATTGTCGACGCTGAAGTTGCTGAATTTGACGTCTCTGCTGTCCCAACCCAAGTCGACTGGACCCAAAAAGGAGCTGTTACCGCAGTTAAAAACCAAGGGCAATGCGGAAGCTGTTGGTCATTCTCAACTACTGGGTCTACTGAAGGTGCATGGTTCTTGGCCGGCCACACCTTGACTTCTCTATCAGAGCAACAACTTATGGATTGCTCATATAGCTTTGGAAACGAATCCTGCAATGGAGGAGATATGACAGCTGCAATGAAATACATCATTGCTAACAGAGGAATTACAACTGAAGCAAACTACCCTTACACTGGTAAGTATGGTCTTTGCAACAAGACTAACTCGCCCTCCTCCATGAGCGAACAAAAAAATTTTGTTTGCTATGGAGGATTAATTTTTTTTTTTAAATTTATTAGAGTAATTTTTTTTTTTCAAAATTAAGAAAATTCCAATTTGCAAAAAATTGAAAAGCAAAAATTAATTTAATTTGCGAAATTTATATTTTAAAATGCAGGCTATTTAAAATTAATCAGAATTTTCTAGAGATTTAGTTATAATAATTATCATTTATGTATCAATTTTTTTTTCCATAAAAATATTTTTTTACTCACAGAGGGTGGTTTTTGCAAAAATATAGGGATTTTTCAATGGTTTTGTTTCACTCACGGAGGGGAGTAAGGAAAAGGCAGTTGCAGCTACCCTTTCTGGCTACAAGGCAGTCCAAGCAGATAACACTGATCAACTCTACGCTGCAGTCGCTCAGCAACCAGTCTCAGTTGCTGTTGAAGCTGACCAAGCTGCTTGGCAACATTATAAGGGAGGAATTGTGAGTAAAGACTGTGGAACTGCTTTAGACCACGGAGTCTTAATTGTTGGGTACAACCAGGTTAACTCTCCTCCATACTGGAAAGTTAAGAACTCTTGGGGTGACGCCTGGGGTGAAGCTGGATATATCAGAATTGCAGTCGTTGCTGGACAAGGTATTTGCGGTATCCAGATGCAACCAGTATACCCAATAGTTTAAAAATAATCATCATTTATTGCTTAATTAGTGCTCTTTTCTTATCTTGCCCTTCAATTAAGTCTAATATAAAAAAAACCTTTAAATTTTTTTTTGAGACTATGATTTACTTTTTTAGATTTGTCTTTAATACTAAAAAAGTGATGCTAAATATACCGGATATTTACATTTTCATATATCTTTAAATCATTACATTGCATTACATTAAACCTGGTATTTTAAGGTGTCTAGTGCCCACACCCCCTTAATTAAAAAGGGTCAAAGCGAGATCAGTGACGTCACCAAGCCATCTTGGAATATGTGCTCAGCCCATACCCAAGCCTTCTATGAGGCCTCGTCGCCAGAAAGTCGCCGCACATCTCACCCGGCGCGTTGCCGTCGCTCTCCCTGACTCAGCTCCTGCGCGTGTTCCGCCTAAGGGTCATCCTCCCGTGGGGATGTGCTGAGAGGTAAAACTCTGAACCTCTTGAATGCACTGAGGAGCCATGCCTTTGGTTATCCCCAAAGTTAAACGGCTGTTTCTGTGCAGAAGTTCTCGAGAGAAAAACCCAACCCCATAAATAAAATTCCATGAGGGAGAGAAAATTGGCAGAGCTAATTTCTCTCGAACCGAATGCCATTTTATTTATATATATCTTTAAATCAGAAGCTTGAACGTGAGATCTAGACTTTTCTCAACCTTCATTTTTTTATTTAATTTTCGTTTGATTATCGATGGATTTGTTTAATCAAATAACTGCATTAGTTCAACTTCAAACTCTGATTTCAAGACTACAATAGATGTTGTCAGCATATGCTAAAACCTCTTGAAGATTCCTTTATTGTAATTTACGAATATAATTTATAGGATTAATTTTAATATATTTTTGATGATCTTTATTATTTATTAATTTGAGAGAAACACGCAAATCAATTTTTTCGATTTGTATTCCAACTAGGAAATTTATAAAATATGGCACTTCAAGGTGATCATAGAGCTCGTTTGCCTCATTTGCAAAGGCCCCTCTACCAAGAAGCTGAGCCAATCTCTTCGAAGCCTGATATCCCTCAACAAAATCAACTTCCTAACACAATGGCCGAACGAAGGATTCAAGCTGAGCAGCCAAGAGAAGCAAAAGTCCACACCGAAACACTTCCAAGACCTTTAGAAAGATATGATGACTTTTTAGGTCAATTCACCGCTATGGGACAGCTTCCGCCTCCTATTTTAGAAAATATTATCGCAAAAGAGCAAGCTGTCACCTCCCCACGCTTTCTCCGTTTTACATGCACTCAATGTGCAATAGATGAAAGCACTCAAAAATCAACAGGCCTGCCACTTGCTGCAATTTGGCACCCACTCGCTGATATCTGCCCAGGAGAAGATCCAATCCCAATTCTTAATAAAATCCCATTCCGATGCAATCGATGTTTGGCATTTGTCAGTCCTCATTTTCGATTTGTGGAAGGAGGAAGAAAGTGCATATGCAATATATGCGGGCTGGTTCAAGACTCACCAGAGGAGTATTTTAACGATAGAAATAACAAACCTGAGCTTTGGGCTGGGACTTATGAGTTCATCGCTCCAGAAGACTACTCAAATCGGCCTCCGATGGCTCCTTTATTTTTCTTTTGCATTGATATCTCAGCGAATTCTATATCTTTAGGCCTCCCTCAGCAGATTCTGACATCAATAAAAGGAGTGCTGGACTATGTTTCTTTTCCTGAGAGATGCAGCATTGGAGTGATGACGTTTGATACTTCTATGCAGTTCTATAAGATTGGATCTACTGGAGAAGTCTCAGAAATCTTGGTAACTGATGTAGACGACCCTTTTATCCCTGAAAGTGTGGCTGGGCTTACTTATAATGTGGCTGAGCAGCGGGAACAGCTGGATGGGCTATTGGATAGGCTGCTTGCTTGGGACTTTACACAACCTCCTAAAGTGAATTTATCAGCTGGGGCAGTAGCTGACGCGATGAAAAATTATTTATTAAAAGGAAGAGGAGGGAGAGTCCTCATCTTTACTTCCCAGCTTGGCACTGTTGGAAAAGGAAAACTGACTAATAGAGTAGACCCTAAACTTTTTAATACAGATAAAGAGAAAACCATGTACGCTCCACTTGAAAATTATGTTACCTTAGCCCAAGAGTGCACATCTGAAGATATTTGTATTGATATTTTCTTATGCTCAGGACAGTATGCTGATGCCCCTTCATTGGCTGCACTTTGTTCTCAAACTGGAGGAGATTTGCATTATTATCCAAATTTCAATGTAGGCTTTGATGGAGAACGGATGTATTATCAAATTTTCCGAACTTTGACAAGGACACAAGGCTTCCAAGCAGTTATGAGGGCAAGATGTAGCAATGGAATCGCAATTGATCAATATATTGGGAAATTCAAAAGAAAAGGACCGGTCGAAATGGAGCTGGCTTGCATTGATTCGGATAAAACTATAGTCATTATGCTTAAGCATGACTCAAAATTGCAAGAAGATATTGATTTGCATGTTCAATGCGCAATGCTTTATACGAGCCAGTATGGGCAAAGACTTATAAGAATTTTCAACGGAGTCATGAAAAGCACAAAAATGATCCCTAATATATTTAAAGGGGGAGATGCTGATGCAATAGCGAATGTTGTTGCAAGACAAAGCGCTTATTCGATTTATGAAGAAGCGGTGGGGACTGTTAGAGAAAAATGGCATGCAAGCATGATAACGATGCTTACGATACATAGAATGACTGTTGGAGATGGAGAAGTAAACAAAATTTTGGTACCTGAGACCTTAAGAATGGTCCCTCTTTATAGTAACACAGCTATGAAGCTTCCAGCTTTTGCAGTAAGTGGGGTTCCAATTGATGCAAGGCTTTTTTCAGTGCACGCACTATTAGGTATGAACATCCGTCAAACAAGAATGCACTTTTATCCATCCATTTATAGTTTGCACGACATTTCAGTCCAGCCTCAACAGCCAGGAACTCTAAATAATGCTGAGTTCCTAATCCTCCCTAACTTAGTTCCGTGCACCTTGCAATATATTCAATCGAATGGAGTCTACTTACTATTTAATGGTGAAGTTATGCTACTTTACATAGGAAGGAACGCAGATCAAGAATTTTTGCAAAATGTTTTTGGCGTCCCTCAGTTTGACGAATTGAGCGAAAACCCTGAGTTGTGGGCTCTAAATGACTATGGAAATGATGAGTCAGCAAAAGTGCTAGCTATTATAGATGAGGTCAGGAAAAGAAGTCCATCAGCTTATCCATCCTTGCATTGGCTCTTTGAAGGGAAAGGGGATGATTTCATTTTAAGAAGGTTCATGGTGGAAGATGTGACGTCTGGAGAAATCAGCTACAGTGATTACTTGCTAAGAATCCACAAAATAGTGCTGAATAAAATTGCTGAAAGAAGAGGATAATTAAGTATAATTCTAGATAAATTATAATTTATGATTTTAAAAAGGAAGATTAGCACAAAAATCGGTTCAGTTTTTGATTTTATCCCTGCTGTTGAACTGGAAAAAGCAGTTAGAAATAAGAATATTACACCTCAGGAAGCTTATGATACAAAAAAAGCTGACTTAACGAGATATTATAACAGAAAGCTGATGCTCCACATTAAATATCAACAATGGGTATGCCAAATTTAGGACGATTTCTTTTATATTTACCACTCAGCTTGTCAATTTAACCATGGTGCAGATATAGCGACACACATTATTGCAGCGCATGGGTACGTGATAGCTTATAAGAACACAACTAAAGTATCAAATATCTAGGCACATCAAATTTTAGACAAATTAGAAAAAAATCCAGGCGTAGACCTTTCGAAGACTTTTATCAAGACTTGAGAAGAACTAAACAAATTAGGAATCGCCCCTGTCACTCCTGAATGGGCTGTTGTAGTTGGCATGTGCTCAGCTGTAGCTTTGGGAACCCCAACCCCATTGCCTAAACTAATGAGCCACTTACAAACCCCAAGAGCTGCTTGACATTATGAACTTAGACCTTGGAGATATCCGAACTACCAACGAGAGCTAGCTGACGATTTGAGATTTATCCAAAGAGGAGAACACTAATCTATATAATTTGTAAACTTCGCTCTCGTCAGGGCCCTTATAATTATTATGCAATAATCATAATTTTTATGCTCGCATCAAAAATTTTTAGAGGTATAAAAGTCTTTACAAAAGAAGAAGTTTTAAACCCAGCCAAAAATTACAAGGATCTTTATGAACTAGCTGGTCAGTATAGATGCAAAGGGGTAGGCTTTCATTTTTGGAGGTCTACATGGCCTCCGAACTCATATTACACAATTACTGACTCCCTCTCCGTAAGCGAACAAAACTATTTGAAAAATCCTATTTTTTTCCCAAAAACCCACCCTCCGTGAGAGAAAAAAAAATTTATGGAAAAAATAATTTATATTATTATAATAAAATCTCTAGATAAATCTTTTTAATTTGAATCAGCTTATATTTTAAAATATAAATTTTGCAAATTAAATTAGTTTTTTACTTCTTAATTTTTACAAATTGGAAATTTTTTTAACTTTCGAGAAAAAAAAAATTAAGTCCCTCCGTGAGCGAACAAATTTTTTGGTTCGCTCACAGGGGGAGTAAGATGGATTTGAAAGATCCGAGCCATGGAAAAGCTTGGGGAATTCTGACTTGAAAGGGGAAGAAAGGTGTAAAAGAAGAGAAGATAGCGTCGCCATTGAAGAAAGGAACTTGGAGATTCAAGATCCCTGAATTGAAAATTGAGCCAGAAGAAAGCAATAAAGGACAAAAATAATATTAACTACTCCTAAACGCGAATTATTATAATATAAATCTTCATATAGACTATATAAATCAAGAATGTCTGTATATTTTAAGTAAAGGTCCTTTTCCCGAAGCAGTTAAAATGGTTATAGCTATTTTTTACAAATAATTTTACATTGATCAATTTAAATTTTTCTTACCAAAAATTCATCAGACAACAAAATAGTCGTCTCCTTAAGTTTTCTTATATAAATGGACCAACCAAGAACGCCCAAAAGGGCTGAAACAAGAGAAGAGCCTCAAATATCTGCAGCAGCAAGAGAAAAAGCCGAAGCCGCCAAAGCTTTCATCGCTGAAAAATACTCCAAGAAAAAGCGTGAAGATACTGAAAATCGCGAATATTGGGACGAAATAAACAAAAGAATGGTTGAGCTTAATCTTTCTGAAACCGAGCAGAGAATGGTTAGAGAAGAAATCATGCACAAAGAAGCTGAGCGACTTCGGAGCTTGCGGGCACGTACAAGCATTTTTGATTTTGAACCGATCACAATCATAGGCCGCGGCGCCTTTGGAGAAGTTAGAGTTGTCCGTCACAAATCTTCAGGAGAAATCCTCGCTTTGAAGAAAATGAACAAAACTGAAATGATCCGAAAAAACCAAATCCAGCATGTGAGGGCTGAAAGAAATGTATTAGCCAAAGCTAATAATCCATGGATTGTTGAGCTGAAATACTCTTTTCAAGATGAAAAATACTTGTATTTAGCAATGGAATACCTGCAAGGGGGTGATTTGATGACTGTTTTGATTAAAAGAGATATCCTTCCTCAAGATGAGGCCAAATTTTATATTGCTGAGATGGTTTTAGCTGTAGAGTCTGTGCACAAACTAAACTATATACATAGAGATATCAAACCAGATAATGTCTTGATTGGTAGAGACGGCCATATAAAACTATCTGACTTTGGGCTTTGTAAATTAAGTGATATCCAGACGGATAATTTGTATTCAAATTTAAACAAGCTAGAAGACGAAGCTAAAGCAAAGCAGTATATGGAAAGGCGAACAGACTATAAGAGAAACCGAGCCCTGGCTTACTCAACTGTAGGCACTCCTGACTATATAGCTCCAGAAGTGTTTGGAAGAGGAGGGTATACTGAAACAGTTGATTGGTGAAGCGTTGGTGTTATTTTATTTGAAATGGTCGTGGGGTATCCTCCTTTCTTTTCAGACGAGCCATCTATAACTTGTCAAAAAATCTTGCATTGGAGAAACATTTTGTCAATACCAAGAGAAGCGAACTTGAGACACTCCACTTGTGATTTGATAAGAAAGCTTGTATGTGATGCTGGAGATAGGCTTGGATCTCATGGAGTTGAAGAAATCAAAGCACATCCTTTCTTTAATGGAATAGACTGGGAAAATATGAGAAGCACAAGGGCACCATGAATCCCTGAGGTATTTTATATTTAGCTAAGAAATGATTATGACTCATCAAATTTCGATAATTTTGATGAAGTTGAGCCGTTTTATCCGCCACAAGAGTCAAGGAAGAAAAAAGGGAAAAAAGACAGCAACTTTATCAATTATACTTATAAGAAAGAAGATGAAGACCGAGCAGCTATATTGATTAGTGCTTTGAATGAACTTGAGGCCATTAAAAAAACGCACTCTAGCTCAAGGCAGGAGAATTCTCCATCACAAGGAAGTTACCCAAAAAAGCTCATGTTAAGCTCTCAAGAACTCTATTCAGATTAATGATGATTTTTAATAGTTACTGTATTTATAACTAAAATGCCATATTTTAATGTTGGCAAGAAGATTTTCCACTGCTGCGCTCAAAGTAATAATCATCTAGAGAACCTCTTTATATGATTATTTCAAAGATGTGCATGAGGCCAAAATGGGTGTTTATGAAGGCTACGAAATGCCAGCTTATTATGGTCGCAACAAAGATACCTATATGGGTGAACATATGATTATCAAAAAAAAGGCAGGTTTATTTGATATTAGCCATATGGGCCAGTTTAAAATTCATGGGAAACAGAGGATTGAGTTTATTAACTACCTTACAGTCTCTGACCTAAACAAAATCCCTGTGAGATCTTGTTTGCAGTCGTTATTGATGATGCCAAATGGCGGAATTAAAGATGAAATAACTATTCAGAAATTCGAAGGATATATAGGACTTGTCGTGAACGCAGGATGCAGGGAAAAAGACTTTGACTATCTTTTTAATCATATGCAGGAGTGAAGAAGTAAAGGAAGAGATGTGATAGTAGAAGAATTATAAATAAAATGGCATTCGGTCCGAGAGAAATTAGCTTTGTTAATTTTCTCTCCCTCAAGCAATTTTATTTATAGGGTTAGGTTTTCTTCTGAGAATTTCTGTACAGCAATAGCAGTTTAACTCTGGCATATAAGCCGAGGCACTGCTCCAAGTACATCAAGAGGCTCGAAGCTTTACCTCTCAGCACACCCGAGGAAGGTGACCCTTAGGCGGCGGAACACGCGCAGGAGCTGAGTCAAGGAAGAGCGAGGCGAACGCAGCCCGTCGAAGCTGGAACATCATATTCACCCCGTGCCCTGGTGAAACAAAGTGGATCGACCCAGAGGTCCATGGGCCCGACACGTGGATAAATATGCTGGAAGCCCTGGAACAACAGGCAACTCCGTAGTGGACGTTAAAACGATATAGATAATAAGTTAAGTTAAGTTAAAGATAGTAGAAGAATTAAGAGATCAATGCCTTTTATCATTAAATGGACCATCAGCATCTGGAATTATCCAAGGACAGGTATCTTGCAGCCTCTCAACAACTAGATATATGCAGGTCCGAGAAGCTAAATTAGATTACGTTGACGATGAGCCTGTAACAGTGATGAGGTCTGGGCACACAGGAGAAGATGGCTTTGATATTTCTATGAGCTCAGAAATCGCTTTGAAATGGTTAGAAACGATAGTGGAAGGTGGTCTAAAAGACAGGTTTCTATTCTGTGGATTGGATGCAAGAGATTCGTTAAGACTAGAAGCTGGGAAATCTAATTATTGCAATGATATGGATGAAAATCTGACCCCTATAGAAGCAGATCTAGTAGATAGAATTCCTATGTCTAAACTATCAGCAGGAGGATGATTAGGGCATGAAGCTGTCATGGCTCAAAGAGGTCAGCTCGAACGCCAGAAATTTGAAGGCCTTCGGCTAAGAGTTGGGTTTTCTGTAGAAAAAGATGGGCCTTCAGCAAGAAGAGGGGCAAAACTTTTTGGAGGTGAAGAAGGTGAAACATATGGCGTCGTCACTTCAGGGGCATACAGCCCATTTTTGAATAAAGGTGTGGGAATGGCCCTTATCAGAAGAGGCAGAGCGCCCTACACAGGCCATATTTTCAAAGCAAAGTTGGATAAACATAAAACCGTCAAAGTGCAAATAGAAAAAGGGCCATTAACCCCACACAATTATTATGACTAATAAAACATTAAAGAAACTATTACTTACAGCTCTCCATTATATAACTCCTCAGACGACGGTATATAATTAATTGGTTGGTTTTCCCTGGCAGTCGAGTTCCTTATAGCTTCGAGCTCCTCGATCGCACTCGTCAATCCAGTCCGCTGTTTTTCTACGTCTTTTTTAAAAGTATAGCCGACAAAGTTTACGTCTTTTTTCTGAGGTCTTTTTTTGTTACTTATAGGAGGGTAAAAAGGCTCAGTTTCTTCAAATTGTTCGAAATTCGAAATATCAGTGTCGCCTCGGAGTTCTGGGACATAAGGAGCATCTTGAGCTCTTATATTGTTCCAGTCAACTCCTGCGAAGAAAGGATGGGCTTTTATTTCTGCGACTCCTCGGATTCCAAGTCTTGTATTGGGCTCGCAGATTAATTTTCTTATCAAATCAATTGCGGCATGGCTCAGTCGGGCTTCTCTAGGGATTGTGAAATAGTTCTGCCAGTTAATGATTTTTTGACAGACTTCTTTGGGCTTGTCAGCGTAAAATGGAGGGTAGCCAACAAGCATTTCAAATAAAATGACACCAACTGACCACCAGTCTACCGTTTCTGTATACCCTTGTCGAGAAAACACTTCTGGAGCTATGTAATCAGGAGTTCCTACTGTAGAAAATGCTAGTTTTCTATTTCTATGGAACTCACTCCTTCGATCCACATATTGTTTAAGCCTTTCCTCTTCTAATTTTCTCAACACTTCTCTACTTTGCGAAGGAAATATTTCTGCATGCTTTGAAAGGCCGAAATCTGACAATTTTATATGTCCTCTATTATCAATAAGTATATTATCAGGCTTTAAGTCTCTATGTATATAGTTCATCTTATGCACTGAGTCTACAGCAAGTATGATTTCTGCAATATAAAATCTGCTTTCTGCTTCAGTCAAGATGTTTTTCTTTATCAATAAATTCATAAAGTCTCCTCCTCCTAAATATTCCATTGCCAAATACAAATATTTTTCGTCTTGAAAAGAATATTTCAAGTCGACGATCCATGGATTTTCTGAATGTGCAAGGACATCTCGTTCAGCTTTTATATGCTGAATTTGATTTTTACAGATCATTTCTGACTTGTCCATTTTCTTGAGAGCGAAGACTTCGCCGGTTCCTTTCTTCCTCGCCACTCTGACTTCTCCAAATGCGCCCTTTCCTATGATTGAGATGGGTTCGAAATCGTAAACAGTTATTTTTTGGCGTTTTTCGCGGAGTAGCTCAGCTTCTTTGTGAAGGATTTCCTGCTTAATCATATGCCGTTCTGTTGAGGACAAGCAGAGCTCTTCCATAATTTTGTTAAGTTCTTGTCACTCTTCTCGACGTCCTTCCTCTTCTTCTTTAAGCTTAGAAAATCTCCCTTCGATGTAGGCTTTGGCGAGCTGTGCTCGGTCACGGGTGACTGAGGATATTTTTTCTCCTTCTTCTTTGCGACGTTGGGTTGCTGGTCTCGGGCTGGCCATTTGAATAAATTTATATTATTTAAAAGTTGGATTAATATTGAATCTTCGAGGATTGTTGCAGTCTGTTTGTAAAAGAAAATGAATTATTAAATTGTTGAAAATAATTAATTCTTTTATAGTTTTTTTATAGGCAGATTAATGGCGATATATGTTGGATTGAATTGTTGAAACTAAAAATAAGGCTATCAATATTTTATTGTAGGAATAGGTGTAAACATTAATTTTGTGAAATAAAAAAATTTAATGAAATGTTTACAACTTTTTCCATTATTTAATTTAAAAATTATTTATAAGAAATTCGGCTTGAAGATTTTTATAAAGATATGATTAGTTGCGTTAACGTTAGTAATGATACTGATGAGCTCTCTATTTGACAGTCAAGTCTTTATATCTATCTTTAAAATTTTAACTTTATTAGCTCAGCATATTAATATGATTTAAATATGAATTCTCTTAAAATATAGCTTCTTATTCTTTAGCGTTTTCATTCATAAAACAGAGCTGTTATAATTTGGTAAAGATTGATTATTACTGAATTTTTCATATCTTTACAATTGAATTGAAATAATTAAACTCTTATTCTTAAAATAAAAATTTTCAAAGTTAAAAACATCTCAAACAAATAAATAATTAAATATGTAGTAAATTTAGTTACATACTAATTATTTAAATTACAACCTGAATCGAATAATAATTAATGCTATCAAAGATTTTTGGTTAGCATAAGATCATTATTCAGTTAAATAGATTTCTCTAAAATAATATATAGATATTTAGGTTATTTCATAGATATTATTAACTAAATAAAAAATAAAATTAATTTGATATCTACGCTTAATGAAATAATATTATCGAACTCCCCTCTGTGAGCGAGCAAAACCATTGGAAAAATCCCTATTTTTTACCCAAAAACCAACCCTCCGTGAGCAAAAAAAATTTTACATATAAGTGATTATTAGTATAATGAAATATCTAGCTAATTCTGTTTAATTTAAAACAACTGCATTTTAAAAAATAAATTTTACAAAGTAAAATAATATTTGCTTTCCAATTTTTGAGAAATTGGGATTTTTCAAATTTCGAAATAATCATTTTAGAATAAAAAGCATATGTGAATCGTTTTAAAAAAAAGTCACCCACGATGGAGGGAGTAAGTATTTCTATCTAATTCTTAGGGCTTTTTTATATTTTTTCCTCTCTTTAATAAAGATAAGAAATGTCAATAAAATTATAAAACAGTGAATTTATAAAAATCATTAAGCATTAAAATAATTTACAAAAACACAATATCGATAAAATGCAATAAAATTATTCGGTTTCAATTATATTAATATGTCGTAAATCCTCAGATGATTATCAACAGTCTTGAAGCATGTTGGTCTCATATTCTACATATAAATTAAATAAAAATAACTCCCCCTCTCCTCTATTAGCAAATAAAACTATTGGAAAAATCCTATTTTTGACCAAAGCCCCACTCTTCATGAGGAAAAAAATTGATGAAAAAACAAATTGATATATAAGTGATATTATAAAATGAAATCTGTAGCTAATTCTGTTGAAGTTTAAAAAATTGAAATTAAAAACATAATTTTGCGATTTAAATTAGTTTTTGCCCTTTGGATACTTAAAATGGCCCTTGATTAGCAGCCCGTTCTCCCTCCCGGTGGTGTCCATATATATCCGGACGTGGTTTTCGGCGCAAGGAGTCGCCCAAAGGTTGGATTAGCCTTGAAGCACGAGGCCTAGAATTCTTCTTGCTGATTAGTGGCCTAGCTGAAGTGACATTTTTTTGCAAGCAGCTGGGTATCTGATAGAGGCAGGCCGAATTACATGCCTAGGTTTCTTTGTGGCCTACTCTGAATTAGCATGAGTTTGTTGAGTTTTTCTTTTGGAGCTGATTAGAAAAGAGGGGAAGACAGGCTAGACAAGTTAAAGGGCTAGTCTCTCCAATTGAAAGGGGTCCTAGGGGCTGTCTTGCCTAAGCTAAGCAGGGTTGGATAAGCTGGCTGCTTAGGTTGGAAATGTAGGTTCCAGGTAAAGTCCGTACAGCTCGGACCATGAGGGAAATGCCTTTACCAAGAAATCTGGGGTTCTTTCCGGGTTCAAGTTAGCCATAGGACACTCACCTCACGCTAACGTGGAATCCATTGAGTTCAGGAAGTTGGGTAGCTTAAATCTAATCTAATTTTTTGCCACTTGGATTTTTTGAAAAAAAATTCTATGAAATTTATATATAATTTTTTTAACAATAAATTAACCTCCTCCATGTGAGCGAACAAAATTTTCTGTTCGCTCTCGGAGGGGGAGTAAAGATAAAGGATAGTTTTGTCCTGAATGCTTTCGTGTAAGTTCATAATATTGAAATTTTGAATTAGATATACCTGAATATAAAATTTGTATGTTGATAATATAACTTATGTCTAAGCAGCCATAATAATTAGAATTTGATATTCATATACAAAAAGTATAAAATTATGGCAAACCCCACCTTAGACATTCAATTGAATAGAATCCCTGGGGATCTAGACGAGCTAGATTCTGCACAAAATTATTTTAAAGGATATGACTGTATTAAAAATATCCCTTTATACTGAGGCAACGACGGCGTAAAAGTGAAGTCCAAGCTTTCCAAGTTTTCGTCAGCAATACTAAAGAATTGGGTTGTCCAAGCCTTTCTAATGCTTTTAACAATCTTTGCTTTATTTGGCGAAGATATCCGGCTTTTAGCTACAGAAAAATCAGCCGATGACTATTTTTTTGCAATAGCATTAGTCTGTTTTATATTCTTTGCTGTAGAAATATTATTGTCTTCCCTATCAAAAGATAAATATCTCAATAGTTTTTTCTTCTGGCTTGATATCTTGGCAACGTTTACCCTTATACTTGACGTGGGCTGGATATGAGATTTCGCGACTGGTGAAAATCATAGCCAAGACTCTGAAGACGTCCAGAAAAGCCATATTTCTCTGAACGAATTGGAAGAAATTACTGGTCCGAGGAACATAAGGTTCATGAGAATATTCAGAGTGGTAAGACTAGTGAGGATTGTGAAAATTTACAAATTAGCAGTTGAGCGAGACTTACAAAAAAATGAAAAAAAAGGAGATCAAAGAATTGAAATCCGATTTAGAGGAGATGATGCACCAATTTTTGTAGAGGTTCTAGATGAAAGATCTCAGAACAGAGATATTGATTTTGATAACTGGGAAGACCAAGTTTCGCACTCTTCAAGCTTATTTTCTATGAGATCAATGTCGTCTGACGGACACCCCATTGATCCTCAATCTACTGGCTTGAATTTCGATATCCCTCCTAATATGGTTGTTATAAATAATGAAGCAAGAAAAAAGAACGAAAATAATGACCCGAAGCCAGACCCTGAAGCAAAACTTGGAAACAGGCTAACTGATGTCATCATGAACAGAGTAATTATGCTTGTTATAGGCGCTGTGTTTGTTTTTCCTATGTTTTACCCGTCACTTTACCTCAATGACTATAAGTTTTTGGAGTTTGGGCTGCAATGCATTTATGATGTAATTCATGAGCACCAAGAATTTGATATAGCTTGAAATTCATATGTAGATGCATACAGAGACTTGGATGACCCCTTGATTTATCTCCAAGCCAAAAACAAAAAGCTTTGAAAAGGAGGTGTTAATTTAGATGAGCTAAGGCTATGTGAAGTTCTTATTTTCACTGTTGATAAAATGGACCCAGACTATTATTATTGGATGGTCGCAGTTTTCAATATGAAAAGCACAAGCAAGATGGAAGCCTGAATGAGCATGGTTAGAACTGCTTTTATTTGCTTTATGATTGGAATTGCTTCTGTGCTATAGGGCTTTACCCTGAGTAGCCCTATAAGGAAGATGATTCCCGGTGGAATCATCGAGTTGGCTCAACTAACAAGCGAGTTGGTCCAACTAACAAGCGAGCTGGTCCAACCAACAAGCAAGTTGGTCCAACCAACAAGTGAGTTAGTCCAACCAACAAGCGAGTTGTTCCAGCCAACAAGCGAGTTGGTCCGACCAACGCACTAAGTTGGTTGGACCAACTCGATGATTCCACCGGGAAATCATCTGCCCTTATAGGGCTACACAGGGTAAAACCCTATACTTACAAAAGGGACCAAGGACATATTACTTAAGCCGCTAGAAAAAATGACTGATAGAATCCAAAAAATGTCAAAAGATCCCATACTGGCTGTGCAATATGAAGAATATGAGTCATATCAAAGAGACTTGCTATCCCACAAAAACAAAAAGAAGCAAAATGTTGCTGAAGAAATAAAACTTCTGGAAAATGCTATCTCAAAAATCGGCGCACTTTTATCTGCGGGATTCGGAGAAATCGGTGCCGAGATAATTGCTTGTAACATGAGGAGCAATGGAGGTGAAATTAATCCATTAATACCAGGAAGACGGTGCTTCTGTATTTTTGGAGTTTTGAGCATAAAAAGTCTGCAAGAAATTTCTTATGATTTAAAAGAAGACACGGTTCAGCTTATATACCTATCTGCAATAAGCCAGACTTATGATAAGTATTTATATGAAAAATAGAATAATCGTAATATATTAATTCATTTTAAACGATTATAAATAAAATTTCTCACATAGCTCATCATGTAGCTAGTAAATATTCAGGATTTGCAAGTAAAATATATGGGGAAAAATTGGTAATAGTATGGAAATTCCCTGATGAGTGTATTGATTTAGACGTTTTTAGCAATGCAAAGGTAGGATTGAATGATAATTTTTATGTAAAGGAAATTGCAGATATGGCAATTGTTTGCTTTGCAAAAGTATTGGCAGAATTGATGAAAAATCGAATAAATTTGAACAATGGGTATAGTAAGGAAATAATTTCTGAGAGCTGTAATAAGATAGGAATTGGTCTGCATCAAGGATGAGGATTGGAAGGGACAATTGGGAGCGATTTGAAAATCGATCCTATTTACTTATCTCCAAATTTAGATTTTGCAATTAAATTAGCTGATTTGTCAAATATGAATGATGCTCCGATTCTAATAAGTGAAGATATGTATAAAATTTGCTCAAAAATAACGAAAACCAAGCTTAGAAAGTTAGATAAAGTTATGATAACAGAAGAAAAGCAAATTGATATATATGGATGCAACTTAGATTTAAGCAGAATTAATTCAATCAAATCTGAACTAGAAAACTCAGAAAAAAATAGAGTTTTAAATAGAATAGCAAGAGAGAAGCTAACCCTCTCTTTTTAATCTCATATAGGTTCAGTTAAATTTTAATAATTTTTTGATGCTTTTTTTAAAATAATTTTTATGATAAATTGGGGATTAAGAGAATCATCTAAAAGTGGAGATTTTAAAATTTCAAAATTATGGGAAGAAGATGAAGACCTGAGAAATATGAAGCAATCCGCTGAGCAGTAAATAGAATTTATTAATAGAAATTCACTATATTTAAATATACTTCTAATGATAATAATTTTAGTTATCCAAAAATCGATACGATTTTCTAAATCCAATCTGATATGGCTCATAATCAGTGAGTGCTGTTTCTACAGGAGGATATTTTTCAGCTCTCCTTATAACTGCTTCTATTCCTTTCAAATATCGTGGATACTGTCTCTTACCACAATTTTGCCATTTTCTGTTCGGATTTTTCTTGCAGTCCACTGTGTGCCAGTTCATTTGTTGGTTGCACAAAAAAATTTCTTTGCATTTATGGCATTTACTTTTTCGTATGCTTTTATGACTCTTATACGCTCTAAGACTCGGTACAATTTGATCGCACACTTTACATTGAAATTGCCCTACATCTCTATATTTTTTTCTTAGCAAATAGCCTTCATCTCTTTCAGGTGAAGGGCTGGAAGAAGAGACTCTTTCTTTATTTTTATTTTTTTTCCTCTTCTTAGGAGGATTTTCTTCTTCTCTATCTGATAAATATTCTAATTCGCTAAAATCAAACTCTTCAGACACATAGCTAGATACATCAGACTGATCTTCTTCCTCCTCGTTGGATTCATTATTTTCCTCCAGAGATTTCAATTCGTCTCAATATTTGCTTTCCTTACTCCATCTTAGAGAAAATATTAAAAAAATTCCTATTCTTTGGGAAATAAACAACTGCGTTAAGGGGGAAAAAATTTCTAATTTAAAATTTAAAAAAAATATTTAAACATATAAGGGAAATTATTATGAAACCCTCAAACGAGTTCTGTTAAATTTTAACAGCTTGAAATTTAAAAATTCAATTATTTTTATTACTACTTTTTGTAAATAGATTTTTAATTTGAAAAAAATTAAATCCCCTTATGAGTGAATAAATTATTTTTGCTGAGGGGAGTTAGAGACTGATTTAGAACTTTTGTTTTTCTTGGGTTTTGATTCTGATTTTTTGTTTTTCTTAGGAGTTGATGCGGCACTTTTCTTTTGTTTAGATCTTAATGATGAGCTTTGGCTTTTTGATTTATCAGTCCCACTTTCGCTTTCTGATATCAAGCAAATAAACGGTGGGGGTTCTTTTTGTGCCATAAATTTAGAATTTGATAATCTTCTTATAGGGGCTAATCATATGTGTAAAAATCATAATTTTTTTTATTTATGCATGCCTATTAAATTATTAGAAAATCTATCATAACTCTCGCTTAAATATCCTATTTTTAGTTCCAATATTTTATAAATAAGTCTTTTATAATAATAATTTCTTGATTATTTAGACTGCAGGAAATCCAGCAACACCATAACTATCGATACCACAATCTCCAAAAGCAATCCAGAAGTATCCATTCATACCCCAAGTATCACCCCAAGAGTTAGCAACAATCCAATAATTAGTTTCCCCTTGAGCTCCCCATCCAATAATTTTGGCTGAGTGACGACTAACCAATTTTCCAGTGGTGTGCTTATAAACACCACTCTTATATGCATAAAAATCTTGGTAAACCTGGAAAGAAACTTCTATTGGGCCATTTTGCAGAACCTCTGCCTGAATTGATGCGGGTGAGCTGAAAGTACTCACAGATGCAGCCTTATAATATCTCATAGTAGATCCATCGGAGCATTCTTTAACGCAAACTTGATTTACACCAGCATATGGGGTACAAGTTTGGGTTGGGATGCCATGATCTTTCATGAATCTCCAAGCATAACTGGCATATCCACCGCCACAGCCAAAGCTTGCAATGTCACAATTAACCAGATATTGAGGGGAAAGGACAACATTTATTGTGCTATTTGAAAAAATACAGAGTCTGTCTGAAAGAACTTCACTGACTCCAAAAGCCCAAGCAGAGCTGCAATTTCCTTGATTAAGGATTGGATGAATGCAAGAAGGCCATTTTTGTCTAGCGTCAAAAGCAGATGGGATTTGCAAGTGGTCTAAGAGCTTTCCCAATTTTTTCTGGGAAGTCGTTGTAGATGATTTTGGTTGAGGCGTATTTTCTGGCTTCTCCAATTGTCATGGAACCAACCCAATCAGAGGAGGCTGTCCATAAATCTTGGCTTTGATTGATGCGGTCTATTTGCTCTTGTGTCATCACAAGGTCAGCATCTCTAAGTCTAAAAGCTGGACTTGCAAATGCAGCTAAGACGAAGCCTAAGAAAATGATGTTTTTCATATTATTGTTTCCCCATAACTTATCTTCTTAATCAATCTCATAATGCTATGCATTAATTCAGGTAGAAAGCCAGTTTATTTTATCTATTAAATTTTGCATAGAATATAATCTATATTAAATGGTAAATTGTCTATACCCTTAGATAAATCCATTATTGTCAACATCACATCTTCATCTCATTCGAAATTTGCATAATTCTTTAGAGACTGATTTAGAACTTTTGCTTTTCTTGGGTTTTGATTCTGATTTTTTGTTTTTCTTAGGAGCTGATGTGGCATTTATCTTTTATTTAGATCTTGATAATGAGCTTTGGCTTTTTGATTTATCAGTCCCACTTTCGCTTTCTGATATCAAACAAATAACGGTGGGGGTTCTTTTTGTGCCATAAATTTAGAATTTGATAATCTTCTTATAGGGGCTAATCATATGTGTAAAAATCATAATTTTTTTTATTTATGCATGCCTATTAAATTATTAGAAAATCTATCATAACTCTCGCTTAAATATCCTATTTTTAGTTCCAATATTTTATAAATAAGTCTTTTATAATAATAATTTCTTGATTATTTAGACTGCAGGAAGTCCAGCAACACCAGTATTATTAATTCCATAATCTCCAAAAGCAATCCAGAAGTATCCATTCATACCCCAAGTATCACCCCAAGAGTTAGCAACAATCCAATAATTAGTTTCCCCTTGAGCTCCCCATCCAATAATTTTGGCTGAGTGACGACTAACCAATTTTCCAGTGGTGTGCTTATAAACACCACTCTTATATGCATAAAAATCTTGGTAAACCTGGAAAGAAACTTCTATTGGGCCATTTTGCAGAACCTCTGCCTGAATTGATGCAGGTTTACTGAGAGTATAAAAAGATGCAGCCTTATAATATCTCATAGGAGATCCATCGGAGCATACTTTAACGCAACCTTGTTGTACACCAGCATATGGGGTACAAGCTAGGGATGGGATGCCATAATCTCTCATGTATTTCCAAGCTAAATAGGGACTTCCATTCAAGCAGCCATAACTATTATGGTCACAATTCATCTGATATTGAGGGGAAAGGACAACATTTATTGTGCTATTTGAAAAAATACAGAATCTGTCTGAAAGAACTTCACTGACTCCAAAAGCCCAATCAGAGCTGCAATTTCCTTGATTAAGGATTGGATGAATGTAAGAAGGCCATTTTTGTCTAGCGTCAAAAGCAGATGGGATTTGCAAGTGGTCTAAGAGCTTTCCCCAATTTTTTCTGGGAAGTCGTTGTAGATGATTTTGGTTGAGGCGTATTTTCTGGCTTCTCCAATTGTCATGGAACCAACCCAATCAGAGGAGGCAGTCCATTAATCTTGGCTTTGGTTATGTGGTCTATTTGCTCTTGTGTCATCACAAGGTCAGAATCTCTAAGTCTAAAAGCTGGACTTGCAAATGCAGCTAAGACGAAGCCTAAGAAAATGATGCTTTTCATATTATTGTTTCCCCATAACTTATCTTCTTAATTAATTTCATAATGTTATGTATTAATGCAGGTAGAAAGTCAGTTTATTTTATCTATTAAATTTTGCATAGAATATAATCTATATTAAATGGAAAATTGCCAATGCCCTTATTATTAGGTATTAAATTTGAAGACAGTTATCAAATTTAATAACATAGCACAAAAGACATATTAAAGGCAAATTGATATTAAATATCTAAACTAGAGGAATTCCTGCCACAGCTTGACTATCAATTCCGCATTGTCCGAAGGCAATATTGAAGAATCCTTGAATACCAAGGAAGTTTCCAAGAGTTAGCCACAACCCAGTAGTTGGTTCCATTCTGTGTCCCCCAGCCAACAACCTTAACGCAGTGGTTTCCTAAAAAGTTTCCAGTAGTGTGCTTGTAAATTCCTCCAGAGTAAGTCATGAAATCTTGATAAACTTGGAAAGTGACTTCAATTGGGCCTCCAGCAAGAATAGCAGCTTGCATTGATGATGGTCCACTGTATGTGTTTACAGATGAAGCCTTATAAACTTGCAATTGGGATCCATTAGAGCAAGCAGTTGGGCAGGTTGAGTCTTGTCCTAACCCCCACCCATTAAATGAGAGAGCAAAATAAATTTGCTCGCTCATAGAGATGTTTAATTTATTTTTGCTTGAAAGTCGGTTCCCAGGAGCCGGTTTTCAAGCATTGGATCTTGAGTCTGAGTGAACCCGTTCTGTTAAATTTTAAACAGCTTGAAATTTAAAAAATTCAATTATTTTTATTTCTACTTTTGTAAATAGGATTTTAATTTCGAAAAAATTAAATCCCCTTATGAGTGAATAAATTATTTTTGCTGAGGGGACTTAGAGACTGATTTAGAACTTTTGCTTTTCTTGGGTTTTGATTCTGATTTTTTGTTTTTCTTAGAAGTTGATGTAGCACTTTACTTTTGTTTAGATCTTAATGATGAGCTTTGGCTTTTTGATTTATCAGTCCCACTTTCGCTTTCTGATATCAAGCAAATAAACGGTGGGGGTTCTTTTTGTGCCATAAATTTAGAATTTGATAATCTTCTTATAGGGGCTAATCATATGTGTAAAAATCATAATTTTTTTTATTTATGCATGCCTATTAAATTATTAGAAAATCTATCATAACTCTCGCTTAAATATCCTATTTTTAGTTCCAATATTTTATAAATAAGTCTTTTATAATAATAATTTCTTGATTATTTAGACTGCAGGAAGTCCAGCAACACCATTACTATCGATTCCACACTCTCCAAAAGCAATCCAGAAGAATCCATTCATACCCCAGGTAGCACCCCAAGAGTTAGCAACAATCCAATAATTAGTTTGACCTTGAACTCCCCATCCAATAATTTTGACTGAGTGATTGCCAACAAATTGTCCATTGGTGTGCTTATAAACACCACTTGTATATGCATAGAAATCTTGGTAAACCTGGAAAGAAACTTCTATTGGGCCATTTTGCAGAACCTCTGCCTGAATTGATGCGGGTGAGCTGAAAGTACTCACAGATGCAGCCTTATAATATCTCATAGTAGATCCATTGGAGCATTTATTAACGCAAACTTGATTTACAGCAGCATATGGGGTACAAGTTTGGGTTGGGATGCCATTAGATTGCATGAAATCCCAAGCATAAACGGCATATCCACCGCCACAGCCATAGCTTACACTGTCACAATTAACCAGATATTGAGGGGAAAGGACAACATTTATTGTGCTGTTTGAAAAAATGCAGAGTCTGTCTGAAAGAGCTTCACTTGCTCCAAAAGCCCAACAAGAGCCGCAATCTCCTTGATTAAGGATTGGATGAATGCAAGAAGGCCATTTTTGTCTAGCGTCAAAAGCAGATGGGACTTGCAAGTGGTCTAAGAGCTTTCCCCAATGTTTTTCTGGGAAGTGGTTGTAGATAATTTCGGCTGAGGCGTATTGTCTGGCTTCTCCAATTGTCATGGCACCAACCCAATCAGAGGAGGCTGTCCATAAATCTTGGCTTTGATTGATGCGGTCTATTTGCTCTTGTGTCATCACAAGGTCAGAATCTCTAAGTCTAAAAGCTGGACTTGCAAATGCAGCTAAGACAAAGCCTAGCAAAATGATGTTTTTCATATTTATTGTTTCCCCATAACTTATCTTCTTAATTAATCGGATTAATGCAGGTAGAAAGACAATTTATTTTATCTGTTAAATTTTTGCATCTATATTAAATAGAAAATTGCCAATACCCTTATTATTAAGTGCTAAATTTGAATACTGTTATCAAATTTAATAACAGAGAACAAAAAGACATATTAAAGGCAAATTGATATTAAATATCTAAACTAGAGGAGTTCCTGCCACAGCTTGACTATCAATTCCGCATTGTCCGAAGGCAATATTGAAGAATCCTTGAATACCCCAGGAAGTTCCCCAAGAGTTAGCCACAACCCAGTAGTTGGTTCCATTCTGTGTCCCCCAGCCAACAACCTTAACGCAGTGGTTTCCTAAAAAGTTTCCAGTAGTGTGCTTGTAAATTCCTCCAGAGTAAGTCATGAAATCTTGATAAACTTGGAAAGTGACTTCAATTGGGCCTCCAGCAAGAATAGCAGCTTGCATTGATGATGGTCCACTGTATGTGTTTACAGATGAAGCCTTATAAACTTGCAATTGGGATCCATTAGAGCAAGCAGTTGGGCAGGTTGAGTCTTGTCCTAACCCCCACCCTTAAAAATGAGAGAGCAAAATAAAATTTGCTCGCTCATAGAGGTGTTTAATTTCTTTTCATAATATTTTATACATTGAAATGTACAAATTTTGCAAAAATTGGAATTCAAAATTAATTAATAAATAGAATCAATTAGATTTGCTAATAACTTATATATCAAAAATCACTCATCTAAGGATTTTAACCAAAGAATAGGATTTCCCAATGGCTTATTTTTTTCTAGGAGTGTAGAGTAAGTAAGGAACGCAAGAGTAGGTAGGAACACCATGGTCCTTCATCCAGAGCCAAGCCAAATCTGCAATTCCTCCATTGCAAGCGAAGTTTTCTTTATCACATTCAAGAAGGTACTGAGGAGACAGAACAACATTGATTGAGCCTTTTGAAGCTATACAAAGTCTGTCTGAAAGAGCTTCTGTAGCGCCAAATGCCCAGCATGATCCGCATTGTTCTTGGTTAAGAATTGGATGAATACAGTTTGGCCATTGCTGTCTTGAATCAAAAGAAGATGGAGGTGTGACGCTGTCTAAAAGTGCACCCCAGTCTTTTTCTGGGAAACTTCTTGGCTCTCCACTAGCAGATGCATAGCTTTTGGCATCTCCAATAGTCATTTGGCCGACCCAATCGGCTGATGCAGTCCAAGAGTCTTGGCTTTGATTAATAAGATCAATCATTTCTTGCGGTGCAACAAGATCTGAGTCTTTTAAAGCTGGGGATGCGTTTTTAAACGTGACTGTGGGTCCTGAGATTGCAAGAGCAATAAGTGAAGCAATGACAAGATATTTCATTTTTATTTCACCAATTAATTTTTCCCCAGATATCAAAAACCTAAATTATTTTTGAAAGGTGGGCATTGTCTGCAGATTAAAATTAAGGTTTCAAATAAAAAATATTGAGATATAACGAGGCTCTTTTAAGTTAATAAAATCGGTAGCATATACTATATTCTAGCCTTATTTATAACCAGTGAATAGTTAATTGCCTATTACGTTTAAAAAGCATCTTAAATGCTTAATTTAGTAAGAGACGAAAAGATTATTTCAATCTTAAATGTTATTTAGCTTTAAACTTAAGCGCTTCCAGCTACACCTTGACTATCAATTCCGCATTGTCCGAAGGCAATCCAGAAGAATCCTTGAAGACCCCAAGAAGTTCCCCAAGAGTTAGCAACAATCCAGTATACTTTGAATACGCTTGTCGTTTACCTAGGCCACTCTTACCTTCAAAAATTTTCTATCAAAATAAGCCATTTCTATAGCTTGAAATAAAATATTGATAATAGCTACCAAGAGTTGCTATAAGGAAAATGGTAGCTGAAAGTGGTTCCGAAGTATAGTTGGTTCCACTTTGGTTTCCCCATCCGATGATTTTGACGCAGTGGTTTCCGACAAATTCTCCCTTGGTGTGCTTGTAGATACCACCAGAGTATGACATGAAGTCTTTGTAAACTTGGAAGGTAACTTCAACTGGGCCTCCTGCCAAAATTGCAGCTTGGATAGATGATGGGCCACTGTATGTGTTTACAGATGTAGCCTTGTAGAATTGAAGGGCAGATCCATCAGCGCATTTGGTAGGGCAAGTTCCGTCTGCTGCAATATAAGGAACACATGAGTATGTTGGAACTCCGGTATCTTTCATGAATCTCCAGGCAAGGTCTGCGTAACCACCGTTGCATCCGTAGTTTTGAGAATCGCAAGATACAAGATATTGTGGGGACAAATGGGGATATTTTTATTTTATAATATTAGCTCTCATGTGCATTTTTTCTCCTGCCTTTTTTTGAAAGTCTAACTCTTTTAATTATAAAAAGATGGAGAAATCGATAAAGTTAATTATCCCCAAACAAAGATTTAAATCTGGACAAAGTGACATTGACTGTTCCGTTAGTAGCAATGCAAAGTCTATCTGAGAGAGCTTCACTTGCTCCAAATGCCCAGCAGGATCCGCACTGCTCTTGGTTAAGGATTGGATGAACGCATCCAGGCCACTGTTGTCTTGAATCGAATGAAGCTGGAGCCGAGAAGTAGTTTATTAGTGCACCCCAATCTTTTTCTGGGAATTCTCTAGGTCTTGAGATTGAAGAAGCTTTAAGCTTGGCTTCGGCAACGGTCATTTGGCCAACCCATTCAGAAGATGCAGTCCATGAATCTTGGATGCTGTTGATTTCGTCAATCATTTCTTGAGGACATACAAGGTCTGAGTCTTTAAGTTCAATTGCAGGTCCTGACAAGGCTAAAACAATGAGAGCTGCAAAAGCAAAATATTTCATTTTATAAGGACACCACTAGAATTTCTTCCCCAGATCAGCGAAAATATGGATGTTCAAATGACGTAATAGAGTTTTGATGATAAAAGAGACTAGAGAAAAGAATGAAAGAAATATTAGATAGCAAAAATATATATAATCGTTGCATAGGAGCCATCTCTGCACACAGTGCCATTCTGTCAATATTTAAATGAGATTAAATTGATAAGCAGACAGATAAATTAGTGCATTTTTTGCTTACTTTTAAACTTTCATAGCAATTGATTTTCTAGTGTAATATCTACAGATAAAAGTGCAGGTTAGCTCATATAGAGAGTATTAAGGATGCCTATGCTATATCTTCTCAAACAATTGATTTATAAATATACTTAATATTGCTGGAGCAATGAATTTTCGTAATACAATAATTAAAATAGCGGAAATTAGTTTAACTTGAATCAACTAAAAGGATTTTGAAAGATATTTAAGCTTCTTTAATGATTTCAAGGGTATTAGATATAATGCATGCTTTTTAATCTACTTAATCAGTAGCTGCGGTTATTGCCCTGCGATATTTCAAAACCAAACAGTAAAACATAAAATAAAAATCTTTAGATTAAAAATTTATTAGATTTATGATAAATTATCATGTTATAGATTTGAAAATTCATCTTACCACTTTTGATTCACTTCTATGATATTTTTGTAAATATTAGAAAAGTTTTTTTTCGGGCAAATTGATTTGCATCTACACTTTTGTTTGGCTTAGGGTATCTGAATATGCAATTTTATATAAAAATTTTAAAACACAAAGTATTTTAAATGAGGCGTATTAGATTAATGAATGCTATAGGCCTTTAATATATGGAGTCCCAGCTACAGCTTGTTTACCAATCCCGCCCTCCCCAAAAGCAATCCAAAAGTATCCTTGTAAACCCCAACGAGTTCCCCAAGAGTTAGCAGCAATCCAGTAATTAGTTCCACTTTGATTTCCCCACCCGACTACCTTCACACAGGTAGTTCCTAAAGAATCACCTGTTGTATGCTTATAAATGCCTCCCTTATAGGACAACAAATCTTGATACATGGTAAAAATAACTTCAACTGGCCCATTTGCTAATATTTCAGCCTGGATCGCTGCTGTACCATTGAATGAGTTCACAGTCGCAGCCTTATAGAATTGGAAATCGTTTCCTAACCAGCAAGAATTAGGGCACATTTCATCTGTATCTAATACATTATAAGGAAGGCATGATTCTGTAGGTACTCCATAATTTTTCATGAAATTCCAAACAGAATCAGGACTACCGAAGCTGCATCTATCGTCATATGAAATATCACATACTATCAGATATAGTGGTGACAAAACAATGTTAATTTTGCCATTTGAAGCAATGCAAAATCTGTCAGACAGAGTTTCAGTAGCTCCAAACGCCCAGCCAGCATCGCATAAATCATCGTTACGGATTGGGTGAATGCAGTTTGGCCATTTTGTTCTTGCATCGAAGGAGGCTGGAATTGAAAGGTAGTCTGATAATGCACCAATTTCTTTTGCTGGAAATGGTCGAGGTTTAGATATTGTGGATGCTTTATGCTTGGCTTCAGCAATTGTCATGTTACCAACCCACTTAGAAGATGCAATCCAGGAGTCTTGGACTCTGTTGATTTCATCAATCATTTCTTGTGGGATAGCAAGATCTGAGTCTTTAAGCTGAACTGTAGGCCCTGATAGAACTAGGGCAAAGAGTGATATAAATGAAAGATATTTCATTTTATTATTTCGCCTCAAGGATTTTATCTCCATATCGCCTGTAATATGGCGAATTTTTATTGAAGAAATTATTTTGAAGTGAGTATAGCTAAAGAGAAATTATTTAAAATTTCGTGATACGGCAAAGCTAAAAATATCTTTATAGAGCCGCCACTAGCTCACAAGTTAGTGTGCATGCAAATCTCACACTTATTATTTTGCAAGAGCGCTGTTTTCGATGTGCTATGCATATAGACTTGATATTCTCCATTCGAGTTAATGAGCTGCGGACTTCCTTCCATCTTACCTCAGATCCACCTTTCTGCCCACCTTGAATCACAAAAACCTAATGCAGTCTATGCTCTTCAGTTTTCTTTTCCACAACGGGCTGCCCTATCCTAGGAATCCAAGGTTCGTGTAAAGAATATCTCAAACCTGCAGAGATAGCCCAACTTGGAAAAACAACATTATAAATAGTAGTTCAGTGCCAATGAGCAATGGTTTCATAGGGCATATTTTTCTTAAAGGAGTATAGATAATCAGAATTATTTTTGTAATTACGAACAATAACCTATTTTGATATCTTATTTGAACTATAAGTATCAGAGATATACTCACTTATTTTTAGATGATTTATTAGCTACAATAATCATTATATTTTTGTCTAAAAATGGAAGAAGAAATTAAAAAGCATGTGCTAGCTTCCCATTTAACAATGACAAAAAAAATTCTAAATTTTTAGAATATTATTTTTGTTTGAAAAATGTTTCAGAATAATTAATAAGCAATAATTCTAAGAATTACACACATAATAATTAATATCTGACAGTGAATAACTGTGTCCTTGAAGACAACGAGCAACGTTAGTCCCAAAAGTTTCTTTATAACTTTAAGATCGGGCTCAGGCCTTTAATTCTAAACCTTAGCAAGCCTTGAGCAGCTGCATGGGGTGGGTAAACCTTGGGAGTCAGCTGATGATACTTGACCAAGTATTAGTAATCAGGGCTGATCCTTGCCAGTTTCAAAGGTCGTGATTACTTTTTTCCTTGGTAGGGATAGTTTGGTGATTTCAATGCACCCATCGGTGTGGCAACAAGGGAGTCTTTCTAATCGACAAGACTCTAGTAGTTGCAATTAAAGTCTTAGAGTAGACGGCATTTTACGGAGTGGCAGCTACTACCCTAAATTAGGTGCATCGAACCTGGAAGAATTTAAAACTCTTAAATTAATTGCAATTAAAATAATAAATCTATATATCAGAAAATATTCATTTTAGAAATATGTCCTATTTAAAAATTTTTGATCAAAATTGCTTGCTTGAGCAAGACAAAATGCATTGTGATAATTTTGGAATTTAACCCAATAAAAAAGTAAAAATTATAGAAAGAAATAAAGTCTTCTTCAGGTAACCACAAAAAAATTTTCATCAAAACATTAACTCTCTCTGAATAAAGAAATTATTTTTATTCTCCTTGGAGTCTCTGAACGGAAAATAGCAAACGGTGCAAAGGGCTTAATAATTGATATTTGAAAATAAAGAAACTAAAAAATAGAATGTACGCAAGAAGAGTATTATTAGAGAAATGGGAGAAGTTGAAGTAGCAAACTCAGTTTATAATTTATTTAAAATTAAGATATGAAATAAAGAATGAAATAATCATTAAGATTGTGCTATAATATAGTCGGTTGAGTTCAAGGAATATTAGCTCTATGCCATTAGCTTTGCGTTTTATAATAGTAATGCATTTTCTCGGGGCAATTTACCAAAATTTTTAGCCATAGGCATTAACTCTTTCAATGGTAAAAATCATTTGTTCGTAGGGTATTTTTTTAAAATTAATTTTAATTTTTTATTTTTTGAAGTAAACAAATCAAATTGGGAATCATAATAAATGGAAGCTGTTTAAAATTATAGAGAATTAGCTAAAAGATTTTGACATATACATATAATATTTTATATAAAACGTTTTTTGCTGGCTTATAGTTTTTGTTCCATAAAATAGGATTTCATAGGGTAATTAAAAAGAAGCATTAAATTTTTTTGAAATGTCTCTAGGCCAAATTTCATTAGCAAATGTCGCACTAGCAATACTGCAGATTAAAGCTTGCATTGAGCAATATTGATAATATATCGATGAGACTGGGAAATCAAACATCGAATAAAATTAAATAGAAGAAAGTTAATAAAAAATTAAATAGGCCATATAAACAATAAAATAAACTTAATTAAATATGTTTACTATAAAATGTTATACAATATTACAAATGTTCAAGACATTAGTTGAAAAAATATTAAAATCTAAATAAGTAATAATATTAAAGCTTTCAGCATATATAAAGCTATTGGCAAGATTAAGAATAATTGATTATAGAGAGCTTTTTATCTCTTTTATTTAAACTTTTTGAAGAAAATTTTAAAGCCTGGAATAATAAAATTAAAAATGGTTAATTCATTTTTTAGTCTTTTAATATTAAATTAGCAATATTTTATTAAATGAAAAGAATTTTTTCTTTGTGAACTGCTTATAGTATTAGAATGTGTATTTTTATAGATGCGTGCTTAGATTATTAAATTTTACTGGCTGGAATATTTGAAAGATCAGGAGGGCCAGCTACACCAGCACTATCGATGCCGCACTGTCCAAAAGCAATATTAAAGTATCCTTGCATACCCCAAGTAGATCCCCAAGAGTTGCCTGCAATCCAATAATTCGTTCCGCTTTGGTTTCCCCACCCAATAATTTTCACGCTGGTGTACCCTACAAGTTTCCCTGTGGTATGCTTATAAATACCTCCTTTATATGCTTGGAAATCTGCATAAACAGTCATTGTAGCTTCAATTGGGCCATTTTGCAATATTTCTGCTTGAATAGACGATGGGCTAGTGAAAGTTTTCACAGATTTAGTCTTGTATAGAGTAATCTTTGTTCCCCAACGGCATGTATCATCAGGGCACCATTGATCTCAGTCACCAGGATGATAAGGAAAGCATTCTATTGAAGTAATTCCTGTTGTCCTCATATAATCCCAACAACTTTCAGCGCTTCCTCCATAGCACATTTTTTCGGACATGGTGTCATCACAAATTATTAGATAAAGAGGGGAAAATGTGATATTGAATGCTCCTTTTGTTGCAATGCAAAACCTGTCTGTCATAGTTTCGGCTGCAGCAAATGCCCAGCCGCCATTACAATTTTGACCGTCCCATAAGGGTTTTGTGCAGTTTGGCCATTGCGTTCTTGAATCGAAAGATGCTGGAATTGAGAGGTAGTCTAAAAGTGCACCCCAGTCTTTTTCTGGAAATTTTTTAGCTTCCAATTTTGAAGATGCGTAAAGTTTGGCTTGAGCAGGATTAGGATTATAAAGTCATTAGCCGTATTGATGACGCAGTCATCAAAGATCTCCCGTTCGGAAGTTTCATCTGCTTTTCGACTCCAGCCTAAGCATTGCTACGGGCGATTGAGTTGCTTGATTCCAAGGATATACTTGGAGTCTATCGGGTGCCGAAGTGCCTTTCATTGTCAGCTACAGGAAAAGGACTACTCCCCATGGCCTGGGCTGAAACCTTCATTTCTCGGTAGAGGAATAGGCCATGTGTCCTCGTATCCAAAGGACATTGTGAGCATCTCCATTTCCAGCAGTAAAATAGCCAAATCCTACCCAGATATGCATCTCATGGGCCCGCACTTGATTCTCGGCTGGGAGTCTGTCTCAGTTCGTTGTGGCCATCAGGTCTGAACTGCTGCACCAAGAGGGCAAGTTGACACGTGTCGCTATTTTAATGTATATAGTTTACTTGAGCAAATGTCATATTTCCAACCCACTCAGATGACGCAATTCATAAGTCTTGGACTCGGTTGATTTCATCAATCATTTCCTGTGGAGCAACAAGATCTGAGTCTTTAGGCTCAACAGCAGGCCCTGAAAGGGCTAAAACATAAAGAGATACAAACAAAAGATATTTCATTTTATAGCGTATTGAATTTTTCAATGCAGAAAATTCGTGTGCCAAATCAATATGGCGCATGAGAAATAAATTCTTTAAATCAAGTATGTCAAAATATATTTAATATACAAGCCTTTATATTAAAAAATTTTTAATTTATATTATTTCACCACGATTGTTTTATTTTTATCTCGCCTACAAAATGGTGAGTTTTCATTTAGTAAATAGTGTTTTGTATAAATATATAAATTGGAGTTCATTTTAAGAAATTACTACCAGAATGGAACATTGACGTTTTTATAAAAGCAGCTAGAAGAGATTATTTAGTTGTAAATAATTTTTATAATTTTTATCTAAAAATGGTAGAATAAATAAAGAAAGCATATTTAAGTAAGTATTTATTAAGTCAATTTTTAAAATCATTTGTAGCTAGAGTTTACAGAGCAAGCTCTAATGGCATCACATTTTTTAAATTTTGAAGCAAGAGCTTCAAAAATATTGGATTAGATAGATTAATTGTTATCTTAGTCTTTTTCAGGTTACTTCAAATTGAAAAGTTTCAGAACCACCAAAAAATTTTCATCAAAAAATTAAACTCTCTCTGAATAAGAAATTTTTTTATTCTCCTTGGAGTGAATGAAGGGAAAATAGCAAGCGGTGCAAAGGGCTTAATAAACTGATGTTTGAAAAGAAAGAAACTAAAAAACAGAATGTATACAAACAGAGTATTATTAGAGAAATGGGAGAAGTTGAAGTAGTAAGCTGAATTTCTAATTTATTTAAATTCAGAGATGAATAAAGAATGAAATAATCATTAAGATTTTGCTATAATATAGTCGGTTGAATCCAAGGAATATTAACTCTATGCCATTTGCTTTGCGTTTTATAATAGTAATACATTTTCTCGGGGCAATTTATTAAAAATTTTAGCCACATGCATTAGCTCTGATTTATGAGTAAAAATCATTTGCTTTTAGGGGATTTTTTGAAAATTAATTTTTCATCATATTTTAATTTTTTATTTTTGAAGTAAACAAATCAAATTGGGAATCATAATAAATGGAAGCTGTTTAAAATTATTGATAATATATCGATGAGACTGGGAAATCAAACATCGAATAAAATTAAATAGAAGAAAGTTAATAAAAAATTAAATAGGCCATATAAACAATAAAATAAACTTAATTAAATATGTTTACTATAAAATGTTATACAATATTACAAATGTTCAAGACATTAATTAAAAAAATATTAAAAGCTAAATAAGTAATAATATTAAAGCTTTCAGTATATATAAAATTATTGGTAAGATTAAGAATAATTGATTATAGAGAGTTTTTTATTTCTTTTATTTAAACTTTTTGAAGAAAATTTTAAAGCCTGGAATAATAAAATTAAAAATGATTAATTCATTTTTAATCTTTAAATTTTAAATTAGCAATATTTTATTAAATGAAAAGAATTTTTTCTTTGTGAACTGCTTAAAGTATTAAAATGTATATTTTTATAAATGAATGCTTAGATCATTAAATTTTAATGGTTGGAATATTTGAAAGATCAGGAGGGCCAGCTACACCAGCGCGATCGATGCCGCATTGTCCAAAAGCAATATTAAAGTATCCTTTCATACCCCAAGTAGATCCCCAAGATGTGCCTGCAATCCAATAATTCGTTCCGCTTTGGTTTCCCCACCCAATAATTTTCACGCTGGTGTACCCTACAAGACCCCCTGTGGTATGCTTATAAATACCTCCTTTATATGCTTGGAAATCTGCATAAACAGTCATTGTAGCTTCAATTGGGCCATTTTGCAATATTTCTGCTTGAATAGATGATGGGCTAGTGAAAGTATTCACAGACAAAGTCTTGTAAAGAGTAATCTCTGTTCCCCAACGGCATTCATCATAAGGGCAGTATTGATTCCAGTCACCAGGATTATAAGGAAAGCATTTTATTGAAGTGATCCCTGTAGTCCTCATATAATCCCAGCAATTTTCAGCGGTTCCTCCCAAGCACCCTAGTTCGGGCAAGGTAACATCACAAATTATTAGATAAAGAGGGGAAAATGTGATATTGAATGCTCCTTTTGTTGCAATGCAAAACCTGTCTGTCATAGTTTCGGCTGCTGCAAATGCTCAGCCGGCATTACAATCATCACCGTACCATAAGGGTTTTGTGCAGTAAGGCCATTGCGTTCTTGAATCGAAAGATGCCGGAATTGAGAGGTAGTCTAAAAGTGCACCCCAGTCTTTTTCTGGAAATTTTTTAGCTTCCAATTTTGAAGATGCGTAAAGTTTGGCTTGAGCAGGATTAGGATTATAAAGTCATTAGCCATATTGATGACGCAGTCATCAAAGATCTCCCGTTCGGGAGATTCATCTCTTTTCGACTCCAGGCTGGAGGGTCTCTGCCACTTCCAATACCTTCTGTTTTTTCCTTGCGGCTTTAGTCTCTAGTGGGTTTATGGATTTCTGTCCCTGCTACGGGCGATTGAACTGCTTGATTCCAAGGATCTACTTGGAGTCTATCAGGTGCCGAAGTGTCTTCTTCGATAGCTATAGGAAAAAGACTACTCCCCTGTCCCATGGGCCGAAACCTTCATTTCTCAGCAGAGGAATGACTATGGGCCTCGGATCCAAAGACGTTGTTGAGGACTTCCATTTCCAGCAGTAAAATAGCCAAATCCTACCCAGATATGCATCTCATGGGCCCGCACTTGATTCTCGGCTGGGAGTCTGTCTCAGTTCGCTGTGGCCATAAGGTCTGAACTGCTGCGCCAAGAGGGCAAGTTGAAATGTGTCAGCATTTTAATATATATAGTTTTCTTGAGCAAATGTCATATTTCCAACCCACTCAGATGACGCAATTCATAAGTCTTGGACTCGGTTGATTTCATCAATCATTTCCTGTGGGGCAACAAGATCTGAGTCTTTAGGCTCAACAGCAGGCCCTGAAAGGGTTAACACAAAAAGAGATACAAACAAAAGATATTTCATTTTATAGCGTATTGAATTTTTCAATGCAGGCAACCCTGCGCCAAATCAATTTGGCGCGCGAGAATTAAATTCTTTAAATCAAGTATGTCAAAATATAGTTAATATAAAGCCTTTATATATAAAAAAATTTTAATTTATCTTACTTCACCACGATTGTTTTATTTTTATCTCGCCTACAAAATGGTGAGTTTTCATTTAGTAAATAGTGTTTTGTATAAATATATAAATTGGAGTCCATTTTAAAAATTACTAACAGCAGGGATTTTGACGTTTTATAAAAGCAACTAGAAGAGGAAGAAATTATTTAGTTTAAGCACAATTTATCAATTTTTATAATTTTTAACTAAAATGGTAGAATAAATAAAGAAAGCATACTTAAGTAAGTATTTTATTAAGCCAATTTTTAAAATCATATGTGTTTAATAAATTAGCGTTTACATAGCAAGCTCTAACTGAATTACATTTTTTAAATCTTCCTTGCTTTTCAGAAGCTTGGAAACAATTACTCCAAAAATGAAGACTGCGATATAATTAGGAAAGTTCTTCTGCAGATGAAGTATATGCTATAACTTTCTTAAAGTAGAAATTATTCTAATATTAGAAGAAGGCTAATAATCTCTTTTATAAAACATGAAAAAGTAAGCTTCAAGCATTCTTATTATTCTTTTATTTTTTGATAAACTTAAACCCATTTTATCAGAAATTGAAATATTTATATATTATTAAGATTGAAAAAAAGAATTGAAAATAATCTTATAATAAATAGCAAAGAAAGTGCATTAGAGATAAATAATCTGCATTTTGATGAAAGTATGCTACTTATCAGTGCAAATCAATTAGGCTCTTCATAGCGCACTTTACAAGTAACAAAATTTACTTTCGTTAGCTACGAGAGAAGAAGCTTTATTATAGAATTATTATTTAAAGCAAAATGCTTTGTATTCTTTAAATTTTAAGATTATTATTTTTGGATTTATAGCTTACTTCTTATTATTGAGCTTTATAATCAGGTTTTCCAGCTATAGCTTCTACGTCAAAATTGCACTGACCGAAAGCAATCCAAAAATATCCTTGCAGACCCCAACTAGTTCCCCAAGCGTTTGCTGCTATTCAGTAGTTTGTTCCGTTCTGATTACCCCATCCAATCACTTTAACAGAAGTGTATCCTACAAGATTCCCCGTCGTGTGCTTATAAACACCTCCTTTATAAGTCAAAAAATCTTGATAAACTTCCATATTAACTTCAACAGGCCCTCCTGATAAAATTCCAGCTTGAATTTCTGGTTGGCCTTGGAATGTGTAAATTTTTTTGACTTTATAATAGATAATAATGTCAATGGGGTGGCATACAGTAGGGCATACTTTACTTGTAGCTATCAAGCTTTGTGGCGTGCATCTTTCTGAATTTGTTCCATATTGCTGTATAAAAGTCCAAGCTACATCAGTTGTTCCTCCAATGCATGAAGGTTTTTCTAGACTGCAAAGTACAATTTCTGCTGCCGATAGCACAACATTTACGGTACCGTTTGAAGCAATGCAAAATCTGTCTGAAAGAGTATCAGCAGCTGCAAACGCCCAGCCAGCATGACAATTGCCATCATTTTGAATTGGATGAATGCAATTTGGCCATTGTTGCCTTGCGTCAAAAGATGCTGGAACTGAGAGGTTATCTAATAGTGCACCTCAATTTTTTTTTAAAAATTTTTGAGACCCTATTGTTGGAGCTACTCTCTGCTTGGCTTCAGCAACTGTCATATTGCCAACCCAGTCAGAAGAAGCAGTCCATGAGTCTTGAACTCTATTAATTTCGTCAATCATTTCTTGTGGGGCAACAAGGTCTGAATCTTGAAACAGAATAGGTCCTGAAAAGGCTAAAGCACAAATTGAAACAAATAAAAGATATCTCATTTTTATTATAATTATTTCACCTTGTACATTTCATCACCATATCAACAATAATATGGTGAATTATATTGAGCAAAACTATGATGAGCTAAAAGGGTTCGATGTGCTTGTCGAGTCATTACAATATCGGATTTCTGACTAGGCTCATTATAATATTCTTTTAAAACGATAAACAATTATAAATAAATTTTACAGCAAGTTTAGGGTTAGATTAAGGGCCTGAGGGCACCTTGGTTTTTTCGAAAATATAGTTCAGAATACTCTAAAGTAACAGTTACAGTAGTACTTAAAAATCTAAGCATTATAATATTTACACAAATAACCTATTATTTCATCACGATTGTTTTATTTTATATCGCCTATAAAATGGTGAATATTCATTTAGTAAATAGTGTTTTGTGTAAATGTATAAATTCGAGTCCATTTTAAGAAATTACTACTAGCAAGGAACTTTGACGTTTTATAAAAGCAAGTAGAAGAGGAAGAATAAATAAAGAAAGCATACTTAGCAAGCCCTAATGGGATCACATTTTTTAAATTTTGAAACAAGAGCTTCAAAAATATTAGAAGAAGGTTAATCATCTCTTTTAGTAAACCTGAAAAGTAAGCTTTAAACATTCATATTATTCATTTATCTTATTTTGATAAACTTAAACCCATTTTATCAGTTATTACAAATATTTATATATAACTAAGATTGAAAAAAAGAATTGAAAATAATTTTATAATAAATAGCAAAGAAAGTGCATTAGAGATAAATAATCTACACTTATATGAAAGTAAGCTACTTATCAGTATAAATCAATTAAGCTCTTCATAGCTCACTTCACAAGTAGCAAAATATTCTTTCATTAGCTACGAGAGCAGAAGCTCGATAATACCGAATATTTATCCTTTATTATAGAATTATTATTTTAAAGCAAAATGCTTTATATTCTTTAAATTTTAAGATTATTATTTTTGGATTTATAGCTTACTTCTTATTATTGAGCTTTATAATCGGGGTTTCCAGCAATAGCTTCTACGTCAAATTTGCACTGGCCGAAAGCAATCCAAAAATATCCTTGCAGACCCCAACTAGTTCCCCAAGCGTTTGCTGCTATTCAGTAGTTTGTTCCGTTCTGATTACCCCATCCAATCACTTTAACAGAAGTGTATCCTATAAGTTTCCCCGTCGTATGCTTATAAACACCTCCTTTATAAGTCAAAAAATCTTGATAAACTTCCATATTAACTTCAACTGGCCCTCCTGTTAAAATTCCAGCTTGAATTTCTGGTTGGCCTTGGAATGTGTAAATTTTTTTGACTTTAAATAAGGTAAATGGAGCAAGGGGGTGGCACAAACTAGGGCATTGACTACTGCCTATCAAGCTGAGAGGAGTGCAACTTGCTTTAGGTATTCCAAATTGCTTTAAAAAGTTCCAAGCTGAATCAGTTGTTCCTTCAATGCATGAAGGAGAAGCTAGACTGCAAAGTACAATAAATGCTGCCGATAGCTCATTATTTACGGTACCGTTTGAAGCAATGCAAAATCTGTCTGAAAGAGAATCAGCAGCTGCAAACGCCTGGTCAAGCATAAAACACACCCCCACCACCAACCTATTAATTACCAAATTTTAATTATAAAAAAATTAATTATGTTGTAATTTATAACTAAAGTTCGATTGAAACTTGATTTGCAGCATTTTTTATAATAGTATCGATACTAAATCTACAATAAATATAAACAATTTTTTTTATTTAGGGAAGATAGTTTTTTATTTGTGATCTTTAATTGCTTATATATGCTTTATACTAGTGCTAGGTTAGAGATATAGGGCTCCATACTCATAAGAATAAATTTAAATAAATTTAATTAAATTATGGGCTTCATACTTATATATAATTAAATAAATTATTTCATTATCATATAATTTACAATAAATTTATTAATTTTAATATAATTCAATTTAAAATTCAATATATATATAACAGATTTAGTATTGATAATATTTTAAAATATGCAACAAATCATGTTTTAATTCAACTTTAGCTATAAATTACAATATAATTAATGTTTTTATAAATAAATTAGGTAATTATTAGGTTGTTGAGAGTGTTTAATACTTGATCAAACGCCCAGCCAGCATGGCAATCGCTATCATTTTGAATTGGATGAATGCAATTTGGCCATTGTTGCCTCGAATCGAAAGTTGCTGGAAATGAGAGGTAATTTAATAGTTCACCTCAATCGTTGTTTGAAAATTTTTGAGACCCTATTGTTGGAGCTACTCTCTGCTTGGCTTCAGCAACTGTCATATTGCCAACCCAGTCAGAAGAAGCAGTCCATGAGTCTTGAACTCTATTAATTTCGTCAATCATTTCTTGTGGGGCAACAAGGTCTGAATCTTGAAACAGAATAGGTCCTGAAAAGGCTAAAGCACAAATTGAAGCAAATAAAAGATATCTCATTTTTATTATAATTATTTCACCTTGTACATTTCATCACCATATCAACAATAATATGGTGAATTATATTAAACAAAACTATGATGAGCTAAAAGGGCTCGATGTGCTTGTCGAGTCATTGCAATATCGGATTTCTGACTAGGCTCATTATAATATTCTTTTAAAACATTAAACAATTATAAATAAAATTTACAGCAAGTTTAGGGTTAGATTAAGGGCCTGAGGGCACCTCGGTTTTTTCTAAAATATAGCCTAGAATACTCTTAAAGTTATAGTTTAATTAGTACTTAAGTAATAACTTTATAAATCTTTCAGCAAAATAAAATAGTTCGTAATATACAAGCCTTTATATTTAATTTATATTATTTCACCACGATTGTTTTATTTTTATCTCGCCTACAAAATGGTGAATTTTCATTGAGTAAATAGTGTTTTATTTAAATATATAAATTGGAGTCCATTTTAAGAAATTACTACCAGCAAGGAACTTTGACGTTTTTATAAAAGCAACTAGAAGAGGAAGAAATTATTTAGTTTCAGCACAATTTATCAATTGCAATAATTTTTCACTAAAATGGTAGAGTAAATAAAGAAAGCATACTTAAGTAAGTATTTTATTAACTCAATTTTTAAAATTATATGTATTTAATAAATTAGCGTCTGCATAGCAAGCTCTAACGAAATCACATTTTTTTAAATCTTCCTTTCTTTTCATAAGTTTTGAAACAAGATACAATTAGAAAAGTTCTTCTGTAGATAAAGTATATTCCATAACTTCTTTTTAGTTCTTAAAGTAGAATTATTCCAATATTAGAAGAAGACTGATAATTTCTTGCATAAACCTGAAAAAGTAGAAAAAAGAATTAAAAATAATCTTATAATAAATAGCAAAGAAAGCGATTAGAGATAAATAATCTGCATTTATATGAAAGTAAGCTACTTATCAGTGTTAATCAATTAGGCTCTTCATAGCTCACTTCACAAGTAGCAAAATTTACTTTCGTTAGCTACGAGAGAAGAAGCTCGATAATAGCGCATTTTTATCCTTTATTATAGAATTATTATTTAAAGCAAGATGCTTTATATTCTTTTAAGATTATTATTTTTGGATTTATAGCTTGCTTCTTATTATTCAGGTTCATAATCAGGTTTTCCAGCTATAGCTTCAACGTCAAAATTGCACTGACCGAAAGCAATCCAAAAATATCCTTGCAGACCCCAACTAGTTCCCCAAGCGTTTGCTGCTATTCAGTAGTTTGTTCCGTTCTGATTACCCCATCCAATCACTTTAACAGAAGTGTATCCTACAAGATTCCCCGTCGTGTGCTTATAAATACCTCCTTTATAAGTCAAAAAATCTTGATAAACTTCCATATTAACTTCAACAGGCCCTCCTTTTAAAATTCCAACTTGAATTTCTGGTTGGCCTTGGAATGTGTAAATTTTTTTGACTTTATAATAGATAATAATGTCAATGGGGTGGCATACAGTAGGGCATATTTTACTTGTAGCTATCAAGCTTTGTGGCATGCATCTTTCTGACATTGTTCCATATCTTTTATAAAATTCCAAGCTAAATCAGTTGTTCCTAAAGTGCATGAAGGCTTTTCTAATAGGCAAAGTACAATTTCTGCTGCCGATAGCACAACATTTACGGTACCGTTTGAAGCAATGCAAAATCTGTCTGAAAGAGTATCAGCAGCTGCAAACGCCCAGCCAGCATGACAATTGTCATCATTTTGAATTGGATGAATGCAATTTGGCCATTGTTGCCTTGCATCAAAAGATGCTGGAATTGAGATGCTATCTAATAGTGCACCTCGATTTTTTTTTAAAAATTTTTGAGACCCTGGCCTTTGAGCTGCTCTCTGCTTGGCTTCAGCAACTGTCATATTGCCAACCCAGTCAGAAGAAGCAGTCCATGAGTCTTGACTTCTATTAATTTCGTCAATCATTTCTTGTGGGGCAACAAGGTCTGAATCTTGAAACAGAATAGGTCCTGAAAAGGCTAGAGCACAAATTGAAGCAAATAAAAGATATCTCATTTTTATTATAATTATTTCACCTTGTACATTTCATCACCATATCAGCAATAATATGGTGAATTATATTAAGCAAAACTATGATGAGCTAAAAGGGTTCGATGTGTTTGTCGAATCATTGCAATATCGGAATTTCTGACTAGGCTCATTATAATCTTCTTTTAAAACGATAAACAATTATAAATAAATTTTACAGCAAGTTTAGGGTTAGATTAAGGGCCTGAGGGCACCTCGGTTTTTTCTAAAATATAGCCTAGAATACTCTTAAAGTTTATATATTTTTCTATTTAAAAATAAGGAAGCGGATTACTTTTGATTTTGTTTAGCCGTAATTATTATATGAAGCAGTGTATTTAAATTCATCATTATTATCCAATTTATGGACAAATTGATGAATAGTAAAATTAATCAATTTATTTATGAGAGTAAACAGAACCTCCAGTTATTGCCTGCAAGCCAAATTCGCACTTATCAAAAGCAATCCGAAATATCCTTGCAGAGCTCAATTAGTTCCCCAAGCATAAGCCACAGTTCAATAGTTTGTTCCATTCTGAGTACTCCATCCAATAACTTTAACAGAAGTATCCTGCAAGATTCCTCGTCGTGTACTTATAAATACCTCCTTTATAAGTCAAAAAATCTTGATAAACTTTCATTATAGTCTCAACAAGCCATCGTTTTAAAATTTCAGCTTTAATAGATAATGAACCATTGTATGTTTTAATATTTTCGGCTTTATATGATTTCAATTGTTCTGATGATGAGGTATATTTTTCAGGGCATGGATATTGTTTATCAAGCAAACTAAGAGGGAGGCAGCTAGCTGTAGTTATTACGTATTTCTGTTAAAATCTCCAAGCTATTTCGAGTGTTCCTCCATTGCATGTAGGGTTTATGGTTATGAAATTGAAATTTGCAAGTTCTACTATAGAAATTTCCCATAGATGGCACTGTTTGCCCTTGATTTGCCCACTGGGGAAATTTTTTGGTTTCAACCAGTACCATATGGTTTGGTCAAACCAAAGAATTTTCCTCATGGACAAATCAAGGGCAAACAGTTCCATCTATGGTAAATTTCTATAGCCATAGTACAACATTAACAGTATTATTTGAAGCAATGCAAAGTTTGTCTGAAAGAGAATCAGCAGCCGCAAGCCAGTCAGCATAACACATATTATCATTTTGAATTGGATAAATGCAATTTGGTCATGCTCGAAATATGTTGAATTTGAGAGGTTATCTAATAGTGCACCTCAATCTTTTTTTGGAAATTTTAGAGACTCTGGCATTGGGCTACTCTCTGCTTAGCTTCAGCAACTTTCGTTTGGCCAATCCAGTCAGAAGAAACAGCCCATGAGTCTTGAATTCTATTAATTTCGTCATCGATTTCTCGTGGAGCAACAATGTCAGAATCTCAAGCAGAATAGATCCTGAAAAGGCAAAAGCATAAATTGAAACAAATAAAAGATATAGGGGTTTCCCCTATATCTCATTTAGCATTATAATTATTTCACCACATAAATTTTATTTCCGCATCAACAATAATATTGAGAATTTTATTAAACCAAAGAATGGCGAGATAAATGAGGGCTAAATACGTCTATTTGAGTAATTACAATATAGGGATTACTAATATTTGATTTATTCTGAATTAAATGGCTTAACTATTGCTATTGTTAAAGTTATTCATTAATTTTATTAAATATAAAAAATTTCTCACGAATTTTAATGTTTAAAAATTAAATATTCTCAAAGTTATTTCCCTATAAAATTTTTGGATGCTTTTAAGGATCTTCTTTCTGATAATTTAAATAGGCAAGCAAATGAGCTATCAAAAGAATAAGGCTATAAATAATATTTAGATTAATTGTCTTAACGTACTTATTTGAGCAATAATCATATAGCTCAAAGCTTTACATCAAAATCAAAACACACTTTAGGAATAGCATAAGTTCTAGCAAAAGTTGCTTTTTCAAAGTTAAACTGAATAAACTATTTTTTAAAAAAATTATCAAGAGCTTAAAAACTTTAGGACTCTTCGTTATGGCTAGCAATCAATGAATCAGCAGACTTTGCCACACATACTTTTTAAATTAGCTCAAAATAACTGAAATTGAAATTTAAAGGATATAAGTATTTATGAAGAAAGTTATTAGATTTTCGGATTAGCAGCTCCAGCTACAGCTTCTTTATCAACTTCGACTTGACCGAAAGCTATCCAAAGGTATCCTTTCTGCCCCCAAAGAGTTCCCCAAACGTTTTGTGCAATTCAATAGTTCGTTCCATTCTGATTACCCCATCCAATCACTTTAACAGAGCTCATACCTATATACTTCCCCAATGTATGTTTATAAATGCCTCCTTTATAAGTCAGTAAATCTTCATAAACTTTCAGAGTAGTTTCAATAGGTCCTCCTGCTAAGATTGCAGCTTGCATAGAGCTCGGTCCAGCGTATGTCTGCATATACGCAGCTTTGTAATATACAAATCTTGAGTGATCATTGCAATAATTAGGGCATGGATCGTCTAGACTTCATATATGATAAGGAACGCATTTTTCTGTAACGGTTCCACTTTCTACCAAAAATTGCCAAGCTGCATCAGCAGTTCCTCCATTACAGTTCATTTCTACGGGATCTAGTATGCAAACAAGGAGAAATCCCGGAGACAGCACAACATCAATTGTGCCATTAGTAGTAATGCAAAATCGATCTGCAAGAACACCAGTAGCTGAATATGCCCAACCACCATCTTAACTTAGTAACCATGACGTTTAACGTCTCCTACGGGGTTGCTCTTCCAGGACTACCACCACGCTCTCGTCGCTCGGGGCCCACTAGTTGCTGGGACAGCTAGCTTTGATCTCCAACGTGCGCCTCCTGCGCGATGTTCCGCCTTCGACGGCTCATGAATGAGCTACTTTCTCTGTAACGAAGGTTGCCTGCTAGGAAATTCCAAAAAATGGAATATTTGGCCGACTTTCGGCAAAAAGGAAAACTTGTAGCCCGGGCGAAACTCCCGGTTTCTCGCTAGAGGCTTGCCCGAATGGCCTAGGAATTACCTGTAGGCACTGCTGGGCTTCCCCTTTCCAACTCCAAGCCTCCTTTTACCTCGAGGTAAAATCCTAACCTGAGAACGGACTAGGATCAGGCTCTGTACACTGCCAGAATTGCTTACCTGATATTGTTGTCCATCTCTAGCTAGGCAAAACCTTGCCGGATATAATTAAATAGGGCTCGAAACTGTCTGGCCGAAAGGCCAGACTCAAGTTGAGACGCCATATTTAATTATGCCCAACCACCATCACATCCTTCATCGTTCTGAACTGGATGAATGCACTTTGGCCACTGCTGTCTTGAGTCGAAAGATGCTGGGATTGAGAGGTAATCTAATAGCGCACCCCAGTCTTTTTTTGGGAACATTCTTGGCTTTGGTTCTGAGGTCAGCAGCTTACTTTTAGCTTTAGCAATTGTCACTTGGCTGAGCCAGTCAGTAGAAGCAGTTCATGAGTCTTGAACTCTATTAATTTCGTCAACCATTTCTTGCATAGCAATCAGATCTGGATCTGTAGGCTTGACAGCAGGTCCTGAAAGAGCTAAGACAAAGATTGATAAGAACAAAAGATGTCTCATTTTCTTGTTCTAATTATTTCACCATGAATATTGTAATTTCATATCAACAATAATGTGGAGAAATTGTTTTTATATTATCACCAAAATGATGACGAGTAAAGAAATAACTATACTTTAAGTAAATAGAGCCTATTTAAAGTTATTGAGTAGCAAAAAGATAGTTCTAGAGTTATTTTTAAAGGCTGAGTGGAAAAGAAATAAAAACGATCTAATAAGTTCTTATTCCTGATTAGTTTAATAAACTTATGGAATTGATGATTATTCTATATCATAATAAGTAACATTAAGTGAGCCTAAAATAGGGGGAAAGCGGAAAAAACTTCGATGAAGTTTTCCCACCTATTTTTCTTCAGTCAGAAATGTAAGAAGAAGCAAAAAATGTTTTTAGGGTGAAAAAAAATTCAAACACTTCATCGAAAAATAATACGAACTAAAACAAATTATATTAAATAGAGTAATGACATAATTGCAATATATACCAATGAGCTTTTTATTATTTAATAATTAAATCTATAGCACGAAGCATAAATGAATAGCTATAAATAAGAATATTTAGATTAATTTTTTAAAAGAAGATATTTGAACAATGATCATAAAGCTCAAAGTTTTGCAATAATCAGAACAAACTTTAGGAATAGCATAAGTTCTAGCAAAAGTTGCTTTTTCAAAGTTAAACTGAATAAACTATTTTTTAAAAAAATTATCAAGAACTTAAAAACTTTAGGACTCTTCGTTATGGCTAGCAATCAATGAATCAGCAGACTTTGCCACACATACTTTTTAAATTAGCTCAAAATAACTGAAATTGAAATTTAAAGGATGTAAGTATTTATGAAGAAAGTTATTAGATAATCGGATAAGGAGCTCCAGCTACAGCTTCTGTATCAACTTGACACTGACCAAAAGCTATCCAAAGATATCCTTTCTGGCCCCAAAGAGTTCCCAAAACGTTTTGTGCAATTCAATAGTTCGTTCCATTCTGATTACCCCATCCAATCACTTTAACAGAGCTCATACCTATATACTTCCCCGTTACATGCTTATAAATGCCTCCTTTATAAGTCAATAAATCTTCATAAACTTTCAGAGTAGTTTCAATAGGTCCTCCTGCTAAGATTGCAGCTTGCATAGAGCTCGGTCCAGCGTATGTCTGCATATACGCAGCTTTGTAATATAGCTATTGCCCGAGGATGGCGCTATCTTGCGCCATCCTCAGGCAATTCTAAAATGGCCCCACACCGGAATCGAACCCACGTGTGGGGCCATTTTTGGTATGTGGAGAACATCGACTTCCACGCACCAAAATGGCCCCACACGTGGGTTCGATTCCCGGTGTGGGCCCATTTTTTAAAATTGTCCGAGGATGGTGCAAGATAGCGCTATCCTCGGGCAATAACTATATACAAATTTTGACAGATTATTGCAATGATTAGGGCATGGATCTTCTGCACTTCATATATGATAAGGAACGCATTTTTCTGTAACGGTTCCACTTTCTACCAAAAATTGCCATGCTGCATCAGCAGTTCCTCCATTACAGTTCATTACTACTGGATCTATGATGCAAACTAGGAGAAATCCCGGAGACAGCACAACATTAACTGTGCCATTAGTAGCGATGCAAAATCGATCTGCAAGAACACCAGTAGCTGAATATGCCCAACCACCATCACATCCTTCATCGTTCTGAACTGGATGAATGCAGTTTGGCCACTGTTGTCTTGAGTCGAAAGATGCTGGGATTGAGAGGTAATCTAATAGCGTACCCCAGTCTTTTTCTGGGAACATTCTTGGCTTTGGCTCTGAGGTCAGCAGCTTACTTTTAGCTTTAGCAATTGTTACTTGGCTGAGCCAGTCAGTAGAAGCAGTTCATGAGTCTTGAACTCTATTAATTTCGTCAACCATTTCTTGCATAGCAATTAGTTCTGGATCTGTAGGCTTGACAGCAGGCCCTGAAAGAGCTAAGGCAAAGATTGATAGAAACAAAAGATATTTCATTTTATTGCTCTAATTATTTCACCACGAATATTGTATTTTAATATCAACAATAATGTGGAGAATTTATTTTATATTATTACCAAAATGACGAGTAAAGAAATAATTATATTTTAAGTAAATAGAGCCTATTTAAAGTTATAGTAGCAAAGAGATAATTCTAGAGCTTATTTTCAAAGCTGAGTGAAAAAGAAATAAAAACGATCTATTAAGTTCTTAATTCTTATTAGTCTTAATGAGCTTATGGAATTGATGATAATTCGTTATTTTCACAGGGAACATTAAGTGAGCCTAAAATAAGAATATTTAGATTAATTTTCTAAAAGAATTTATTTGAGCAATGATCATATAGCTCAAAGTTTTACATTTAATCAAAACAAACTTTAGGAATAGCATAAGTTTCCGGAAAGCTGATTTTTCAAACTTAACTTGAATAAGCTATTTTTTAAAAAAATTATCAAGAGCTCAACAAACTCATGAACTCTTTTCGTTATGGCTAGCAATCAATGAATCAGCAGAGTGTGCCACACATACTTAAAATTAGCTCAAAATAACCGAAATTGAAGATTTAAAGGATCAAGTATTTATGAAGAAAGCTAGTTATTTTTAATTTTAGGATCTCCAGCTATAGCGTTTGTATCAACTTCGCACTGACCAAAAGCTATCCAAAAATATCCTTTCAGGCCCCAAAGAGTTCCCCAAACGTTTTGTGCAATTCAATAGTTCGTTCCACCCTGATTGCCCCATCCAACCACTTTAACAGAGGTATGACCTATATGCTTCCCTGTTGTATGTATATAAATGCCTCCTTTATAAGTCAGTAAATCTTCATAAAGTTTCAGATGAGTTTCAATAGGTCCTCCCGCTAAGATTGCAGCTTGCATAGAGCTTGGATTAGAGTATTTCTTCACATTGCTAGCTTTGTAATATATATGTATTGCATTAATTTTCTTATAGGAATTGCCCGAGGATGGCGTAAGATCGCGCCATCCTCGGGCAATTCAAAAAATGGCTCCACACCGGGAATCGAACCCACGTGTGGGGCAATTTTTGGTGCGTGTAAGTCGATGTTGGCCAAACACCAAAAATGGCCCCACACGTGGGTTCGATTCCCGGTGTGGGGCCATTTTTGAATTGCCCGAGGATGGCGCAAGATACCGCCATCCTCGGACAATTGGTATATCAAGCATATGCATGTCATTTTGAATTTGGTATGTGAAAGCTGACTGTGCGTTTCAAAACGCAGATTTTAGTGCGGCAAATTCATAATTTGAAATTTCATATGAAAATGGCGTGTATAACGTCCATAAGAAATTTTACCAACGGATATACAAATTTTGAGTGATCATTGCAATGATTAGGGCATGGATCGTCTGCACTTCATATATGATAAGGAACGCATTCTTCTGTAACTGTTCCACTTTTTGACAAAAATTGCCAAGCTGCATCATCAGTTCCTCCATTACAGTTCATTATTATGGGATCTATGATGCAAACTAGGAGAAATCCCGGAGATAGCACAACATTAACTGTGCCATTAGTAGCTATGCAAAATCGATCTGCAAGAACACCAGTAGCTGAATATGCCCAACCTCCATCACATCCTTCATCGTTCTGAACTGTATGAATGCAGTTTGGCCATTTTTGTCTTGAGTCGAAAGATGCTGGGATTGAGAGGTAATCTAATAGCGTACCCCAGTCTTTTTCTGGGAATATTCTTGGCTTTGGCTCTGAGAGCAGCAGCTTACTTTTAGCTTTAGCAATTGTTACTTGGCTGAGCCAGTCAGTAGAAGCAGTTCATGAGTCTTGAACTCTATTAATTTCGTCAACCATTTCTTGCATAGCAATCAGATCTGGATCTGTAAGCTTGACAGCAGGTCCTAAGACAAAGATTGATAGAAACAAAAGATATCTCATTTTCTTTTTCTAATTATTTCACCATGAATATTGTATTTTAATATCGACAATAATGTGGAGAATTTGTTTTTATATTATCACCAAAATGGCGACGACTAAAGAAATAATTATATTTTCAAGTTAAATAGCACCAATTTAAAGTTACTATAATCAACTTGCAAATTATTTATTGAGGCTGAGTGGAAAAGAAATAAAAAGGATTTCAGTTCTTATTTCTTATTAGTTTTAATGAGCTTATTAAATTGATGATAATTCGTTGTCTTCACAGGGAACATTAAGTGAGCCTAAAATAGCAGTCATGTCAATTTCAAATAGGAACCGGGCTTGTCAATGCCTCTCCAATTTTACCTTTTTTACCTTTTTTATATTTTAATTTATTATATTGAAGTTTATATAAGCTCTATGCAATAAGGAGCCGCATAATTTTAGATATTTATTTATATATCTAGTATCTTATCTTTTATTCGCAAATTATGAGTTTTTTCGTGATGCTTATTTATAAAGTGTGCTGAATATAAGTTGCCAGTTATTGAAGGATTTATCCTTTGGAGCGGTATCATAGTGCACAAAAATAACTCTCTATTAAATCAAAGAAGATCTCCCCACCAAAATATTACTTTATATCCTTATAATAAAGACAAATCAATTGAGTGTTCTAATTCAATGCAATAGAAATATTAAAAAAAAAATTAATCGGAAAGCACGCAATTCCAAGGGGCGGATATTGATTTTAAAAATATAATAAATAAAAACTATTATCATTAAACATTAGGCGATCCAGTTACAGCTTGAGTATCAATTCCACACTCTCCAAACACAATTCAGAAATATCCTTTCATACCCCAAAGAGTTCCCCAGCAGTTGGCAGCAATCCAATAGTTCGTTCAGCTTTGATTTCCCCATCCTATAAGCTTTACATTGAAAGTTCCTACAAGATTTCCTTTAGTGTGCTTGTAAATACCTCCGCTATATGTCAAGAAATCTTCGTAAATAGTAGTCTCAACTGGGCCATTTACCAAGGTTGCAGCTTAGATAGACGATACACCGCTATAGGTGTTAACAGACGCAGCTTTATAAAATTGAAGTGATGCTCTTGAGTTGCATTTAGTAAGGCATGGACTATCTATACTATCCATGGAAAGGAATGCAAGATGCTAAAGGACTTCAATATTGCTTAAGTCATATCCTCCGCTACATCCGTTATCGTATTGGATATCACAAGCTATTAGATACCCTAGGAGACAGCACAACATTAATGTTTTTATTTGAAGCGATACAAAGTCTGTCTAAAAGATCTCGATAGCTGCATATGCCCAGCCACCATAGCATCCATCATCATTTTGAATAGGATGAATACATTCAGGCCATTGGATTCTTGAATCAAACGATGCTGAAACTAAGAGATAGTTTAAGAACGCACCCCAATCATATTCTGGAAATTCTCTAGATTTGGGTTGTAAGGAAAATTTACGTCTGGCTTCAGCTATTGTCATTTGGTCAACGCACTCAGCAGAAGCAATCCATGAGTCTTAGGTACTGTTGATTTCGTCAGTCATTGCTTGTGGGGCAACAAAATCAGAATCTTTAGGCTGAACAGCAGGGCCTGATTAGGCTAAAACAGAAAGTGTAAAAAAAGAAAAATATTTCGTTTTTTATATAAATTTAAGATTTTATCTCCTCATCGCCTATAATATGGCGAATTTTCAATAAATATATAAAATTTAATGCCAAATTAAGGCAATTCAAACCTAATCATAAGCAATTGTAATGTTTTTAATTATAGCAAAAATATTATAAGACTACAAAAGAAGAAAAATAAAATAATTTTATATTTTAAACAAGAGCTTCATTTATAGATGACAAAACTATCAATATATACCTATTAAGTAGATTATATAATAAATTTTACAAATGAAAATTAGAATTGGTTTAAAAATCTCAAATGTATGATTTCTAAAACTCAGCACTCAATACGATTCGTATATCTAACTCCCCCCCCCCCCTCCGTGAGCGAACAAAACCATTAGAAAAATCGCCATTTTTTGACCAAAAACCCACCCTCCGTGAGTGAACAAAAATTTTTTTAATAGAAAAAATTTTAATGGAAAAAAATTTTGATATATAAGTGATAATTAGTATAATGAAATCTAGAGCTAATTCTGTTTAATTTTAAACAAATTGCGTTTTAAAACATAAATTTTGCAAATTAAATTAATATTTGCTTCCCAATTTTTGCAAATTAGGATTTTTTTAAATTTCGAAAAAAATATTTTTTATAAAATTTATATATAAATTTTTTTTAAAAAAAAAAATTAACCCCCCTCCGTGAGCGAACAAAATTTTTTTGTTCGCTCACGGAGGGGGGGGGGGGGAGTAAGATAAAATGTTTCTATTTCACTATAAAATGACTTTTATGGCATTAAGAGCAGTTTTAATATATTTTTATTATTAAACTATTCTTTTTCATATATCATCTAAATCCAAATATAGTTGTAGAAATAAAGCAATCTTTATATAATTTTTATCCAATAAATTAAAATAATTGTCCTGAATTTAAAACAATTTATTTGAAGTTTAACTTATTAGATAGAAATGGGATCTTTATTCAGCAGGGGTTCTGGGGAATGCAAGCTTTTTGGAGATTTCGGATGGTTTATTCAAGGAATCCTAGGATTTCTATCTTTTTCCTCCCTGATAAGTAATTTTTACACAGTAAAAAAGTACACCGAAAAGCCCTGCCGAAGCTGAAAAATTTGGTTCATGGACACTTCAAAGCAAGGCCTCAGCGCAGGGCTACTTCACATGCTGAATTTAGCAGTGGCATATATGATCGAACACAATAACCCTGAATCCAACCAATGCACGTGGTATTTTCTGAATTTCGCGATTGACACATTATTGGGGATGGCAATATGTTATCTTCTCCTAAACTTAATTGAGGGGTTATTTTCTAAATCCGAAACATTTTCTTTTACCTCTGGATTCTATGGAACTCCTCCTAGATGGGGACTATGGGCTTACCAGGTTTGGCTCTGACTGGGGATTACTATTATAACTAAAGGCGTTTTAATCGGAACTGTGCTTCTATTCCATGAAGCCTTGGAATTTATTGGAGATTTGCTATTAAGCCCTATATCGGATTATCCAAACTTAGAGCTAATGATGGTAATGATTGTGATTCCTTTTATATTGAACTCTTTAATGTTTTGAATTACAGATAGCTTTTTGAAGAACACCAAGAACCAAATAGCTGAAGTTAAAAAATCATCAGCTATTTCTATGGAATTACTTGAAAATGATGACACAAGTACGAGGGATGAGCTCAGCGTGGATGATGGCTATGGGATCAATTAACTGATGAAATAAATAGAGGTTTAAGAAACGTGTAAATAAATAGGATAACATGGAATAAGCCTAAGATAGCACCATTTCCTAATAATAATATTAGATGCCAGAGCAGACCAAGCCTTGCTATCTAATAATTGATTACGAAGTGCTATCCCCTCCATCCAACCAAGAAATTGCCAAGATTTTAGAAAAAGGCACAGAAGAAGAAAAAATTGACGCGATGAAAACCTTGATATTAATGATACTTCAAGATGATCACTACCCCAGAATGATAATGACAATAGTCCAGCACGCAATGAGGGTGGAGTCCAAAGAAATGAAAAAATTACTTCTACTTTACTGGGAAGCCATCGAAAAAACCAATCCAGACGGGACCATCAAAGATGAAATGGTCATGCTCTGCAATGCTTTAAGGAACGACCTACTTACTCCCCCCCCCCCCTCCGTGAGCGAACAAAACCATTAGAAAAATCGCCATTTTTTGACCAAAAACCCACCCTCCGTGAGTGAACAAAAATTTTTTTAATAGAAAAAATTTTAATGGAAAAAAATTTTGATATATAAGTGATAATTAGTATAATGAAATCTAGAGCTAATTCTGTTTAATTTTAAACAAATTGCGTTTTAAAACATAAATTTTGCAAATTAAATTAATATTTGCTTCCCAATTTTTGCAAATTAGGATTTTTTTAAATTTCGAAAAAAATATTTTTTATAAAATTTATATATAAATTTTTTTTAAAAAAAAAAAATTAACCCCCCTCCGTGAGCGAACAAAATTTTTTTGTTCGCTCACGGAGGGGGGGGGGGAGTTAGTCCTAATGAATTTGTGAGGGCCAAAACTCTTCGTTTAGTTGCTAAGATGAAGTATAGAGAAATGATGGACAGCTTGCTTCAGCCTGTGGTCGACAATCTGAATCATCGCCACCCATATGTGAGGAGAAACGCCGTTATGTGTGTTTACAGTATTTATATGTCATTTGGCGACAGCTTGCTACCAGACGCTGTTGAAAAAGTAGATGAACTTTTGAAGAGCGAGACCGATTTAAGTACACGTAGGAATGCATTGCTCTTTTTGTTCGAAGCTCAGCCAGAAGTAGCTATGAAATACTTAAGCTCAGTGTTGGCTGATGAAGAAGATAATAGCTCATCATTTGGGCCAAGCGCTGATATTTTGCAGCTTGTGGTGCTTGATGAACTTAAAAGAGTCTGCAAGGCAAATCCACAGGAAAAAGGAAGACATATGAAATCAATATTCCAACTAGCAAATACCAGCAAGTCTCAAAGCGTGCTTTTTGAGTGTGCGTCTACCATTATTCAATTGACAAAATCCCCTAATGCAGTCAAAACAGCAATTTCTACGTTTATCAAGCTTCTTAATGACCCTAGTGCAGATAATAATGTAAAATTGTTAGTTCTAGAAAAACTAGCCGATATAAGACCACAGTTTCCAAAACTTTTGCAAGAGCAAGCTGTAGATTTGTTAAGATCCTTGTCAAGCCCTTCTAACGATATCAGGAAAAAGTGCTTAGATCTTGTGCTGGAACTTTTATCTTCGCGAAATGTGGAAGAAATTGTAAGGATTCTCAAAAAAGAGCTTCTAAATGTGCAAGGGCAAAAAGAAGAATTCCCATACCAAGAGCTTTTAATTATAGCCCTTCACAAGTGCGCAGTCAGTTTCCCTGATATCACTGGGCAATTAGGACTTGTTGAAGTTTTAATGGACTGTTGTTTGCTTCAAGCTTCAACCTCTGCAGAAGTGGCGAGCTTTGTCCAGCAGCTGATGTCTAGCTATCAGTCTTTACAAAGCAATATTATTGATAAGCTCCATCATATTTTTGCTGAAATTTCTTCTGCGCAGGTGTATAGAAGTGCATTGTGGATGCTATCAGAGTACACAAAAGACCCAGCTAAAACAATAGTTTTGATTCTCAACACAATTGGTGAAGGTCCATTTATCAATAAAAGAGAAAGAATTGCCCATACAGAAGCTGTAAAAGATGAGCAAGAACAAATTCATCGTACAGTGATTTTGCCAGATGGGACTTATGGCACACAGATTATATCAACTTTTGACTTCTCAAGGCCAAAAAGTGTAAGTGGGCTTAGGAAACTGTTGACTGAGGTAGAAGAAGTCGATTTTTATACAAAATCAAGCTGTTTCTAAAATTTAAATTCTATTTTAATTTAAATAAAAATTCACTATAATTAATTATATTTAGTTACCGCAATAGCTATTGCTCTTACAAAATTATTATATAAAGTTGAAGAGAAAAACCGAGAAAACTACAAGCAAGACATCCTATTAATCCTTTGTGGGCTGGTACAGCTCCGAACTTACCCATTGAAAAACAAAGCTGAAAAAGAATACAGTGAAGTCCCATTTTCCATTGACCCTGACAACTTTGAAAGAATTTTACAATGCTTCCAAACACTCACAGGCCTAATATACCCTGGCTGGCTTCAAGGAGGAAAAGAGCTTTACAGCCATTGCCAAACAATTGCTAAACAAATAGAAGAGCAGCTAGAAGACGAAAAGTTTATTACCCAGCCTGACGATTTGCTTACCATTAAGCAGCTTAGAGGAAGAGATGGGATTAGTGATATGGACTTCATTGAAGAAGACGCCTTTAAAGCCATATTCCAAGACACTGATGAAGACTATGGCAAAAGAGTCAGCAGGGTCCGACAACTGACTGGCCTTGGTGATCCAGTCTACGTGGAATGTATGATGAGGATGCATTTATATGACATTGTACTAGAGTTCTCAGTTTTTAACAAATCCAGTGAAACTCTTCAAAATTTGACATTAGAGCTTGCTTCTCAAGGGGACTTAAAAATGGTAGAAAAGCCTTTACCTATCAATTTAGCCCCTGGAAAATCAGCACAGATTAAAGCAAGCGTAAAAGTTAGCAGCTCTGAGGCTGGAGTCATTTTTGGGAACTTAACTTATGACTCTCCGAAAGGAGGAAACCTAAACTTAATCACCTTAAATGAAATCACAATTGATGCAATCGAGTATATACACCCAGCCATCTGCAGTGAGTCTCATTTCAGACAGCTATGGCAAGATTTTAAATGGGAAAGTCCTGTGTCCGTAAATAGCCCTAAAACTAACCTTCTTGAGTATGTTCAAAAACTATCAAAAATGTCTAATATGGCCATTTTGACACCTGAAAGTGTGATGCTTTGCAGTGAGCACTTCTTGGTCTGCAACTTGTATGGACAGTCTAGATTTGCTGAGGACGCTCTTATGAATGTGTCAATAGAAAGAAAAGAAAATGGAATTGCAGGAAATATTAGGATAAGAGCTAAGACTGATGGCATGGCAAAGTGCTTATCCTCTCCCTATGCTATAAGCGAAATATTTTCGAATAAATATTTTTATATAAATATAAATATTTTGATATATAATTAATAAATCGAATAAGAAATATCTTGATAATTTTACGGTAGAATCTTGAAGCAAAATTTTAAAAATTAATTTTGATATTTCTTTTGAGAGTCAACTTTTTAAAAATCATAAAAAATTAGCCATAAAAATTAGCAAAAAAAATTCTTGCCCATGGAGAGAGGAAAGTTAGGAGAACGAGTTGGTGGAATTACCCAACATATTAAATAAGCCCTTCGAAATTAAATAAAATTAAATATGTCTACTGGAGAGCCTACAAAGAGGCAAAAGATAGAAAGTAAAGATCCAATCGAGTCTTCAAATATATTCTTTATATAAAAACTTACTCCCCTATCCTTAAAGAGCCTATAACCCATTCTACTAAGATAGAAGTTTAAAAAAAATATGAACAAATATTGCGAATAAATTTTAATAACCTAAAATTATTTATATTATTAATTTTTTCTTGTAAAATATGATTGCACAGAGCCAGAGATATAGTATGAAATATTAGCAGAAATGCAAGTAACCACATAGAAGCAATTGCATAGTATAATCTCTGAGATTGGCCACTATCAAATATAGGTAGCTCGATTTGAGGCAGGGTAATGAGCATATTTTATGCTTGATTATATAAAAATCGTTCGATTAAGAATGGCACTATAATTCCAAATCTTTACAATGGTATATTCGATCATGGATGGGGGGTTAGTATTTTACTAACGTAACGTTTCGCCCTCTTTTTAATATAAAATACGTCACTAATTTTGCAAATAAAGCATTGATTTTCTATATACTTAAAAATATCTTTAAAAAATCTTTCTCAGAATACTAAATTAGCTGAATCTGCTGAGCTGGCTAGACTTTCTCAAGAAAACGCAAGATTGAGTAGCGAGAATAACAAGCTGAATGACTATATCTCAAAGCACAATAGCTCTTGGAAAAAACTGGTTAGAGATATAAACGCACTATGTCAAGCTTATTCCTATGAAAAGTGTAATATCGAGTTAGTTGATGGCAGCAGCCCATTTTCCTTCTTAATTCAAGACGAAGAAGGGCTTAGTCAGATGTCTGAACTCACTAGAGGTGGGTTTCGGCAGCTCCTAGGCGTCATTTCCAAGCTGAAAAGTGGAATCCCTCAAGACGAAATTGGCAAGAAAAACAGTGAATTGACTGATTCGTACGTAAAAGTGAGTTTTATATAGGCTTGTTCCGACATCAGTGAATATCAGCGAGAAATTCAGCGTCTAAAAGACTTTAGCTTTAAGAAATATAGATGCATAGTGTCCCGCTTAACGTAACTATGAGGTAGCAGCAACAGAGCTTCCCTGTTTTTTATACATAACGGACCCACAGGCTGCTGAAGGCTTCCTACTTCGATTCGCCAGGGCACGCTTGGAAACGGTGTGTTGCCGACTTTGAAGCTCAAAAGTGAGAGACTTCTGTCTTCCTTGACGAAGCGTAGCTTCTAAAGACTCCGTCGTTGGTGAGGCCCTTAAAACTACCTAGGGACTGCAAAGAGAGCAGGCGCCTCCCCTTCAAGCTGCTTAGCTGCCTTGGCCGGGTAGAATTCCCATGTAAAATGAGCTTCATACTTAAAAAATGCAGATCGATACCTCAGGAATGTCGCCATTTTATAATTATCCAGAGACTAAAAGACACATTGTCAAGGACAGTCCAAGAACAGACCCGCACTGAAGCTATCGCTGATGATCTCAAGTCTACCAATCAGTCTTTGACTACTAAATTAAGTGCGGTGGAAATTGCGCTAAAATGTAAGTGCCCCTGCCGATGTGGCGCCCGCAAATCAGAGGCAGCAACCACTGAGGAGGACTCTCAAGATATAAAAGAACTCAAAAATTCCCTCGGCAAACTTCAAGACGAAAGAGACCACCTAAAAACAAATCTTGAAGAGCAGATACAAAGAGCCCAGAAAATGCAAATAGAGCTAGAGGTCTCTGAGGAGCGGTTTGTAAGGACCAAGGCTTTTAGAAGCTTGATAGCCCAGGCGAAGACCATGATAAAAAACCACGATACCATTAAGAAGAAAAATGAAGAGCTTCAGAAAATCAATGACGAGTTCAATGAAGCCAAAGAAAGGGAAATCGCAGGAGTTATCGCTGAAGAGGAAAAAAAAATTCTAGCTCTCTATGAAGAGATAGGAGCCTTAAAAAGCAAAAACATTAATATCGCAAAAGAAAGAGATGAGGCTAGATTTGAGTATGAAGCGCTAAAAAGGGATAAAAACACACAGAGGGACACAGAGCATTTCCAGAAGCATATTGAAGAGCTAGAACAGCAGAAGCTGAATTTGAAAAAGAAGATTGCGGACTTAAAAAAAGACAAGCTGGAGCTGGAAAATAAAAGTATGGAAGACTTAAAGGTGATTTATGAGCTGAAGGACAATCTTCACTTAAAAGAAATTGAAATCAGCAATATGAAGACAGTTCCAGATGAAAACGTCGCAGGGGAAAACGAAATTGAGCTTGATGTCAGGCTTAAAGAACAAAGAAACCAAATTTTGGAGCTAAAGCAGCACGCAAAAGCCAAAGACCACATAATCGCAAAACTTGAAGGACAGGTAAAGCACTTAAAGCAAGAGGTCAAAAATGAAAGAAAAAACAACGAAAATCTCATAAACGAAATCGAAGTGACAGGCAATGCCTACGAAGAAACCATGAAGAAAAATAAAGTTCTTGTAAACCTTCTTGATGAAAAAGAAAAAAATCACATCCAGCTCATGAACGAAAGAGTCAAAGAAAGCAACTGGAAAACCTTGCGCGAAAAAGAAAAACTAGCCTACGAAGCAATAATCACAAACAAAGACGAAACTATTGCCAAGCTTAAAGACGTAGTCAAAGAAGCAGAAAACAAGCTTAAATTCCAAAGCGATTTTACCGTGTGGCCGAATAAAGACTACATTGATTTTTTTTCCGCCTGCTTTTTGGTAAAATGCACCATTATGTTTATTCGACGTTATACTTTTTAAATATTAAAAACAATTTTTTAAAATTTTTAGTCACTTTCAACTGAAAAAGCAGATGGAAAAAACATCAATGTATTTTTTTCAGTCTCTCCTGATTATTTTACCTCATCTTTGGAAAGCAAGCTTAAAACTTTTGAAGACCGACTGAGGCACTATTACAACCAGAATGAAGAAGTTTTGAGGAAAAATGAAGAGCTAATGATAGCGAAAAAAGAATGGCATGATAAGTTATTGAAGACAGAAAAACTCAGCATTAAAAGTGCGACTGATGCAATACAGTTTCAGCTTATGTATCAGCAAGCTGTCAAACAGATGAAAATCTATGAGGAAAAATGGTGCAAGGCAAAGGAGTATGAGAAATTTACGTCTGCGAATGACATTATCAATAATGAGCTGACGAAGTATAGAGTAAGAAATATTTAGAATATGGTGAGGTGTAGCATTTGTTGCGCGAGACCCAAAGATGCACTGATCACGAAATGTTTTCATACATTTTGCAGGAAGTGCCTTGAGGACAATATCGCCAATAAGAAGAGAAAATGTCCAACCTGCCTGGGAAAGTACACTTTGGATGATGTGAAGGGGATTTTGTGGAAATAACTAATAATGAAACTTTATTAAGCATTTTAGGATGAATTAACTACTACTCGAAATAGCAAAGCAGAACCTTAATTAGCTATTAAAGTCCATTTTTCATAAATCCTAACTCATATATTTTGATATAAAATTCACAAAAAAAATTAATATTTATTATAAAATATGAAATACCTCGTAATTTGTGGTGGAACTGTTAGTGGCATTGGCAAAGGCACCATCGTAAGTAGTATTGGAGTAATATTAAAAGCCTGCGGCTATAAGCTTACTGCAATTAAGATTGATCCATATCTAAATATTGATGCAGGAACAATGAGCCCATATGAGCACGGCGAGGTATTTGTGCTAGACGATGGTGGAGAAGTGGACTTGGACTTAGGAAATTACGAGAGGTTTTTGAACCTGACCCTCACCTGGGACCACAACATTACCACTGGAAAAATATACAAAAATATAATAGAAAAAGAAAGGCGTGGCGATTATCTCGGGAAAACTGTTCAGGTTGTGCCTCACGTAACAGACGAAATTCAGAACTGGATTTTCAGGGTTTCCCAGCAGCCTATTTTTGACAGAGACACAAATGAGGAGTCAAAGCCTGATATCTGCTTGGTAGAAGTGGGAGGGACTGTCGGAGACATTGAAGGCGCGACTTATTTTGAAGCTCTAAGACAGCTTATTTTGAAGGTAGGACTTGAGAACGTTTGCTTGATTTTCACAAGCTTCGTTCCTTATCTTCGAGGATCAGGAGAATTGAAAACAAAACCGACGCAGCATGGAAATAAAGAATTAAGATCACTTGGCCTAATTGCTGATATGATAGTCTGCAGAAGCGAAGTCCCGCTAGATATGGCCACAAAAGAAAAAATCGCTTTATTTACTAATGCAAGACCAGATCGTGTTTTCTGCTGCGAAGATGTGAATACAGTCTATAAGGTCCCAGTCCAGCTTGAAAGCCAAGGGATTTCTAAACAAATTTGTGACAAGCTAAATATAGAATGGCGCGTTCCAAACCTTTCAAGATACATTAGTTATGTAAGCTTATGGGAGAGACTCAAAGAAGACAACACAACAGTGACAATTGTAATAGTCGGGAAATACACAGAAAGCCAAGACGCCTATATGTCGCTTGTTAAAGCTCTTTTCCATGCTGCGATGGCCTGCAAGCGAAAATTGAACCTTACTTGGGTAGAATCTGAAAATTTAGAAAATCCTGAACATCCTGACTGGGAAAAAGTTTATCAAAGTCAAGGAGTTTTGGTGGCCGGAGGATTTGGAGGAAGAGGTGCAGAAGGGAAAATATTGACGGTTAAGTATGCAAGAGAAAATAAAAAACCTATGCTAGGGATTTGCTTAGGAATGCAGATGGCTGTTATAGAATATGCACGAAATGTGCTAGGGCTGAGTGCTAATTCAACTGAAGTTGATGAGCATACAGAGAATCCAGTTATAATTGACATGCCTGATTTTGATAAAGAAAACAAAGGACATACCATGCGACTAGGCTCAAAGCCTACAAGTTTGACTCAAGATTCGTTAGCATACAGGCTTTATAATGGGTCATCTGTAGTATGGGAAAGGCATCGTCACAGATTTGAAGTAAACCCTCAATATATCACTAGATTTGAAGAAGCCGGGCTAATTTTCTCAGGCAAAGACCCTACCAATACCAGAATGGAAGTAGTTGAGCTTTCTCAGCAAACCCACCCATTCTTCCTCGGGACCCAATACCACCCCGAATTCAAGACCTCCCCATTCACCCCATCTCCTATCTACTACGGTTTCATTTTAGCAGCCATTAACCTCTTGCCTTCTGGTTTAATCGACTCGCGGCATATAGAGTTTAATTAAGAAAATTCCTCTAATAATTCACATAAAAATGTTTCCCTGTCCAGAGTTTCCATGGCAGCTTTATGTAGGAAAAGAAACAAACTACCCAGCTAATATCCAACAAGAGCTGCAAAAAGCTGTAAATGAAAGCTTTGATTTCCTCAGAGTCCCTTTATCACACCCAAGATATAGCCAACATCCTGATATTAAAAGAAATAATGCATTTACAAGATCTGACTTTTGCCTTCCCAGTGACCAATGGAATAACTGTATACAAGGGAAATGCAACCCAAATATAAACCCTGACTCAAGCTGCCCGAAATTAAGAGAAAAATGGGAAAAAGAGATGGGAAGACAGATTGACTGGGCAGTCCATTTAGGAGTCAACGCTATTGTACTGCCAACTCCTCAGCTGCATTGCACGAATTTTGCGAGAATTTTGAACCAGTATTTGGAAAAAGGATTTTATTATCAAAAAGTCCACGTGGAAATTCCAGCTGATAAATGGGAAATTTGGAATGCGCTGAGATGCATGGTAGGACCCTCGACTGCGCTTGGAGTGTCTTTAGTAATAACTAAAGAGCTGCCTGAAGAGAAAATATTAGACCGATGATTCGGAGAACCTATCATGAATGTTCACATCCCCAGACACATTTTTCTAAAAAATAAACAGGGGTTTCCAGTTTTGCCAAAAGAGCATCAGGTTTTTATACAAAAATTATTTAAACTAAAAGCATCAGTGCTAATAGGCTCAGCTAGAGATGCAGAACAAATAAGAGGGTATATTTGCTATTTATTCAAAAACCAGCCACGCGTATTTTTTATATAGCTCAATAAAATTCAGTCCTTTTCTATAGACTATTGGGACAATTTGCAAATCCCTTTGCAGCCTTTGATGCATAATTTAGAATCCATGACTTATGATATTTTTGAAAAAGACACTGTTAAATACCTTCTATATGAAAACGCTATTTATTCAGCGTTAAAAGATAATGAAAATTACAGAATTATTATGGTGGTTGGAGCTGGCAGAGGTCCAATAGCATCTGCTGCTTTAAGAGCAGGAAGAAAAGCTCAAAGAAATATAAAGGTTTATGCCCTTGATAAAAATCCTAACTCCCCCCCCCCCCCATCCTTGATCGAACGACTCGCCATCGTTCGATCAAGGATGGGGGTTAAAAAAAAAATTTTCGGGAAAAAAAATTTATATATAAAATAAAAAAACATAGATATTTTGTTTTATTTACTTTTAAATAAGAGGGTTTAGAATATTTAATAATTATTTTTACAGCAAAAAATTGAATTAATTTCATAAAATGCCAATTTTTAATATTTTGATTTATTAGTTACCCCTTTAAATTGTATAAATTTTTATTTGTTCCTTATTAAATTAATTTTTTTTTTAAAAAAATTTTAAAGAATCTGTATTTTATTAGATTATTGAGTTTTTTAGCATATGTTAAATGACTAAATCACTTCGGATGGTCGATTCCGCAGCTTTTTGTCGTCTCAAAGTCTCTGAAAACAACTTCATTATGTGTATCTTCCCAAGCTTTTGATAAATAATATATTTTTATATATATAAAATTGTCATGATATGAAAATCGTTCGATCAAGGATGGGGTTAATCTCCCCAATTTTTAGGAATTTTTACAGTCAATCGTTCGATCAAGGATGGGGGGGGGAGTAATGCGATTGTGACACTTTATAACTTGTTAAGTAAGAATTACATAGGCACTGATTGGGCTGGAGAAAACATTGAAGTAATTGAAAGTGATATGAGGGAATGAAAACCAGAAGAAAAAGCTGATATTTTAGTTAGCGAACTGCTTGGAAGCTTCGGAGATAATGAGCTTGAGCCTGAATGCTTAGAATGCGCAAAACACTTAGTCAAAGAAGGCGGAATCAGCATACCTTGTGAATCAATTTCCTATTTATCCCCAGTATCCTCACAGAAAAACTGAACCAACGCAATCACAGTTGAAAAAGTCCCAGAAACTCCTTATGTTTCTATGCTGCACAATTTTTACTCCCCATGGACAACACAAAAATGTTTTCAATTCAACTATCCTTCCCCTAGCTCAAACTATTCAAGATTTTCTTCTTTTAAATTTCCAGTTGCAACCCCTCTAACAATCCATGGCTTTGGAGGCTATTTTGAGTCAAAATTATATAAAGACATAACACTCTCCACAGTCCCAGAAACACATTCTAAGGATATGTGCTCTTGGTTTCCTATGTATTTTCCAATAAAAGAGCCGATTTTTTGTCCTGGTGGGTCAGAAATTGAAATTTCAGTATGGAGATGCTGTGGGAGCGGAAAAGTGTGGTATGAGTGGGTTATTAATATGTGGAAAGATGGTATGCTGTACAAGTCTTCAGGCCTGCACAATCCGAATGGGAAAACATATTGGATAGGAGTTAGATAAAGCTAGATTAAATAGTTTAGATTATTGTTCATATGATTGCTCGTTAGCTGGGGTCAGAGACCTGAGCCTTTCTCTCGTAACTTCAAGGTTATGCAGAATTTTCCTGACCTCTTCTGTTTCATACTCACCACCTGCAGTTTCTTCTAAAATTTGGATTGGTCTAATTTCAGACTGTTTTTGGCTATAAAGTGCAGTATTTTCTAGCTCTTCCAGCGCTGGGGTCGATTTTTTATATCTGTACTCTTTTTGTTGGATTTCTGCCAGCTGAGCTTTCACGCTTTCAAGCTCCAGGGCAGACTGACAAAGTTTATGAATCCTCTGCCTCACACTCTCATCAATCCTATGTCCACTCAGCGCAAGTAAAACCATTGCAGTGTCTTCTTCTTGTTTTAATTTATCAATTTGGTTTTGCAAACTTGCTATCTCTTTTTTCAGATTTTTTCCTTTAGATTCCTCTTCTTCTTTTACCTTATGCAAATTTTCAATTTCGCTCGTGATTTGCAGGACTTCTTCTTTATCGTGAGCCAGTTTATTTCTACACCTCTGTACTGATTCCATAAGCTGCCTCAGTGTTTGTTCTCCATTACCTATGGCATTTCGCAGCTGCTCGAGCTCACTTTTGTGTTTTGCTTCTTCTTTGTTCATTTTTTGGTTAATTATTTCAATTTCGTTTAAAACTTGGTGCTTGTGAGCTTCAACCCTTTCAAGGGTTTCTGTTAGTTTGGCTACTCTGGTGCTGAGAGATTGCGCTTGCTGTTTAAGAACATTGACAGTTTCTTCTTCAGTTTGTCTTTGGTCTTTGCTGTCATCAAGTCTCTGTTCTTCATTTACAAGCAAGTTTTGCTTTTCTATTAGCACTCGTTCAGTGTTATTAAGCTCTTGTTTTTTCTGGTTCAGCTGGTGCAGGACAGTGTCAGCTTCATAGTTTTTATTGACGATAGTTTCATCAATAGATCTGAGCTCTAATTTATTGTTCCTTATGATTTCTTCTAACGCTTTGAGCTCTTGTGTAGAAGTCTCCAGTCTATTTTTCAGCCTTTCGTACTCGCTTTGTTTTTGTTCTAAATCTGAGTCTAATTGTGCCATTTTTCGGTTTTTCTGGGCGAAATTTTGGCTTAGAAGGTCCACATCTTGTTGGATTCTGCTAAATGTAGTTTCTGCGTTCTCGATTTTGCCTTCAATTTCTTTCATTACTTGCTGCCGATTTTTTATTGCAGATTCTATAAGTTCTCTTTCTAGTAAATCGGCTTCATTTTTTTTCTTTATAAATAACGCATCTTCTTCTTTTCTTGCCAGCTGTGCTGAACAGTCATTTATTAAAGACTGCAAATTATGGACTTCTTTTTGTTTGTCAGCGATCAGTTGTTTGATATTTTCTAGTTCTCTGTAGACTACGACCTGCTCATCAGTTTGCTTGTTTTTTAGCCTGAGAAGCAATTTTTCTTGTTCTTTGATTTCTAGATCTAAATTTTTTGTGCGATCTTCAAGCTTAGCAGCTTGGAATTTTATGTTATTTAGTTCAGCTTCAGAGTCTATTCGGTCTGATTTTAGCTGCTTATAGTGATTTTTGGCAGTTTGGATGTCACTCATTAAATCTTCATATTTTTTGGCTTCAGAGTCGTGGATGGATTGGATGTGCTGGTAATCCCGAAGAGTTTTTTCTCGGAGGTCTTCATAAGATTTGATTGAATCTTTGAGTGAAAATGAGTGCTCTTCTAGCTTGATGTTGTCTCTTTCTAAGCTAGCTTTAAGCTTTTGCAGTTCGTTAGTGGCTTGATTTAGCTGTCTAACTTGCTCATCTAGGGTACGTTTTTCAGACCTTATCATATCAATTTGCAGTTTTTCTTTTTCAATCTGATCTTTTGCTAGCTTGAGTGATTCCCACTCTTCTTGCAGCTCTTTTGTGTTGCTTTCATACATTTCTACGAATTTCTCTTTATTAACCTTAAACCTTTCCACTTTTTCCATATTTTCATTAAGTTCTGCTATAGCTTGTTCAATGCCTCTAACAACTGTAAAAAGATCTGGTGTAGAATTTGCATTAAATTCAACTTCTAATGAATCAGCTACTTTTCTTATTGCAATTAATGCTCTATCCCTTTCATCTTCAGCAGTTCTAACAGTTTTGAGATCTCTTATTTCGCTTCTTGCAGTATGGACTTCTAAATCCAGCTCATATTTATTTTTTCTGATAATTTCAATTTTTTCATTTAATTCATCTTTTAGTAAGGATTGATTTCTGATGTTTTCTTGGAGATTTTCTAGCTCTTTGGTTTTTCTTTCGCAGTCTTCTATCAAGCTTTGATATTGTCCTGCTTTGTGCTCACAATATCCTTTCATTTTGGAAAGCTTGTCTTTTTCACTGGCTTCTTTCAGCTCATATTCAGCTTCTAGCTGTTTAATTTTTTCTTTTAATCGGTTTTGTTCTTCAAGGAGCTCTTCTACTTTAGACTGAGCATTTTTTACATCTTCATTTTCTGAGAATTCTTTTAGCCTGTTTTCACTTACTCCGAGAAAACAAAATCATTGGAAAAATCCCTATCTTTTGTCCAAAAAACCCATCCAGAGAGAGAACAAAAAATTTTTTATGAAAAAATTTGGATATATTTAATATTATAATTTTAAACAAACATTTCAAAACATAAATTTTACAAAATTTTATTTTTAAAAAAAATTAACCCTCTGCGAACGAACAAAATTTTTTTAATCGCTCACACAGGGGGAATTAGCAACCATTGGCCTTCTAATTGCGTTAACTTTTCTTTTGTATCCTGAAGCTCTTTTTCTAGTTTAATTTTATTTTTTTTTGAAATTTCTTCTTGTTCTTTATAAGCGTCAAGCTTAGCGCTGAGTTTGGAAATTTCTTGTTCATATTTTTCAATATTTGGCCTTTTGCTTAGCTCTTCGACAAGTTCTTGGTATTTTGTGGTCAAATGTTGAATCGTAGCTTCATCAATTCTTTTTGAGGCAGCAAGCTCTACATATTGCTCATTTCCTGAAAGTTTTCTTGATAAATGATCCTTCATGTTCTCAGCCCAACGGATAATGGCTTTAGGAATGTCATCTGATTCTCCGTCCCATGGGTTTTCACTTACTAATCCTCATAGTGTTTTTAAGCTTTCCCACATCTTTTTAGCGTGGTTTGTAGATCTTATTGGACTTGGGCTTGATTTACTGAATTTGGTTAGAAGTTGGTCACATTCTTCTATTTTTCTCTGCCTATCTTCTATTAAATATTCTTTTTCTTCTATATTTTTAATATAATCAACTCTTTTTTTGGTGAGTTTTGATAAGTCATTTTTCAGACTTTGCTTTTTCATTTCCAGCTCAGGGATCAAGCTTAGTATTTCTTCTTTTCTCTGGCATAGGGAGATTTCAGTGTCTTTATCGATAGAAAAAGTCTTTGAGTTTCTGTCCGGATTGGTAGATCTCGGCCTTTTAAGATCTCCTGTGGTTTTTCTATATCTTCCAGGTTCTTCTTTTCATCTAGGCGTTGAATCAGAATAGCCTGAGCTTTCTTTCAGGTCAATTATTTCACTTTCTAAAGCACTTATTATTAGACATATAAGAGTGATTTTATTCATAGTGCAAATAGGAATATTTAATAATATTTAAAAATAATTATAGATATTGTAGAGATTATTTGGTTATTTGCGTCATTAAAGTCTTGAATGACATTTTCATTTTAGATTAGATTATTAGATGGGTGTTTTAGGTCCCCGATTCTTTTTGGTGGCATTCTCTTAGGCAAGAGCCCCCTGGCAGCAAAATTGAATTGGGTGGCTTCAAGCAGTTTCAACCCCAGACCCATACCAAAACCCCTGGCTTCTTGGTAGAGGTGTTGCCCTATTGGTCGAAACCTTTCCCTGCACCACCATTTCCAACTTGATCCCCACCAGTGTTGCTCCTCTGTAATAGGAGCCCTTGATTGGAGATCTCCTGTTTAGTCTAGTCTGCATCCCCTTTTTCCAGGCTATCCCTGAATAAATACTCAACAGCTTCCAGATTCGGGCAGACCACTAGAGAATTTGAGCAGGCAATTGACCCTACTCCATTTCCGGCACCCGCCGGCTCAGGTGCTGCTGGCAAAAATAAATCACGAGTAACTCCCTATTGGATAAGACTACAAAACAGTGATTGTTACTTAAGTCCCTTGCTTTGGGATACCAATACTGTTGGGCTAACTCCTGGCTCCAAAAACCATTTCTGGATATATATTGGCAACCGCCACGCGAGAGAAAGGGTCAAAAGGTCATCGCCATTTTATGTATATGGCATTTTCATATTGATATTCCATCTCTGCAATTATTTCTGCAAGCTCTGATATATCACTTTCTAGCTTTTGTCTATTTTTCTCTATAAATACAATGGCATTCTGTCGATTGCATTTGGCTTTTATATTAATTATTTTTGATAATATTTTATGCTCTTAATGGTTATGAGAGAGCTAGAAGAAGAGAGCAAATTAAAAAGTTTATCAGTAAGTGCAACAATTGTGATAAAAAGAGAATATAAAGCTGCATATCAAAGCCTAATAGACTATAATTGTTTCTGATAGACAAATATATTAATGCAAAAAAGTTTATATGACAGGTATTTAACCCTTTTAGATTGGCCTAGTCGCTGCTTTTAGGGTTAATATTTGAATTTTCACCTAAAGTATACTGCCATTTCGTGCATGAAAAGTGACAAAAACGATTGGTTTGTCAATCCTCCATATGATGGTTAAGCCTTTTTTTAATCGTCATTTCAGGCTCAGAGCCAAAAATAGTTCCCAATGCGAATCTTTAAAGATCCAGGAGCTATATTGGTGGGCCAGCATATAGATTCAGTTTGTGATTCACCTATGAGTGGGACTACTTGAGGGAGTTAATAATCTATTATTCTCAAGAGAATTTTCACTTTCATCAAAATCGAATTCATCTCTCAGCCCCATCAGCTGCTCTTCTTTCTGCTGCGACAAATCCCTCGCACTCCCAATTTTCATTTGCAAATTTTCAGACTCATCCCTCAGCTTCTCTGCTTTGCTAAGCAGCAGTTTCATTTCCCTTTTCTTAACATTGATTTTTTCATTAGCATCCCCTTGCAGCGTGCTTTCAATGCTTTCCAATTCCCTCTTAAGTTTCCCAATTTCCGCTTCTATATTTTCTAATTCATTTTTTATTCCATCAATTTGTCTTTCAACCCCTTTAAGTTCTTCTTGAAGTTCCCTTTTTTCTTCTTGAGCCTCACTCAGTTCTCTCACAAAAGTAACTTTATTTTCTCTAACTACCCATGACTCAGGTGGAGGGCCTGAAAACATTCGACTGGCTTGCTGCTTAGTAGCGTTCGTTATTTTGCTGCCATCTAAAGCTACCAAGCTAGGCAAATAGTAAATTACATGTAAATCAGAATCTGGCTGGTTTAGAGCTGGATTTCCGTTTAAAGATAAATCTTCTAAACTGATAAGGGCATTTAAGTTTGCGAATTCTTCAATTTTCGAAATTTTATTTTTATTCAGCTTGAGAATTCGAAGCTGCTTTAGTGGCTCAATCGCTGATTTAGGAATTTCTGTAATATGGTTGCCGCTAAGATTCAAGCTTTGAAGATCTCGAAGTGTATGAAGATTTTCTATTTTCTTTATGTTGTTTTCCATTAAATTTAAGTCTTTTAGCCTTACTAAAGCATCAAGGTTTTCAATTTTGGAAATAAATTGATAACTCAAATCGAGCTCTTGAAGATTTATACACAAATCTAAACCTTCAATTCTCTATATAGGGATTACCCTTATTTTTGCATTGGATTTGGACCGAAAGGAGAGCTTTGATATGCTTTCAAAGTTGGCTTGGCCTGACAATCTGAGTACAAGCTCAGAAGTAATCGGTGCATTTGGTGTTTCCTTTTTCTTATGACGAGGATCCATTTTTAAACTAATTCAATTTGAACTAACTTTTATTTGTAAATGCCTCTTGAACTGTCTAAATTAATAAGAAAATCTTATTAGTGGATACATTAACCGCTTTTGATTCTTTAATATTTATTTTTAAATAATCTTATTTTTGAATTGTATGTAATGGCTAAGACTATATCTTCTTTGCTCCATGTCATTTGATCGGGACTTTTTCTAGCATGTCATTTTCTCGGGGAAATTTTTTTGAATTTTTTTTCCCTCGTGAGACATTTGCTTCAAAAAGCTGTTAAAATCTGATCAAATGTCTCACAAGGAAAAAATTTAGAGCAAATATCTAAAGGAAATGTTTTACTACCAAAAACTCCAAAGAAAAACTTGCAAACATCTTTTTCTTAATATTCGAAATAAATATTTTCAAGCCAAATTCATAGCCTCTTTTTAACCTCTTATAATTTATGCCATCAAAGCTAATATTTTAAAATTATAACATGGACAAACCTGAACAACAACAGTTTAATCGTGCTATAACTTTGCCTGTTGAATTATCGTCACTGCGCAGTTCCCTCCACCAAACTCAATCATCCCAAGACTTAAAACAGACTTCACAGGCTTTTCAAGACCCTGAAGATTGGAAAGAAGAGCGTCAGCTTCTTATCGACATGCTTGAAAAAAACCAAAAATTAACTTTATCGACCCAGCAGAACTGGATCAAGGAAAAAGGAGAGCTGGAGTCCCAGCATAGAATTATAGAGCAAGGATATAAAAGACAAGCTGATAATTACAGAGAAGAAATAAAGCTATTAAAGCTTGAATGTGATCGCTTAAGAAGCACAAAGGGAAGCCAAAAAGAAGGAGACCTTAGAATACAATTAATGAAAGAAATAGAAAGGCTTGAGGCTGCAGGTGAAGATAGAGAGCAAGAGCTGACTGAAGAAATAGAAAAGCTTAGGCAAGAAATTAGAAACTTGACTATGAAGCATGAAGAAAAAGAAAAAAAGTTTAAAGAAGAAAAAAGCTTTTTAACTGCCAAAACCCAAGTCGTTCAAAAAGACAACAGAAGGGCCGATTTTGACTTAAAAAGAAGCTATGATGAGCTCATGCTAAGATTTGAAAAGGCCAATGAAGAAATAGAAAGAAGAAAAGAGGAAACAGAAAAAATGAGAAGTGAATATGAAGACCGAATCAGAGGACTTATCAAGCAGAAAAATGAAGGAGAAGATATTTGGCTAAAAGAAAAGAAAAGCTATATGTCAGGGACAAGCAGAATTGAAGAAGTTATGAAAGAAAAAGAAAAAATGATGGAAACTCAACTTAATGATCTTAAAAAAGCTAACGAATCAGAACTCCAAATTTATGCCAAACAAATCGAAGCCCTAGAGCAAGAAAGAAACAACCTAGAAAAAAGGCTGAAACTTTTAACATCAACCTCAGACCTCAAAGAAAACAAATCAGAATCAGAAGTCGAAAGACTGCGCTCTGCCAATACAAGAATCCTCGAAATCAGCCAAAAGCGAGAAAGCATCTTGGAGTCCCAGCTTGACTCCCTTAGAAATGACATCCAAAATTTGCAAACCCAATTTGAGGCACGTGAAAATATTTTTATTTCTGAAGTCAGTGAACGATCCCACGACCTTGAGAAATGCCACGACATCATTATGCAGCAAGAAAAAATCATTGAAGGAGGAGAAGTCATGTCGGTTAATACTGCATTAAGATCTGAAGTAAAAACTTTGCATGAGCAGCTGCAGGGGAAAAATGAACAAATCCAAAGCTTACGTGAAATGTATATATCAAGCAAACAATCAGAGCGCAGAAGTATAACCCGCGCTATTTCGTCAGCACAAGCACTATTAGATGATGTGGTAAAGCAGCAAAACGCATTTTTAAAGGCAGAATTAGACTATAAAGCAGAGCTTTTGAAGCTTGAAGAACAGTCGAGTTTGACTGACTCCCCCCCCTTTAAATTGGAACTAAAAATTTTGCTCCAATTTAAAGGGGGGGTTAATTTTTTTTTTTTAAAAAAAAATATCAATATAAAATATTTTGTAAAAAAATATAAAAATTTAAAAAAAAAAAAAATTTCAAAAACTTATCGAATTAGATCTATAAATTTGTTTAATAAAACGCTATTTACTCTTTATCCTTTAAAACAAAGCAAGATATAACTAAATTTTCATTATTAGTTAATACGCCACTATTAATTGGTATCAAAATTATTTACACAAAAATTTTTTATTTTTATTGATAAAAAAAATTAAAAAAAAAAAATTTTTGGAAAATTTATCGATCAAAGTGCTAATTTTTGTTTAAATAAGATGTTATTTATACTCTATTCTTTAAAATAAAGCAAGAAATAAGTAAATTTTGAAATTTTATAAAGAATTCCTATTGAATTTATATCAAAACTATTTAAATAAAAAATATCATTTTTATTAAAAAAAAAAAAAAATTTTTTGAAAATTTTGAAAAAAAAAAATTAATTTTTTTTTTTAAAAATTCACCAATTAAGGATAATCAATTTATTTAAATAAGATGCTCTTTATACTTTCTTCTTTAAAAAAGAGCAAGATATAATTAAATTTTTAATTTTAGTTAAGAAGAAACATTTAACTTATATCAAAACTTTTTAGATAAAAATTATATATAATTTTTTATTATAAAATTAAATTTTGTTCCAATTTAAAGGGGTTAATTTACCAAAAAAGTGGAAATTTTTACCGATATTTTGTTCCAATTTAAAGGGGGGGGGAGTGAGAAAAAATATTTGACAGAAATTGCAGGAATTACAGCTGAGCTACAAAGTACAAGAAATGAGCTGGAGAATTTAAAAAATAAAAAACTTGAGCAGCAAGTCTCTGATCTTCAAGAAAAGCTAATGGGCTCTCAAGAAGAGCTAGATCATGCTAAAAAGAATATTGTAAACTACCTTATTTCGATTAAAACTCTAGAAGAAACTATAGATGCTAGAAAGGAGCAAAATGCTGACTTCGACCAAAATGACCAAATAAAAAAGCTTGAGCTAGAAATTGCCAGGCTAAATGGTGAAAACCAAAGTCTAGTAGAAAGCAGAAACAAGCTTGAAGATTTTTATTCATCAGAAATGAAAAAAGCTCACTTGCAGCTTGACAAAAAAAGTCATGAGCTGGAGCAAGCATACTCAAGACTTGACAGATTGAAAAATATTAAAGCAAATAAAGATGTGGAAGCTTTGAAAGCATGGGAAACCCGCCAAGCTGCCCAACAAAAATTATTGCAGTCAATGGAAAACCAGCTTAAAGCACTAAATGCTCAAACAATATCAATGAAAAAATTGAAAAGCATTGGGGAGACTTTGGAAAACAATGAGCTTGAGCTATTGAGGGCTGAGGTTAATGAAAAAGAAGAGTGGGTAGAGAATATGAAAGAAGCAATAGAAAAAGAAAAGGCAGAAATGGCAGCTGAAATTAAGAGGCTTAGAGGGATGTTTGATTCTATTAGTGTTGGACAAGAATATAGAGCGAAAAGGATTGAAGAAGAGTTTAGTTTGGTAAGCATTGAGAGAAAGAGGCTTCAAGAATTAATAATCAAGCTTCAGCAGCAATTAGATGCAGATGGAGCAAAATCATCATCATGGGAGTTCAATGGAAACAAACAGAAAATTCTGGAAAGCAGCTACAGTGAAAGTATAGAAATAATGAAAGAAGAAATAGAGTCTCTTAAAGACCAGCTAGACCGGGAAAGATCAATATCTAGAAGAGATTTAGATAACACCAAATCTTCCCTAACAAACGAACTTAACACTCTTCGGCAGCTAGAAGATGCCATGAGTCAGCACTTAGCCTCTCAGCAAGATCAAATCACAAATCTCACCCAAACGCTCCAAAAGCAAAAAGAAATCCATGAAAAAGAAATTTCTCAATGCCACCTAGAAATCAAAATCCTCCAACAAGCTGCCAAAGAGCGCGTTGACTACTTAAGAAATGAAAAAAGACAGCTAAGTGTCGAAGTTAACCGCTTAACCTCACTTGCAAATAAAAAAGATGATCAAGCCAAAGCAGAACTCCAAGACAAACTGCATAAGCTTGAAGCACTTTTAGAAGAGAAAAGCAGGATAATTAGCGAAATTATGACCCAGCAGAATGCTAATTCTAACTGGAGAAATGAAAATACTACAAGCAACGTAGAATTTGACCCTGATTTAAGCAAGGTGAAAGATGAGCTTAAAAGACTAGCTTATTTAGTTGAAGAAAGAGAAAGAAACAGATACCAGGAAAAAGAAGCACTAAATATGACTATCAGCAAGCTACAATTGTCAATAGAAGTAGTCAATAATGCCACGAAGAGTGAGACTGAAACAATGGAAAAAGAAAATGAACTTCTGAATAAGAAAATGGAAATGATTGCGTCAGATTGCGAATTAATTAAAAAGCAAAGAGATGAAGCTCTTGACTTTATCAGCAGATCGAAAAAGCTTGATAAATTTAATAAAAATGACATTATTTTGTTGATTGATCATCTGAAAGGAAATGACCAAAACAGGATCAATAAATTGAGGCAGGAAAATAAAAGGCTTACGAATTCTTCACTTAAAAGAACTAAAACAGGCGCTTAAAAATATCCCTTTATAATTAAAAAATATCTTTCCAATAGTAGCTAAATAATTATCTTTTATCTATTTAAATAGAATAATAATCATTTATTTTCTTAAACTTTTTTCCCTTTATTTCTTCTAACCACAGACTCTGCAATTTCAAAAGTTTTTTCTACTTCTCCCTCTATAAATTTAGTGCTCAATAGCACCGCAAATTTATTTAAGAAGTTTGAGCGGTTCGATAAATTTGGATCATTTGGGGTGGTTTCAATTTTTTTATTTTCAGTAGGACTAGAAATGCCAGGTAAATCAATATCATCAATAGAAGAGAATTTATTCATGCTGAAATCAATAATTTCTACCTCTGGGAAGTCTTCGTCTTTTATTTTCTCATCACCTGATCTGTTAGAGGGATAAAACTCTTTAGAGGAGTCACTAGGATAAGAATCGTAAGAGGATTCGTCCTCTTCTGATTGTTTTACGTTCCCAGTCCCTCCTAGTCCTTCTGGGCTTAAATTAAAGTCAATTTCATCTTCGCTCATCACATAGATTTCACTTTTTTGTGATTTTTCATTTGGAGATCTATTTTGGAAAATCTTAGGTTGTGATTGGGTGAATTTTTCTTCAGACCCTATTATTAAAATATCGTCTTGGCTTGGTCTTGCTAATTTTACATTAAAAATTGGCTGGTCTATGACTGGAATTTCAGCTTCAATGTTTATGATTGGTGATGGGGTCTCAAACTCAATTAATTGTGAGACTACCACAGGCTCTTTTTCTTTAGGTGGCTCATGATGGACTGGTATAGGCTGCTTGACAGGCTTAAAATATTCTTCTTCTGCTATATAATTTCCCTTATTACTTTCTAGTCTGGATATCCTGTTTTCAAATAATTGAGCTTGCTCTTCAACACTCCCTTCAATGTTTATCAGCTTATTTAAGATTTCTTTGAGTTTTTCATCAATTATGATGTTTATATTATCTTTTGTGAGGAAATTTTCAATGTCTTTTTTTTCAGCATATATTTGTAGATTTTCTTGGATAGAGCTGATAATTTCGAATTTTTTTTCATCAAACTCTTTTTTAGCTACAAAACTATTGAAATATGATTGGGTTTTAATAGTGTCAAGTTCAATAGCATGCTCTTTTTCAATTTCAGCTTTAAAAAGAATTAATTCTTCTTGCTTCACAAAAGCTGATATGTCAACTGTTTTCATTTGTTCAGAAATTTCTTGGCGCAATTCTTGTTTTAAGCTTTCCAGGTCTTTTTCCAGAATTATTATTATTTCTTGTTTAAAATCCTCAAATTTCTTGTTATCAATATCTTGCTCATTTTTTTTAAGATAAGCACTGTTTGAAATTTCGAGCATTTTATTTTCTATTTCAGATTTGATAGCATTTATTTCTTGTTTTGTATTATAATTTAATAAGGCTTGATCAATTTTATTACAATGATTTCTATTTTCTGCTATCTTTTCTTCAAATTCTTCCTTAATTTCGTTGATGTCTTCTTTTGATGCATAGTTTTCTAAATCCATTTGAGGCAGACTTGGTTCAAAATTTGCTGTATTAATGCTCCTTTCAAGTTCCAGCTTTGCTTGATGTAATTCTTCTTTTGTGGCATATTTTTGAGCATTTTTTGAATCATTAGTAACAATTTTTTCTTCAAATTCTTCTTTACTGATATATTTATCAGAATCTAAATAAAATTGTTGGCTTGGTGCTTCTTCTTTTACTATTTTCCTTTCCTCATGCTCTGACATTGATTTCTGAAGCTCTTCTCTGGTCACATAATTAGAAAGATCTAAAGGTGGAAGCTTATTGTTCTCTTGTTTCTGCTGAATCTCAGCAATGATCTCATCAATTTCTTTTTTTATTGCATAATTATCTAACCTTGAATCAATTCCTTTTAAGCCATCTACTAATTTCCCCTGAATGTCATTGTTTACTGCATTAAGCTCGTCTTTTGTTGCAAAATTTGATAAATCATGGGCCTGGCTTTTAGGTTCTTCATTCTGGAGTTCATCAATTTTCTTTTGCAATTTTGATGCAATATCTTTTTGAGAATCATACATATAGCTTGTGAACCTTTATGGATCAGCCTCATTGAAAATGCAACCGCTCTAAGAGACTTCATATCTTGTGCATCTTAGAATAACCCCCTCACTATTTAGAGAAATATTGAGATTATAATAAAAAAATCCCTAGTTTTAAACTAATTCAATATAGTTTTTATATTATTGGTTTTTAAACATTTTGAAAATTTTTAAAAAATCGGCATAAGGTTTGGCGAAATGGAGCCAAATCGTATTTTGCAATTAAAATAGTTATTATCTCTTGATGTTTGAAAAATATGATTTTCGCGGTAAAATGATTTGGCCCAATTATGGAAATTAAAAACAACAAGTCAAAAAATATTTGATAAGTGTGAACCATTTTTGGCAATTAAACGATTCAATTTATATAATATCTTTATTTATTAAAATTAATTTTTATTAAGATATGATTTGGGAAAAAAATGGCTGGCCCATTTAATTTTAACTTAAAATTAATTTAACTAATAAAAATAATATTTAAATTCAAAGTATATTAATTGAAAAATTTGAATATGAGCACGTAATCTCCAAGTTGATATTTGGTCAAGCACAGATGCCAACCCCCCCACCCCCCCCAGTTTGGATGTATACATCACACACCCCCACCCCTGTATGGATCACACCCCCACCCCCTGTATGGATCACACCCCCACCCCTGTATGGATCACACCCCCACCCCCCTTGCATCTATGGATCCCACCCACACCCCCATCCATTAAATAGATGCCACCCCCACCCCCACCCCCCTATATAATGTAAACTGTATTAAAGGCAATTAAAACATATTAATTGCTCACAGCATAAAAAATTCAAAGTCATAGGGATAAAAACAAAATCGGATACAGTGTGCTAACAAGGAAGCATATTTTCAATGAACTTTGAAGTACATACCTCGTGTTTTAAAATCATATAAAGGTCAAAACTTTCCAAAGAATGCAGGCTAGCTACACCCCGCCATTAATAACGAACAAAACCGTCATTTTTTTTTCTAAAAATTTTTCCTTAGGCCATTTAATAACGAACAAAATTTACTATAAAATTTATATAAGCTAATTTAGTCTTTACAGTTTATTAATTTTAAGTAGTTAGAGTAAGATAAAGACAAGCATAATCGAGCAAAGAATAATAAATAAGAGCTAATAGTGGCTTAATCTTAAGATGGTGCTTTACTCCCCCTCCGTAAGTGAACAAAAAATATCGTTTGCTCATGAAGGAGATTATTTTTTTTTAAATTTATAGAATTCAGGTGCTTTATCTTTATGTTGTCATCATTTGATTTTTTTATTATTATTTTATATATAAAAAAATCATAGATATTTAATATAATTTTTATATATTTTTTTCCCAAAAATTTTATATGTTAGACCCCATTTCATAAGGAACAAAAAAGTGTTCGTTATTAAATGGGGGTAGTAAAAGACTTTATAAGAGATATCAAAATATTTTTTGAGTCATTTATTGATTCCTTTCTATGTAACAATTTTTTTGCAATTATTTTATTTTAAATGTATTACTAATATATTGGCTATATCAGTCTATGCTAAATATACTTATGATCATTAATATTTATTTATGAATCTATTTATGAATCCATTTATGAATTAACTAAAATTTTCTTGTATCTCTTATTTGTAAGATTTGATACTTATATGTTTACCTATATGATAGAGGGGGTGGGGGGGTAGAGGGGGTGGGGGTGGGATCTATTAACATAGGGGGTGGGGGGTGTGATCTATATATACTAGGGGGGTGGGGGTGGGATCCATGCATGGGGGGGGTGGGGGTAGGGGTGGGGGGGTGGGGGTGGGGGGGTTGACATCTGTGCTTGACTAGATATTGAGTAAATAAAAGCTCTTTGATAGAAATGATAATTCAGCTCAAATTATTAGGCTTTGTATTTATTTCATATTATTATTATTATTATTTCTTATAGGAACTTGCACTATGAAGGGTGACATTTATACCAATAGTCACTATAAGTTTTGAAGTAAAACATATTTTTAAAAAACTGAAATTGAGCACGTGATTTCCAAATTGACATCTAGCAAAACAATTTCATTAGGTAAATTAAAATTCATATTAAATGATGAAGCTTTGCATTTAATCAAACTATAATTCTTCATAGGAGCTTGCTCCATGAGGGTAACATTTTTTCAAATACTCATTATAAGTTACTGCCATTTTTTTTTAAAGTCAAAATACCCATTTTTTTAATTTAAAATCCTATCTAAATTATATAATAAAGATATTTTAAAAATTGGCTTGTTTAATTGTCAAAATGGTTCACACTTGTCAAAAATTTATTGACTAGCCATTTTTAACTCCCACATTTGGGCCAAAACATTTTACCGCGAAATTGTTATTTTTCAAGCATCAGGAAAGAAGAAATATTTTATAGTCAAGTAGGATGAACAGCACGGGGGGTTTTGGCTTGCCGGCAAGCCAAAAAACTCCCGTGCCGTTCGTCCTACTTGACTATAATTGCAAAAAATATCATGACAACATTTTACCAAACCTTACGCTAATTTAAAGAAAATTTTCAAAATCATTAAAAAACAATTATGTAAAACTATATTGAACTAGTTTAAAACTAAGGATTTTTTTAAAAATCTGAATATTTCTCTAAATAATGAGGGATCTAGTCTAAGATGTACAAGATATTAAGTCGATTAGAACAGTTAAATATTCAAATGAGGTCGATCCATAAAGGTGCATGAGCTGTATCTAAATCGATCCCTTCTTTCATTTCATTTATTTTTTTCTCAAGATTGCTAATCTCTTGTTTCATAGACGAAGAAAATTCATTGTATTGCTTATTGACTTTATCTAGGCTTTGACTTTGCGATTGAATTATGTTTTTCTTAATTTCATAAAGCTCTTCTTTGGTCGCATGTCTTGTAATGTCAAATTCATCCAATTCTTCTTGAATTTCTGATAGGTCCTCTTTTGTTGCATACTTTGAAGAATCTATTTCTTGAGATTTAATGGCTTCTTCAATTTCTACAAACTCTTCTCTTGTTATATAATTTTTGTTGTCTTGAGACTTAATTTCTTTCTGTAAGTCCAATTTAACCTGATTAAGCTCATTTTTGGTAACAAAATTTGGATTTTCAATTAGAGGCTCTATATTTTTTTTCGATTCCAATAATTGTATTGATTCTGCGAGCTCCTCTTTAGTCACAAAATTAGAAAAATCTTGATTAGGATTTTGGATTTTTTTCTGTGGACTTCTTGCAGCATTTTCTTTGATTTCACTTATAGCTGCTTCTAACTCTAGCTTTGTAGCAAACATCTTAGAATCCTGCTTTTGAGAATTAGCAGACCTCAATTGGTTTATCTTGTCAGTAACATTCGAAATAGCATCATTTAGTTCAATCTTTGATACTAAATTTGATGAATTTATAGATTTTATAGCGAGCCTATACTCTTCAATTTTTCTGGTGATTTGCTCTACCTCATTTTCAACATTTTCATTGCTCGAAGTTTTAAATTTTTCTAAATCAACTTTAACTTTGTTTATATCTTTTGAAATAGCCTGGCGGACATTTTCAATTTCTTCACTTATTTCTGATAAAGATTCTTTGTTTTTTACAGACAAGTTGTCAGCATATTTCTTCAAATTTTCGATATCTTTATCAATTTTACTAAATATGTTTGCATTTTTTTCTTTTATATCAGTTTGAAAACTTTCAAAGCTCACCAATATATTTTCTCTATTGTTGTTCATATTTTTTGAAATTTCTTTTACGTAAGAGTCATGATTTTCTTGGAAACTTGCAAAATTTGAGTATAATTCTTCAATTTTTTTTTCAAGATCCCTTTGTTTTTTTAAAATCGAGCTGGAAAAATCTTCAAATTGAACATTAATTTTATCTTGGCTCCGTTTTATTTTATTTTCTGATTCTTGGATAATTTCGCTTTTTAGATCATCTAAATCTCTATTAATTGCGTTTTTTTTCATTATTTCTTTAAGCTTATTTTCAATTGTATTATAGATTTCTTCTATAGAAGATTCATTTTTGTTCCTTAAATCTCTCATATCAGCTTCCAATTGTCCGAATAGCTTTATATTAGTATTTTTTATAGTTTCTTCTGAAATCTTTAAATCTTCTGCTGTAATGAAGTTCTTGTATGCAGTTTTGCATAAAATTGTTTAAACTGACTTGCCACGGGCTAATTTTATTTTAAAGAACTTTAAAAAAAATCTCAATTCGAAAAAAATGGAAATCAAAAATTAAATTTAATTTGTAAATTTATATTTTAAAAATGCAAGCTATTTAATATTCAGCAGAATCAGCTAGAGATTTCTTTATATAAAATTATAACTTTATATACTAAAATATTTTTTATAAATTTTTTTTCCAATGGTTTTTCGCTCAAGGAGGTGGGGGGGAATAAGTAGCCCATAACCCTATATTACTTACTTTAGGCTATTATTTATGGCCACTCCAAATAGGCAATTGAAGGTAAAGATCTATAATTTTTTTCAACTCTTTTCAGCTCAGATAAAAACTTACTATCACTTCCTGATGTCGGTCTTTGTGAATAATCTTTTTCATGTGAAGATTCAGAGTGATTTTCTAAAGCCGTAACTCTTTCACTTAACATATTAATTGCTTGCTTTTGGTGCCTCAGTTTGTCAGATATCAACCTTTCTACTAAAGATTTGATAGCTGAAGAGTCTATTTTGTTGGAAGATTGAATATCATCTGCATCATAGGCGGATTTGGTTCGTGGCTGATAGTCATAGCCCATATCTGTATTCCTGGGATAAACCACTGAAGTTGAAGGGCGATCTAAGTAGTTATTTATAGGCTTCTGGAGTCGATTGAGATTTACTTCAGTTTTTTTCATAATTGAAGAAATTGACTCAGCCCAGTATGAGTTTCTTCTAAAGTCCATACTTTTAAATAAAATATTGCTTATGTGATTTCATTAAATTCAAATAAACTTTAATAAATGAATAATGGAAGTCAAGGCCAAGATGATTTAATAAAACTCTTAAGCTGAAATTTTAAGCCTTTTTACAAGAAATTATTGATTTGCTGATTTATTTTGATTATTATCGCGGCAAGTTCAGTTGAATTGTTTAATAGCCATTATGAAGGGATATTTTTATTGCTTCCAGTGATCTTGATTTTTTATAATGAATTGGAAAATTATATGAATTTGAAGCTGATTTGTGTTTTTTATTCAATAATAGTATCATCAATTCTATATTCTTATCGAAGAAGCTCGATCTTAGAAAACCTGCCTATTATTTTACTGAATATATCAATTCTTATTATTATGATCTTATATATTTACTATTTTATTTACAGAAGTCATCAGCCTGAGATCGATTCTCTTACTTCCCATTTTAGATCGAAAAAATATCCATAAATTTCTTTTTTTTTGGTAAATTAATTTCATTTTGATTGGAGTGAAGTCTAACTTTTTATAGGTAAATAATGTTGTCTATGAAAACAGTTAATATTCAATTTAATGTTCCAAAAACATCAAATTTTACTTATAACTTGCTCTATTTTGGCAAGGAATATAAGTAGCAAGCTATTAGACAATTTAGTTATTTTAATTGATAGATATTTCCTATAAATTTTAAGGGTAATTTTTGTCTATTAAGGAGGGAGTTACTAAAAATCCCAAAAAGATATATAGAAAATGCTCTAGATGTTTTATGTATTTCCAAAACGTTATAAAAATTATCTGTGGCCATTTCTATTGTACAGATTGCTATGAAAATATGGTAAGCAAACAATTATTACGAAAGGATGCATCTAAAGATATTTATTGCTTAATATGTAACAAAGTAATAGAGACAAATATATTAATTCAGAGCAAAAAGAGCAACTTATTTTATAGAACTAAAAATCAAGACCCAGAAGTCCAAAAATTCACTTGCAGACTTTGCAATGCTACAGCTAATAGTGGGATAACTCTGGTCTGTAATCATCGCTATTGCCATTTATGCATACTCAAGCATGTTGAAAAACTTATTGACAACTCAAAAGTGAATGCCTATGATTTTGTTTGTCCCGGATGCCCTAACACAATTTCAATTGAGCAAGTAAAATCTATAATATCAAAAGAATATTATGATAAGTATTTAAATTTAGTAATAAGAACTTATAAGCCACAAGAAAAAGGCTTGATCTTAAAGCAATGCATTTATTGTGGAGTTTACATAGAAATACCTGAAGAATTGGAAGAATTACGATGCCCGTCATGCTTAAATCTTTACTGTTTAAAATGCAATAATAAACATCAGAATATTACTTGTGAAGATTTTAAGCTTAAGAATGAAGATGAAGAAAAATTTTTGAGCAAATATTTGGCCTGCCCAAATTGTCATAGTGAAGTTGATAAGAATAATGGCTGCAATTATTTAATATGTCCATGCAAAACTCGTTTTTGTTCTATATGTGGGAAAGTATTAAAAGTAGTTAATATTTAGGGAAGCCACTACAGCTATCATTTTAAAAAAGAAGGGCCATTTGGAAAAACATGCAATACATTAGATAAAATAGAAGATGGCTTATAATTAAAAATAATGCAAGCAAAAATGCAAAACTCTAATCATAAATATTATATAGCTATTAATTAGCCTAGACTAATATATAAATTAAGGGAAAATAAAACCTATTAAAAACTTAAGATAATTTTATTTAAAAAGAAATATTTGTTGATTATTTGAATAGAATTTTATAATGATATAGTCTAAATTTAATACGAAATTATTGACTTAATAATAAGGTTTCTATATCAGCTATTCCTTACTCCTTTTGAGAAATAAAATGGCAACGTTTACAGAAATTGGACTCCGAGGCCTACTCCCAATGCAGCAGGTATAACCTGGGCCTATGTTCCTTTTTGAAGCAGGCCTTCAAACTTAGATTTGCCTTCCGGAGGGGATGCTTGTTTCGGTCCCCAAAGATTTTCTTTTCCTGAGAGATAGACTAAGCAGGTTTGTCTACCACATGGCTTTCTAATCGGGACTATCGGGCACTCTATAGACAGTGACTTTACTCTGGTAGATAATCCCTTGGACAGGCGGCTCAGGACAGAAATCCAAAAGGAGAATGGTTGTTAGGTTTACCTGCTTATGACTAGTATAAACTTTAACTTAAATTACTCCTTTTGATAGCAACCAAGTTTTCTTTTGCCTACTCTTAAGGGGTTTAAATTTTTTTTAAATTTTATATTAAAATATGTAAACGTTTGCTTTTTAAATTTAAAAATCTCAAATTGTAAATATTTGAATATTATAGATTTGAAAAATTCTATTTTAGAATGCAATCCCATAGAGCTAGAAAATTCGTTAATTATGTATAAAAAGATTTTTTTAAAAATTTATTTTGCTTTTCTTAAAGATAATTAATTTTCCCTATGGTTAAGCTCTCTCTTAAAGAGGAATTTAGCTAAGCGGCTAGATAATACTTATAGAAGCATTCCTACTATAATCCAGCATACCCTTAGTTCCATGATTTAATTAACTAATTGATAAAAACTTCAATTCCTCATAAATATTTAACGCATGCCTGCGTTTCAGGCAATAAATAAGCATAATAATTAGCATTCTTCAGTCCATAAAAGCTAGCTTTTCTTCAATAACATTAAAGTTTCATAATTATGCTGATCAAACTTGTTACTTAAAATTATCATTCAAATTTCTTATTTAAAAAATCCTTCCATTTATCTAAAATAATTATTTCAATGAAAATTAATAAGCTCAACTTAAGGCATTGAAATAAGGAAAATTATTTAATATATAAAAAATTTTGATTTTACGGTTTTTTTCAATTCAAAGCTATAGGCGATTAAATGGAATTTAATTAAATCAGATTATGGGCTGCCGTCCATCTCTTGGAAAAGCTAAAATTATGAGGAAATCACAGGCTAATGTCTTTGCCAAAGTATGTCCACAAGAGGAGTTTATAAATTGTGGAGTTATATATACAACGGTTATACATTCAAGTACAAAAGAAAGTCCACCAGAAGATGCGAGGCATTCTACGGAAGATGTGAGTCAGAATTCTAGAGTATCGTCACTCCATTCCCGAACGAGGAATAAAACCGCATATTGTTCTCGAAATTCAGAGGCTGATTTAAGGTCAGATGAAATGTAAAGTTTAAATGATATAATTTATAATTGCTGCGAATAAATTTCCTAGCTTTTTTTATCGATTTCGCTTTGAACTATTTGAAATTTGAAAATTTTTCTATAATTATTAACTTTTTAAACCAAATTAACCTTCATTAAGATCCAGAAAAAAAATTGTTATTCTGAAAGGATAAATTAAGACTTTTTTATCCAATTCCATATTAGGGATCTAATTATAAATCTTTTCAAATGGCAAGCTATAATGTAAGTGCAGTTGAAGGAGATAATTCTTGTAGCCCAGCATGTATAAATGGCGGATATTGCCAAAATCAAATTTGTTTCTGTAAATCACCTTATGCTGGACATTACTGTGAAGAAGATCTGGGAATTGTGACAAGGGTAAATTTTTTCGTGCTGTTTTTGATGATAATTGGAGGTTTGATTATTGGGTTTTTACTTGCTTTTGTTGTGAGGTTTATATGGGATTGTCTGTGCATTAGGGAACCTAAAAAACTTGAAGGAAGTGAAGATGAATGGAAATCTTAAAAGCATATTTGTAAAAACGGATACATAAGAACTAATTTAATATAACTTCAAGAGCTTTTAATTAAATATATTTGAGTGAGTTATTAAATGAAAAATTAAGCAATTTTTAAGATTTTTCAGTTTAATAAAATATCAAAATTCTAAAATATGTGAAAGCTCTATTAAACAGCTAAGAATCTAAGATTAAATATTTTTTAAATTAATTTTTCTACTTCCGTCAAGAGATAATCGTCATAATATTTTAAAAAATAAGGTACTAGCATTATTGATTATATATAAATGATGCTAAATAGCCCATTCATATAATGAAATTTAAATAAATCTTTCATCTAATCCACAATTGAACATACTTTTATTCAACAATTTTAATAGCCAAATGGCTTTAAAACTATTTCTTTGATATGAGAACAAACTTATTCAAAAGCCTCTTATTACCAAATCCTGCACTGCATTTTGTACAGCAATATTAGGAGATATTCTATCTCAGTATATAGAAAAACGCGCACATCACCTCGGATTTTCCGCAAATTACCAAATCGAACGCTCTTTCAAAATGGGTCTATATGGATTTTTCTTTTCAGCACCTCTATATCACAATTGGCTTGGCTACCTTTACAAGGCAATTCCTGGAAGATCTTTATTAGCAGTTGCTAAAAAGGTTTTAGTTGATCAACTCTTTTTTAGCTGAATTGCAATGAGTTCTTATTTTATCTTTGTCACTTTGCTAATGGGTGGTAGCTTTTCACAAGGAATTACAAAGATTAAGAATGGTATTGTGGAAGTATGACTTACTGGCATAAAAGTCTGGCCTTTCGTTGCTATAATTAGCTTCGGGTTTCTACCATTGCATTTTCAAGTGACTTTTGGGTGCATTACTGCTATGTTTTGGAGTACTTATATGTCGTACCAAGTCAATTATAAGCATAAACATTTTGATTTAGAATAAAACTATCAAAAACCCAACACAATTGTAAAAGTAAACATTAAAATTCATTTCAAACTCAAGCAGTAGTGATAATATATTATTCTTGAGCAATTTAGCCAAATGAGAAATAAATTGTCCTTAGAAAAATGTCAAGTTAATTTCGCTATATAGGCAAGCGTTACACATAATGCTAAGCCTTATAAATAGTAAGCATGCAAGCTTATTTTCATTAAATTTTTTTAACAAGTTAATAGTCATACTTGAACGCAATTAAATGATAGTTCTGCAATTATTTAAAAACTTTAGAAATAAATCCATAATTTATGAATAGACCCAAAGAATGCGATTCTTATACAGATTGTAATGAACATGGAGACTGTATATCAGGAGATTGCAGCTGTGACTTAGGCTGGTTTGGAAAGACATGCACTAGTAGTGGTATTGACGAATGAGGTGAAAAAGCCTGAAAAGGACTTGTGGTCTTGTTTTCTATTTTATATTTTTTGCTTTTTGTTCTTGCTTTATACAAGCTTTATAAAGCTATAAAAAGTGACAAGCATTTGGGGATTAACAGGCTCTTCGTGAGGCTTTTAAGAAGCCCTAAGCATTTAAGTTTATTTTTTATCAGCTTAATCGGACTTTTAAGAGGAATATGGATCTCTTATGATCCGTTATGTTTACGAAACAAAATGCCAAGAGTAGGAGACCGTTTATTGGGGGAAATTACTTATCCTATACTTTATGGAGTTTATACATGCGTTTTACTTGTATGAGGCGGCTTGTATCAAGGTATGGCTTCTAAGAAAACTGACCCTTTTAGGATTCTGCGCAGATTTCTCTTATGGATAATGATATTATCTTTCCCTTGTGTATCAATTATGAGCATTCTTAAAGGACTAAGATACTCAGACTCAACCGTTTATATACTCGGATCATGCTGTGTTGGCGTAGGGATTGTTATTCTTGTAATGGGATTCATAATGTTTACCATTTTACTCTTTTGCTATGTAGATAGCAACGCTGGCAAATCTGAAGAAATCGAATTAAGATTTCAAAACAGCATCGCTTTGTCAGAAACACAGAATATCTTTTTGCAAGAAAAGAGAGAAGATGTGCCATCATCCCCAAGCCCTTTTAGAAGATCATCACTAGCTCTATTTTTTGATGATTCTGCAAATAAGCGGAATGAAGAAATAGGCCTGGTAGATGGATCAAATAATGTGGCAGACTTCCATAATTGGCAAAAACAAGATTGCACTTGAAATACCTTTGAAAGTGAAAACACTTCTGTGACTTCTGAAATATTCATAAGAGACACAACTAAGCATGAAGACTATAATTATAGGCTTCACACCAAACATGGAGAAGTAAGCCATTATATTCTTAATCTTACAGAAGAAGATGGCATAGTGTTCAGGAAAATCATTATTTTATCATCATTATCAGCACTACTAGGAATATTAGTTTTACTGCTATATATTTCATACACCGTTGGCAATTTAAGTGACAACCCACATGCTACTTTGGCTCTTATTTACATTGCATTTTCACTAGAAATTTTTTCATGTACTATTATTTACAATGTTTTTACAACCCAAATTAGAGTTGAGGCCAAAGAAAGGCTGAATTTTGTAACAAGAATTTGTATTGATAATTCGGATAAAGAGGTAAAAATATCATACCCAAAGCGTTTTGGGAATATTGGGGACAAATTATATTATTATTTTTAATATAAACGAGGAAGTTTTCTATAAGAATATTATTGCTTAATTAATAAACCCATTTAATTACTAAATATTTTCCCGATTATTGTGTATTACAGAAGCCCTACCCATCCCATCCAAATCATAACCCTTACGAAAATCCACATTTTGAACTGAATCCACCATCTCGCCCACAAGCTGGTATTATTTCTTGTACAATAGTCTGCAATAATCTGAATAGTGTTAATTGGAGCTCCAAGCTCAGCATCAATAGCTCTAAGTCACTCAAAAGTCTTAAACAATAGTACCAAATCTCTATTAATCAGCCCTAAAATTTGATTAATTTCTCTGTTTCACCTCAGTGCATGGCTTCTCAATGCTTCTTTGTCTGAGGCATAGGCACGGGCATTCCTAAACTTTTCAAATCCTTCAGCATTGCTCATGATTTCTTCCCATGGTCTTCCCACCATCATTCCTGCTAGTAAAGGGTACATAGAGGTGACTCCGAGTTCTGCTGCATGCTTTTTCATCCCATCTTCATCTTTAAGAATGATACTTTTCCACATACCCGAATAGCTGTTTTTTACATTTATAGGCAATTCTTTGTATAGCCCATGGTCGAGCAGCACAACTTCAGCCTTTCCTCGCACCTTAGATGGCCGAATTAGAATATTTCCTGGATGTGGGTCGCAATGCACAAATCCATGTACAAAAATCATTTCATTAAAAGCCCTTGATAATGTATGAGCTATATCTTTAAAATCCAAGCCCATTTTCTGGATCCCAGAAATATTGGTAACTAATACACCATCAATAAATTCCATAGTAACAACTTTATCTGTGCTGAAATCAGTATACATTTTTGGTACTTTAATATAAGGGTCTCCTTTAAATATGTTTGCGCATCTAAGCGCATTGCTTATTTCTATGTTGAAATTCAATTCTTGTGCTGTATTTACTTTTAGATCGTCTATAAGCCACTCATAATCAAAGTCTGAGTAGAGCTTTTTGCCTGTCCTAGCTAAAAAATCAAGGACTCTAATATCGCCTGGCATTTCTTCACGAATATGTTGATGCTGGACTTTAACAGCAACAATGCTTCCATTTTTCAGCTTAGCTTTGTGGACTTGAGCGAGCGAAGCGCTTGCTATAGGCTTTTTTTCGAATTCTATGAAAACTTCAGATATTGCCTGTTTAAGTTCTTCTTCTAAGGTTTGTTTGATTATTTCGAAGTCTTCGATTTGGCATTCATTTAGCATTGGCTTCATTGCGTCAGCATATTCTTGAGGAACTAGTAAGTCAAGTTGGGCTATTGCTTGGCCAAATTTTACATAGCAGCCACCGTTGCTTACTCCCGTTGTGGTCTAGCAAAATTATTTTAAAAATCCTAATATTTCTGATAAAATCATAAAATAAAATTCTTATTATAATATTTTGAAATAAGGATAGTTATTATAATAAAAATCTTTTTAATTCTATTTAACTTTAAAATTTTGCTTTTGAAGCATAAATCCAATAAGAATCTTAATTTAATATATAAAATTTATATTTTAAATTTTTAGCAACGTTTTTTAAGCGAGCAAAAATTATGAAGGAAGGGGAATTTAGCAAAGTTTTGTAAAGCCTTGCGGCATTTTCTCTGTGTTTTTCTGGAGTGATACCTCCTATGTAATTTACTGCGATTACACTAGCTGTCTTTGTAATTCTAAAAATTCTGATGCCAGCATATAAAAGATGCTTTCAGTCATCGCGGAGTAGTGGAAATGAGTAATAAAGCCCGGCTCCACCTATCAAGGTTCCAAACGCAGCTACTTTTAGAGCCCGTCTCATCAGCCTTTTAATTTAATAATAAAATCAAATTTTCTCTCATAAATTTTGTTTATCACTATATATTGAGTAAAGAAGATTATTTCTCAATATAAATTAACTGAATTCAACGCCGAAAATACTTAGTCCAGATTTTAATAAAAATAATATAGAAAACGAAAAGGCTAGCTAAAAGAATGATTGCATTATCATAAAAGCATTATTTAGTCAATTTCAAATAATTATTGCTCAACTAATTTCGAAAGAAGTTCTTCTGTGTACCTAATCCTCCACTGTGTCTGCAGAATATCAGCATTTATCCTCCACCTCTTATTGGCATTTTGATCTGTTGCTGGGATTTGTTCAAAATTTGATCTTAAATCACTCACTTCCTCTTTCAATGCATTGACATAGACTGCTCTAAGCTCAGGCTTGAGATTTTTTACCCTTTCTTCTTCCCAAGCTCTGATTTCTTTATAAAGATCCATGTCTCTTCTTTTTTTGCACTCATTGAACTCAATTGAAAATTTCTGGCAATGACGCGCCCTTCGCACATCTTCGGACTTTTTGGGGTAATCTAAAAAGCATTTGAAAACGAGAAGCAATTGCTTTTCACATAAATTTTTAGGGATTCTTTCTTTTGGAAAATCATAAGGAATTGAAGGTGAATAGTAATACAGAAAATCATATGGCTCAACTTGTCTCTTGTCACCAGTGAACATATTTGCTTTTGTTTATTAAATAAACAAATATAATTAAATTTCATTAAAAGTTCAATATATGATTGAAGCTTAATATTTCCGAAATAGGCACTTTTCTAAGATTAGCTCGCTTTAAAGGGGGTGGGGCAATAATAAATAATAATTTTTTGAAATTTTTGATAGATAGCTGAAAGTCTTTATCAAGGCATGGCAAAAATTTAAATATAAATTCAAATGTTTTTCTGAGCTATTCGTTTTAATGGTTTCACCCTGTCAGTTATAAATGCCAATTTCTCTATTTAATATTAAATGCACAGAAATTTCTACAAGACTTAGCATAAAAACTGCTTTAAATAAGTTACTCTTAAATAACAATAATTAAATCCTTCATAAAATAATCTTGCCAGATCACCTTCTTTATAATCGAATATGGCGAAAAAACTGATTTTTATTCTGACGCTTCTGTTTGCCGCTTTAGGAAGAGAACTTCTCTACCCAGAGCCTCAAAAAGATAACCCTGATAACTGAGGCAATCACCCTAGACCCCACAGGCCTAAAAGACGGCATGACAAAGATGATCATGACGACCAAGACGATTCTCCACACAGGTGGAACCATCCAATCCAAAACAATACCCGGCCAGTTATAGGGATTTTATCCCTTCCTATCCACCCTTATGAGCCTTGGAACACCACTGCCAACACTTATATAGCAGCCTCTTACGTTAAATTCGTCGAAATGGGAGGTGCAAGAGTTGTCCCTCTCAGAGTCGACCAAAGTTTCGAAGAATTAAATTTCTTGTTTTCTAGGCTAAATGGCATTCTCTTCACTGGTGGAGGTGCTAATGTGTGGACTAATGATTCCATTCCTACATGGACTCCAGATTATACTGAAAAAGCGTGTTATCTTTATAGATTAGTCAAAGAAGCTAATGATAACGGAAATTATTACCCTCTTTGGGGCACTTGTTTAGGCTTTGAAGCAATCCAGGTGTGTGAAAACAATGAGTTTGAAACACTTGGAAATTTCAATGGAGAGCCACCTTATACACAAAGTCATGATTTTACACCTAAAGCGAAATGGAGCTATTTATTTAATGGGATTGGAAGAAAATATGGAGAAATTATAAGGAAGATTATGACTGATAGAAAAACTTCATTGCTTTCTCATAGCCATGGAGTAAGTCCGAGTATGTATCAGGGAGAGAACAATCTTACTGCTACATTTAATATGCTAACTCCCCTCCGTGAATGAACAAAATCATTGGAAAATCCCTATTTTTGTTCAAAAACCCTCCCTCCGTGAATGAACAAAAAATTTTGATATGTAAGTGATAATTAGTATAATGAAATCTCTAGCTAATTCTGTTTAATTATAACAGCTTGCATTTCAAAATATAAATTTTACAAATTCAATAAATATTTGCTCTCCAGATTTTGCGAATCGGAATTTTTTTTAAAAAAAAATTAACTTTTTGTTTGATCACGGAGGGGAGAAATAAGCACAATGCTTGATAAAAGTGGAAACAGGTTTGTTGGAATTATTGAGGGGAAGAAGTATCCAATTTTTGCCACCCAGTTTCACCCTGAAAAAAATATTTATGAATGGGACCCACAGGTGCCTCAGCCTCATGATTTTTACTCAGTTAAAGTTTCAACATACTTTGCTGACTTTTTAGTATCTGAAGCAAGAAGGAATAATAACAGCTTTGAAAGTGAGGAAGAGTTGAAGCCTTATTTAATCTACAATTGGTGGCCAATATATCAGAATGGCTATTTCACTCAATCCTATTATTTTCAATAATTAAGGTTAACTCTTTAATCGTCTCATTAATCTTGCTAACTCTCCACCTCCATAAGCGAACAAAAAATTTGTTCCCTATGGAGAGAGCTAATTTGTTTCAAAAAAATTATATATAAATACTACAGCAAAGTTCTTAGAAAGTTATAACTTAAAGCTGCAACGTAGCACTTCTCTTTTTTCTTCAATAATACAACATCAATTTCAGCATTTGCTTCAACTAAACTTCAATAAACTTTAACATCAAATTCAGCTTCAATTTAAATATCAATAATACATGACACGTTAATTTAGTATCTCCAGTAATTTCCACCTCATCTAATACAGCCACTAATATAAACACCCATTTGAGCCTCCAAGAATGGCCATCAATAGCTAACTGCCTTCACTTTCTGAATTTCGCCAAACTTCAATAATTATAAGCTCGATTCTTCTAAAAAAACTCTATATACTATCTCCATAATCTTCCATGTGCCTATCATATCTTTCCATCTTCATCCTTCCATAAATTCATAGATTTGGTACAACAGTCGTCATGCTAGCATCTAGCTGCGCAATTTCAACAACGACATAAAATTTTTGAAAAAATAACCATTGGATAATTCCTCATTCTTTTGCAGAAAAATGCTATTCTGACCAAAGAAATATTTTTATTACTTTAAATTCCAATTTCTCAAAAATTGAAAGGCAAAAATTAATTTAATTTTAATTTAAGTTTAAGTTTATCGAATTTCTCTAGCATGATAGCGCCTTAAGTCCTCTTTAACTTGAGATCCAGCTTCAATAACAGCTCTGAGCAACGTTAGTGAAATCGGTCTAGCCCTCGAACCGTTAAAGCTATTAAGCCCTTTTAGACTTCTCTAGTCCATGCCAGATTCAGTACAGACCTGCTCTCTCAAGCCGAAACTCTCAAGAAATATGAACTTCTCTTACTAATCTCGAATAACAGGGCTAGCCTGTTGTGCAGGACTGGAACCCTATCCCTAACTGTCATTTTAATATTGTATAATTTAATTTGTAAAATCCATCGAAGTAGCTTAATATTTCATTATACTGATTGTCGCTTATATATGATATATTTTTAATAAAAAATTTTTTGTTACCTCACGCAGGGAGAGTAAGAGCCATTTATTCATATTAAATGAGTAGAACCATTATTCAAAAATTTATTTTTTCTTAATTTATCAGCATTTGCACATACACTAGGTTATTTTATAATATTGAAACAAAATCATTATTATATATGAGGGTTTCTTCAAGGTTTTACATTATCATTTAGGGCGTTAAGCTTTTGTCAGAAAAGCTTCATTAAAATAAAACTGACTCGAACAGTAAATAGCCATATATTTATTTTCCTCGCTTTATTTATTAAATTCTCTAATTTTATTATAAACCTTTATATAAAAACCCTATTTATTCTCCAATAAAATTAGAATTTCCACGATTTCTTTATGCCTATACGACTATTCATACATAATTTATAAATCACCTTGAATTTTATTTGCTTTTAGCAGCAAGCTTACAAGCTTAAAATTTAGATATTATTGGTGAATAAATTCTTGATGATTCATCTTTATAAACATGGTAAAAAATGTTATCATTCTTGGACTTCTAGTCCTTGCCCTTGGCAGAAATAACTTCCGTCCATTCCCAGAAGATGACGGGCACCATGAGAAAATTGATGAAGAAATATCCCGTCGCCCTAAAACCCCTCGTCCTCCGCAAGGAGATTTCAGACCAGTCATTGGGATTCTCTCAGTCCCAATATTCCCATACAACACCTGGAACACCACAGCTACCACCTATCTAGCAGCCTCATACATAAAATACGTCGAAATGGGAGGTGCAAGAGTTGTCCCTATCAGATCTGACAGCAGCTTTGCAGAACTTGACTTTTTATTCCCAAGACTAAACGGAATTCTGTTCCCTGGTGGCACTATTTATATGTTTGATAACAGCACTTATCCAGTCCCTACTCTTGGAGCTGATTTTGCAGCAAAAGCCTGCTATCTTTATAACAAGGTAAAGCAGGCTAATGACAATGGAATTTATTATCCATTATGGGGAACTTGCATGGGATTTGAAACAATCCAAGTGTGTGAGAACATTGAGTATGCAACACTTGGGAATTTCAATGGCGAGCCTGCTTATATAAGATCAAATAATTTCACCAAGCTTGCGAAGGACAGTTATATTTTTGAAGCTCTTGGAAAACATTATGGAGATATCATAAGAGAAACAATGAGCAAGAAAGAAACCTCACTATTATCCCACATCCATGGAATTCCTACATCAATTTACACCTATCAGAACAATCTCACTAGCTTTTACAATGTCCTCAGTACAATGCACGATAAATCAGGAAATCCTTTTATTGCTATGATTGAAGCTAAAAACTACCCTATTTATGGAACTCAATTCCACCCAGAGAAGAACATTTATGAGTGGGAGCCTACATCTCCACAACCTCATGATCCTTTCTCAGTGATGGTTTCGACTTATTTCTCAAATTTCTTTGTTTCGGAAGCTAGAAGGAATAACAATACATTTGTGAGTGAACAAGAATTGGAGCCTTATTTGATTTATAACTACTCACCTCTATATACCAACAACTATTTCACTCAAACTTATGAGTTTTAAGTAAGCTTCAAATCAATCTTAATTTCACTGATTTATTTATATTAATAATTAGTAAATTCTTTTAGATGTGAATGTTAATTATTTCTATTATAATAATGATTTCTAAAAATATTAAATCCTTTTTTAGTTTTAAAGCAATTGGAATCGATCTAGGCACAACTAAATCAAGGATGGCAATTTTATCAGAAACTGATGAAGGAAAGCTTGAAATCATTGATCCAAATTATTCTATCAGCACAAATGCTCTAATTGGCACTGATGGATATAAGCAAATAGGAATAGATCCCACAAATACTATATTTAACTATAAAAATTTCATATATGACATTTCGAGGGTGATAGGAAATTCTTTAGGCCACAAAGCACTCCAAAGACATATTCAAAGGGTTCCATACGAAATAGTTGAACTGCCAAAGGAATCTTTTAATATCAGCGAAGCTTGCTTTTTTATGCACAATGTTCATTATAAATCAGCACAAGTTCTAACTATCCCCTTTAAATTGAAACACAAATTCCTGCTCTAATCTAAACGAGTTTAATTGATTTTTAAAAGAATTTATATTAATTTTTTTTCAAATATAAAATTGAACCCAAATTATAAATTAATCGACTCAGCTTGAAATTATTCAAAAATATTATTAATTGAATGTTTTAAATTTTGTCAAAACTAATTTTATAAAAAAAAAAAAAATTTTTGCAATTGAAAACATATTTTGTTTCAACTTAAAGATGGCTATAGTAGGCCAAAAGATGGAAAATTTCACTTAAGTTTTGTTCCAATTTAAAAGGGGGGAGTAAGTTGAATCATCAAAAATCTCAAAGCAAAAGCTGAAGAAATCGTAAAAGAGCCGATCCTTTATTCTGGGATCTCTGTGCCCTCATTTTTTAATAGCTCACAAAGAATCGCTATTAAAAATGCAGCAGAGTTAGCAGGACTAAAAGCATCGCTGGTAAATGCACCATCTGCCTGCATTCTTGGCTACGATGATAAACTAAAAGAAACCGTAAATGAAAATAGAAAAGTTTTAGTTATCAATATTGGCCATGGTACAATGGACTTGTCAATAATTTCAGTCTCACATGGAGTCTACAACGTAGAATTCACACAAGGAAGCTCAAGTTTTGGAGGTATGGATTTTGATTATGCAATACAAGATTCATTTTGAAAGGTTTTGCAAGAAAAATCAGAAGGAAATATTGCAGATGACTTATCAGCAAGATGAAAGCTTAAAATTCTTGCTGAAAAAGCGAAATTAAAATTATCAAGAAGAAAAATTGCCACAATCAAAGACTATTTTGAAGAAAAATCAGGAAAAATCTTTGAATTTCAGCACAAAATTTCACGAGAAGAGTTTGCTATTCTTACTTCAAAAGAACTAAATTTCTTAAAAGAAACAATAGAGCCTATGCTGAATAAATGCTCTGATATCAATGAAATCATTTTATCTGGAGGTATGACAAAAATGCCTGCAATAAAAAATATGATAAAACAGTATTTTAAAAAAATCCCAATTTCTATGATAAAATCTGAGAGTATTCCAGCAATAGGAGCTCTAATAAACCTCTCAACTCACAGAAAATTGTCTTCAAAACTGGTACTCAATGACATCTTAACACTTCCAGTTGGCTGAGCAACTAAACCTGAATTTGAGCCAGATTTAGTAGCTGGCACAGTTTTTCCTGCAACTATTACAAAAGAATACAGCAATTGGGACATTTACCAGCGCTATGACGAAACCTATATATATCAAGGCAACCAAAAAATAAATAGCGAAAATTCATTAATATGGAAAAATAAAATAGAAATTCGAGCAACAAAAATGGAAACAAAACTTCTAATATTAAATGCCATCGTAAATAAAGAAGGAATCTTCGATGCTAAAATTTTTGATAAAGGGCAATATCATTATGGGACTTCTTTTAGTGAAATGAGAATGACTGAAATATTGAGAATGAGAAATGAGGAAGAAATAAAAGAAAACATAATTAATGCAAAGAGACAAGGAAAAGCATATAAGATGATATCTGAGGAGCCTTTTATTTTTAAAAACGCGAAAATTGAAGCAAAATGAAAAGAGTGCTCACTAGAAAATGAAAATTACGAGGAAAAATATTGGGATAGATATATTAATTGACCAAGAATAGCCCACTATGGAGCCATTCTTGGTCTGCCAGAAAAAATTTTGACAAAAAGATCCTAATCTGCCATTACCACTGAGTTTTGGTGTTTCCAAATTTTTTGGGCAAGCCAAATGCAATAAAAAAAATTGTTCTTTTGCGATGATGCATTTGGCTTGTCAAAAAAATTTGGAAACACCAAAACTCAGTGGTAATGGCAGATTAGGATCTTTTCTGCCATTACCACTGAGTTTTGATGTTGCCAATTTTTTGACAAGCCAAATGCATCATCGCAAAAGAACAATTTTTTTATTGCATTTGGCTTGCCCAAAAAATTTGGAAACACCAAAACTCAGTGATAATGGCAGATTAGGATCTTTTGTCAAAATTTTTTCTGGCAGACCAAGAATGGCTCTCCATAGTGGGCTATTCTTGGTCAATTGGTATATTTGGTATATTTTGTTTATAGAAGAGAAGTTTATAAAGAGGAAAAAGATAATATTGATTATAAACATGGCTGGTTTCCATATGGAGAAATATATGAAGAGCATTAAGTCCTAAACTTATAATATTATAAAACGAAAATAAGTATTTCTTTTAAACCATAAAGATATAATCACTTTATGTTGTATTAGAGCTTTCCTTTTGATTTATTAAATTTCAGAATTAAAATTAATATTGCCTAATTAAGAGTTTGCTAAAATATTAAAATATAAACCAGAATAAAAGTAGCATCAGTGTATTTAAATTTAAAATCTCTCATGGCATTAGAAATTATAATCTATTTATCATTATTCGTTTTTCAATAATCCTGGGATTCTGCAAATCTCATCAATAAAGAACCTAAACCTCTTTATATTTTCTTCAAAAGTTTTGACAACATCTTCACTTACTGACTGAAAAGGCATTTGGAAGATTTCTTTTTGGATGCCAATCAATTCTAGTTGCTCCAAAGCCTCATCTGGATTAGTTAAATATTCTTTTTTTTCTTTTATGATATTATGAAGTTCCCTTTGCAAGCTTTCAAAAGCTGATCTAAGCTCTTGGTTTTCGTTTAATAATGAAGCTTGATTTTCTTCATATATTTACCTAATATGAATAATCGATTTATATTAAGGCTATAATTAACAACAAATCCAGTCTAACTAAGTATATCCTCTAGTTACTAAAAATGTAAATTCCCCTTCCCCAGTCTGCCCAAACATCTTCGGCCCTTCGCTATGTAAGTTTTCTGTCATATCTACATGATTTTGATATATCAAGTCTTTTTCTCCCAAAACTTTTCGCAGCTGCTCCTTGAGCCTCTGAATCTCTGAGTCTTTTTTCTTAATTTCATGAAATAGATGCCCTTCTCGTCCTTGGAGCTTCGCAATGTCTTTTCTAGCTTCATCTCTCTCAGTGATTAGTTTTTCTTTTTCCTTTTTTCACTTCTGCATTTCTATGCTTAGCTTATTTTGAAGCTTCCCAGCCTCAGAGTTAGCAGAAAAACTGTCCTCATTCAAGAGATCAAGTTTTGACATATACATTTCTTTGTCATTTTTTAGCTTAGCCATCCTTTCTTGCATTTGAGATCGATATTGCATATCTCTTTGTCTTTGCTCCAGAATGGCGTATAAGCATTCAATGGTTTTTTTGACTTCATCTGGGTCTGAATTGAAAAGATCGCCTATTTCAGGAAATCCGTAGGCAGAAAGAGAGCTCTTGATGTACATGATTCCTTGTTCGAGTTTGGCTTTGGCAAGGTCTTTGAGGGCTTTGTCACTATCAAATAGGTAGTTGGAAAGAGGATCTTCCATCCTTTTAATAATGCAAGTAAATATGTATACAGATGATTATTTTTTTTGAGATTCTGCAACAATAACTATTGAAGATATATTGCAAAAATAAAGAAGATGAAATTATAAAAATTTAGCAAATTGCTCCGATTGCCGATTCTTATTATAGATGAAACTTATGATTAAGTTGGCCGCGCTTTTGATTTATTTTCATTTAATATACTCTCTTCGTTTAATAGTAAGCCATTTAGGATATCTCTTATAAAATTTTCAATGATTTTTTTTGAACATTTATATATAATTAATATCAAAGTTTTAAAAATATATATATATATACTTTTAAAAGTGTTATGAGATATTTAATAAGCCATTGCAATTGCGGTTAACATCAATTTAAAAGTTTTAGAGGTTGAAAGAAAACTTTGTTCACTATTAAATAGTGCCTAACTCCCCCCTTGGTAGGTGCAAAATCATTAAATTAAATTTTAATATAATTTTTTTAAAAAATTAATTCTTCTTGATATAGACAGGGCTTTTTTGCCTACTAACTAAGAGGAGAAGTAAGAAAAAACATTTATAAAATAATTAGGTTTTGTTCGATATTAAAAGGGGAGTTAAAGCATTAAAATAATTAATTAATCGTTACAAAGACTTATAAAATTTAATTTTTTTATTCATTCAAAACTTTGTGGAGATATTTAAGACCTCATTCGAAGACTATTTTGATTAAAGCTATAAGAAATTATATAGGACCATTTTAACTATTAAGCTTGCTAAGCTTAAAGAGTTTTTATATGATAATTAAGACAAAGACTTTGACTTATGTGTGAAGCTATTATTACTTGTTGCAAATTATGTAGAGAAAGTTCTCCTATATTAGAAACATTATAAAAAGCAAATTCTAAATTAAGCATAAACTGTTAAATGCATTTTTTCGTTCTGATCATCTCCAATATAAGAATCACATAGCAAATATATCATCACATCATGATTTCCTGGTTCTGGGGCTACAAAATTCATTTTCACATTCACATTTCCTTGAATCTTCACTTTTTTAATTGCAAAAAGTCTGTTCGCCTTGGGCTCACCAATTACCACCCACCAATACTCTTCTCTTTCCCCAGGGAAATATGGCGCATACACACTTTCCCCTCCTTTCGACCTTTCCAGCTGAATTTCCACCTCAACTTCTTCTCCAGTCATAACATCCCCAGGCGCTTCATAACTAATATCAATATCAGGAAAATCATTACAAACCCCAGCAATTTCTTCAAGCTGTTTCTGCGTAAATCCCAATTGATTCCTCTGGTCATCTTCCATATTCGTGAAATCAGCTATATCTTCTACTTCAAAATTCCTGCATCTGTCCACAGTTTCTGCATCAAAATGAGGCAGCTGAAGCAAAGGACTGTCTTTATCCCATAAAGCTTGTGTAATCATTTGGCAGACCATCATTGCGTAAATAGAAGGAAGAAGCCACCCATTGCTTCCTGCAATATCTACTATAGAATGAATCAATGGGATAGCTTTTTTCACCACATAAACTTGGTCCGCTATGAGATCTTGTGTAATATTAAACCGAGAAAAATGAGAAAATAATAAAAGCAGAGCTTTTGTGTGGGGCTCGTTTAAGTAATCTTTTTCAAGAGGTTCTGATATAAGGGAGTTTATTTCCCGGAGGTATTTTTCTTCGCCTTGCCGCACTGGAAGCAGCTCTAATTCTAATGCAGACACAAGGATTTCAAGAATTCCTCTGATTTTGGTGTTTGGGGTTAGGGAAGAGGAATAAATGTCAATAGTGGAGCATTTTATGTAGTAATGGGAAGCAATAATCCCAAGATTAAGAGGACTAAGCTCGTTTTCTTCTATTATTTCGACACAGTTGAAATTTTTTAGCTCTTCCATAGAGTTTTCGACAAGTTCTGATAGGTGGTCATTGATATGGGCTCCTGAAACACCTTCTAAATTATAATAATTTGGGTTTTTGGTAAGTCTACGGTATAAAAATGTCCAAGTTATCCAATCAACTGCGTCTTGTTTACTTGTGATGGTTTTAGCTACGATTTCTGCATTGTAGTGGTCTGATAAGTATTGGTCTAAATGAGACTCAACTGGAAATGGCTCTGATATGAATTTCTTTAAAAATTCTTTTCTAGGAGTTTGGCACAAGATTACACTGGTTGCATTGGCAGTGTTAGCTCGATTTATCATCTGTAAAATTTCTGGGATGGTATAGTCTACATATCTATGCTCTTTTCCATCATATCGGCACGCGTCCATAATTATTGATAATTTGCAGACTTCTCCTATCTCCCAGCAGAGGCTTGAAGAAATCACTAAAACTTTGATGGTTTTCTGCTTATACAGACTTTCTACAAGTTTTCTATCGAATTCTTTCATTCCTTCATATATTAAACCAATTCCATGCATTAAGCATTGGCTTAATATTTTTGACTGGATTTTTTCAATTTCTTTAATATCCCTTTTAAAAAGTATTAATAATTAGTCTATTAGGAACTGAAACTATTTTAAATTTTATAAAAAAGAATATTTTCTTTTGAGGATAGGAATTTGTAAGGATTTTCGTCACCTATTGTATAGGTAATCAAATCTAAAGCCATTAATCTGCCAACTTTTCTGTCTGGGGTGAAAATAATGATTGATTCGTCTGAGCCATAGCTTTTTATAGCAGCATATACAGGCTTCGACATAGCTAAAATTCTTGATTGGCGATGGCCATGGTCAAAACTCTGTAGCACCAAATTCAGTGGATTTGGCCTTGTTTTTGTGTGAAAATTGAAAATATTTTTATAACTGATTCCTAGTCATTCAGCGATATCTTTTGCATTGGCAATTGAGCACCCAATCGCAACGATTCTTAAGTTTATTTCGAGCTGCGAAGCTGCATATCTCATCCTTGATATACAGGATAATTAATATGGTGGTGTGGCGACAAAATATGTCTTTGTACGATGCACTACTTTGGGCACTAAAATCGGTTTATAGCCAAACCCTTCGATTATAGCCCTAAGTTTGCTGTATAGCGACTATATGGGGTGGATGATCTTGGGAGTCAGCATGTGGCCATTCCAGTCTAGTTATTGATTATTCGGATGGCTTTGGGGTCGCGAGTCTTTCCCTCTAGGTTTCAGAGGGCTGTGGCTCTTTTTTCTAGAGTTATCCTTCCTCAAGGTGACTGAGAGGAGGTATCGGGCTAACCTTTACCTCCTAAGCACCCACAAGATGTTCAGCACAGAGGCTCTCCGTAGCCCGTCGAAACTCAGGGATGTAGTGCAAGCCCTTAATCCTGGGAAAAGACTGGCTCAGGCAAATGATGATATACCTCTGACAGGCAAGGGTTCTGCAATCGAAAGAGTGAGGAGGCATCAATCTGGAAGACCTAAAGCCTTTTAATTTAATTTGATATGCAGACTTCTAAAACGCTCCCAGTTTCTCCTACTAATTGGACTTGATCTACAATTAAAAGCCCCACATCATGGAAAGCTTTTCTTTGTCTCCACCTACGAGATAACGTGTCTAGATGCTCTGCTGCAGCAAAAATTATTCTATTTTTTGCTAAAATTGCTAAATCTTTTTGCATCACTCCTGCTAGAATTCCGACAGACTCACCAAGATTTTCGAACTTTTTCATTGATGATTGGGCTAATTGGACGATTTCGGAAAATTGGGATGTGTAAATAATTTTTTTAACGCCTTCTGATAAAGCTTTAAAAATAGCTAATTCAGCGACCAAAACTCCTGAATTATCTGAAGACCCAAAAAATACAGATTCATTAGTCTGATAAATTGCCTCAAAAACCTGGCTCTGTATGCTATTCAAAAACTCAATCTCATATTCTTTTTCTACCTCTGGCCATTTTAAGGCAAAAATCGGTACAGGTGGCATAGACACAAGCTCTGTACAGGGCGAAAACTTTTCAGGTAAAATCAAATGCCTGAAAGCTACAGGGATCGTCACTTCTGACTGTAATCATTTGTCAGATATCACTTTTATATAATAATTAGGAGGCAGCGGCTCAAATAATGGAACAGTAAAAACTACAACATGCTGAGAGTCTGAATGTTTCTTTTTCATCATAAATTGTTCATAATGCAGGATTATTTCACTGTCTACATCTTCTACAAAAATCCAAAACAGTTGAGAAGTTCCATGGATTTCTTTTTCCCATTGGAAATCTTTTGTGATTATAAGCTCTATTCTAAGGCAGGACCTAGTTATAGGCTGAATATATGGCTCTAATTTAAGTTTTGGTAACATATGGACGAGGCTATGGACTTGGTTGCCTTTCCCAGGCATTTTTAGAAGTTCTCCAATTTGGCTAGCTGTTAAGTCATAAAAATGCTCCCACATTAAACCTTCTTTTTTTTCTAGTTTTCTTAAAATATCTTCACTAAGCCTATTAAACTGCCTTAGTGGGTTCATGACGCTTCACATCCTATGATTAATCATTTTGCAAAAGTTCAAGGTAATATAAGTAAGCTGAGCCCAACCTCTCCTGACAACAATTTCAAATAAAGCTCTCATAATTCTTCCAGCGCTTTGGCTAATGAAAACCATGTCACTCATTAGCGTAAACCCTTCAAGTTTTAGCTTTGATATATATGCTTGCAATAGAATATGCAAGCTAAAAATATTAAAAGCATTTTTACTAATAAACAGCGTACATTTCTATAGAAAATAAGGAATTATTATTTAAACAAGTCAATTTAACTATAAAAATAAGTATATTCATTTTAGAAGCAGGCTCATCCATAGCTCCTTTTACAGGATACGGCACTTTTTCCATCAACTTGGCTACTTCTTGTTTTTCTTCTTCTCTGACCGGCAGATATTTAAACTCATAAGACAACGCAAAGATCCTCAACAAATCAATCGGCCCCATATGAGATTTCAAGTTTTCATTATAAATTGACACAGACTCAGGCTTTATATAATAATGAGACGCCACCTGCCCAAGTGCTGTAGCTTGAAAAACTCCTGTCCGCTTATCATATCGTATTAAATTATGCTTATTTAATAAAGTGGCTGCTGAATGCAGAATATCAACCACATATCCATTAATTTCTGTGTAGTTTTGAATATCATACCCATACAGACTAGGAGATTTCATAAGCCTTGTATAAAGATAAGTATGCTCAAACCAATTAATAGCGTCTTGCATAGTACTAATAGTGCCAAGGACTATTTCAGCATTTAAATGGTCAGAAAGCTGAGACATCATTTGAGATTCTATAGGAAGCTGCTGATTTAAAAGAGAAAGATAATATTGAAGACGGTTGTGGGAAGTGATAACGATGCCTTCTCCAGTGGTGTCATAGTCCATTCTTCCAGCTCGTCCTATCATCTGCAGCATGTCTTGAGGAGAAATTTCGACCCATGTACCTTTTTCAGGACTGTAAACTTGGGTGCCTTTAATAATAACTGTATGTGCTGGCAAGTTAACACCCCAAGCCAAAGTTGCAGTTGACACTAAAACTTGGATATGCTTGTCAGCGAATAGGTCTTCTACGAGTTTTCTGTCATCCTTATTAAGCCCTGCATGGTGGATTGCAAAACTGCTGGGAAGCAGGTCTTTTAACTCATTGTTTTCGATACTTTGGGACATGACAGATAGCACTTCTTTGCTTTTGGAGTCTTCTTTAAGGAATTTAAATAGGTCATTTTTGGTGACTGCCAAGTCACGAAGAGCTTTGGCTGTTCTCGCTGTTTCTTTTCTTGAATGTACAAAAACTAACACTTGGCTTTTCCCAGCTTGCTGCAAAATTTTTTCATAACAAATTTCATTCATCAATAAAAATTTTTTTATAGCTTTTTTTTCGTTAATTCCTATATATTTCTGTTCTAGTGGCACAGGTCTGTATGACTTATCAAAGAAAAACAGCCCAGACTCCGGAACTTGTAAAAAATTTGCTACATCAGAATAATTAGGAAGTGTTGCAGAAAGCCCAACTAGTCTAATAGATTTCGCATGCGTCGCATTTAGACGTAAAGTTCTAGCAACTATTGCTTCAAGTACTGGCCCTCTCATATCATGAAGTAAATGGACTTCATCAATTATGATTAATTTTACTTTATCAGTAAACGTTCTTTCCCCACTTTTTCTTGTAACTATATCCCATTTTTCTGGAGTGGTCACAATGACTTGTGTTTCATGTATTTGTTGCTTCGTTAATTGGGCGTCTCCTGTAAGCTCTCTTACGGTTACATCATACTTCGACAGTCTATTACTCAAATTTCCACATGTTTCTGATACTAATGCTTTCATAGGGGCTATATAAATAATTTTGAAACCATTTAAATCAAGTTCCCCGTTGTTTTTTATATGCTGCTTTAATGTATTTAAAATACATAAGAGGGCTATATTTGTTTTCCCAGCTCCAGTAGGCGCGCAGATAAGTAAATTTTCATCACTATTATATGCTTTTGGGAAAACTGCGCTTTGGATGGAGTTTAACTCTTTTACTTTGGAAAAAGCTGGCTTTATGTACTCGGGAAATTGGGAATGATGAATTCCTGACTGAGGTTTTACAGGAGGAGGTGGGATTATTACTTCTTCATAGCCTGGGTTTTGATTTTTTATAGAACCTGGGGGAAGTTTTACTTTAGTGTTAGACATTGTTAAGGAGCCTTCTGCAAACTCTAGCTTACTCCCCCCCCCCCTCCGTGAGCGAACAAAAAAATTTTGTTCGCTCACGGAGGGGGGTTAATTTTTTTTTTTTTTAAAAAAATTTTTATATATATAAATTTTATAAAAAATATTTTTTTCGAAATTTAAAAAAATCCTAATTTGCAAAATTGGGAAGCAAATATTAATTTAATTTGCAAAATTTATATGTTTTAAAACGCAATTTGTTTAAAATTAAACAGAATTAGCTCTAGATTTCATTATACTAATTATCACTTATATATCAAAATTTTTTTCCATTAAAATTTTTTCTATTAAAAAAATTTTTGTTCACTCACGGAGGGTGGGTTTTTGGTCAAAAAATGGCGATTTTTCTAATGGTTTTGTTCGCTCACGGAGGGGGGGGGGGGTTAGAAAGATCATAAACTCGCTTAGGTAGAATTGTGGTGTATTGAGATTTCGGGAGGAGTTTTTCTAATATTTTTAGCCCTTCTGGGGAACTTTGCATTTCCTTTATAACAACTTGTCGCTCATCTTCATTTTTTGCTTTGTGGAACTTAGTACACATAAGGATCTTATAGCGATTTGCCAGCAACAAAGTAGCGAGAGGAAGTTTATTAAACCCTAGCGCCATAACGAGCTTGTTTTCGCATTTCCTTAATTCCCCTCCGAGAGTAAGCAAAACACTTTGGAAAAATCCCTAAGTTTTGGGGGGAGAAAACTTTGTGAGATAATATATAAAATTGATAAAAAATATTTTGATATATAAGTGACAATATTACGATTGTAATGGTCTGTTAAATTTTAAATACTTTGCATTCTAAACCATAAATTTAAAAATTTTAACTAATTTTATTTTTTCAATTTTTTGTGAAATGGGATATTTTAGATTACCAATAAATGGTTCTATATAAAATTTAGGGGCAAATTTGTTTCTCTCTCAGAGAAGAGAGATTAAGTCTTCTATAGCTAAATATTCTAATACTTGGCTTTCTTTAGACAAAACTTCATCAATATTATCAAAATATTTTCCAATTTCGATTTTCAACCACTCTGAGTCTATATCTTCAGCAAGAATTTCATTTATAGCGAGTTGCTCTTCTTCATCCATGTCTTCATCTTCCTCATTGTTTTCTTCTTCAGCTTTTTCGTCAAAAACAATAGGAACTCCGATGTCTTCTTCCATTTCACCTCTTTCATTGATATCAGGGTTATAATCTGTAAGTTGTTTAGACATCATGTACATCTTATTAAAATCTTCATTAGAAATAAAAGTTTTTGAGTGATTAAAAAATAGCATAATTAACTCCAATCCCATTTTCTTTGAAAATTAATAAATATCAACTTATTTTGAGGCAAAATTCAATTAAATTAAGCTTATTTCCGATTATCAGCTCAATTTCTGTTTTTTTGTCCACATCTAAGATATTTTCTGTCTTAAGAACAGCTAAAATCTGGTCAACTGCGTCCCTAAACATTTCATTTGGCTGATCACCTAAATATCCTTGCATCATACTCAGCATTGACTCATAAATCAAACGCGTTTCTGCAGTCTTCGGATAATAAAGCAGTCCTTCAGGGATTGATGAAGCCTGAACCGAAGCTTTTACAGGAACTTTCTTTGAATACATTTTTTTAAGCAATTCTGGAGGCTTGGACTGACTATATCTGTCACCCATTTTACCAATTCTCCCTCTCAATGAATCTGCCTCACCTGTTGGCTCATTTGCTTGGCGGGGATCACGTTCACTCGGAAGAACTTTGCTTGAAGTGTTTCTGTAATCAAATTGCTGCTTTCTGATTTGTTCGTCCATATAATTGATTATAGCTATTTTTAATAGGGAATGCAAAAATGCCTTTATCTTTATTTAGAAAAAGATATTTTTATTTTGTATTAAATAAGCTTCTACCTAGTAAAGCTAAACATTGATGAGTAGTCATTTTCATCGTCACTTGACTGTCTTGAAGACGAAAATGGTGACAAGTCCATCCCTAAATTCAGCTTTTCAGTAGTTATTACTGTGTGTACAGGTCGCTCCGCTATATCAGTTCTGGTAGGTATTTGAAATAGCGTATCTTGTACAGATGAGCTTGCAATCTCGCTTTCCCTCAGCCCGGGAATGACAGCCACAGCTTTTACACAAAAATCAGCATCAATAGAAACATCAAAAGGAGCATCATACTTTTTTCCAGTCAAAACTGATGGCAAAGAGTTATAGATTTTCACCCTGAAAAGGTTAAAATGTTTGATAAATATTATAAATAATGGGAAATTTAAGGGAAAATGCTATATCAAGTGTATATCTAATAACCGCATTTGGTTGACTACAAGAAATGGTGACTAAATAGCACTCTTGAAGGGTGGTTATTCGGATTATTGGCTTTTGGGTTCTTTCTTTATTGTCTGTATAAAATAATGTTGAAGCTCTGATTTCGTGCTCCTCAGGGACTGGAACTCTAAAAGCGACTGGCTGCGGTTCTCGGTTATTTCAGTTTGTAGGAGCACTTACGGTACCACTAATACGGTGGGCGTATAAAAGCAGCTCTTTGACAGGGATTTTTCCTGATTAAAAGTTACTGCAAGACTTAGCAACGTCAAGAGAGCACTGAGCTGATTCTATTTTTGATTCCAAGCTATCTGCAGTATTAATCAAAACTTTGCAATGCTTATAATAAGTTTCTTTTGTGCTTTGCACTTTTTCTTTCAGAACTTCAATTTCTTTTTGTTTTTCCAAACAGATTTTGACTAATTCTCTATTACGGTCAATTATTTTATTTTGGATAGCAGCTAGTAAGGAATCAAATGAAGCTTGAGCATAAGGGTTGTTTTTCAGCTGTTGAAAATGCTGGATGCTGTTTAGCTTTAGAGTCTTTAAATCGTTCTTTAAGCTCTTAAGCAAATCCATTTTATATTTTTCTCTGTAAATGGGGAAATTTAAATATAATAATGAAAAAATTAATAATTAATATGATGAAGTATAATAAATAATAATGAGGGTAAAATTAATGCAAAATGGATTAAAAATTAGCATAGAAATTTCGTTAATATAACTTTTACATATTGTGTTAGGACTAAAGTAAAAAATTATAATGCCATGAGTCAGTAACAGCTTTCATACACGACTCAGCAGATCGGTCTCTAATTTTTGGTCGAGGGATCCTTGAAGGTGTAGACTGACTTGAGGTCAAAATTGGCTGATAATTTAAAGGAGGCCTTCGAAAAGCCGCCGGGCTTGCACTTAAAACTCTTTTCATGCTGGCTTCTTTTGTTTTTAGCTGCTGAATAGCTTTATTCTTCGCCAAGGCTTCATTTTCTGCGTGTGACTTGATTATTCTTAATTTCTTATTCGACTCTTCTTGTGAATTCTTTAGACTAATCAACTCTTTCCTTAATTTATCATTTTCTTCTGTGAGCTGTTTTTCTTTATTTTTCGATTTTATTATAAGCCCTCCGATTTTTGAGTCTCTGTCTTTTATAGCATATACATAGCTTTCTATGTCCCTTTCTAGCTTATCTAATTTCCTTAAAATTGTATTTTTATCGGCCCTTTCTTTTTCTAACAGCCTCAGTGTCCTCTCTACTTCTTCGTTTTTTAGGTTTTTTCTAATTGAGTATCCTAAATCTACAGATCTCAGCCTTGTCCCAAGCGCTAGGGTACAAATGGTTTCTCCAGAGCTTTCCTCACAAGGGCTGCAATTTAAAATCACAGTGACCATACTTTCTTCGCCTCCCAAAGTCTGTTGCAAAATTCTTGTCAGCATAGAATTTCTATATGGGATATGGCTTTGTTTAGACTCTAAAGCAGCAATCACATCTTGTAGGGCCGACAAAGATTTGTTAATTAGTAAGGTCTCTTTTAAGACGTCCCCACTTGCTTTGCTTTTGCTTATTCTTTCGCTGCCTGCTAAGTCAACAAATTGAATTATTCCTGTATCTTTGCCTTTGACTATTTTTAAGGTATAAATGCAATGGCTTCTTGAAGAACTGGAATTGGATTCAGTGAATTTTGTAGACCGCTTTAAGGCAGCTTGCTGAATTAATACTAAACTTTGGTCATATCATTCATTATCAAGCTTAACTTCGGCCATTTCTATTATTTCTTTTCAGTTCTTACTGAGAGCATCATTGCTGAGGAGGTTTCTGACTTGCTCGTTATAAATTTCAATGCAGTTTAAAAAGATTTGGCAATCAGTTCCTATAAGTAGCTTTAGAGCTTCTACAGATTTTGATAGGACTTCATTCATTGTGTGGGTTTTTCCTGAGCCAGTCTGGCCGTATGCTAATATGCAAGCTCTTCCTCCATTTGCTACCATATTGAGTGAGGGGGTGATGTCATAAAACAAGTCATCAATGCTAGATTCTGAGCCAAAAATCCTATCAAATTCAAACTTTTTCACATCAGTAATCGTTTTTCCTTTTTCTTTACTCAAAACAGTACTCACCTGTATCCCAGAATCATTATAAGCTAAGCATACACCTTTATTCGCATCACTTTCCAGCACAGGCCTCACCTTTACCAACACTTTTACACTTTGGCAAGCCTCAGCCGGAGAATTTGTCCCAGAATCAATCGAATCCCTCCTCGACGATATATGTGACGACCCTGATTTTTTCGTCTGTCTAGACACATCTAATTGTGATTTCAGCTCTTCCTGCTCTTTAAGTGTATTATTCAGCATTTGCTCTAGCTCAGCCAGCCTTGTAGTATCCCCTTTTTGTGCTGCCAAGGTGGCGATTTCTTGTCTTAGCTCATTGCATTCTTCTTTTAATCGTTGAATTTCGACTTCTTTTGCACAGGCGATTTCGTCGAGTTCTCCTTTATACATAATTGCGTTTTCTTCAGCTTGGTACAGCCTTTCTTCTAAGTCTTGTTTGGAAAACTCAAGGATTCTTGCTGAGTTTTCCCATTGATCATTTAAATGTTCAAGTTCTCTTTTCTGTTCTTCAAATAATTTTAGTCGACTTTTGAGGTGTTCGATTTCTTTTTGGAGTTTACAGACTTCGAATTCATTTTTTTGGTATTTTTCTTTATAGGATTGCAATTCTTCAGAGAGTTTTGAAGATTTTTGGAGGGCTTGAGATAGCTTTTCTTCTTTGTCAGCGACTTCCGACTCAAGAAGCTCTTCGTATTCTTTGGATTGGGATTGGTAACTGATTAAAAATTACTCTTCGTATTCTTGTTTTAATTGGTCTAATTGTGAATAGATATCAGCCTCTTGGTCTCCCATTATTAGGAATTAGTATAAATTGAAAAATAGGTAGAAACTGTTAAAAGGTTTGGAGGATTGTGGAGAGGGGAGCAAGAAATGTTTTAAAAAAATATGTAAGAGAAAATATTATATTTTGGGTTGGAAAAACAGTGAGTAACTTTTGAGATAGGGGAACAAAGCTAAAGTTTGTACTTTATGGGTTTAGGAGGTTATTATGAAAATCAGCGGTATTTTTGGATTAAAATTCAAATTATTAGACCAAAATTAAAATTTGAAATGAAATTTTAAATATTTGTGTGAAGGTCTTTAAAGAAGAATTCATAATGCAGATTAAAAGTCATTAAGTGGAAGAAAGTAGGACTTTTAGCTGTTATTAAGAGTGCTTATTAAAGCTGCGCATTTTCAATCAATTATTTATTCGAATTACAGAATTAAGAAGCTTAGTGTCATTAAATTGCTTTACCTTTTAATCAATATTTATAAGAGTTAATCAGCAAGTTAAAATTTTCTGAACTTATACACAAATGCTAGATAATTTAATCCGAAATTCATTACGTATGTCTATTTTCCATCAAAACCTGCCTCATTTTTTGGTTTTCAACTTGCAGCTGTGAGTTCCTTTTCGATAAATCTGCAATATCATCAACTAATTTTCTGATTTTCTCTTCTCGTATTGTATCTCTCTTATTATATTCAGAAATCAGTTCCTTATGAAAACTAAGCATTTCTGTGAATTTGTTTCCAAGAGCTTCTTGAAAATATGTGAGTAAGCTATAGTATTTCTCCTTTATTTTCCTATTAACAAATTCAGCAATTTTTTCTAATCGGAAATATAAGATATTTTTATATAATCGGCACCATATCTTCATGGTTTCTTGAACTATCGCATTGCGATAGTTCTTCTTGTCTTTTGCTAGCATTGTCTGGATCATCATCTTGGTTAAATTCTGAGTAGCGCGAATTGTGGGGACTATCATAGCCACTTCTATTAGCTCTTGAAGGAGCTGAAGGGTGGCTAGAATAATAATCTTTCATCATTTTAATTATCCCACTTTTAGATATCTCTCATTAACAAAGGCGAAAGTTTAATTATGATCCTAGGTTATATTTATTAATAATTCTTCTGATTTGCATTCCAAAGTTTTATATCAAAATTTGGTTAATATTTTATAGCTTTGGGTAATAAATAAAAAATAAAATTAAAAAAAAATTTATATGTAGGAATATAGGCAAATGGAATAAATTTTAAATTAATATGGGCTGCTATCAAAGCAAATCGAAATCAGATAATTCAAAAATTGTCACAGTAAAAGACCTGAAAGTCCAAAAAAGTGCTTTTGTTCAGCACAATCCGAACCCTTTTCAAGAAATCTACTCAATAGGCCGCAGTATAGGCACCGGCGCTTTTGGAGAAGTTCGGCGAGTAGTACATCGCCACGCAAATGCGACAAGAGCTGCAAAAATATTCCGAAAAGATCTTGCGAAAACAGAAGAAGCCAAACAAAAATTAAATCTCGAAATAGACATCCTTAAAAGTCTTGATCATCCAAATATTATTCGAATTTATGAATTCTTTGAAGACCCGAAGCGTTTTTTATACCATTTTAAGGTAAATTTACTATATAATTTGCTATGAATGATAATTTACCATAAATGGTATATATAGTTATGGAGCATTGCAACGGTGGCGAACTATTTGAAGAGATCCTTAAGCGACAATCTTTTGGAGAAGTCCATGCAGCACAGATAGTCCAACAAATCTTATCAGCAGTTGCATATTTACATGACCGTGGAATAGTTCATAGAGATTTGAAACCAGAAAATATCTTGCTTGAGGAACGAGGGGATATTTTGAATATCAAGCTGATTGATTTTGGTACTGCTGTTTTTTTAGAAAAAAATAAAACAATTAGAGGTGCTCTGGGAACTGCTTATTATATAGCTCCTGAAGTGCTGACGGGATATTATAACGAAAAGTGTGATATGTGGAGTATTGGGGTAATTATTTATATTTTATTATTCTTTTTATATTGTAATATATTATAGTTAAATTAGTCTCTTAAGACTTTATTTATTCTATCTTTCCTATAAAATAAAGATAATTGCTAATTAATGAAGGTAAGAAATTATTTTCATACACAATAAATGCTATTCGCATATAAATATTTATTTTTTAGTAAATTTATTAAAAATCAAATATCCGGTGTTCCTCCATTTGACGGAAAAACCGATGACGATATCATCGAAAAAGTCAAAAAAGGGAACTACTCCTTTGCTGGTGCAGCATGAAGAAACATTTCAAGAGAAGCCAAAGACTTAATCTCTTCCCTTCTATGCCCCCCAGCAAATCGTCTTACTGCACCAGCTGCTTTACTCCACCCATGAATCGCCGCAAACGCTTCACGCTCCCTTCCCAGCGTCCAAGTAATGCAATCTGCATTATCTAACCTGAAAGGTTTCCACAATAACAACAAGCTAAGAGACGCAGTCCAAACCTTCATAGCAACCCAGTGCATTTCTCAGCAAGATACAAAAGACATGAGAGAAGCCTTCCGCGCTATGGACACCAATGGGGATGGGAAATTAAGCAAAGAAGAGCTGCTAGCCCAATATGTAAGAACCATGGGTCCTGAAATGGCTGAGGTTGAAGTCAATAGGATTATGGCAGAGGCTGATTCTGATAATAATGGCTTTATTGATTATACAGAATTTTTAAAGGCAACGCTAGATTTGAAAACTGCAATGTCTGCAGAAAATTTAAAGGTTGCCTTTGATGTGTTTGATAAAGATGGAAGTGGAAAAATATCGACACTGGAACTGAAGAGGATTTTGGAAGGAGGAGCGCAGACTGAAAAAAGCTTGTGGAATATGATTGTGAATGAAGTCGATTTGAATGGGGATGGAGAAATTGATTTTTCTGAGTTCCAGAATATTATTCTTAATCGATCTATATAAATTTTGGAAAATTTGCCTTCATATTTGATCAAATTATTTTTATATATATTGTGATTTTTATATAATAAAATCGTTAGATTAGTTAACAGTTATGAAAAATAATAGTGGGTTTGAGCCGAAAAAAAAATTTACTGCAATTTATTAATAATCTGCAAAATTGGCTTTAAAACAATTGAATTAATATATCTCATTTTATAAATTATGCTTTTCAGAATTTCTTTTGGCACTAACTTGATCGAGTTTCTCATCATTTGGCCCAGGACGGGAGAAGAGTTAGTAAACTTTAATTAATTGGATATTGCAGTTAATTGAATTAATTAAGTAATTTTTTAAGAATAAAAATAATAAAATTCAATATTCTATTATTGCTGGGAATTTTTTTTCCCCGAAAATTCATTATTTAGCTCAGTATTTAAGGTTGATACAGCTGCATCTCAAGTTTTTTATTTATATATCTCGAGGACATAGGTGAGAGCAGCAAATTAGCCGTTCATTATAGAATGATCCAAATCAGATAGCCCGATTATTTTGGTTATCTTCTAATATTTTTTGCCGTTTGATAAGATTTGATAGCGAATTTTTGAAGGTTTATTAGAGAGAGGAAGTTTTGAAATAAACTTCATAAAAGCTGTTTTGCACTAGTGATCTCTTGTCTCTACAGTAAAATCTATTAAATGTTGTGATTCATTTTTAATATTATATCTGCAGCATTCCACTGTAATTCCTTTTCTTTATTATTAATAGCTTTTTTAGTTTCCCACACATTTTTTGAATTTATAACAATTTTTCTGCCTTCTTGGCCTATTCTTTCAGCTATCAAAAAGGCGGTTTTACTTTCTGCAGAGACTATACAGATTTGGTTTCTGAATCTGTTCACAGTTGGCATGGACTTCAAATTAATTTTTGCTGTTAAAATATGGATAGAATCTTTGACCCCTTCAATAAACCATTTTTATTCTATAAATAATTTATCTTTCCTTTCGTCTATTTCTCAAAAATTTGCTAAAATATCTTGCTTTTTAAATTGATAAACTTATATTCCTGATAAATTATATTAATAAAAACTATTTTACATAATGATGGATAGATACAAAATTGTCTGGCAACATCCAGATATCAAAAAACCTGAAAATAGAGACTGACCTCAACGATTTTTCTTTGCGCACGAAGTAAAAGTATTTTCAGACATTGGTGAAGCAGCTGACTTTTTTGCTACAACAAGCGACAATTGGATTTTACTTATTTCTGGGTCAAACGGTTACGAGCTTGCTAATCGAGTTTACAACTCACCAAATCTATTAATGTCAAGGTTAAGGTTACTCTGGCTAAAAGTGGGTAAACCTACTAGCCGTCGTCTATTTGACTCCAAAAGGTGCCCTTTTGGATATCTGAGCTGAACTGCCTGTCCACGGGATTAGCTCCATAGGGCGCACTACTGTCTGTGAGGTGCCCCGATGATCCCAATAAGGATAAATATGGTAGGCAAAACCTGCCTAGCCAATGGTAAGGACAGGAAAACCTTTGGGGAGAAAGCAAAACTTCCCCCTTCCGAAGTAAACCCAATCCTGAAGGCCTATTTCAAAGAGAAACAGAAGACCTATTTTCAAGGTCCCACATGCTCCATAGGAGTCCACCTCAGGCTCAAATTTCTTTCAGTGTCATCATTTTATTTGCATCCAAATCTATTAGGTATAGTTATTTTTATCGGGCCTGATCCTTATGATATGGAATGAGCACAAAATTTCCCTCTTATCAAAGTTATTAAAGGCTTTGGCTTTAAGCCAGCTTTAGATGAGATTAAAAATATATGAAACAGATATGTAACTAGCTCAGCTCTGCAAGCTGTCCCTAATCCAAGTGCAGCTGTTGGCCAATTAATCTCTGCAATTAATCCTAATCACTCCTCAGAATCTCAAGTAAAAGCCAAAAAAAATTACTACCACTGGCAAGATGAGCTTGAGATGGGATTTTTACAACTCTGCAAGCTTACTATGAAAACCTCCCAGATTAATCGTCAAGCTGTATTTAATGAACTTCTCTGCCTTTTACAATCACAAAATAAAAGAGCAAAGCTTGAAAATAAGTATAGCAGGTACCCTAATGATTTATTAAAGTCATTTGTGACCGTTTATTCATCAAATTTGATATATAACCAGCTGAATGACTGCTACGCTTCTAATAACTATAAAAGCGTGGTAAATATTACAACAGCTTGTGTCCTACAACTAAAAGATAGATATGAATTAAAGCTGCCTCCAGGCAGAGTGCTTTATAGAGGGGCAAATATCCCTGAAGAAGATTTAAAGAGTTATCAGGTTGGGAAAACTGGCTTTTGGAGTGCGTTTACAAGCACTTCTAAAGAGCGAGCAGTTGCAAGAAGTCCAGCTTTCGGAGGAAATGTGCTGTTTAGAATTCAGTTATCGAAAAAGAATGCGCATCCTCATATGTGTATTGAGGATTGGTCTGTATACCCTGATGAAAAAGAAGTGCTACTGCTACCTTATTTTCCTTTGGTTATTAAATCAATTCAACTAAAACAATCTAGTGGCGGAAATTACACTGAAATAAAAGTAAAACAAGATAAAAATCATCCTTCTCTAGCTTTCAATAATGAAATTCTTATTAATTACTGAAGAGGACGTATAGAAAACGAAATTTCAATCCCAGTCAACAACTATTGTCAAAGAATCAGAGAAAAAGTTGCAAACTCTGTTGATTTATTATTATATTTTAAATCAGCTGGGTGGGAGCATGAAGATGTTCCTCAGTTTGAAAAAGATTTGAGGAATGTCATCAAAAATTGCTACAATAAAAATAAAGCCTGTATAGAAGAATCCATGAAAAGCTCTGAAGATAGTTCGTCGTTATTTACTTATTGGGGTGTCATGAAAAGCGATATAGAAGATTCTATAATTGACCACATTACAGCTAATATAGAAAAAGTGTTTGAATTTGAATTTGAGAGAATTAAGAAAAATATTGTCAAGATAATCAGCAACCAAGCATTCACATCCTTTTATATTCCACATCAAACACTCAAAGAGGCGACTTCTTCTATATTTCATTATGCGGGAGGAGTCAGTTTTACAGCCCAGCCAAAAGCGCTGCTCGAAGAGTTCAAAAAGGGTGACTCTGGGGGATATTTAGATACTTTTATCAATGCAATTGTAAAGATAATGAAATCAGCTGTAATGATTTATGAAAACTCTATTAAACTGACGACTGAAAAACTCCGAGGTGAGCTAAGAAGCCAATTAGAAACTTTAGAAGGAGAAATAAAGAGGTCATTAGAATCGGTACTTCTTTAGCTAAGAGGAATAAAATTATTATCATAATTTACTAATTTTTATGAATTTTTCTTATTTCAGAATGTTTTTGGCTGAAAAGAACAGCAGCAAATATATCTTACGAGTAAAATATGGAATAAAAATTAGAAAATCATAATAAAATGTGGAAGCATTAAAATTGTATGGCATGTCCTACTCACAAAATGTCTGGATTAATTAATCAAGTTATTACGCAATTTGTGAAAAATAACTTACTCCCCCCCCATCCTTGATCGAACGACTCGCCATCGTTCGATCAAGGATGGGGGTTAAAAAAAAAAATTTTCGGGAAAAAAAAATTATATATAAAATAAAAAAATATATAGATATTTTTTTTATTTACTTTTAAATAAGAGGTTAAGAATATTTAATAATTATTTTTACAGCAAAAAATTTTAATTTATTTCATAAAATACCAATTTTTAATATTTTGATTTATTAGTTACCCCTTTAAATTGTATAAAATTTTAATTTGTTCCTTATTAAATTAATTTTTTTTAAAAAAAATTTTAAAGAATCTGTATTTTATTAGATTATTGAGTTTTTAAGCCTATGTTGATAACTAAATCACTTCGGATGGTCGATTTCGCAGCTTTCTGTCGTCTCAAAGCTCTGAAAACAACTTCATTGTGTACATCTTCCCAAGCTTTTGATAAATAATATATTTTTATATATATAAAAATTTGCATGATATTAAAATCGTTCGATCAAGGATGGGGGTTAATTTCCCCAATTTTTAGGAATTTTTACAGTCAATCGTTCGATCAAGGATGGGGGAGGGAGTTAGATTACTCAAGCTAAAATTGGTCTAAATGCGCTGATGTTATAAAAATAATCTTGTGGATTTAATAGTATTCTTTTAAAAATATTTTTGAGAATGAGTTCAAGAAAATTATGATTTTGGAAAGGTATAGCTCTGAATCAAAATGACTTCAAAATGATTTAAAATGACTGAAAAAATATTGAAAGGTTTAATTGAAATAATAGTCGCTTGAGCATCAAACGAATATATGCTTGATATAGAAAGCAGAATATTGATGACAGAAATTCAGCTAGAATAAGAGGCATAATCAAAGAAATTAATTAATTTTCGAAAATATTAGCGATAAATATAATGAAATTAAAATAAACTGATAAAACAGCATAGAAATAGGTAGTTGTATAAGTAATAGCTTTTGAAATTTATAAAGGACAAGCTTAAAATTATTTATAAAGATTATCGAAAGCAAATGATATTTATTGAAAACACTTTTTAATCAAAAATATAGAAGGAATTAAATAAATTATGGAATCAACTAAAATTGTATGGCATGATCCTAATATATTCGGCGAAGAGAATTATCGCTATATAAGAGAACACTTATCTCCTTTACAATACAAAACTTTTACAACTGTTACTGAAGCTGTCCAGTTTTTATCATCAACTACTGAAAAATGAATTCTTGTCACATCCGGGACAAGTGGCGAAGAACTTGTTAAGCAAGTCCACAATTTCCCATCTGTAATTGGTATCATAATATTCTGCAATAATTATGCATACCACAAGCAATGATCTTCTGCATTCAAAAAGGTAAAAAGAGTAGAAATCTCCAACTTTGGAAACGTTCTCCAGGAAGCCAGAAAAATTTGGGATCAGTTAGTAACATATAACGCTTTATTTATGACTCAGAAAGGAAAAATAGAATATGACCAAATAATTAATGCACTTGAAATAAATACAGTTGGGACTCCAAGTAGCCAAATAGCATGTGATAGCTTCAGTCATAGAGCGTATTACCATATGGAAAGTGAGCTAGAAATGAGTTTTTTGCAGATTTGTAAGCTTTCACTTAAGAATCAAGCTATTCCAAGATCAGATGTCCTTAATGAACTTAAAAGCTTTGCAATAACTGATGAAAATAAAGCAAGGGTTGAGGAAATGTTTGGCTTGTACCCTAATGATTTACTAACTCACCCCCTCCTGAGGAACAAAACCATTGGAAAAATCGCTATTTTTTTCCCAAAAAACCACTCTCCATGAGCGAACAAAAATTTTTTTAATAGAAAAAATTTTTTATGAAAAAAAATTGATATATAAGTGATAATTATTATAATGAAATCTCGAGCTAATTCTGTTTAATTTCAAACAAATTGCGTTTTAAATATAAATTTTATAAATTAAATTAATATTTACTTCCCAATTTTTGCAAATTAGGATTTTTTGAAAATTTCGAAAAAATTACTATAAAATTTATATATAAATTTTTTTTAAAAAAATTAACCCCCTTCGTGAGTGAACAAAATTTTTTTGCTCACTCACGGAGGGGGGAAGTAAGGTCTTTTGTTCATATATACACTAGTGATTTAGTCTTTAGAAGGTTAAATGAATGTTATGCAGCTAATGATTACTCAAGAGTTATGAACATTACAGCTGCTTGCCTTTTAGAGCTTAAATCAAGGCCAGAACTCATGCTTCAGAATCAAACTGTTCTTTATAGAGGTGTGAATATTTCCGAAAAAGACTTAGAGAAGCTTACTGTAGGACAAAGAGGCTTTTGACCTGCTTTTACAAGCGCATCTACCAGAGGAGATGTTGCAAGAAGGTCTTATTTTCAGGCTACAGTTGTTTTTGAGATTCATTTGCTAGCGAGTGAGCCTCACCCTCATATATTTGCGCAACCAATGTCTGATTATGTATCAGAGCAAGAAGTCCTTTTGTTGCCTTATTTTCCGTTAGTGATCACTAATATTCGAAAAGCAGATAATGTTACAGTGATAACTGTCGACCAAGACCCAACTCATCCGTCTCTGGCTTTTAATAGCCAAACTCTAATAAACTACTGGAGGTCAAGAATAGAGACAGAAGTTATGATGCCTATTGATGAAATATGTGATAACATTAGAAACAAAGCTATCATCATTATTGATTTGCCTGCATATTTTAAAAAAAATCTAGCCTTAGATCATTCAGTCATGCCATTTACTAAAGATTTTGAAAAAATAATTCGCATAACTTATAAGAAGCACGAGAACGAAATACATAAGTTAAATGACTCTGTAAGTGGATCTCTGATTGAATATTTAGTAATAATGAAAAACGATATAGAGAATTCAATAGTTTCCTATATCAAAAAAAATATTGAAATAGTTTTTGATCAATATTTTGAGAAGATTAAAGACAATATCATAAAGATGATGGGATATGAAGTGATAACAACTTTTAGCGTTCCTAGTGCTATGGTGAGGGAACTAATTACGAAAATTATGAGATTAGCAGAGATGGGTCATTTTTCTACGATACCAGAAGTGAGACAAAATTTTTACGAAGAAAGTAAAGGAGAAACAGAGTCATCTATATATCTTAAGATCTTTATAAAAGAAACGATTAAAGCAGTGGAGGGTGGGATCGGTCGTAATAAGGAAGAGATCAAAAAGAAAAATGAAGAAATTAAAAATGAATTGTATAGACAGCTTGGAATATTAAAAAGCAAGCTCCATCAGTCTCTTGAAAACGTGCTTCTTTAGGACTAATAAAATAATATTTGATGATTAAATTAGAATTTGTTTAATTTTTTGATAAAGAGAGTTTCCAATTTGAAACTCTAATAAGTCTCAAATTAAATTTATGCATATTTTGACCCATCATTATAGCAAGCAAAACCAAAATAACCACACCCTGTTAGCGAGCAAAGAGTTTTAGAATATAAAATATTTTAATATCTGGTAGGAGTTAGGAATTCATTTTAAACAAGATAAACGAGGAATAAAAATTGATAGCTCTAAGATAAGATATCAGCTTTTAAGGATTGTATATTTAAGAAAAAGATTTTCAGAAAATATTTATATAATCTTAAAGACAATAAAAATTTTGATTCTAACTAAATGATGTCAAGAAAAAATAAAAATAAACTGAATTATGTATTTATATGATTCCCTATATTCCTCATCATTAATAAAATTATTTATTTCAATCTTCATATTCATATATTCTGTATAATAAACTACTACATTTCAAAAAGTAAAATGATATATAAATGATTAGATATAAAAATATTATAGAAGGATTATAAAACATGGAGGGTGTTAAACTTGTGTGGCATGATCCTAATATTTTCGGCCCAGAGAACTCTTGCTATATCGTAAATAACTTATCTCCAGCACAATATAAGCTTTTAGAAATGTTCCCGAAACTGTCCGATTCTTATCAACATCTACTGAAAAATGAATCCTTGTTACCTCTGGGACTAATGGACAAGAACTTGTTCAACAGGTTAATAATTTTCCATCAGTAATTGGCATCATAATCTTCTGCATGAATTATAAATACCACAGTCAGTGATCTTCTGCTTTTAATAAGGTAAAACGAGTAGAAACCGGAAGCTTAAAAAAAGTTTTCAGGAAAGCTAGAGAAATTTGGGATCTGCAATAAACTTATATCGTTAGTTGCTTTTTTTAAACAATGCAACTTACATGTGGAATCTTTTTGACGTGTGAAAAGATGATTCCACTTGTGAAGCCCTTTTGATTTCACATGTGCAGTCTTTTCACACGTCGAAAAGATTCCACATGCAAGCTGCATTGTTTTTAAACAAGCAACTAACGATATTATTTTTATGAAGATTATTAGTTTTTGCAGTAATTTAAATTATAAACCTATAACATTTTATGATAAAATAGACAATATTCGATATCTAATTTGGCTATATTAGATAACGCTTATCTCAAATATAATTTGAGCTTTGCAACTATTCCTAGAACTGTCCAATTTTTATCATCAGTCACTAACGAATCAGTTAGCTTTGTATATGGAACTAATGGCTAAGAGCTTATTCAATAATTCCAAAATTTTTCATCTATAACTGTCATTAAAATCTTTGCTAAAAATATGATGACTAAAGCAATAATATAATGCCCTTAATAAGTTGAAAAGAGTCAAAACTAGAATCTTTAATTATAGGGTTGACATTATTAAAAAATAACTGATTCCTTAAATTGGAAAAAAAAATTTTTCTAGTTTAAAAATTTAAAAGTTTAGTTAATTATTTTATTTAAAAAAAATAAAAATGCGTAATACTTTGGATTGATTTATTTTGATGAATTTTTAACTCAAAACATTAATCTACTTACTCCCCCCCCCTCCCTCCGTGAGCGAACAAAAAACCATTAGAAAAATCGCCATTTTTTGACCAAAAACCCACCCTCCGTGAGTGAACAAAAATTTTTTTAATAGAAAAAATTTTTAATGGAAAAAAATTTTGATATATAAGTGATAATTAGTATAATGAAATCTAGAGCTAATTCTGTTTAATTTTAAACAAATTGCGTTTTTAAAACATAAATTTTGCAAATTAAATTAATATTTGCTTCCCAATTTTTGCAAATTAGGATTTTTTTAAATTTCGAAAAAATATATTTTTATAAAATTTATATATAAATTTTTTTTAAAAAAAAAAATTAACCCCCTCCGTGAGCGAACAAAAATTTTTTTGTCGCTCACGGAGGGGGGGGGGGGAGTTAGTGAGACAACACTCTAAATTATATTCTGCTCACACAAATTACGACAAACTAATTTCTTAAAATTAGTATTTTTACCTATAAAATTTTCCTATTGAAAAAAAAAATTGTTTTAATTTAAAGGGGGGGAGTAATGATTTTACTCGCTAGCCAATCGAGGAGTTAAATGTTCTATTTATGGATGAAGATCTAAAATAGGCAAACAATAAAAATTTATATTGCAAGAGAACTTTAAATAAAATTATAGATAGTAATAAAGATGGAATCAATCAAAATTGTATGGCACGATCCCAATGTCTTTGGCACCGAAAATTCTAAATATATCACACAATTTTTAACTCAAATAGACTACCGAGCCTTTACGACTGTTTTCGAAACTGTCCAATTTTTTTCTTCAACCAATGACAGATGGATTCTTGTTACATCAGGCACAAATGGTCAAAGCCTTGTTCAGCAAGTCCACAGTTCTCCAGCTGTAATTGGCATCATAATATTTTGCAGGAGTAGCAGATACCACATGCAGTGATCGTCTGCTTTCTATAAAGTGAAATTAGTAGAATCCACTCGCTTTAAAAATGTTTTAGACCAAGCTAAAATTATTATGAATCAGTCAGAAGTTACTCGCATTGAATCCTTCACGGATATTGCAAAGAATAAAAATATGAGATGATCGCTAATGCATTTGAAATAAAATTATAACTTTTGCCTTATAACTAATAAAAATATTTTTCTTACTCCCCCATCTTGAGTGAAAAAATTTTACTCACTTTCGATAGCTTAATTTTATATATAAATTATAGTAAATTTTTTTACGAATTAATTGGATAGGTTTAAAAGTGCAAGCTATTTAGAATAATATAATTAACTAAAGATTCAAATAATAATTATCGCTTAATTATTTTATAAAAATGTTTTGCTTGCACTAAAAGCGGCTTTTTTCTAGCATTTTTGCAATAATCAGGTGGGGTTAATAAAAATTTGGTATTATAAGCAAAAAGTTCGACAGTAGTTAATTATTTACATAAAAATCTATAGAAGATTTATATAATATGGAATCAACTAAAATTGTATGGCATGATCCCAGCATCTTTAATATAGAGAACTCTTGCTATATTAAAGATCACTTATCTCAATTAGAATACCAAGCCTTTGCAACTGTCTCCGAAACAGCCCAATTCTTATCCACAACAAAGGATAAATGAATTCTCGTTACATCTGGGACCAATGGCCAAGAGCTTGTTGTGCAAATCCATGATTTACCGGCTGTAATTGGTATCATAATATTTTGTGGAAATTATGAATACAACAAGCAATGGTCATCTGCCTTCAAAAAAGTATCCTCTTCTAAATAATTCTTGGCCCTACCTCTTTTTTATTAAAAAGCATTTTTTTTATAATATTTTAATAATAACTATTAAAAAATAGAATAAAAAGAGTTGAAACTCAAAGTTTTAAAAGGGTGGTAGAACAAGCCAGAAAAATTTGGGATCAGTTAGTTGCTTATAACGTTTTATTTATGACTCAAAAAGGAACCAAAGAATATGATCAAATTATAGAGGCCCTCGAAATCGATTCATGTGGTTCTCCAACCGCCCCTCTGAGATTAGAAAAGATCAGAAAAAAAGCTTATTATCATATGGAAAAAGAGCTGGAAATGAGCTTTTTGCAGATCTGTAAGCTGGCACTAAAGAATGAAGCCATTCCTAGAGCTGCTGTTCTTATTCATCCACTTCGTGAGCGAGCAAAAAATCTTGCTATCTTACAGAGGCCATAAAATTTTTCGAAATTTTAAAAATCTGCAAAAATTTATTAATTGCGCAAAATTTATGTTTAAAATGCAAGCTACTAAAAATTTAACAGATAGCTAATAGCATCTATCATTTATATATCAAAATATTGTGTTTTATGCATTTTTGGGCACAAGCACATAGATCATCTGGTGGCCAATTTTGTATCTCAGGCTTGGAAAAATACGAAGCAGCCACCAATGTAGCTCTCATGCTTGTGCTCAAAAAGGCGCAATCTTTTTTATAAAAATTTAGATTAAAAATATTTTTTTGCTAGCTTTCAAGTAACTGCTTTCTCAAAATATGGAGTTTTACCAATAGCTTGGCCACTCCAGAGGGAGTTAGTGAGCTAAGAAGTTTTGGGATAGCTGATGAAGATAAAGAAGAAATTGAAGGAAAATTCGGCTTATACCCTAACGATTTATTGAGATCCTTTGTATATACATATACATCAGATGTAGTTTATAAAAGGTTAAATGAATGCTATGCCAAAAATGTATATGGGAGAGTTATGAACATAACAGCAGCTTGCCTATTAGAGCTGAAAAACAGGCCAGAATTAATGCTTCACAATCCAACAGTTTTATGAAGAGGTGTAGAAATCCCAGAAAATATTTTGAAAAAACTCACTGTAGGTGAAAAAGGCTTTTGGCCTGCTTTTACTAGTACAGCTATGAGAAAAGAAGTTGCGCTGAGTCCTCCTTTTAAGGGGAATGTTCTTTTTGAGATACACTTGCAAGAAAATGAAGCCCATCCTCATATAATTGCAGGGGCATGGTCTGAGTATGAGGATGAGCAAGAAGTCCTATTTTTACCTTATTTCCCGTTAGTTATTACTAATATCAGAAAAATAGGGAAAATGACGCATATAATTATTGAGCAAGACCAAACTCATCCATCTCTTGCTATCAACAGCCAAACTTTAATAAACTATTGAAGAGCAAGACTAGAAGCAGAAGTTATAACTCCGATTGACTTATTTAATCATTAGCATTAAGTATAACACCTGCTCATATTGCCTATAAAAGCCACGACAGTGACTGACTTGATCTTCGTCATCAATAAGATTGCTTTCGCCGATATTCTGCTCCTAAATAGCTGTCCTTTCGGCTCTTGGGTAACTCTGCACAACCTCCTCCACCCTATATTGACACACTTCTAGAAAATTCCATACCTCTAGAAAGCCCCTATCACTACGATCACTAAGCTTTGATACTATATTTTTGATGATAAAATCTGACTGAAGTTAAGTCAAAACCTTATAATAAAAATACAAAAAAGAAGAATTTTCGTTAGGGAGACCAGAAAATCGAATAATGCATATTTAGATTAAATAGCTCTGATTGACAAAATATGTGACACCATTAGAAATAAAGTCACCAACTCTATCGATTTAGTCGCGTATTTTCGTCAAGATTTCGACTCAGACAATTCTGCTCCAAGTTTTTCAAAAGATTTTGAAAAAGTAATTCGGGCAACTTATAAGAAATACGAACCTGAAATTAAAAAACTTAATAATTCATTAAGTGGATCATTACTTGATTATGTCAAAATCATGAAAGATGACCTCCTGAACTCTGCAGTTTTTCACATAAAAGCAAGAATTGAAAATATTTTTGACTTGGAATTTGAAAGAATTAAGCACAATTTCATAAAAATAATGAGCTACGAGACAATAACCACTTTTAATATACCTGATGCACTGTTAAGAAATCTAATTTCAAAGGTTTTCAATCTTGCCACCGTGAGCCATTTTTCCTCATGTTCACAAGTTAAAAGCACTATCCATGAAGAAACCAAAGGTGAATTAGAGTCCTCTATATATATTGATACCTTTATATCTGAATTGATAAGAGCAATAAGGCATGGGACTTATGGCTATAGAGAAGGAATTGAAGAAACAAATAATGAAATAAAAATTGAACTTAATAGACAGCTTGAAGAACTGAAACTCAAAATTCATCAGTCCCTTGAAAACGTACTTCTTTACTCCCCCCCCCCCTCCGTGAGTGAACAAAACCATAAAAATCGCTATTTTTTGCCCAAAAACCCACCCTCCGTGAGTGAACAAAAATTTTTTATGGAAAAAAATTTGATATATAGGTGATAATTAGTATAATGAAATCTAGAGCTAATTCTGTTTAATTTTAAACAAATTGTTTTTTAAAACATAAATTTTATAAATTAAATTTTTATTTGCTTTCCAATTTTTGCAAATTAGGATTATTTTAAATTTCGAAAAAAAAAAATTAACCCCCCTCCGTGAGTGAACGAAATTTTTTTGTTCACTCACGGAGGGGGGAGTTAGATAATTTAATTCTATACGAAATTAATAAAGAATTAGTTTTATTAAATAAATTTTAGAGAAAGTATGGAGTCTTTAAAAGTTGTCTGGCATGATCCAAATATTTTCAACGAAGAAAACACAAGATATGTGTCTCGGTATCTTTCAGGTATTGATAATAGACTATTTGAAACGGTTGAAGAAGCAGCAAAATTTTTAGCCAACTCTCAAAACAAATGAATTCTTGTAACATCAGGTCGAAATGGCAAAGAGCTTGTCCAGAAAGTCCATGATTATTCCTGTATAGTTGAAATCCTGGTTTTTTGTGGCAATCCTAACCTCCTTTAAGACATAAAATTGTGATGTTAATGGAAGTTGGTCTCCGAGGGCACTACCTATGGAGCAGGTGGGACCCGCCATGATGAAGCTGAAAAAAGGGCCTTTGCTCCTTTTAAAGTAGGTCTTCAGGTTTGGGGATGCCTTGTTGAAGAGGGAAGTTTAGTTTTCTCCTAATATTTTAAATGTATTTGATGATAATATAACTTGATTTTATAAATGATTGCAATTATATAGCTTTTTGATCGAATCATAGTAATTTATTATTTCTAGTACTATTATAATAATACGATATGTTTTGAGTATTAAATCCTTTTTCTCAATTTTATCGGCAATTTATTCCTCTATAATCACTGAAATATGCTATAGACTTGATAAAATTATACATATTGGCAGCAATGAAATATAGATATAGGTCTTTTTAAAATATCATTTTCTGTAAATATACTAGTACATTTATTGCATTTTCATATAATATCATACTGCAATTAAATTGTTATTTCAAAAACCTAGAAAATTTACTTTGATAGAGTCAGGCTGCCAGACAGAGCAAGTAGAGTCAGATTACCAGGCTACTAGGTAGAGCCCGACTGCTAGATTGCTAGGTAGAGCCAGAGTGCCATATAGAGTGACTACAGTAGGGCAATGCAGACCTAGCCAGTTTTGACAAGCCCACTTATGGACAATTTAATTTTTTAATTTTAAGTAACCTCCATCAGCAATGGGCGACTGCTTTTCCAAAAATAAAATCCCTTATAAGCTCTTGCTTTGCAGATGTTGTTAAGCGAGCAGTAAGAGATTGAAATCAAATAGAGTCTAGTGTAGGAATTAAAATAAAGCCTCCTGAACTAGCAGTCTCTATAAAAATTGATCCAGCATTGAAGTTGGCTTTTTCCTCTATCAACCAACTTGATATTAATTTCTATTGGCTTTTAAAGCCAAATCTTCAAAATCAAGAAATAAAAAGAGAGGATCTATTAAACGAATTTCAAGCTTTAAGCCCACAGCAGAATGATTTCCAACAAATTTCCAGTATTTTCGAAAAAAATCAAGATAATTTACTTACTATTTAAACAAAGTCATTTTTATTGATAGAAAAATTTTTATTTTAAATTTTTGCTCTCATTATTAATTATAGTTGCAAATATAAATAGAATAAAATAACTTTGTTTGTTCATTGAGAGGAAAGCTAAGGCTACAGTTTTAGGTTATATGCAAAGTCCATTTTTTGAGCACATTAATGACTGTCTTTATAGAAATTATTATCACAGAATAAGCAATATCACAAATGGATGCCTCTATTTTCTAAAATTAAAGCCAGAGTTAATGACTCAGCAAGCTTGCATTCTATATAGAGAAGCTTATATTCCGCCTAGCAGTTTATTAAATTACTCTCAAGGTCAAACAGGTTATTGGAGCAGCTTTTCCTTCGCATCACTGAAAAGATATGAAGGACACTTAGGAAATGCTCTTTTTGAAATCCATTTTCCACAATATTTGCCTCACCCTCACATACATCTTAAAAGCTTAATCCCTGACTATGAAAATGCAAATGAAATTTTATTGCTGCCTTATTTTCCTTTTATCATACTTTCAATTGAAGAAAAAAAGAAATATACAAAAATCATTGTCCGCCAAGACGAATCTCGTCCATCACTATCAATTAATAATGATCTAATAAATGAGTATTGGAAAAATTGGGTTTGGGCAGAAATCCAAGAGCCATTTACTAAAATTTGTAAAAAACTCAGGGAAGAGGATATACAGTCTATTAATTTACCAAAATATTTTATGTCAAATTCCAATGATGGTGAGTCGCCTTTTCTAAAAGATTTTAAAATTATTGTGCACCGTTGTTATCATAAAAACAAAGAGGCCATTTTTGATAATTTTAAAAATGACAGTAGCAGCTGAATAAATAGCCCATTAGTCATCTATTGAAATACTATGAGAAATGATATAGAGGTTTCCTCTATATAGCGCTAAAAGCGCAGACATTTTCCCAGGAGCTTTCCAAGTTCGTCGGACCAAATCGCTTTTTGGTCCGACCAAGGCATTGATTTGGTGCAACCTACCGATAAATTCCGATCAGAATTTATCGGCCTTACAGCGCCAAACATAGGAAACTTCTATATCAGAAATTCTTTGATTTTTAGCATGAAATCGTGATTTGAAAAGCCTTTGAAAATTTTTGATGATTTTAATCAAAAAAATACAGGGAAAGTCATTAATTATGAAGCAATACCAAAAATCAGTGTTCCTATAACGATTTTAACAAGCTTGGTATCACTGATTTTTTGCTATGCAGAGACTCAGGATTATTCAGGGCCAGTAGAAATACCTGCTGGAGTGCCATTGGAAAGTAAAGTTTTGGAGGATTTGAAACGCATTATTGATGTATTTGGAAAAGATATTAGATCTGGAGCAGTTGCGTATGGGGCAGATGTGGTTAATACAGCAGACCAAATTAAGAATGAGTTGCATGCTCAACTTAATAGCTTGCAGCAAAATGTTAACTATGCTATAGAAAATTTCCTAGCTTATTAATCATTTATTTATCATAAAATTACCGTTATATCCAGTTATAGTATGAAGTCATCTAAGATAGCAGGATTTTAATCCCTAATTTTATTTTAAAACCGTATAAAGAATACTTTAGATTATAGCATTTTGTCATTAAAGAGTTCTTTATATAATTTTATAATTTATGAATAGCAGCCAAGTCGATAAGTATGGCTTTATCTGTGAAAATCCACCTAAAATTTCAGCAAAAGAAGCCCAAAAAGAACAAGTTCAGGTCCAAGAATGAAATTTTATCATGAAAAACTGAACCCAGCAGCTTGCTCTTAGATTTGAACAAATTAAATCAAGGATCAGAAAAGGGATCCCAAATAGTATTCGTGGGCAACTTTGATATCTCATATCTGGAGCTGAAATATTCAAAAGCAATTATCCAGAAAATTATTATCAAACTCTTCTGACTATTGATGTAAATACTGAGGTAGAAAATGATATTTCTGCAGATATAGGCAGGACATTCCCAAATCATACAAAATTTCAGACGAAAAAAGGCAGAAGATCTTTAAGCAGGATTCTTAAAGCATATTCCTTACTCGACCGAAGAAATAAAATGGTGACGTTGACGGAAATTGGACTCCAAGACTCACCTCCTATGGAGCTGGTAGGACCCCATTGCTGATGAAGCTGAAGATACAGGTCTGTTTCCTGTCCTAAGTAGGCCTTCAGTTGTGGGGAAGCCGTGCCGAAGAGGAAGTTTTATTTCTCCCCCGAAGGTTTTTCCTGTCCCTGCCAGACGGGCTAGACAGGTTTTTCCTACCACATGGTCTTCCTTCATCGGGACCATCGGGGCACTCAGACAGAAGTGGCTCTGCCCAAAGGAGCTGATCCCTTGGACAGGTGGTTTGACCAGAAATCAAGATGGCGTCTGGCCTGGGAGTATGGCCACATCAGAACCCGACCGGGAGTCGTCTTTCGAGCTGAGGTGCTGAGGTCAGTGGCTCAGCCGCTTATGGCCTTACAAAAAACTAACTTACTTAACTTACTCGACCGAGAAGTTGGATATACCCAAGGCATGGCATTCATTGCTGCTTCATTTTTAATTCACCTTAATGAAGAAGATAGTTTTTGGCTATTTGCTTCTGTGATGACACAATATAATTTCAGAGAGTGCTTTATATTAAAAATGCCCAAAGTAGAAGAATCTTTTTATATTGCCAATGGATTAATGCGGCATTATTTATCAGGGCTATGGAATTATTTTAAAAATGTTGAGATAAACGTCTCTATGTTTGCTACACAATGGTTTATGACTGGGTATAATGTAAGCTTTAAATATGAAACGGCTGCAAGGGTTTGGGACTGTTTTTTATTTGAAGGGGAAAAGGTGTTTTTCAGGGTATTTTTGGGGGTCTTAAAATTGCATAGAAAAAGCTTGAATGGGCAAAGTTTTGAAAATGCGATGGAAGTGATTAGAGGAATTGGGAATAGGACAGAAACAGAGCTGCTATTGAAGACTGCGTTTAAGTTTTCTCTGAGCAAGAAGCTGATTGAGAGGTTGAGAAGTGATTATAAAAATAATCCCAAACCAAAATATCTTATAGGGATTAATAGAAAAAGCAGATAGCTTAGAAGCTAAAATGATAATGTATAACTTTATAGTAGTTGAAGTAAAGCATTTAGCACTAAAAAGTAAAATATTTCGCGGAATTAATATAGAGATATTTTACACTCATGAAAACACCTAAGATGAATAGCTTTTATTGCTGTTTATATGATAATGATTATAAAACCTAGCTTACTTCCACCCTTTAAATTAGAATAAAATTCCTGTTCCAATTTAAAGAGATTAATTTTTTTACATATTAAAAAATAAAAAAATTAAGCACAATATTTTGAATTTAATTTATTTTATGAAGAATTAATTTAAATATTAATTAATTCTGTGTGAAAAATATTTAAATAATTAAGTCAAAATTAATTTTTATAAAAAATTAATACTTTTACTTAAAATTTTCCAATTAAAAACAAATTTGATCCGATTAAAATAACCAAAATATTAGACATTAAGACTTATCGAGAAGCTCGCTGTAATTCTACAAGGATTATCCACTCGTAACGCTCCTATCGCCTACTCGCCAATTCGTTATGACCTTGCAAAGGTTCTCTCCTACCGGAGGAAGTATGCACTCACTATCTGGTAGTTGAGCAAGTCATGTCCAGTGCTGCGCGCAACAGGTTTCCACCATTAAAAATTCTTGAATTTTCAGTCGTTTCTCAGCTAAAATGGAAATTTGTACCCTAGGGAGTAATCCGGTTTAGCGCTTAAGAATAGTCCCGATTTGTCAGGATAAACGCCACTGACTCTGCTGCGAAACCCCTTTCCAATTTTCAAACCCATCCCCCACTGAGCCAAAAGCTTAGCATTGGAGTAAAGCATGCGTTCAGCCAGCCCAACATTGCGCTTCACCAATCCAAGAAAAATCCAGCCGGATGCACGCTCCCGGATGCCATCCTCCCTTGCTCAAAGCCCTTCCGTGCCATATGGGAAGCAAACTACAGGAATTATGAGTGTGAGTAGGTTAGCTATGACCAAAAAAAAAGGAATTTTACCTATATTTTCCAAATTAAAAGGGGGAAGTTACAATAAAAATCATTCATAGAGCCAAAGTCTTTTTGTAGTTGACCCCAAAACCCACAGTTCCCATATGTAAAATATCCATAAAGATCTAAAAATGCGTAAAAATTCATATAAATATGCTTACGCGAGAATATTACATTTTACTTATATCTTTGTATATTGGCGGGAAAACCCTCTTCATCTTAATTTTTCCTTTCCCCAAAAACCTGTTGCTATCCATTTCCCTATGAATTTTTCCATTTCCCACTTTTTTCTTTTGCTATCCCAATCCCCTAAATCTAGTTAAAAATGATTCTTTTTCATTTTCTATTAATTTCATAATACAAAAACTGAATTGGCGCAATGCACAAATCACACTCAAAAAACCATTCTTCACGCTCATCAGCGCATAAATCAACGCTTGCAGCTTCTAATCTCTATCAAAATGAGAATAATTTCAGCTTAGAATTAATTCTTTAATTTCCTATAAAATATGACCCATATATTAAGCTTTTGAGACCATTTTCAATAACTTTTCATGAAAATTTATAATTTCAAGAATCCTGGATCTCTTCATAAAGAATCCTCGAATGTAATGTGCCAAAAAATGTTAATTGAGCCAGAAATTGACTTAGAGTGCCATGACACACTAGACTCAGTGTCCGCAGATTTAGACCTGGCTCCGCCCATATGAAAGCCAAAAGACAGCGAGTTCCTTGAGCTCATAAAAGAAAAACAGATAATGTATATGCCAAACCCTTATTTTATGGAAACAAGCCAGCCTCATATAAACCCATTAATGAGAGTAGTCCTATTTGACTGAATGATGGAAGTCACCAGTGAGTTTTTAATGAAACGCGAAAGCGTTTATTTAGCTATGAATTATGTAGATCGGCTGTTATCGATCGTTCCAAATGTAAAAAAGGATGAATACCAACTTGTAGGGGTTGCTGCTCTATATATAGCCTCGAAACTTGACGAAATTTATCAGCCAAAAATCAGCGACTTTGAAAGGGCAGCTGCGAATGGATATTCAGTGAGCAGCATAAAATTAATGGAAAAAATTATACTGAGGCATTTAGGGTGGAAAATTAAGTTAAGTTGTTGCTGAGTGTCTATAGTTCCTACTTCTGGCGCATCAGTCCTCTAAGATAAAGCAATATACTATTCTGCGGGTGGCAGTGGCAAATAGGTGGCTTTCACCTTACTCCCCCCCATCCTTGATCGAACGATTGACTGTAAAAATTCCTAAAAATTGGGGAAATTAACCCCCATCCTTGATCGAACGATTTTCATATCATGCAAATTTTTATATATATATAAAAATATATTATTTATCAAAGCTTGGGAAGATGTACATAATGAAGTTGTTTTCAGAGCTTTGAGACGACAGAAAGCTGCGAAATCAACCATCCGAAGTGATTTAGTTATCAACATAGGCTTAAAAGCTCAATAATCTAATAAAATAGAGATTCTTTCAAATTGTTTTAAAAACAATTTAATTTTAATAAGGAACAAATTAAAATATTATACAGTTTAAAGGGATAACTAATAAATCAAAATATTAAAAATTGGTATTTTATGAAATTAATTAAATTTTTTGCTGTAAAAATAATTATTAAATACTCTTAACCCTCTTATTTAAAGTAAAATAGAAAAAATATATATATATATTTTTTCCCCCAAAAATTTTTTTTAACCCCCATCCTTGATCGAACGATGGCGAGTCGTTCGATCAAGGATGGGGGGGGAGTTAGCATGAGCTTGAGGCGACAATCCCAGTTTCTTAGTCGAGGATTTCCTTATTAATCCGCCCAATGCAGATTATACTGGAACTTCCATCTCCAAGCCTAGCCTTCACCCTGGGAGCTATGGCCAGATCACCTTTGTTATCGATCTTTCTTAACTGAAGAGGCTTGTGCCCTTGAGAGTTTCTAGTCTGTATTCCCTTTTCCCTGGGTTATTTCCTAGCAGCTTATACCATTTGGAGCATATCATCAAGCAGTTTAGGCAGCTAATTGCTCTGCCTCTATCGATTACACAACCTTGGCCTGGGTACTGCTTGCAAAAACATGTAAAAACTATCGCTCAAACTAGGCCACTAATCAGGGTGCAAATATTGTTGACCCTCTTACCTAGAGGCTGACCCGGCACTTAGCAAGTTCTTTATGCCAAAAAACTACTCTGTATATTCTACCCCTCCCCTCCCCTCCCCTTTGTCAGTGAACAAAAAAAATTTGTTTGCTCGAGGAGGGGTTATATATAAATTTTATAGTAATTTTTTTTTGAAATTTAAAAAAATTCCATAAATTAAACTTGTAAAATTTATACTTAAAATACGAGCTGTTTAAAATTTAACCGAATTAGCCTTCGATTTCATTATAACGATTATCACTTATATATCAAAATTATTTTTCATAAAAAAATTTTGTTTGTGGGGAGATGGGATTTTCCAATATTTTATTCCCTCACGAAGGGGGAATAAGGACATCCTTGACTGGGGGAAAGATCACCGGCCATTTTATTATATCTTTAATTTGGAAAATTATGCCAGTTACAACTTACAATATTTCCAATTGGCTTTTAAGTCAGTGGGATTTATATATAACTTACCATTTCGGAAGCCAAGTTTATAATAATCCTAATGACTTTAAAAATCTCCCAAATGATGAAAGGAATCGAGAGCAGGCAAAATATGAAGAAAGATTTATTACTTATAAGCAGCCTAATAATCTTTCTTATATGAGATTCAGGGATGCAATTCACGTGCTGGACGCAGCCTGCTTAGATCAGCGGACACTAAAATTTTCTCCTGCTATAATTGCAGCTACATTAGTCTATTTAATGACATCAAAATATTTCAAGACTTCAAAATATGCCTTATTTCTTCATAATACCATATTCCAAGACCAAGAGAGCTTTACACATCTGGAATTTGATTTAGCTTGCCGTGCCCAACAATTTATTGCGACGTTTTTGGCAAGTGCCTTGGAAATTAATAATTTAGAAGAAATTTATTTTTCAGCAGAATTATTATTCCATAAATCTTTATTTTTTATAAAAAATTTATTATTATATTTTTATTTTTAATGGCATAAAAGCATTATTTTTGTGAATATTTTGATTTAATAAGATATAATTCAATATATAGAAATTGAATTTACATATGAACTCCCTATGATTTGTAAGGTGCAATCAAAAGAAAGGATAGAGCAGCATTTTGAAGAATTCTTGACTTATCAAACTCATAGCCCAGCGCTTAAAGAATTTGTGGAAAATAGAATGAAAAATGCAAAATAAATGTTAAAGCCAGAATAGCACATTAAAATAATTCCCAAGAGGCTGATTTTAATAGTGAAATTGTTTTATAATCTTTTATAAGTAACTAACTATTATATTTCTCCCTTAAATATTTTCCAAAATTTTTAATTTCGAAGAGAAAAAGGTCTTCTTGCAATAAATTAGTTGTGTTTAATTAAATTATTTATCAGCGCTTTTAATTCGATTCCAAACTTCGCAACACCACTTACCTCAAACATCCCAATAGGTCTATCAGTTTTATGCAAGTCTTCAGCTATATCTTTGCAGGTCTCCAAACAGTATAGATCACTCGTCATGTATTTCTTATGACACATGCCTCCAAAAAACAAAATTCTAGTCCCATATCCAGCCATTGTGTGTCCCCATCTTCCTTCAGGACTCGCACCATGAATCTGTATAGTTTCCCAAGTTAAAGTTTCAACATTAAATACATTTAAATCGTTTAAGCAGGAGTCTCCATATGTATTAAACATTAAATCATTTCTCCCACCAAAAATATTCTGTATTTAATGATTATTTTTTATTTGTGCTTAAAAAATACAAAATACAATAATTTAGCCGAAAATTATATAAATTTTAAATTTTATTGCACAAGCACTATGTCCATATCTTGGCACTGGCGCATTACCTTTGCCTGCAATTTCTAATCACAATAATTTTCCTTCTCGAATATAAAGACCATACATTTTATTACTAGCTTCTCCATCATATGTGTGTCCGCCAAATAAATAAAATCCACTGTTATTAATTTCAATGCTTTTTTGGTTTTTTGATACTGATAATATAGAAATACTGGAATCTTCTTTTATCATATCAAGGAAAACTGGGGTTAAAGTAGCATGAGATAACTCACAAGGGCACTCAGGAGCAGCCACTTCAGGGAAAATCCATGATTTTTCTTTCATGTCAAAAACTCATAAATCATCTAGAAATTCACCTTCTTGGCTAATACCGCCGTATATAAGTAAATCTCTTCCTAATGATGAAGCTGCGTGGTTTCTTCGTGGTGATGGCCAATCATTTACCCCTTTATAGAACTGCCACTTATTTTCTTTTAATGATAAAATTCCAATTTTATTTGAGCATCTTCGGATTCCTAAATTCTTACTGTGGCTTGAAGTTCCCCCAAAAATAACAAGATTTCGCTTATAGGCTACCATAGAATGCCCAGAAATTCCATGGGGTGAATAATCAGTTGACAAAATGCTTCAGCTCCATGAAATTATGTCGAGCTCTTTCACATCGCCTTGCTTTATTCTGCTTTGTCCTCCAAAAATATAAGCTTTTTTATTCAACACAACTAATTGGCTTTCTTCTCGACTACTAGGATGAGTTCCTGAAGGATTTTTTATGTATCAGCATCCATAAGCTGAATTTTCTTCTTTTTTCTTTTCAAACTCAAAATCTTCTATTTCATGAAAATTCTCAAAATTATTCGTTACTTGATTTTGGCTTCCAGCAAAAATATTATAAATGTCTATTGATTCTTTAGATTTTTTACTATTTATTTTGGTGTCTTCTTTGTTTTTCCGTTTTATTGTCTTTAGGTTTTTAAAAATATTCCCTTTATGCAATTTTGGAGCTGATAAGCTGGATTTTCATTTTAAGCTTTTCAGCAAGTCAATATTGGATTCAAATTTGGGGAGTAATTCTGTGGAGTGTTCTGAGAGTCTTGATCTAAATGTACTTAGCATTTCGTCTACAGATGGAGGGGAATTTAAATTTTTACCAGATAAATCTGTTTCTATTGTTGGATGATGGGTTTGGCTATGAACATAAGGCAATCTCAGCTTGATTTGTTTTCGGTTGGTTTGCAAGAATTGAGATTCAGAGTTGGGGAATCGGGATATTTTGAAAGGGATAATGGACTCTTTTAGATTTTTATCACTTGACATTTCAGAATGTTTATACTAAGTCATAGACCAAATAAATAGATATTTAGTATGGAAATAAATAAATCTCATATAAAATAAGGAAAAACTAGCAAGATATTCAGAATTCTCATTGAAATTATTTTTATTTGCATTCTGCATTATTAATGGTTTATTTAAAATTGGCAACCAATTTATGATAAACCAACTTCCAATAAGACTGGGTGCTTACCCAAAATGGACAAGAAGTGCTAATAATATCTTATTCAAAATCATTTAGACTCAGCTTTAATTTATGCTCTATATCATCTAAAAATCATTCACTTTAAAAGATAATCAAAAAAATTTTACCGAATAAGCTTATAAATGGAGGAAAGCACTTCTATAACAGAGAACGCACTTATGGAAAGAATCCAAAAATTCTTTGACGAGTTTCATCTATCTGCACTTCAAAGGGCTGGAGCTTTAAAATTCATAAAAGAAAAAATTTCAAATCCAGATGACCAAAGTGTCAATCATATTAGAGAATGAATACTAGCAAAGCTTAATAACAAGCGTATTCCTCCTATAGCACCAATGCAAAGAGGATGCCCAGAAATTATACCAGGACTTCGTGCTCAGCCTTGGTGGGATGCTAATGATTTTCCATGGGTTAGAGACATAGAAGCCAATTATGAGCTTATAAAAGCTGAATTGCTAAGTTTATATCAAAAAGGTGGGTTTCAGCCTTATAGAGGCCCATCTTGGGCAGTAGGCGTTCCTTCACAAGACGTAGGCACTCAAAGCCATACCTCAGGAGATTGGAATGTATTTTACTTATACCTTCATGGGATGACTTTTGATGAAAATCTTGCAAAATGCCCAGAAACAGTAAGAGTCATTAATGATTTAATACCTAGGCATTATGAGCATGCTTTTTTTTCAGCACTGAATCCAGGCACTCATGTATTGCCTCATCATGGCCCGACGAATAAAAAACTTAGACTTCATTTGCCAATTATTGATCTTTCAGGGACAAGATTAAGAGCTGCAGAAGAAACTAGGACATTTGAAGAAGGAAAAGTCGCGATTTTTGATGATTCTTTTGAACATGAAGCTTGGCATGAAGGGACGACTACAAGGGTAAATTTGATTATTGATTTTTGGCATCCTGATTTAAGTGATGCTGAGGTAAAATTTTTAAAAATTTTACAAAATTCGAAAATCAGGGCTGAAAAAGAAATTACATCAAATGAAGAAGATACTTTTTATTCTGTAATAGAAAGAGCTAAAGAGATCAGGCCTGGGGATAACTCTTGGTGGTGCCTTTCAGAAGAAAATGAAAGAGCATTAATTAATGCTGGGAGTCAGGAAGAAAATTAAATTAATTATGAAATATGGCTATAAGGGTAAATTCAAAGCAGCCTTCCTAAACAATAATGATGATTGTTTAAGATTAATTTATTAGAATTATTTATCGTCAGTAATTCTTAACAAAAGATAAAATATCTTGAAAGGCAAAACTTTGCTAAAAACCTATTCAGAGTGAAAGAAATAAGAGTAAAATTTTTTGATTATGGGGTATAAGGAAGCTTATGGTACTGACTAGAAAGCTATATAAAGTTAAATTGAGCACCAAAGGTTTTATACTTTAAAATGCTCATTGCTATCGATTAATAATAAACAGTCGTTAGTTGTATTAAATTTTATAAAGAAATTCCAAAGATTAAAAACTTTTTATTCTCAAAGTCATTTTTTTTAATGATTAATGCAATTTAAATTCAAAAAAGTGATAACAGACTTTGGAATTAAAAACTTTTTGTAAGGTATGCATAAAATCAATCAAAAATGAAATTTTCCACTTTTATTAGCGTATTAATAGCGGCAAATTTACGCTTAATTTATTAAAGAAAATCAAAAAATTTTTAATAATGAAATAGCTGATTTTTAATAATATTTTAAAGTTAAGCAAACATAATAATTGAATAGTTTAAAAATAAACCACTAAAGTGCTTTATTTAATTCAAATTAATCAACTGCTTAAGAAAATTCAAGATTAATGCCATAATTAGTTAATTAATAGTAAAACGACAGCAATTTGTGATTTCAAAAAAGCAGTGAAGGACTGCAAAAAATTTGATAATGGAGACAAAGGAATTTCTTGAAGCATTGGCCATACATGAGGAAAAGGTATAAAAGAAATGCCCATTCGCCAAGAAGTATTTAATTTTCTCTATAAGCTCCAAAATAATGCTGAAAACCCAGAAACTGTGACATCTGTGACTGCTTTACTTAAGCTGACAATTTTAAAAATCGTTTTTACCTCCCAGTTTGCAAGTATTGCATGAGATCAAAAATCGCCAAATAATTGAAATTCTATTGATGCTTTTTGAAATATAATTGGGTATATGAGATTTGACAACATTCTCTCGGATCTTGGGATTATTGAATGATTTTTATATTTGGCTTTAATAGTGGTATGATGCTATTACATAATATTACTCTCTTTATATTTTCTATTAAGAGTCAGACAAAAAATTCCCCATTTATTATGAAAACTTGAATCTGCTCTAAGAGCTCTTATTTTTGAATTTTGCTACATCCCAATCACTTTCTCATTTATTATTTCAATAAAATATCTGATATTTTATTATGATAGAAATATGAAAGAATACCAAAATAAAAAACTAAATCCTTCAATGATAAACTGTCTGCCATTATTTACTTTAACTGTGTTTTCGCTCATGATTTTTAATTATATTTATGAAATATTTATTTATGAGCATCGGCACAGCTATGCAAGCAGTAGTTCATTGACAAAAGCCCATTCTTACACTTCAAAAATAAAAATAATTAGTTTTGACCTTATTTTATTTTACCTTGCATTTTATGATCCTTTGAACATAATTTATTTAACTCCCCCACCGTCCGTGAGCGAAAAAAGTCATTAGAAAAATCCCGTGATGAACAAAAAATTTGTTTAATATAAAAATTTTTATGAAAAAAAATGGATATATAAATGATAATTATTATAACGAAACTCTAGCTATCTGATTAATTTTAAAGAGCTTGCGCTAAAAAATATAAATTTCGCAAATTAAAGGATTTTTTGTTTCTCAATTTTTACAAATTGGAATTTTTTAAATTTTGAAAAATATATAAATTTTGTACAAAAAAATTAACCCCCTGTGAGCAAACAAAAATTTTTTGTTTACTCACGGAGGGGGAGTAAGAGTTTTTCTATTTTTAGCAGCAAGCTTGAATGCTTTTGTGAGTGTGTATTATGCTGCATACTTTAATCAGATTACAAATTTCTTAGATACTAGTAGCACATTATTTGTATTGATAACTTCGGTTTCCTTAATAATTGGGGATATTCAAAATAGTCAGTCCACTGGACTTGTGCTATTTTTATTTTTAAATCCAGTTTCTATATGTTTTTTGTATATTATTACAAAATTCAGGTATTCAAAATTATCAAAGCAGGATTTACAGAAACAATGCAGAGATATTTATGAATTTGAGAGAGTAACCAGATGTATGCTAATTGATAAAAAATCAGACAAAGACCAAGTTTTAGGGATTTTTGCCAATGCACATGAAAACTATCAGTTAAATACTTCTAGATTGCTATCAATATGGGAAGCAGAATATTGCTTCTATATTCTTTATGATTCAAGATTAGCATCAATAAGACTTGGCTGTCGATATCCTTGAAAAAAATCTGGATTTGAGGACGAATATTTAGAATTTTGTCTTAGAAGCCAATTATTCAATGATCTTTTCAAGTATCAATATGATATAAAATTCCTCATGAGGCTGGAAAAACTAGAGGACTGAAAGAAGCTTGATAAAAAATTTTGCATTTCTTTAAATCAAATCATTGGCTTAATTTACACGAATAATTGTTCAATACCAAAAATATACCCAGCAATTAAAATTATGAATGATAAATTTGATATTTTGAGAGATGATTATAAAGAAATTTCAAAGAATAGCGAAGCAAATCAGACATTCTATAGAAGCCTTAGTGATAAAAGCGAATTTGAAAACTCTGATAGTATATTTAAAAATAATAAAAAAACACAATTAGATATGAATTCAGTTACTAAAAGATATAATAAAGGAAATTATAATGAAGATACAAATGGAATAATTATAATCAGTGGGTGCAGAGAAAATATCGGCGTTATTTTGTATGCGAATCTAAATGCAGCGAAAATTTTAAGAGAAACTACTTATGCTATTTTGCTTATTCCCCCCCCCTCCGTGAGTGAACAAAAAAATTTTGTTCACTCACGGAGGGGGGTTAATTTTTTTTTTTAAAAAATTTATAGAAAATTTTATAAAAAATATTTTTTTTCGAAATTTAAAAAATCTAATTTGCAAAAATTGAAAGCAAATATTAAATTTTTTTGTAAAATTTATGTTTTAAAAAGCAATTCATTTAAAATTAAACAGAATTAGCTCTAGATTTCATTATGCTAATTATCATTTATATATCAATTTTTTTTCCATAAAATTTTTTGTATTAAAAAAATTTTTTGTTCACTCACGGAGGGTGGGTTTTTTGGCAAAAAATAGCGATTTTTCTAATGGTTTTGTTCACTCACGGAGGGGGGGGGAGTTAGAATAGCCCACTAAGAGACTTTTTTTAATTATCCCAAAAATTTATATTTAAAAGATCCTAATTTGCTATTGTTCATTATTTTGGCAAATTAGTATTACTTTTTTTTTTAATACCCAAAATAAGCCTCTTAGTTGGCTATTATAAGTAAAAAGTATACAATATTATTGACTCTGATATAAATGAGTATATTCCTCATCCTTTCAATACTAATCATAAAGCAGCAGTCGAGAATTTTATAAAACACAGTATTTCATCAGACATTGAACACTCAAATGAAACATATTTGAGACGAAAATCTGGATTTTTAATCGAAATCAGTCTCACTCTTACTTGTGCATCTCTAAATAAACACCCATTTTTTCTTTTCCTGTTCAAAGAAATTAACGAAAATTATCCTAAATGCCTGCTAGACGAAAGAGGTCTAGTTATAGGATTTAGTGAAAATTTCCCATTTATATTAAATTTACCCTCCAAATCACTGATATATAAATCAATATTTGATTTTAATCTCCAAATCGAAAGAAAAGGCTGCATTATCGAAAATAGCCTTAATGAAACACTTAATAAAGAAATTGAGATTTTCCAAGATAATGATTTTATTAGATTATTTTTTGATGGAAAATCTTTTCCTTGTCAATTTTATAAAAAAAGAAACTGCAATAAATTTTTGAATATTTTGATAATTTTAAAAGAGAGAGAGATTTATTAGAGAGGGTTAAAACGGGGTTTATTTCAGCCCCTGATCCAATCGAGCTTCAGCTTCACGCTCCTGTGGCGCTAAGCACTAAAGCCCCCTACCGCCCTTTTCTGTCGACGTCACGATTTTTTTGTGACGTCGACATCTTTAGGGGAGACTCACCTGCACCTGCTTGGACCAAAGCTTTCGGTAAAGAACTCTCTTAACCCCTGGTAGTGCTCAGAGTATGAGGGAATCGTCCATAACCTCCTTCTGGAACTACCTCTGCCATTTGCAGGCAGCATATTGCTCCTCCAGAAGTGTTCGATTGGTGTTGCGCCGTCGGTCTTCTTGTCTTTGGGTTGAGGAGAAGCCCAGTCAGCCCAAGTCCACGCCCTTGCCACCCCGGAGAATTGCCACCGCCACCCCGTGGTCCCTCAGGGCCACCTTTTTGTTTTTGGAGGTCCTAAGTTTTGATTTTTTTTTCTGTTGCCAATCGGAATTGCTGCTGTAATTGCCGAAGATGGCAATTAATTTTAAAAGAAGAAAATAAAGGAAAAGAGATTTTGCAGAATTTCGACACTTTTTTGTATGATAAAAGCTTGCATTTGAATTTTATTTCTAATAATAAAAATCATGATAAGGTCAGCTTTTTCGATGATGTAAATCACAGCACAGATATAAATGAAGAAAAATCAAAAATTTCTAATGAGTTTAATACTCATTATGCAGAAAATGATGCTATCAAGAAACCTGCCAATACTTCACTGTCTTGGTATTTATCAAAGCATTCTGGCAATGATACTTATTGGTGGAAACTTTATATTTCAAAAATCAAAAGGCAATTTTCTATATATAAATGATTACTTTTTTTATGTATCATAATATTATTAGCTACTAGTGGCGCAATCTTAGGTTATGCTCTTTCAGAAACTAATAAAGCGAATAATATAAATGCGCTGACAGAAACTGGGCTTATTATAGATACAATGATTTCTATATCTGGCCACGCTGTAAGAATGGATATTTCAACCTATAATAATGCAACAGTTATGACTATAACACAAGGCTACGCAAAAATTAATAATTTTACAAATTCTCTTAAATTAATGACAAAGCAGATGCTAACTGAACTCCCTTCTTGAGATTATTGCCCTTGGTTTACATTTTATAGAGATGAAGAAATTCCTATGTGAAACACAATAGGAAAATATAAAATCGTCATGAAAAATTTTGTTGATATAATACAAACTTATGAAGACATTGCGACTGATTTTTTACATAAGATTTCTCACAATGAATCGTATGAAGATGACCTAAACTTTTTGATATTAAATAGCATGGGAATTCTGGCACATAAAACTGATTACATTTTAAACATTTTGACTTCTTGTGAACATTACCGAACTCAGCAATTAACTGATGCTATTACATGACTTGTTGCGACTGCTAACATTATTCTTGGCTTCTGCGCTTTTGTCCTGATTTGCATTATTTTTATTATTTGCTATAATCTTAAGAAATTTTATTCTGAAATTGCTCAAAAAATTAAAAATTCATATGGAGGTCTTCACAATAAACTAATAACAAGATTGAGTGATTTTTATGGATATGATTATGAAATCATGAAAGATTTGCCTATATCTTTGCAGACCAGTAATTGATTCGAAGATGACTATTTAAGACTTTTATCAAAAATTTCCATTTATTTTTTAATTACATTTGCATTTTATTTACTATTTTATTTTTACGCCTATAGAAACGGAGAAGATTATTTACTTTCCCGACCTGATGTAATCGCTTTATTAATCAAGCGGCAAATTTTTGGCAGAATTATTTCATTTTGGGCAAGAGTCTATGTATTTCAAGACACAACTATAAGCATATATAACAAGTTATCAGATGACTATTTCTTTTCTAACCCAGAGAATGAGTACTGAAAACTTGCTGGGTTCTATAAGGACTGAAAACTTCCATTATTGAGTAATAACGTTCAAAATTTTTTTTCATCAGAACTCCGCACAATGATGTTTGAAAAGCTGGATGTGACAGATGCCTTTGCACAATATGGAGCTAGTGCATGCCAAGACGAACAAATTACGGAAATGAATTATTTGTTTAACAGCGTGAGAAATATGAAAACATATTCTTCGATATTGGTGAGACTAGATAACATAAGAAATGTCTTAAATGTGGTTAACAATCAAATGCTTTTAATGACTACTGATTACTCTACGCAGCTTATTCAAGAGAATTTTGAAATATTCACATGATTGACTGTAGTTTATGTGGTTTTTTCGTTATTGATTTATTTTTTATTTTATCTGCCAAATATTTTTAAGGAAATGAAGAGGCTTGAAGTATTGAAGAAGTTTTGCAAACTGATCTAAATTTATTATAATTTTTACTCTTTTTCATTATAATCCTATCAGAAATTCATTTTTAAAGGTGAAAACCGATGATACGCTATATTTGAGTCAGCATCTCTAGTAACGCATAAAACCCTCTATCTATTTTATCTATCTACTACTTATAGCATTGCATCACGCATCCTTATGGGCTCTTTTTTTCCTCCTTTTTCAATCTTCTTAATTTTCCCATGACTTTCATCTTTATCCTTTTCTGTTTCCTCCAGATTCTTCTTCATTAGAAAAATCTTCATCACCAAGGAATTCATCTTCTTCGTCCCAGGTATCTTTATCCCTTCTCTGATACTGAAAATTTCTAACTGATTGCAAGAACAGCTTTTTCTCAGATGAATCGGCCTGGCCTATTTTCTTCCATTGCAAAAAATAAAAAGTTATGAGTGGAACTCTCACCAGTGAGGAGCAGAACAGTCGACGACCATTCCGGACTGAAATGCAAGAGTGATACGCTATGCGGAGACAATTAGTAGCTGCTGACTATAGCAAATATTGACATAAATATTAAGTAAAGAGGAAAGATTATAAAAATTTAATTTATATAATAATATCCTATATTAATATTTACAAAAATAGTTCAGAATGCTCAATAAGATCTAAATGTAAAGCTAAGCAGTATGCAGACTCCATGCTCGAAATTTATTCCAATGAGGAGCTCAGATTTACAGTGGGCTCCTTTTCACAGAATATGCGAAATTATATTAATTAGCAGTAAGCATTACAGAAATTTTCCAATTACAAAAATGGCAAAAGAATAATGAAGGCCAAGATATTCCCAGAAGTATTAGCCATGATAAAGAAAAAAGCATTAAAGTAGGCCAGCTTGCCAAGAAATTTTACATTTTCTCAGATAGCCCTGAAATTTTGAGGTCAGAGGTTTCTTTATTTAAGGTCACAATTTTAAAATAATTTTTCCCTTTCAATTTCAAGCATAGCTTGGGATAGGCAGACAATCGCAATTCCGTGGAAGAGCATTAAAATTTGTTATCTATTTGAGGTTTGACAACATTCTGTTAAAATAATTTTAAGAAGACAACTTTTAGGATAATTAAGAGCTTAGCATATTTTTGAAAGCTGATGATTAATATTTCTTTAATTTAATTTTCATTTTTTTAATTATTTTGGCCATTTTGAAAGAAAACTCAAATTTAGCAAACTAAGAAAGCTAATATTCTAGTTTATTATAATTCCTAGCTGCTTAGAAAATATAGCAAAAGGCTCTTATATTATTAAAATGATAATTAATTAATTATAAGCACATTTTTAAATTTCAATTTAAAAATTATTAAAAATGGAAACTTTTTCTTTATAATACATTTTTAAGGTTTTCGGTCTGAGACTGAATAAAATAATTAAATGTTAATAAATTGCAATAGCCCTAAATAAAATAAACTAATGTGAAAATATTAGTATGGGAAAATTTAATAATTAGAGTGATGTTTTAATTAATCCTTTTATGATTTTTTTTTATTTGCATCAAAAAATTTTATAGTAAATACATTGGCTTGATATGTCAATGCTTAGCTGCTGACAAAGATGATAAACATTTAGTTTTATAAAAAAATATACTCTTTTGCAAACTTTGCTTACAGATTTCAACTTTTGTTTAAAACTCTCAATGCTGGCTTAAGAAATTGCATAGACTCTAAATTAGAAAATTTTAATTCAAATGTTTAATTAAAATCCACAAGCATTTTCATTTGCAAAAAAAGTAAAAGAGATTATTAGGTAACAGTAAATATGACAGAAAATTACCACTTACAAAAAACAGCTAAAGAATACGACCGAGACCAAGATATTTCTTGAAGCATTGGCCATACTAAAGAAAATAGCCATAAAAGTAGGTCAGCTCGCCAAGAAATTTTCCATTTTCTTGTCAAGCTTCAAAATCAGCAAGATTGTGCATCAGAAGTTTCTTTATTTAAGGTCACAATTTTAAAAATGATTTTTTCCTTTCAATTCGCAAGCTTAGCCTGATACCAGGTAGCCAATCACGATTCTGTGAAAGAGTTTTGAAACTTTGCCAGCTATTTGAGGTTTGACAATATTTTTTCAGATCTTGGCTTAATTGAATGCTATTTATACATAGCTACAGTAATTGTTTGAGGCTACTATATACTTGTCCTGATGCTTTATATTTTATGAAGATTAAGCCAAAACGTTTCAAATTTATTATGGAGGTTTGAAAAAACCTTAAATTAGCTCTTTTAAATATATCAAATAGTTTTAATAGCTTTTATAGTGTTTGCAATTTAATCAAAGTTATGATTTTATAGCCTGAGAACCTCTTTTTGCTAGTGGAAAGATCGGGAAGTCAAGCCAAAAAGGCGCTCTAGCTACATTTTTTTGTATATTAAGGTAAAATAAAAGATTTTGTTTATCCTAAGTCTTCCATAGCTATGCTTGATTATTGAAATTAGGAGTAAGAACTTTAATTTTTGAAGTTTGCTATATTCCTATTACATTTTCTCTCATAGTTTCCATAAAATATTTAATATTTTATTATGATAGAAGCATTCAAGAATACCAGAAAGAAAAGTTAAATTCCTGAATGATAAATATGCTACCATTATTCATTTTTACCGTGATTTCACTCATGTTCTGTAATTACATTTATGGAATATTTATTTATGAACATCGGCATGCCTACGCAAACAGCAATTTATTAGCAAAAGTGCATGCTTATACAACTAAGATCAAAATAATTGGTATTGACCTCATTTTAATTTACGTCGCATTTAATGACCCTGATAACATAATTTACTTGAGAATACTCATCTACTTTATAGCTATATTTATAGTGATTGTGCATATTTATTATGCTCCATTTTTCAACTACATTACAAATTTCTTGGAAACTAGCAGTGTATTATTTGCAGCGATAACTTCAGCTTCTCTAATTATTGGGGATATTCAAAAGAGTCAATCAACTGGACTTGTATTATTTATCTTCTTAAATCCTGTTTTTATATGATTTTTATATATAGTTACAAAATTCAGATATGCTAAATTATTAAAACAGGATTTAAACCAAAAATGTAAAGATGTTTATGAATTTGAAAGAATTGTTAGATGTATGCTAATTAACAAAAAATCTGATAAAAATCAAGTTTTAAGAATTTTTGAGCAGGTCCATGAAAATCATCAAGTAAATTCATCCAGAATGCCATCAATATGGGAAGCAGAATATTGTCTATATGTACTAAATGACTCAAGATTAGCATCGATAAGGCTTGGCTCTCAATATCCTTGAAAAAATTCTTGCTTTGAAGAAGAGTTTTTAGAGTTTTGCCTCAGAAACCATTTATTAAGTGACCTTTATGAGCGTCACGATGATATAAAATTTCTTATGAGATTAGAAAGAAATGAAAGCTGACAAAAGCTTGACAAAAAATTTTGCATTATTTTAAATGAAATTGTCAAATTAGTTTATACAAATCATTACTCAATATCAAAAATATATCCAACAATTGAAATTATGAATGATAAATTCGATATTTTAAGAGATGACTATAAAGAAATTTCAAAAAACATTGAAGCCGATAGAGTGTATTATAAGAATCTTGGTGAAAGAAGCGACTATCAAAATTCGGAAAGCCCATTTATACAGAATGAAAAAGTGAATAATAACGAAATTTCAGCTTTAAAAAGGAATAATAAAATAAATTACAATGAAGATACCAGCGGAGTTTTAATTATAAGTGGATATAAAGAAAATATCGGCAATATCTTATACGCAAATTTAAATGCCGCTAAGACTTTAAGAGAAACAAGTTACAGCATTGTTGACTCTGACATAAACGATTATATACCCCACCCTTTCAATATTGATCATAAATCAGCTTTAGAAAGATTTATAAAATCCTGCACAATTTCAGACATCAACCATTCTACTGAAACTATATTAAAGCGAAAAAATAGTTTTTTAATAGAAATTAGTTTTACTATCACTTGTGCATCTTTAAACAAACACCCATTTTTTCTTTTCATTTTTAAAGAAATTAATCAAAATACTCCTAAACTTCTTTTAGATGATAGAGGGTTGATCACCGGATGCAGTGAAAATGCTCCATTAGTATTGAATTTAGAACCTGAATCAATTATCAATAAATCAATATTCGATTTTAATGCACAAATAGAAAGAAAAAGCAGCATGGTTGAAATATATCTTGAAGAATTAATAAATACTGAAGTTGATACTTTACATGATAAAGATTCTGTTAAACTGTTTTTTGGGGGAAAATCATTTAGCTGCCTATTCCATAAAAAGAAAAATTGCAATAAATTCTTGAATATTCTGACAATTGAAAGAGAAGAAGATGGAATGTCACGAAATTTTGAGTCTTTTCTGAATGTAAATAGTCTAAAAGTTGATTTTTCGACAAAAAATGAAAATTCTAAACGAGAAAAAGTTAGCTTTTTTGATGATACAAATAGAAGCACTGAAATAAATGAAGAAAAAAGCCCTAGAAATCAATTAGAAAACCAGTTTCAAAAAGAAGAAATAAATGCTGAAAGCACCAAAAATCCTGTAGATGCTTCAATGTCTTGGTATTTATCAAGATATACTGACAAAGATACTTTATGGTGGAAGATGTATCTTGAAAAGATCAAAAAACAATTTTCTATATATAAATGGATGCTATTTTTTTGCATCATAATATTACTAGCCACTAGCAGCGCAATTTTGGGCTATGCTCTTTCAGAAACTAATAAGGCAAATAATATAAATGCGCTGACAGAAACTGGGCTTATTATAGATACAATGATTGCTATATCTGGCCACGCTGTGAGAATGGATATTTCGACCTATAACAATGCAACAGTATTGACACTAAATTCAGGCTATGCAAAAATAAATAATTTTACAAATAGCTTAAAGCTAATGACAAAGCAAATGCTAACTGAGCTACCTTCTTGAGATTATTGCCCATGGTTTACGTTTTATAGAAAAAACGAAATTCCTATGTGAGAGACAATTGGGAAATATAGTATTGTAATGAAAAATTTGGTCGATATTATACAAGCTTATGAAGAAATTGCGACTGAATTTTTACATAGGATTTCGCATAATGAAACTTACCTTAATGAACTTAATTTTTTGATACTAAACAGTATGGGAATTCTATCACATAAATTAGATTTTATTTTGGACACTTTGACATCTTGTGAGCATTATAGAACACAGCAATTGACTGATACTATTACTTGGCTTGTTGTGATTGCTATAATTATTCTTGGTTTATGTGTCTTTTTCATTATTTGTGTTATTTTTTCTATTTGTTATACCCTTAAAAAATTTTATTCGGAAATTGCTCAAAAAATAAAAAAATCATATGGAGATCTCCACAATAGGCTGGTATCAAGATTAAATGATACTTATGGATATGATTATGAGGTTATGAAAGAATTCCCTAGATCTTCACCAACCAGCAAATGGTTCGAAAGAGATCGAGTGAGGCTTATTTCCAAAATTTCCATTTATTTTTTAATTACATTTGCATTTTATTTGGTATTTTATTTTTACGCCTACAGAAATGGTGAAGATTATTTAATTTCTCGGCCTGATGTAATCGCTTTATTAATAAGGCGACAGATTTTTGGAAGAATTATTTCATTTTGGGCAAGAGTTTATGTATTTCAAGATACCTCAATCAGCATTTACAATAAACTGCCAAAAAATTACTTTTTTGCTAACCCAGTTACTGAGTATTGGAAAATTGCAAACTATTATAGAGACTGGAAACTGCCATTGCTAACTCCCCCCCTCCGTGAATGAACAAAAAAAAATTTGTTCACTTACGGAGGCCGTTAATTTTTTTTTTTTTTTTTTATATATAAATTTTATAGAAAAATATTGTTTTCAAAATTTAAAAAAATCCTAATTTGCAAAAAATTGGGAAAGTAAATATTAATTTAATTTATAAAAATTTATGTTTTAAAACGCAATTTGTTTAAAAATTAAACAGAATTTTTTCGAGATTTCATTATACTAATTATCACTTATATATCAATTTTTTTTTTCATAAAAACATTTTTTCTATTAAACAATTTTGTTCACTAACGGAGGGTGGGCTTTTGGGCAAAAAATAGCTATTTTTCCAATGGTTTTGTTCACTCACGGAGGGGGGCGAGTAAGTCACAATGTTCAGAAATTTTTTTCAGCTGAACTGCATGAGATGATGTTTGAAAAACTCAATGTGACTGATGCTTTTGCACAATATGGAGTCAGTCCATGCCAAGACCAGCAAATGTATGAAATGAATTATTTATTTGGTATTGGTAGAAATATGAAGACATATTCGAGTATATTAGTGAGACTAGACAATATAAGAAATGTCTTAAACACAGTTAACAACCAAATGCTTTTAATGACTACAGATTATTCTACCCAGCTTATTCAAGATAATTTTGAAATATTGACATGATTAACTGTAGTCTATGCTGTTTTTTCAATATTGGTTTATTTTTTATTTTATCTGCCTAATACATCTCAAGAGATGAAAAGGCTAGAAATATTGAAGAGATTTTGCAAGCTAATTTAGGTAATTGTTTATAATTTTTATATTTTATGGCCAAGTTAACAATCTGATAAGCACTGTTAAAAGCAGCAGCTTTATAATAACTAAAAAAATAATCATATTAATTTTTATATATTCGAAAAGATATTCAGAAGTCATTCAATAATAAAGATTAAATAGTATATGGCCATAGGTATAATTTATGTTATGAATATAGGTAATGTGGCATTGTACATTAAATAAAATCCTAAACTAAATTAATGTGTAAAGAGGTATGGATGAAATGAAGTTTACTGAAGCTGAAAGTAATATAAACGATCTTGTAAGTGAAAATCAGCAATACCAAGATGCAACTAGTGAAGATCAAATTATAATTAATCATCATTAATCATTTTTGAAAAAAAATATCAATCAAATGGATTTATTTTAACTCAAAGAAACTTGGAACTGTTTATAAATTAAGAAATCTGAAAAAATATGATGGCTGAAAAATTAGTAACAGGCCCTTTATCTCATGAAATTCTTCTTGAAGAAATCGAGCCGCCTGTACTTACACACCAAGTGTCAAGCTATGAAAATTTAATACAACAACTTAGCAGCATGGGCTTTGACAGTCAGCGAATAGAAGCAGCAGTCACCTATACAGGAGCTCAAAATATCGAAGATATCTGACCTTGCCTAATTAAGGGGGAAAGAGGCTGGGAGCATGATTTTATACGTAAAAACTAACATAGCGAAAGATCCTCTTACAGATCTTTGTGAAATTTGCAATGAAAAAAAAATCGAGCATATTTCACATCAAGAAGAAATCATTTCTGATGTGCAAGTGAAAATGGAAGAAGTAAAAGAAAGGCATGAGCTTTTTGCAACACATTGGTCAAGGAATTATCATGAAGTCTCTGGAGAAGTTTGTGGAATTTGCTTCGAAAGAATAAGAAATGAATGGAAACACCCGGAATGTGAACTGCACATTTTTTGTGAAGACTGCATCAAAATGTACCTAAAAACCAAAATAAATGATTCACAAGTCCTAAAAATCCTATGTCCAGGTGAAAACTGTAAAAACTTGTTCACCGATGAAATGATACAAGCAATAACAGATCCTGACCTTTTTGAAAAATATAAAAAATTTAAATGGAGAGCTGAGCTTTTGCTCGATCCTCAGATAAAATGATGCCCAACCCCTAACTGTGATGGCTTTATGAAAGGCTCTTCCAAAAAACCTCGTTTAATCTGCCCAATCTGCAGCTATGAACTTTGCTTTAAATGCGGCAATGCCTGGCACGGCAAAAAGACCTGTGAAGAAATTGTAGACGAAGGCTACGAAACCTGGGCAAAGGGGAAAGAAATTCAGCTATGTCCTAAATGCAAGCACAGAATAGAAAAAATTGAAGGCTGCAACCACATGTCGTGCTCTATTTGTAGCTACCAATGATGCTGGCTATGCCGAGGGGCATATTCTGCTTATCATTTTCGGTCTATGAATCCTTTTGGCTGCCCAAATTTGCAAGCTGGTTCTAATACTCGTGAAGACTGGCCGCTATGGAAAATTTATTTAAATCGTGCAAAAAATCTGGGAATATGGATCCTTATTATTATATTTTTCCCTTTAATTTTGCTATTACTTCCAGCTGCTGAGGCTACAAGATCACAGAATAGAAACCTTAGAGATAGAGGGGTTTCTTTATGCTGCAGGATTTTTATTTTATTTTTCCTATTTATAGGTGTAGTTTTAATCACTCCACTTGGGGTTGCTTTGGCTATTCCTGTGCTGCTGGTATATGGAATATATATTGGAATTAGAGCTATATGGAGGAAATTAAAGAGCCGCTAATTATCAGATAAAGAAATTTGTACCTTGCTGCGTTATATTATTTTAAAAAATTAAAATAGCAATTATTTAATTTAAAAGCGTAAATATGGTAAAAATTAGTATAAATCTGTATAAATATCTAAATTATTCATCCCATCCAATATCTCCATCTTCATCAGGAACCACCTCAGGCGGGATTTCTACCACCTGATTGCTTTCTCTCTCATCAAACTCTGCTAAAAATTCAGCCTCATTAAATGGTGTTTTTTCTACCCCTTCTTCAAGATTTTCTTCATCTTTTTCATGTCTTTCTTTAGCATCTAATAGTGCATTTTTCCTTTTTTCTGCTAATTCTTCTGCGAGTTTTATGGCGTTTTCTCTTTCTTCTTGTTTATTATTGTAGTCCCTTCTTCGGTTAGAAACGTCTAGAATCCTGACTTTAAGCAATTGATCGAGAAATGAGTAAAGTAATGATAAAGGAAATGAATAATGCTGGACATCGTCAAAAGAAATATTACTTATAGCTTGCTATATTAATTATGTAAGAAAATTTATTTTATATATAAAATAATGAATTTTAGGGAAAATTAAAGAAAAAAAGCATAAATCATTCTGCAGCTTTTTTGTCATAGCGTATGCTGGAGGTTTGGGAGGTTTCGGGCCACAAGGATTTATATGTTTTAAGGTATTCAGAAAATCATCATTTAAAGCCTTTTTAGCAAGTTTCCAGTTTAGCCTATTCGTGCCAGGCTCCACGATTTGCGCTTTTGGAACTCCAAAATAGTAAAGGACAAGCTGAATCACTCTGGAATATTTAAGGAATTTGAACTCTTTATAAGAATAAAACTGGTCAACAACGTATTTTTCTAATAATCGGTCTCTATACAAGTTAAGCAAAACAATTGCAGTTTCAAGCTCTTTTGTTTCCTCAGAAGCTCCAGCCTCAAGGTCTGCAAGTCTTTCATCAATAGCCACCCTTTCATTTTCCACCCATTCTCCTTGCTTATCTTGTAGATTTTGCAAGTCTAAATCATGCTGCTTCATATAGACGCTCACATCATGTCTAAGACTTTCGTCTTCAGCCCTTTCCCATTGTGATTTAAAAAATTCTACCCATTGTATGACGTAATTTCTTTTTTCTTCAGAAATTTCGCAGTCCTTGCCCATAGTATCGACACATACAACAAGCTTTATATCAGTTGTGACATAAGGAGCTTCTTGTATGTCTTCCCAGACTTTTTCTTCTTCCTCTGGATTTTCTTCGCCTTCTCTATAAGTTTTATTGTCTTCTGATTTTTTTTCTCTTTCTAATTCTTGGTCTGCTCTCCTTCGCCTGCAATCTAAGGCGTCATCGACTGCTGTATCAAAGCTGCTTTCTGATAAACAACTTTTATAGGTAAGTGGAGTTGCAAAATAGGCTCCAAGTTTCGGTACGTCAAAAAACTTAATTTTTGGATTATTGACGACATCAGGGACATATGCGAATTTTGCCTTTTTTTCGACAACTTTTTCATGGTCTCCATCTTCACTTTCTGGCTTATCGACTTCGGCTTCTTCTTCTTTCCAGATGCTGTAAGTAATTTCTCCTTCATCTTCTTTAAGAGTTTTATCTATCATAAATTCGTGGCCGGCTGAAGCTGCTATATATCGAATATGATCTGGGGCAGAATCATCAACATGAGCGAATTCTCCATCTAAATCTGTGATTGGCCTTTTTATTTTTTCTAAAATTCCGATGTAAACGCCTGTGCAATCAAGTTCTTCTTTTAGGTGGTTTGCGAATTCTGTTAAAAGATCGTCAACGTCTAAAGTGCTTTCTATTTTTGTTCGAAAGTCGTTTTCTTTTTGAAATTTTTTGGCTGCTTCTTCTGCAGATTTTTCTTGCTGTTTTATCATGTCTTGGATGGCGTTTTCGTATTTTTGCTTTAGGCGGATAGTTTCTTCTGCTTTCTTTTTACTCTTTATAGCAGACATTTTTTTTAATTTATCTAAAAAATGATAAAAAATAAAATTTTAAAAAAAACATTCTAGTGAGGAAGATAGAAATTTCTTTGTTTTTGGTTAATGAGGCATAATTAATCAGCCAATTGCCAAGAAAATGCAAAGGGTTACTTGGCTGATGCTTATAGAGCTGTCCTAAAGCTTTTGAGAGAACCTTTCCAACAGCATCTGATTTTAGATAAGAAACATCAGGGTGATCTTCAGCCTTTTTGAAGCGGTTACTCTGAGAATGTGCCATAATTAAATATAAGAAATCTTAAGTTATAGTTAAGCTTTATTAATATTTGCTTAAAACTTCTGATAGCCTCTTATAATTAATTAATGCTTTACTTATAAATCTATATTCAATTATTACTTACAATAAACTTTTATTATTACGAAAATCTCTCCAAATTTTAACAATCATTTGTGCAGCTAATAGTTTTTTAATTGAGCCAAGCTTTTTTCTTAGTCTATATCCTCTTCAGCAAGACTGAATTTTTATAATCGCTAAATCTGAGCTCATGTAGATTTGATTGCAATGAAGTTCATCAATGTCATCTAATATGTATTTTTGATACATATTAAGAAGATCTGACACAGTTTCTCCTTCGTTTGTAAAAAGTTCCCAAATAGTGCCTGATATCCCATCATTTAAGCTGCGCAGCTGAAAATAAAAAGCATCACTTGTGTATCCCCATCTGAAAATAGTTTCAAATGACCATTGTCTTAAAAATTCTCTAGTTTCTTGACTAATAATGATAATTCCTATCGATTTTACACCTAGCTGTATCCTCTCCGGTATATCTCTTGATCTTCGCTGCCTAGCATTGAAAAATCTGCATCCAAAAACTGACAATTTCATAGCTTCAAGGGTATAAGTTTTCTTTAAAAATAGCAAAGCTTTCTATATAAAAATTACTGGTTCACCTTGCTTATACTCATCTAATAATCTTTTTTCTATATATTTAGATCCATGCTGCTCCAATAGCCTTTCTGAAAAAAAGTCACGAATTCTTGGAAAAATAAACCCAGGCTTATGCTTTTCGGGGTTAAAAGGACCAAATTCGATCTGCATTTCTATAGCGGCTAGAGTGATTGCAATATGTAAAGGTGCGTTAAAATAGCCACTTATAATATTTTCTTTGGTTTGAATATAGTATAAATGAGTGCTAAATTCATCAGCGTTTATGATATTCAGCTCTCTGAACATTTTGCACTTAAATACAATTTTTCGGTCTTTTTTATGCTTTTTTATGACATCAGAGATGCAATCGTCATCTTTCAACAGCTTTTCTTCAACGCGGCTATTGTGTGTGTAGACATCAAAAATTCCAAAATTTTCAGAGTTTGTTATGCTCATTTTCTTTGACATTTGATCAATCAAATCAACTGCTCTTGTGCTGTGATCATAAGTTAAAGTCTTGAACTCATTATCCAGCAAATACACTCTCAGATTAAGCGATTTTGGGCTGTTTCTTTCAACGTTAGAATAATTCACACCATCTACTTTATGCACTTTTTCTTTAGGCAAATGAGTTCTTGAATTTCGGAGTTCTTCCATTTAAATGATTAATTAAATAAATATCACTAAGGAATTTTATATGTTTTCTATTAATTTCTTATGATGTTGGCGCCTGAATTTCATCGACCAGAATACTATGGAATTCCCTTTTCGCACTTTCTTGCTGTTCAGGAGTTAAATCATTTGCCAAGCCAAAAATCTCTCTTATTTGCTCAGCATCTTTTCTATCAATCAATGTCGCTACCTTAGCTCCGCATAAATCAACGAGAGGCGCGATGTCAAGTAAATGTGCAGCACATAGAAGATCATATAAATCTGGGATTTCAAGTTCAACAAATGCTGCATCCCATTCTGATACGACTTCTTTAAGAACTTTAGCTCTCAGTGGTCTTTCTATTGATGCTGGGGCGTTATTTTTATATTTATTGAGATATTCTAGTATTTTTGATAATGTTTGTGCTGAAAAGTTTAATTCTATAGCATCATCCCCTTCAAGGTCACTAAGAACCCTAGAAAGCCCTACAGAGTCTTTAGAAATTCTGAATTCAGGACCATTTCCTCCTTCACTTTTGAGGATGTAAACATCTTGCTCAACGTCCATGATTTATAAATTAGAATTTTTCAGAAAATAGTCTTTAGTATGAAACCCCAACTATTGATTAATTACAAAATTACTGATATAGATAAAATAAATTAAATTAAAGCAGCCTGTCTCTAAGGATCAATTAGAAGCTACCCAATACCGAGGTAGGAATGTGGTGGCAAGTGGAAAATGACCAGTGCTGGTCAAAATAAATTTACAAATTTTGTTCTTCTTCAACTATGAGTTCTATTAACCCAGGCGACATAGTGTCGCATGTGTCAGGGGTTTTCTGGCCCATACTTTCCTTAAGGAACGAACGTTGTGGAATAGGTTTTCCCAACTTCCTTAAGGATCACAATTTGTTATCTTCAAGCGGTTTAAGTATTATGAAGTTATATATTGGAGTGGCACGCGGATTTTCATCTATGCTAATAATGCATCCCATTTTTAATATTATAACCATACCATGGTTTGAATAATTATACCCAGAAAGATGGTAGTTGGAATTTTATTTTTATGTGGATTAGTAGTGAAAGTATTTTATATAAAAATTATTAGATAAGTGAAAATTAATATTTCCAAATTAAGGTGGGAAATCGGGAAACAAGGCTAGAAAAATTGAAATTAGTTTTAGAGGATTTAGGAGTTGCTAATAAGAGCTTCAGTGATATAGCGCCTTCCTATAGATGGCGCGCAATGCGCCATCACCGGGCCATGTCGGGAGAGGGTTCTCCACGAGGAATGATTCCACGTGTGGAACCCTCTTTTTCCACGAGCCAAAAAGAGGGTTCCACACGTGGAACCATTCCTCGTGGAGAACCCTCTCCCGACATGGCCCGGTGATGGCGCATTGCGTGCCATCTATAGGAAGGCGCTATACTCAAAAGGATAGATTTGACAGCTATAAATTTAGGCGTTGACGTTATAAAAATCTCGCAATAATGTGGATAGTTTGGAAAGGAGCCATATTTTTTGAGATTTGAAAAATCTCGGAAAAGACAGTGGAGCTAACAAAGACGGAGGGTAAAGAGGCAAGCTGCAGCTTCTATATAAATAATCAGTTATAAATCTCCCATAAATATTTCCTCGAGGAGTGAAATATTTTTACTAAATTATTTTTTTATCCCTTTAGATCAAATAATTAAAATAGCAGTTATATTAACAGAAAGGATTATTTTAATATTTCAGCATATGTGTGTGTTTATCAATAATTTTAGATCCTTATTATTCTCTTTTATAAAATTAAAGAAAAAATTCTGATTATTTTATTATTCTCAATATAAACTAATGAGATATTTTGAGAGCAGGCTTTTTATTCAAATTAATAAGCAATATCAACTCATTATATCAAATATTGAAGGTAAAGTTTTCGATAAAATGCTATATTCCTGCAAGAATATGCATATAAGCTGATCACTGCGGCTTAATTTTTTAAATTAAAATTTATGATTTAAGAAATGCTAAATTGCCATCAATACAAATAAATATTAATGTATAACAGTTTTTAAATAATATAAAGACCACTCGGGAAAGCATTTCATCAATCGACATCTTGTTTTTCCATAATCTTCTTTGTGATTATTACTCTGCAGCTCACTTGGCAGCTCAGTATTTATGAGCTCTTCACTCGTCTTACTATTCTTAGGCTCTTTTAAGACATCTATATTATTTGTAGAAATCTCTCCATTGCTCTTTTCAGCGTGTTTGCTATCTACAGGTATCTCGACTTCCATATTTATCTGCACCTCATCTTTTTTTTGCTTTTCTTCACTATTTGCCAATTTATCAGCTTTATTTTCATTAGCCATCTGCTTTTCTGCTTTCTCTTTTTCATTGTTTATCACATTATCCTCATCATCATCCAGCGAAATTATTTCAAAAGGCACAAATTTTTCTTCCTCATTCTTTTTTTTCTCTTCTTTATCCCCCTTTTTAAGCTCATTTTCATACCATTCTTCTTCCTCCAAAATATTAAATTTTCTTTTATTCCAAGCTTCTTCTAGGATTTTCTGAATATTTGCACTTGTGTGTATTAAATTATATTTTTTTCCATTAGAAGCTAAGGGACTTAAAACATGCAGCCTTTTTATTAGTAAAATCAAGGATTTTTGTTCTAAAATTAAATCTCAATGCAAAATATCAATAGAAACAGGAGAGTCTGGAGGCTTCAGGGCGTCTGAAAATTTAACTTTTATTGAATAATAGCCATCATGGGCTGTATCTTTATCTAAAGAAACTTTAAAAGGGGTTGTGCAAGGATCGTCGTATTTTAAGTCTTGAGTAAATAAAGGATTAAAATCTGGCAGAAAATTCAAGGGTTCTGGCTCTTCATTGAGATGCTTGATTGTGATATAACGTTTAATGAGGGTTAATATTCGTGATTCTGCAGAAGCCATTGCTTATTATATATAATTATTGGAAGATTCTTATGACAGGGGGATTTTTAGCAAAAATTATAATTTTCTATTAAATCTGCCTATTTTTTGGCTGAAAGATGGATTTTTGGAATAAATAGGAGAATCTGCTGCAAACTTCCTTGCTTTTAATTGAGAATTTTGCAGCTTTAATTCTTGATTTTCTTTGATTAATTTTTCAATATCTAAATTCTTAGTCTCAATCTCAGTTTTTAAGTTTTCGATTTCTATCTTTTGGGAATTAATTATTCCTTTTACCATAATTAAGCTTTATAATTGATTGATTTTTTAAAAAAACCAATTTTATTAAAAAATTTTACATTCAAATAATATTTTTCAGTTGCGGTCATAGTCACTCTTATATGTACATCAGATTCTGGAATCTGTTTTCTTTGAATAGGAATTTTATCAAGACTTTTACTGCGCTGGTGACTTGCAAATCATGTGAATTTTTTAAAAGAGCTTGGCTGATGCTCAAGAACCATTGAAGATGTTAAACTCATGGGCTGTGTTATATTATTATTTTTTGAGTCTCCTTCTTTTCGTGCGCAATATGGTTGACTTCTTATACCGGAAGACGTTTGTGCTCTTGAAAGTGTGTAGCTCATTGAAATTTATTCATTTTAATTAAAAAACAATTAAAAACTTCACTCATTTATTTATGATAAAAGCTACTGGTAGAGCTGGGTATATTTTAATAATTATCATTTATATTTGTGATCGATTTTATGAATTAAATTACTCATTAAAATAAATGATCCAATTGCCAATAAACTATAAAAAGCTACTAAAGTTAGATAAAATCGTAGATTTTTATTGAAATCTTATGGCTATGCACAGAAGATAATAATTATCCAAAATAAATAGAGTCTAATTGATATTGGCTAATTTAATATGTCAAATCTTTAGCATAAAAATGCCTTATTAAATGAATATTTTATAGCTCTAAAAAGCAACACATTTATAAAATCTAATAGCTAATTTATCCTATTCCACAAATTATACCCGAGCTCTGAAATTTTGTCTGCCATCATATCTCCACAGATAGCGCAACAGCCAGGATTTTGATCAAACATAGCTTCTTGGCAGTCATTACAAGGAAAGCAATTCCCAGACATACACATTTTTTCTCCGAGAAATACCAACTTGTTTTGCTCACGACAAAGTGGGCAATAAATTTTATTTTCATTTGCAATAGCCATATTCGCATTATAAGAAACTGGAGTGCCGCATTTTGCACAGACGTCATTATAGCACAGAGCCCAGCACATTCTGCATAGAAGCCCATGAGGATTTTCGCCTGGCCTACATTCAAATTCATAAAAATCTAAAATATGCCGATTTTGTTCACAAGCTTCACATTTCTCCATTCAGTCGGTGAGTCCTCCAATAGTCATTTTTGCTTCGCATATATTGCATTGAATTTCAACTTGGAAATTTTGAATTTCTCGTCTATTTGACACTACATATTTCGAGAGACAATAAGTACAAATGCATTTTTTGCAGTTATTGCATGGAGTTGCATCAGCCAATTCTAGCTCTTTGTTGCAGCTTCTACATTCAAATTTATTGTGGGCGTTTAAATACTGGTCTTTAAGCTGAGAAAATTCAGAAAATCCAGCTAAATCTTTTAGCTCAATTATGGTCTCTTCGCATTCTGAGCAGATAAAAAACTCAAATTTGTTAGTTGCTATAAGATTAAAGATGCAGTTTGGGCAATAATAGTGGTCACATGGGGATTTCCAAATGCCTTGCTGTTTATTGCAATAGCAGCAGGTTTTTACAATTTCATGAATGACTTCATCAGTAAGTCTGATAAACTCTAAATTATTTAATCCCAGTTTTTCTATAAATTCAGGCTTTAAATTATTTTTAATAAAATCGATTTGGTCTTTGATTTTATTGACACCTGCCATGGTTTCTTTTGGGTTAAGCTTAACATTTGAATCTCTAAGCTTGTTATAAAGTGAAAAAATATTTCTATCATAGCTTTGTATGATCTGTGATTCTAATTTTAATGCAGATTCATATGTTTTTAACTCTTCTTCTTTTATTTTGCTGTTATCATCAATTTGCTTTTTATAAAAAAATAAATATCTTTGTGGGTTTTCTATTTTGCGAGATTTATATGTTCCAGAGTTTATGTCATAGCCGTCTAAAAAGACCATTTTTTTGCTGTAGAGAATATAAAGCCTTATTTCAGGATTTGTCATCATAAAAAAGTTTAGGACCGGGAAGGAATTTTCTTTCATTGGCTCATAAGCTTCTTTTACTATCCCTTGGTCTGTGGATTTAAAAACCTTGATTTTTGTTTTTAAAGAATTGGCAAAAATTTTAAATAAAAAATCATCAGGTGGTGAATTTCCCTCAAAAATTGCGTCTATTATATCTTTGGTTGTTTCAGCAATTATTTCATCACCAAGATTTTGATCAAATAGCCCTTTTGCTTCTGCAGACCGTAAGTAATTTTGGTTGACAATAGAGATTCAGCCTCTTAAGATTTGTATATGTTCGTCATTTTCTCATAGTTTTGATACTTCTTCCATATTCCTGCTTACTCCCTCCGTGAACAAAAATTTTGTGGGGATTTTTAAAAAAATTATTTACTCCCCCCCCCCCTCCGTGAGCGAACAAAAACCATTAGAAAAATCGCCATTTTTTTGACCAAAAACCCACCCTCCGTGAGTGAACAAAAATTTTTTTAATAGAAAAAAATTTAATGGAAAAAAAATTTTGATATATAAGTGACAATTAGTATAATGAAATCTAGAGCTAATTCTGTTTAATTTTAAACAAATTGCGTTTTAAAACATAAATTTTGCAAATTAAATTAATATTTGCTTCCCAATTTTTGCAAATTAGGATTTTTTTAAATTTCGAAAAAAATATTTTTTATAAAATTTATATATAAATTTTTTTTAAAAAAAAAAAAATTAACCCCCCTCCGTGAGCGAACAAAATTTTTTTGTTCGCTCACGGAGGGGGGGGGGGGAGTTAGTGAATTTTTTTTCAAAATTGAAAAAAAATCCATTTCGGAATAATTTAAAGCAACTTGAAATTTTATATTTAAAACGCAAGTTATTTAAAATTAAACAGAATTAGCTAGAGATTTCATTATATAAATTATCACTTATATTTATAAAAAAATTTTGTTTGCTCATGGGGGAGGGTTTTCACCTATAAAAATAGGGATTTTTCCAATGGTTTTGCTCACTCATAGAGGGGAGTTAGCAAATTTCTCATGCTGTTCATTATAAGCTCGTACTGCTGATTTTGATAGGTTTGGAAAGTGTCTTTTCCAAGGCTGATTTCATAAGAAATTTTGTTATTTTCTGCTTTTAGTGCTGGGATCATTAAATAATCATATACCACAATCTTAAAATTACCTATGATTATAGTATTATTTATCTATTTAATATTCAGTCATTTATTTATGATAAAGAGATTAATAAGCCACAGATAATGCTGTATTCATATTAAAAATCGATCCAATCCCCCTTACTTGTGAAAAGCTCAGCTGCAGGTATTCAAAATCAGCTTCATTTTTTACATATGGCTTCAACAAAGAAATATCTGTCCTTTTAGAAATCCCATTTGATTTTACAGGAGTGATCTGCGGAAATTGAAGCAATTTTGGGATAGACCGTCTTTCAAAAGATCTTGAATCATTCAAAATTTGAGTCTGATACATTTTGTTCTCTTCTTTTGCAATTGGATTATTTCTAGGCAATGACGCTTGTTTTTGGTTGAAATTGACCTGAACATTTTCTTCAGTTTTCGAATCCGAGTCTTCATCTTCATCCATAGGCTCTTCATTTTGTTGTAAAACTTTTCCGGCTTGCATGGGGAATGGGGAAGATTTGTATAGTGGAAGATTATGTAAACTTGTTCCCAGAGAGATGTCAGGGAGATCTTCATCCTCATCAGGAAGAATGTTTTGGGGAGGTTGAATATTTGGAATAATTTGGCGTACTTGAGAAAACTTAGGCATACTGGCAAAAGGCTGAGGGTTTGAGGGTGGAGGGATATTGGGAAATTTAGAAGAACTTGGAAATGGTGGAGGAATGTTAAAATTACTATTGGGATAGCCAGGGTTTTGGAAAGGTGGAGGATTGAACTGAGCTGCATTGAAATTTGAAGGGTTTTGGTATTGTGGAGGAGAGTATGGACCTCCCATTTGTGGTTGATTATAATATTGCTCTTGGCTATTGAGTTGATTCATTTGGCCTGGAGCATAATTTTGGTGTGGGTTGTTTTGGTTGCGATTATTGAATGCTTGAGAAGCCTCCAGCGATGGAGAAGGATCTGGCTCAGCATCCATTCCATCCACTTTCTTCTTATTCTTTGGCTTGCCCTTTAAATTTTTCTTATGCATAATTATTAGTATTTCTTTTCTATAATTTTTATTTAATATGAAATCATAACATTTATACAAATTTAAGATTCTTTTGTGAAAAGTATTCATAAAATATTTTTATTAAATTTGCAAGAAATTGAATTGCAGATTAGGTACTCAATGAGCCGATAACAGTTCAAAAGCAAGACCAATCTTTAGTAAATTTTTCTGCTATGCATAGCAGCCTTATTTTTATTATAAATTCAGCTGAACCTTAAGTCTTTCACTTATTTAAGAAATTTTTTTAAAGCCATTTCATAATGAATGAAATTGAAAAGTGGAGAGCCCAACAGCAAAAAGAAAAAAATTACCAAAAAGAGATAGAGCCAAGAGATTCTTATAGAAATATAGCTCAATCAATTTTTAATGAAAAATCTGATTTTAATTATTCACAGAAGAATTTAAGAGCTTCACAAGAAATAAAAAATCCCTATACCCGCTCTTATATGCAAAACTATTTAAAGAGGCAAAAAGAGAAATCAGCTGAGGACATTTTCCCTGACTATCAGAGAATTCCTGAGTTTCTGAACGAATTTACACCTTCAAAACGCCCAGAAAGTCCAATTGATTATGTCCCACAAAAAGAGAGAGAAATTGATAAGGAATTTTTAAAGTCAACCTACCAAAACCTAAAAACAGACGCGTCAAGGCTTATTCAAGAGCTGCAAAAAAAGCAACAAGAAGAAGACAGAGAGTTGAATGCACTTTTAGCCCAAGAATATGAATCAAGTTCTGAGCACCTTCTCGACGAAGAAAGTTCAGAAGAACTAGGATTTACTCTATCAAAACCATTAAACACAAAGCCTGAAGAAGTCTATACAGAGACCTTCTACGAGCTTGATGAGCAGCCAGTCAATGAAAATGCTTTAAGCTATGAGAAATTTTCATACAAAAATACTGAGAGTAGTGATAAAAAAAAGGAAAAAAAGTTGGAAATTGACAGAAACCAAGAAGTCAATTATTTCACTTTTGATCAAAAAGTGGAGCCACCTAAAAAGGTGGAACCATTCACAAAAGTGGAAGAAAAAATAGAAAAATTGAACAAAACGGAAGTGCAAAATAATGTTAAAACAGAAAAAAAATTGACAAAAACTCATATGAAAAGTATTGGATTTTAGGAGAATTTAGATATTTTAAAATAATTAAATAAAAATGCATATTTATTAGAAAAAAAATACAAGCTCTATACATTTAAGCACTAAATCGATTGACATTCAAGCAGATTTTCCAATAGAAGAAGCTAACTACCCTCAGAAATCAAGTAGAGAGCCTTCAAGGCAGGAAACCCCTCGTGAAAGTCTGCCTTATTTTGGAGTTCAAGTTGTGCCAGTTTATCAATATATGCCTCCCCCAGTGATGATGCAGTATCCCTACCCTTATTATCCTCCTCAATTTATGCAGCCTCAATACATGAATTACCCGCCTCAGATGCCTCAGCCTCACATGTTTAGTAACCAAATCATGCCTAACCCTTCCTATGTAAACCAAGTAAAAGAGCAAAATCCTCAAATAAGCCGCGTCACAAGTAGCCAGCAGTTTGAGTTCACAGAAACTGTCAAAAAAACAGCCCCAAAGCAACAGGTTCCAGAAAAACGGCCAAGTAGCGCTGCTGTAAAAAAGCGCGAAGTTTTAAAATATGAAAAACCGAGGACACCGATGCCATTTTCCCCAAGAGAGCCGGTCACAAAAAGATCGGTAACTCCATTGTCAAGATCTCCTTGCATTTCTCCTAAAACAGCTAGGCCTTCTCTTGCAGAAAAAACTTCACTAAATACATCAAGAAGCTATACTAAAACTCCAATAGAAGATGATATAAATGCCCCTGCAGAAGCTTGGGATATAATCTTATTTCTCTGAATTTTACCATAAAATCTATTAAAAATACTTATTTTCTCTAAAAATTAGGTATTTTTTTTAGATTTTACCATAATTTAATTCAAACTGACAATAAAAATTTTCAGCCCCTCAGAAATCAATTGGCAATAAGCAGCAAGAATTTTTGGAGCGTCTACAGAAGCGCAGCTTAACTAATAAAACAACAAGCAAAAAAGAAACAAAAACCAAAGAAGAGCTGCAACAAATAAGAAAAGAAATGCTTAAGCCAAAAATCGTGAAAAAACCACAAAATGAGATGATTGTAGAATTAAATGTAAAAGAAAGCCCTAATAAAGGACCAAATCCTGAGCTGCTAAAAAGATTAGCAAGTGGGGAAAAGCCTAAAGTTACGAGAGAAGAAATGAAAAGATTGACGGCAAAACATTATTCAAAATTGCCGGAAGTGAAGAAAAAGCAGGAAGAAGATTTAAAAAGACAAGAATTGATATTGAGGCTGGAAAAAGCGAAAGCATATGATAAAAATAGACATATGCAAAGAAAACTTAAAGATAATTAATTATGTCTTAGTGTTTAATATGGAATAAGGATTAGGAGGGAGGTAAAGAGAGAAAGAAATATTGAGGAAAATTAAGTGAAATAATTGTCAAGGAGTCGTTAATTGCCTTTTTTAGGTGAAAATAAGAAAAATCATTAAAGATATTTTTCTGTTAATTTAGGCTCTCAAACTGATTTTAGCCATAAATTAAGCTTTGAGGGAGAAACTTGCAATAAATTTCAATTTAATTGGTTGAACAGAGATATCTTTACTATTTTGTTTTGAATAGACATTATATAATGTCATTTGAAAAAGTCAATGAAAAAGATACTCTTTCAGAGTTGTCAAGCAAAAATAATGATCCATGTAGCCTTTTAAGCTTTCATAATGATTTTCTTCACTTTGGTAGCTTATTTTCAAGGTAATTTTCACATAGCCAGCTGACCTCAGAAAATGAAAAAGCTTATAGCTACTTTAAGGATTTTGCTGATGGAGAAGATAGCTTAAAACTTTTAGAATTCATAGAAAACTCAAGATTAGACAGCGAAATATTGCAAATTTACTGTGAAATGATTGTTAAGATATTATCAAAGTAATTTATAAAAAGGAAATGGAGTTTATTCCCATGTGAGTTTATATCAATGCTATCCAAAATTGTAAAAAGTAAGATTTTTGAAAATATTAAAGATGTTTTTAGATTAAAAACGTTAAAAGAATGTTGTGCAAAATTGACTGGAGAGATTTATTTTCAGGAAAATAATGAAGATCTCTGAGAATTTGTAATTGGGAATTTGGATCTTTCTTATGAGCACATAGATATAAGCATTGATATAATCAAATACATAATTAAACGCCAAAATATTATGGAAAAGTTGTATATAAAAGATTTTCATAGAAAAATTTCTGAATCGATACCAATGACATCCATGGTCACGAAAATCATAGAAAGCTGATTCTTAAACAAAAGCCAAAATAGTGAGCTAGGAGAGATTAATATTCAGAATTTTATATCTAAAACATTACCATCTCTATTTGTTAAGCTTTTACAGACGTTAGAGACTAGTATAGATGATACAACCAATCATGGTAATAAAATTGAAATTATTCAGAAAATTATTTGTTTACTCAATGATATCTTGCAGTTTGATGGAAAGTTATCTTTTAAAAACGAAGAAATAGATGAAATTTATTCAAAAAATATTTTCTTGATATTTTTCAAATTATTTGAAAATTTTTTAGCATTAAATAATCCCTTAGCTGCTGCAAATTGTTTGCAATTTATTGGTCTCAATCAAGAAAAGATAATTATAAGCTTAAATCAAAATATTGTTAAATATCACATGCTAGAAATTATCAAAGGAATTACAGTAATCTTCACAACAAAATTTGGGCTTGATCATGAAATTGTTTACAATTCTTTTATCAAGCTTATATCTAAACTAGATCACAAAGAAATAGCTCATAATAATGATTTTTATATGGAAATCAGCAGTTTTACGATCAATGCTTTGCAATCAAAAAATTCCAAAAAATGTTGACTTGATTTAATAAATTTTTGGAAAAATCTTTCAGAAAATGATTGTTTTATGAATAGGATTTTAAAGCAAACTTCGTGGGATATTTGGAAAATTTATGTCAAAATTATTTTTGATTTTGAAGATGAGGGAATATGGAGCCACCATGACGCAAAATTGGTAGTTGTATTTAAAATCTCTGATGATTATTATCAGGAATTTGGTAGATGGATTCTTAAGCATTATAATGTATTAATGTCAGCTGACATAGAGTATAGGGTTTGACCCTCAACAGCCCGATGAGGGCAGATGATCCCTCGCGGAATCATCTACCCTTATCGGGCTATTGAGAGTCAAACCCTATATGAAAATTGCACAAAGCTAATTAAACTGATTTATATTTGATGCTCCATAATAAAAAATGAATATAAAAATATATCCCAAAAAAGCCTAACCTCGATGCGAGTAAACTATGAAAAGTTTTGTATCCACCAAGAAATGCTTGAAAATGTTTTAAAAGTTATTTTGGCAATAGAAGACTTCAATAATATTTTTTCTCATCCATTATTGCAGCCTTGCCTTTATTTCATAAAATGCTTTATTAAGCTCTACTGTAGCAGATTCTGAAGCCAAACGCTTATTCCACCTCATTAAGCAACAAAACTATTGAAAAAATCCCTATTATTTTGCCAAAAAACACCCCGTGAGTGAACAAAAACAATTTTTAATAGAAAACCGTTTTTGAAAAAAAAATTATATAAGTGATAAATCATATAATGAAATCTCTAGCTAATTCTGTTTAATTTCAAACAATTTGCATTGTAAAACATAAATTTTACAAATTAAATAAATATTTGCTTTCCAATTTTTGCGAAATTGCGATTTTCTTAAATTTCGAAAAAATATTAACCACTCTGTGAAGGAAAATTTTTTTTTTCGCTTACGGAGGGGGCAGAAGTTAGCAGCTCATTTATAGACATTATTTTAGTCAAAATTTATCAAGAATTCCTATTCTTTAAAGTTAATACACATCCTATTTGCCTTCAAATCTTTACAAAATTAATCAAGTCTATTCACTATGATTTTAATAATAAAAATAGAGAAATAGCATGTGGGATATTTTTATTAAAAGAAATTCACGTAATAGAAATAATGAGGCTTTATGCTCAATATATCTTAAAAAGCTCATCAAAAATCTCAAAAATCAGAGCTGATTTTTCTTTTGCTATGGCAAATCTTTATAGCATTTCTAAAGAAAAAATTGATTTATTTTACTTACTCCCCCGCCTCCGTGAGTGAACAAAACCATTAAAAAATCGGGCATTTTTTGCCCAAAAACCACCCTCCGTGAGTGAACAAAAATTTTTTTTAATACAAAAAATTTTTATGGAAAAAAAAATTGATATATAAATGATAATTAGTATAATGAAATCTAGAGCTAATTCTGTTTAATTTTAAACGAATTGCTTTTTAAAATATAAATTTTTTACAAATTAAATTAATATTTGCTTTCCAATTTTTGCAAATTAGATTTTTTTAATATTCGAAAAAAAATATTTTTTCAAAAATTTATATATAAATTTTTTTAAAAAACAAAAATTAACCACCCTCCGTGAGTGAACAAAATTGTTTTGTTCACTCACGGAGGGGGGGGGGAGTTATTGACACCTATTTCTATTTTATTAGAGATTTCTGTAGAAGAATTGAGCTATATTTATCAAGACTTAAAAGGTATTATTAGGGCTTTAAACAATTCAGAAGATTTTGAGATATTTTTTGATTGATTTTTTCTAACTCTCGCTATACTTGATCGAAAGATTCCATTAAAATTTTTCTAAAAAAAAACAAAATGAAGCCCATCCTTATTTGAATGATTTTCATATATAGCAAGTATGAAGCCTACTCCCCTACCCTCCTCAAATATAAATACCTATATTTGATAATACTTAATATTAGACAATTTACAGTTAGCCATATTATTGGATTTTCTACGTATTTCCTATATATTGTATTCTCTGCATCTTTATATTTTATTTAGAAATTTTTTAACCCCATCCTTAATTGAACAATAGCCATCATTCGATCAAGGACGGAGAGAGTAAATGAAAATAAAATGAGTCAAATAGATTCAGATATATTGCATAAGCTATTCATCATGCAGTTTATTAAAGAGTTTATAGGCAAATTTATTATTTTTGCTGATAATTTCGAAATAAATAAAACTCAGATTATTTTAGCTTATTCAATTAAGAATCTTGATAGAACCTTTACAATTCTAGCAAATAGTGATTTTACGCATATGACTAAAGAAAAATTAAGTGCCCTTGGAAATTCTATTGATACACTTAACTGCATCATAAAATACAAAATAAATCACCCACAACAAAATTACAATTTTAAAGAAACAATTAATCTTGCTAATGCCACAATAAATCATTATACAATTGAAATTCTATGTGCTGAGCCTGAAACAATCGAAAAATGCTGTGAATTTATAAAAAACGTAAAATTAATTAACTAAGCACAAAGTATTTCATTTGTAATTATTTATTAAGACTTTCTTTCCAATGCAATCATATTTTGTGAAATTTTCCAAATTTCTGAAATATTGGTCTCAATAACCATCCCTCCCATCACGAGCTCTTCAAGTAGCGCATAAGCCCTTTCAGGATGGAAAACCAAATCAAGCTCGCATACATTTTCAAAAGCTTTATCTAAAACTTCAACAAAAACTTGTATTAAATCAAGGATCCCTAATTCATTTTCTGCTTCATCTACTACAAAGACTATATATAAAGTGGCATACAGCCTAAAAATTACTTTGCAGCCTCTCCATAAATTGGATTCTTCGATGAAATTGCAGCTATATTCTCCTCGTTTTGTGCATTCTTTAAATAAATTCGCGATAATTTCATTTTTCTTGTCATGCGGCTAAATGTGATTTACAATTTCTTCATAAAACTTCACAAGTCGATGCTTTCCTGCTGTGTTAAAAATGATGACGGCTTTTATCATTATTAAAATTTATTTAAAAATAAGCTAAAATGTGTGAAAATTTAATTTTAAACCAATTACAGAGATAATTACGAAAATTTTGGAAGCTTTTAAGAATTATTAATATTTTAAATTAAAGATAAATAGGAAATTAAAATATATCATATATGATATGAGATAAAAGTATCTTTATTAAATTTAGATAGATTGCATAAAATAGATGCTTTAGAATTGTTGATTTGCTAATTGATTTAAGGCTATATTTTTAGCTCACTTGAAGTTACTGTTCTAAGCAGCACCTGCTCTATAATGGAAATTTGATTATAATCTCTTATTATCTTTACTCTCCTTTTACTTATGGCAAAAAGTCAGTAAATTAATCTCCTAAAATTATTATTTTTATATGTAATAATTTCTATATAAATAGCTTTGCCCTTAATTTAATGTGGATTTCATCAAAATTAAATTTATATATGCCTAGCTCTGGTTTAAAGGAATACAATTTAGCATTGAATAGATAAATATATTATACATTAATTTTAAGAATCAATTTATTAATTTTTTAAAATAAAATTAAACCCATCCTTAAATGAACAGATTTTTATCAATTAAATAAGGGAGAATAAGACTTTTTGCCCAAAATTGCTTGAAAACCAATTTTTAACATTAAATATTTCCTCTTTCTGAACGTGCTTTATTAACCATCTTAAAATGGCATTGAAAATTAAGATCTCAATCAAGATTTTGTTGTCTTCTATTTCGTCTGCTTAGCGTTAATCATTCAAAGCTGGAAAAAATTTCATTAAAATCCAAGAAAAAAGGATGAACTTATTTAATATATATTCGAATATTATTACCCAAATTTACCGAACTTTAGTTTCTTATAATTAAATAAGAAATAATTTCATTGCATTCATCCTTAGGTAGAATAAAAGCTTACTAGTCGTTTTCAACGATTAGCATAATTATCATTCCTATGTAAGTTTCCAAATTTGATAAGTCTTCTTATTAGCCGATTCTCCTAATACATTTATATACTAGTTTTCTAATATTTTGTCCAGTTTCGGCATACCAATTTTAATTTATCACACTAAAGCTTGCTATTATTAAATTTTGACATGCAGAACCAAATCAAAAATGTATAAAATGCAAGGAATGTTTCCAATACTGCATAGCCCAAACTTTTGCCTCCAATTGATATAAATCCTTCTTCCAGATGATTAATATTTTTTTGAATTCGCGAAAACTCTAAAAAAGAATTAAAGCTTATACTTTAAAAAATGGGATGTACAGCAAATATTAAGAGTCGTCCAAGTACAGGTGATGAAGAAATGCCAGAAGAAAAAGACACAAAGCTATCGGATTTTCCAAAAGCTGATTTAAGCTTAAGTTTGCCAGCGAAAGGCAAACATTTTAAAATCAGGGTTTTTAACCCTTCAACAAATGGATTAATTAGTGAACCTACTGTTGAGACCACAAACAGTTAATCATTAATTAGGTGTAATTTAATCAAATAACCTAATTTCGTGATAATTTTTGTTGAAAAAGAATTAATGGCTCTTCTTTAGAATTCTAGCTATTTAATTGAAATTATGAGAAAAAATTCATATTTTGAAGAAACTGAGGGTTTATAGAAATTGCCCGAGGATGGCGCAACATAGCGCCATCCTCGGGCAATTATTATAAATAAATGAATTATGCAAAAGAAACTTTGTCAGCAGATATTGAATAATTGTGTGGAGGAAAATGAAATTATGAAAAAAGTTCAATTAAAGAGGTAAGGAGGGTGAGGGTAGGAAGGATGATAGGAATTATCGTAATAAGAGAAGATAAAGCTAAATATTTAAACTCTGAAGCTTTTAAATTAGTGACTAGGGAGTTTCATATAACATATAATAAATTTATCTAATTTTTAAAAGGAATTATTTTATCTGGAGAAATATTTTGTAATTGTATAAATGCTTAATTAGCATTTCGATTTGAATTAAATTTTGAATTATCATTTTTAATTTTTCCAAAAGCTTATAATTATCTTGTCTTAAGTAATTATATCATATCACGCAGTTTTGTTATTTTGGGATAATTATATCAATTCTATAATTCAATTTACTCCCCAATCCTTGATCGAATGACGCAATTAAACATTTCCTAAAAGCTGATTTTATATTATCAAAATTAAAACCCATCTCAAATCTACTTATCTCTGATAGTAATGGAGATACTTAATTTCTTTGGATACTACTATCAGTGGATGAAGTGATCACTAAATCTAGATATTGGTTGATCAAAACTACTTAGTCGGAATAATAAATTCAATTTGATTCCATCGTTATTGCTAAGCTAATTAAATTAAATCCCGTTGTAATTCCCGAAGGCACTTAGTAGTATTAATCTTTACTAAATAATTCTTTAGAAAAAAGCTAAAAAAACCATCAATTGATTAAAAGCACTCTATTTTCTTAAAACCCATTTAAGTTATACAATAATAGGCATTTTTATTATCATAAAAATTTAAATTTTAGCAAATGGGATGTGGAATTCACTCAAAAAATAAGCAAAGCAGCAGCAAAAACGGTTCTTTAAGCCTTGATATTACAGATAAATCATTAAACTACAAAGTAAAAACTGCAAGTTCTGCAATTTTTCCTGAAAAACGAAAAATCTACACAATTCGAGTGTTTACTCCTGAAGAAGATGGACTTCATGAAGACCTCAATACTTTAGAAAACAATGTAAAAAGCATCTGTGTTATTTAATGTAACTAAAAACATGTATAAAACCTTAAATTTTAGCTGCCTTATGCCCCAATGTTGTGTGATAGTCGTTTTTTATATGTTCTTGACTATAATATGGATGAAAAATTGTCGTTAGAGAAACATAAATGATAAAAAATAATTCTGATAAGAAAAATATTCAGGATTTATTTTTAGAATATTTAATTATCAAGCTTATAAGATAAAAAACCTCAATTTTCTTTAAGTGCACAAAATATAATTTGTCTTATTCCCCATTTCGTGTTTGAGTATTGTTTTCTGCTCGCTCTTAAAAGAGAGTAATTTTTATTTGATAATTTTTTTAGAGGTAAATATTTAAAGTCTTAATTTAATAATTAATTTGAGACCTTACTAAATATATGCGACATTATTTATACAAAAAAATTGTTTTATTCACAAAACAAAGGATTTTTTTAATTTTTAAAGGTAGGATTTTTCTAGTAGTTTGACAGATCCAAAGGGAGAATAAATATTAAAAAAATAAAGTAGCTTTAAGATTTTGCTTTTAATCCTGGCAAATTATAAATTTATAAAAAAATAATTTAAATAAATCTCGAAAGGCTGCAATAATCCACGATTTTGGATAAATTATTAATTCAAAGATGGGCTGCGGAATGACTAAGAACGCCAAGAAACTCTCGAAAAGTTGCATCGATTTGGAAAAATATTGTGAAACCTCAAATGATTCAATTAGAAATTTAAGAGCTTCTCAAAAAGAGTTAAAACTAAGCGAGAAGAGGAAGCAATATCAAATTCGGATTTTTACCCCAGAAAAAATGGGTTTAGCTGATAATTCAGTCTCTTTACATCGTTCCTCATCAAATCAAGCTAAAAGTGTATAGCGCTGCAATAATTAAATAATTTTCAAATATTTACCAAGCTTAAACCCTATGATTCCCCCAAAATTCAAAAGGCTTCATAACGATCTATTCCTTTCGCATCATTTTATAATAATTATCTCAGTCATCTTATACTTTCTTTATAATATGAATTTTTCAAATCTCCACACAATGGGAGATTAAATTTCTAGAAATATATAAGCCTTACTCCCCCCCCCTCCGTGAGTGAACAAAATTTTTTTGTTCACTCACGGAGTGGGTTAATTTTTTTTTTAAAAAAATTTATATATAAATTTTATAAAAAATTGTTTTTTTTCTTCAAAATTTAAAAAAATCCTAATTCTCAAAAATTGGAAGCAAATATTAATTTAATTTATAAAATTTATGTTTTTAAAGAGCAATTCGTTTAAAATTAAACAGAATTGGCTCTAGATTTCATTATACTAATTATCATTAATATATCAGAATTTTTTTCTATATAAAAAATTTTTCTATTAAAAAAAATTTTTGTTCATTCACGGAGGGGGGGGAGTTATGATTATTTTTCTAAAAGCCAAAAATGTCATTTAATTACTATGAATATCTTATCATTATTAATCAGCGCAATTATCTGATTTTTACCAAGCTCGCCCAAATCAGTTTTTTATTCATTATGTTTTATTTATTACTGGATTTTGTTTTAAATAATAAACTAATTAACAATAAAATGGGATGTGGCCAAATAAAGAAGGGAGATCCGTTTATATCAAATTTATCTGAATTGCGACCGAGAGTGATCCCTCAAGAAAATGCATCAGGGAGTGAGCAAGACAATGTAAATTGCCAAAATGTCTATCATATAGAAGATCTTAATAGTTCGATACTCAAAGAAAAAATGCGTGATGTGAGGGTGAAACACATTCATTATAATGCTTTTGATTTAAACAACGAAATTTCTCTTATTAAACAAAAATATATTGGGTTAGCATCAGTAAGGGAATCTTTTTTTTCTCAATGTCATGCACAGTGTATTAAAGATTTTAAAGTTTCAGATGGAATTTTTATTATGCTACTAATTACCCCGATACGTTAGCGAGCAAAAAAATTTTGTTTGCTTATTGAGGGAGACTAATTTTTTTTCGAAATTAAAAAATATCCAAATTCGCAAAAATTGGAATTCAAATATTTTATTTAATTTGTAAAAATTTATGTTTTAAAATGCAATTTGTTTATTATTAAATATAATTAGCTAGAGATTTCATTATGCTAATTATCATTTATGTATCAAAAATTTTTGTTCTCCCAAGGGGGGGGGTTTTTGGGCAAAAACAGAGATTTTTCCAATGGTTTTGTTCGCTTACAGAGGGGGAATAAGCATTTATGCTTCTGATCCATCAGCTCTTGCCAGTATAAAACCTTCACAAAATCCACCGTACATAACTGTTATTAAAGAACATCTAAGCCAAGACTCAAGAAATATTGTAGTCGCTTGGGAACATTTAGCAGAGAAAATGAAAGAGCTTAAAGAAACTTATGCAGGAATTCCAATTATACGAAAAAGGATGCAGCAAGCAAGACTTACACTAGAAAATTATTTATTACATATTAAATCAAATCTCTATTTTACCCTTATATATGTGCCTATTTTGTAATTAATTAAAATCCTATTACAGGGATATTTTAATATAAATCAATCAAGCCCAGTATAGTTGAAATTGATAATTCTGATCCACCTCGAGGTGAATTAGTTGCTTTACAAATTAATCAAAACTTAGCTGAAGAAGGTATAACATATATAAATAAGCTAGATGTAGAAACTGATAGGCTACACGATGATATTAAAGATTTTGTGAAATCTAAATTCAATAAAGAAGAAGTCGCGAATTTAGGAAAAGAAGCAATTTTGCTTAGTGCGTACACAGGAGACAAAATTTTGCATCATGTTGTGGCTCCACAAATATATACTTGTCTTAGCATGGTGGGTGCATACAAATTTATTAAAAATTTAGCTTTATGATATTAAAAAAATTAGCATTTATAATAAAAATTGCCATAAAAGATTTTCTGAAATTCCTGCATTAATATATTAAACTAAAGAAAAATGGTCATCTTTTCAATGCACAATATCTTGGGCAGAGTCCTTTCACCAATTTGTTTTGGAGCTTGCTTACTAGGAATTTTTCTCGCTATAAATCAAGGCACTTCACTATTTATTGAACAGCCATTTGCTTGCAGAGTCAGCAATGTAAAAGTTTTTAAATTCGTAAAAAATGCAGGGATGGGATGGGATGAGGCTCAGCTTACTTTTGATATATTTGGGAATTTTACAGACCTTTATAATTGGAGCATAAAGTATGCATATTATTGATTGGAATTAGAATATTACGACTTGGATAGGAATGAGGTTATTTTTTGGGATGCCTATGCTGTGAGAAATCAAACAAGGCCTATAGGTTTAGTATCAAAAGACCAAAAATGACTATATGTGGCAAGAACTAAAAAGCACAGCTTTAAAGGGATCACAGCTGCTGTGAAACTAAGGATTGAGGTCATACCAATTTTTGGCTTTGTATATAATTTAGAGTGCTTGCCAACTGTAGTGACTTTTCCTGATACATATGAGTATGTGCTGCCTTAATTTCTCTAAAGATGACACAAATTAGTAATTTTCAGGTAATTTCTATATAAGTTTATAGTCAGAATTGCATAAACATTAAAAATATATAGCCTTTATAGAGACTAAGATTAAAACAGTATACGTAAATTGTTTTATTTTTATATGGATTAGGTATAATTATATATTCTAAATATTCAATTACTATAAATAAGCTTATATAAAATTATAATTCTTAACATTTATAAGCATAAAAACCCTTTATTAACTATAAGAACTTGTATACATAAAATGGCTGGTGCTGAGCAGCCCTTACTCTAAGTGACTGGTACTTGTGTATGCTGAATGTAGTTTTTGTATTTGCCATAGTTAGCGATGTTCAGTAGCCTCGAAGCGAGAGATGTGAGACTCATTTCCGCTGAATTGAGTTCTGGACTGTAGAGAAGCTAATTGTATCACTTTTTTCAGCAGCACCTAGCTTAGTGGGAGTCCACTATGTGACAGGCATTGGCTAACAAATGGTGAAAGCTATTGAGTTTTTCCTTTGGATAGCCAAGGAAAGAGAGGATGCAATTTAGACATCTGAATGGCACTAGCGAAAGAATCTCACTAGTTGAAGTGGCTTTTGGGGGTGAGAATGATCTCGCCTGTTGAAATTCAATGACCGCTCAAAAAATTGATGTCCTGTAGTTGGAAATGGAGATGAATGTCTTTTGGACCTTTGTTAACATTTCTACCAGAAACATGAAGCTTCGGCCTGGGCTGCAGAAGGTGTTTGCTTTCTGTCACCCTACAGCCCACATCTGCAAAGCGGAGCTATCGGTTAATTAGGGGCTCTGTTACCTTCAATAAGCCTAATCTAACTATAAAAACTTCTTAAAATCAGCAAAAATGCTTCTTTTAATCCATATTGTAAGCTGGAGCAAATATTAAAATGTGGAGAGCCTTGCTATTACTCTCTATAGGTGCTTTTGCAGTTTGCCCTAAGTATCAATGCCATACAGGAGGCATCGATGTCGGTCCTACATGTGCATACCCAACAGCTACAAACGATATTATGATGCAATTGTGTGATGCTTCAAATCTATTCTTTTTCCCCTAAATTATTCTATATTTTTACACAGAAAATCCCTATTTTCATATAATAATAATTTGATACTTTCTATATAAAAGGGAATAAATCCTGTATGCCAAGTGACACCACAAATCACCCACAATTTCACATGTCAGCCTTTTGATAATAGCCGCCCAATGGAGCTAAATTACCCAGGCGAGTTTTGTCACTCCAACAATCAATGTCTTTCAGGATCTTGCATGAACAACCTGTGCCAAGGCCAGCCTTTAGGAGGAATGTGTGTTTCTCATGCAGATTGTAATGTAGGACTTTTCTGCAACCAAGCTGGACATTGCATAAAGCAATTAGGCATTTCACAGTCTTGCAACTCTGATTGGGATTGCCAAAATATTAATTTTTTTAAATATTTAATTTTATGAATTTTTTTTATTAAAAATTACCTTAACGCCAAAATAACTTAGCCTGCAATAGAACCCTTTACAATCCTGGCTTATGTGTTCCTTACTATTCAGTTCCTAATGGTGACGCTATCGGCATGTGTGTAACAGAACTATCAGAAGGTGTCTCAAACCTCTGCCAGAGTGGCTCATGCACCCAGCAGAAGCCAAATACAAACGGAGAAGGATTCTGCCAGCCAAGCATCAAAACAGTTGGAAAATTCCCTTCAAAATGTGTCGGAGACACTGACTGTATTGGCTCAAACTCTCCAAAATCCTCATTTACTGGGACTTGTGCATGCGGAATGAACCCTACTGGAGAAAGTTACTGCAACTCCTGGTCAGGAGATGAGCCAAACCAAATTGTTCAAGATATCTGGATCCAGCATGTCAACTCTGTAGGTATTGCTAACTGCCACACTATGAGAAGATTTTCACAGTCCTGCTTATACCACACTATGACTCCTCCACAACTGGCAAATTTCACTCAAAATGAGCTGAAGTCAGCAGATATTGCAAGGTACCAAAACAATGACGTCTGCACCCAAGTTATTTTTAATAGAGATTACTATAGAGTCACTCCACAGTCCTTTATGTGCAAAGCTTATGGCTGTGATACTAAGAACCCATGGGCAACTGAGACTTGTGTCACTTATCAAGAGGGAAGCAATAAATTCGCAATCAAAGAGTGTGCGAATAAATTGTACTGCAATACCCAGGAAACCTTTGGACATGAGTGGATGAACTCCACTTGTGGACCTGCCCCAACACCAGCTCCATTATATCCTGGCCAAATATGTAAGGTAAATACTGATTGTTTATCTGGAAAATGCGTTGGTGGGAAATGCAGAGGTGCAGTTCAAACGGAACCATGCAATGACGATTACGATTGCAACACTGGCTTATACTGCTACTCGGTTAATTTTGTATTCCAATGTGTTCCTCAAATCCCAGTTGGACAGCAAGGCTGCGCTACAGACTACGATTGTGTCACAAATGCTGGATGCAATGCGACTAAAGAGTACCCTATTGGAGAATGTGTTGCTTATTTCTCAGTACCTTTAGGAACTGAAGTGCCTTGCCCAGTCTCTGGAAACAATTATTTATGCAACTCAGGAACTTGCTATAACAATGGAAAAGATGATAGAGGTGTTTGTGTCCCACCACCAAAATCTGCTTCATTTGGAGCTCCGTGCGCAACCAGCAATGATTGTATGGGCTCAAACGCAAATGGTCAATCCTTTGTTGGACAATGCCAATGTGGCTATAATCCATACGGAAATAAATATTGCAGTGCCTTTGCTGGAGATCCACCAGGTGTTCAATTCGTTAATAAAGTTTCTCCACTTTACAAGCTTTCTGCCATCACAATGTGCCATACTTCGCTGAGATTTAACACTAACTGTTTAGATATGGTCGCAAGTATGACTGGAGCCAATGCAAATATATTTTTATTATAAAAAATAGGCAAATTTTTATTTTATGATTTATTATTTTCCTAATATAATCAGTGTTCTGTTTCTGGCAATATTAAACGATTTTTAGATTAAGGGATATTTATTATTCGGCTTTGTTGAATTTCACAAATTTCCCAGCTTATATGGAAAATGACGAATGTGTAAGAACTGTGATTAATCAAGCATTTTGGTCAAGATTGCCACCTGGGCCTTCACCTCCTCCTCCACCAGGACCTGATAATGACGATCATAGCTCCGCAGCAATCCTTACTATGGTGATGAGCTTATTAGCCTTCTTCTTTTAAGTGCCTTAAGATTATGCATTCTTTCTTAAATCTTAATTAGAATATCTAATAAATTATATTTTCTCTTGAGAGAGATCCTGAATGATATATTTATTTGTGAAAAATAACTTTAAATCAAGTAAGAATAATAAAAGAAATTATTAGAAGATATTAATATTAAACGAATTAATTAGGAAAATATTGCCCTAATTTAAGGACGTCTTCAGATGAAAAACAAATTATTCTCTATTTACCATTATTTTTTCCATTTTTGAAAATCCGATCAAAATATAATGGGGTGCTGCTATTCAAGAGATGTAAATTTTATTTACTCCCCTTTGTTAGCGAGCAAAAAATCTTTACTTCAATTTATTATTAATTATTATAATAATAATGAATCTCAAGCAAATAATAATGTTCTCTAAAATATAAATTTTATCAATTAAACCGCAAATTAGGATTTTTTAAATAAAATAATTTTATACCAAACATTTTTTTCTAAAAAATATTAGACCCCTTGGCTGGCAAGTAATTTTGCTTGCTAGCCAAGGGAGAAGCTAGAAGATTTTACAAGACACAGATATAGCAAAAAACAGCTTCATATCAGAAGCAAAGTATTTGAAGCTACAAACTCTCGAAGAAGAAAATGATCCAAAATCAAATGAGCTAATTAATTATATCCAAGATCTGGATATTTCTGACCAATGAGAATTAGTTAAGGATGAAGACTGATACAAAGTAAGTATATTCTATTAATTAAATTTATATTAAATATTAAAAAATCTATATAAAAAATATATTAAAACTATTAATTCATATTAAAAATGTATAAACTCAAAGGAAGCAAATATAATTCAGAATACCCAATAAGCAAGCTTTGATTCCATCTAGAAGGAAGGGTCCCGCTCAGAATAATTTTAGATGAACTAAATACACCAGAAAAAAGGATGGCTTGAGATAAAAATTTTAAAATCTACGAAATCATTGGAGGTGATTTTCCGAGAAATTACACAATTTATTATTTAATATCAGTTCTAGGATACAAAGGAGACTATATAGAAAAAAAAATTATTTTTTATCAGGCTTATTAACCATAATTTTATTTATAAATTTAATAATAAAAATTTGATGCTATACAGCATATATCCATTTGGAATGATAAAGTAGTTGTCATCACCTATTCGGTAGAAAATGAAAATAAACCCCCTATCAATGGCATCAATAGAGGAACTACACACCTCGGAGTGACTATAATTTCTTTACTAAATGAAAGAACAGAAATTACCATGTATAACCAAACAGAACCAAATAGCACACTTGGGAAATTATTCACAAATTTAGCTGTAGGAAAGATGGGGGCTTGATGCAAAAAATATAAAAATGCTATTCAGAAAGCTAGAGGAGCACCGGTTCTTGAAATAGAAGAAGTGGAAGAGCAGGAAGCAGATATCACGGCATCTACATTTGATAATGAGCCTGAAATTACTGAAATTAATAGAATTACATAAGTTGATAAATTATTAATGGCTTTTTGTTCTTGATATATGCCCATGCTTTAGCGCAATTTTTTTGATCCGAACTGTTGTTAATAGAAAATCGTTGAGTTGGTCGGCTTGGGGATTTTTAATCAATTTTTTTGTGCTACAAATATGGTTTAGATATGCCTTATGATATAGATTAATAACAATTAGGAAAAATTAATAATTAAGTCTTAGATTAAATAAAAGAGAATAGAAGTTTTTAGGGGCTTTATGCCTTTTTGGCATAGAAATTTTTGATAATGAAGTTTCAATGTTCAACACCTCAAAAGAGTTATAGATTTTTTTATTATTTTTGGTTAAATTCGTATCAGACACTCTTCTACTAAAAAGTCGTTTTATACCTCTTCCTTCGGATTTAAATTTTAGTTTGGATAATGAGTTTTCTCCTATATTAAGGTAAATAAATTTTTCCTTCGGGGTTATACAGCTTCTTTTTGAAGATATTGATAATCTTGTCTTTTGGCGATTTGCAGCATAATTATCATGTATAGTTATAATTGGAATAAAACTGTTTAGCTTTTTGGCCTCCTCTACAGGCTCTTCTGAGTATTTAGTGATAGTGTTGCAGGAAATTCCTACTTCAACTTTGCAAGGTTTTGCTGCAGATGATTTTGGTGTATTTATTAAAAGTAATTTCTTACTCATTTTAAATAATAAAAAAATATTTTTTATTGTATTTACTCACTTTGATTCGTCTCAAAGACAGAAACCATAATCTTTTAAACAATCCTGCTTTATCAAAATATTTTTCCAAAAAGAATTTATAAAAAACATAAAGTTAGGTAAGTTTACCATTATTATTTTTATTACTTATATAGCTAGCTTTGTACCTATTCACTTATTTATGAATAGACTGTTTGCTAATCTGCTAATATTCCTTCTTTTGTGATTAATTTATTATATTAAGTATGGTTATATCTGGCAAGGTTTACCAGCCCAGAAATAGCATCAATGCTAGGTAAGCAATCCTAACTCGTTTAGAGCTTAGTCTTAGTCAGCTTTCAGAGCTGGATTTTATCTAGAGAGAAATGAGACTAGACTTGGAAAGGGGAAACACATTAAAGCCTCCTAAGCCTATCGGACAACTTCTTAGAGTGAAACCAGGAGTTTCGCCCTGAACTTTCACTTTTGCAGATAGTCGGCCAAAATTCTATTTGTGCAGGATCTAGCTTGATGCTAATGTGATTAATTTATCAGAAAAAAGTGGATTTTTCGTGCCACATAGAATTTCATTATTGCTATAAGAGCTTGACGACGAAGACCCATCTACGCTATCACTATCACTAGGAACCTCCATCATTTCAAGCCTTTGCGATACTAATAAATTACTATTCGGCAGATTTAGTGCAGGGACCAAACTCGGCCTTTTTTTGGACTTATTTTTTTCCTTTTCTATTTCAAACTTCATCAAAATTCCTGAAAAATCAATAGAACTCTGATTTCTTATAAAATCAATCAGCTCAGTTTGATAGTTTTCCTTCCTTCTTAAATCGTAAATTTCAAAATTTAAGTCTCTTATGACTTCTCCTTTTTTCCTTGTTTCTTCTAATAGCAAATTAATATCATAAACAGTTTTACTAGGCCCTATTTTTGTTTCTTTTAAGTTTCTTATATCTTGGTTTAAAATGTCGATTTTTTCTGTCAAAGTAATATTTTCATCAGACAGACATTTTAATTTTTGACTTACTCTAACTTGCTTAGAGAGTAAATTTTTGCGAATTAGGCAAATTCTAGTACCCATAGCCTCCAGTTTGGATTTAGGCTGCTGAAAGCTCTCAAACTCTGAATAGGCGAGTATAGGTGGATTATAAGTCCTCAATTTATTTGTGTAGGTAATTTTTTTTTATTTAATTTGTAGGCCTCATTTTTTTTTCATTTTTAAAAAAACCCTCAAATTTGGGCATTTACAATTATTTTCTCACACTAAAATGTCGGAAGAGTTATAGAATTATTCTCCCTTTTGTATAAAAGTAGCTTCGTGATAAGCTTTTTGTTATCTTGTTCCAGCTGAGGTATTTTTTCGTCAGATTTTTCATTATAAATTTCAATAAATGTATTTTTCAAATATTTTAGGATTGATAAAATTGGCATTGCTTGCAGTAATTTATCAAAAGCATCCACACATGACTTAAATTTTTGAGGAATTTTTTGATCATTTGATATAGATGAATTTTTCAAACCAATTTTGAGCTTTTTTTTTATTTGGTTTATAACCTCTATATTCAGCATAAGATCAGTCTTAAACATAGTCTTTTTCATTTCTGAATCATTTGCTTTTTTAAGGTTTTTTGATGAATTAAGGTTTATAAATGACTGGGAGTTTATAGGACTTAAATAACAGCTGCTGACCTCACGATGATGGTTGAGCTTGGGAGGGTGAATTTGAGTGAATTTTCTATAGTGCTTTTTAAGCTGGAATGGTGAGGGAGATCTCCTTATATTTAATTGAGCGTGGGAATAAGGAGAAGATGTCAAGCTTGGAGCGTTTTTTATTGTGTGAAGACTAAATGATGGAAGTTCAGTGTCTTTTGGTAACATTTTTAATATTTTAGAATAAAATAAAATTTTTTTAAATGATTATTTTAATTGAAGAAAGTATTTGTGTGATAATAGATGATATTATTTAAGACAAGGTAATATAATAAATTCAATATAGTAAGCTTCCTTTTTTATTCACCATAATTATTTTGAAACTTCATGAATGATAAACCACAGAAGCTCATAATTAAGTTTTAATAATTCAGCTGCAATTTAATGGAAAGACTTTTGAATTTGCTTATTAGTATTAGTTCTTACTATTTAGATTACATTAAATTCCAAAATTTAGGCTCTAAGCCAAGAATTTTCTAGCTCCCCCTATCCGTTAGCGAACAAACATTAGAAAATCCCTATTTTTTGCCTAAAAACATTTTTGAGCGAACAAAAATTTTTTAATAGAAAAAATTGTTTATGGGAAAAAAAAATTTGATATATAAGTGATAGCTAGTATCATGAAATCTCGAGCTATACCTGTTTAATTTTAAACAAATTTCGTTTTAAAAATAAATTTTACAAATTAAATTATTATTTGCCGAGAAGTGGGATTTTTTTAAATTCCGAAAAATTTATATATAAATTTTTATAATAAAAAACATAGCCCCCCTCCATGAGCGAACAAGATTTTTTGGTTCACTCACGGAGGGTGGGAGTAAGTTTTCGTTTGTCACAAAAAATTCTTGGAAAGAGTCTCTTCGAATTTTTTCGATTTTTAAGTCAGGGACTGGTGAAAGCTTCGGCATCATAAATTCGCCAATTGCTGAGTTATTATTTTCTGAAATCTCAGAGTCTGAATTTTGTGATCCATTATCGGGTGGAAGAGTCGAAATTCTAAGCCTAAAGCCTAGATTCTTGCTTTTTTCTTTATCTTTTTTCATTGATTCTACTGCAGCTTCTACGTCAACCCCTTGCTTTTTCATAGCATCAATAATATTTTGATTTTTTATCTCTTTTCTTCTTAATTTATGGATTTCTTCATTTAAAAGCTTTATCGTCTCTCCTTTCCTTTTAGTCTCTTCCATAAGAGAATTCATAAAGTACTGAGCCTTTGAATGCTGTGAGCTAAAATCTTTTAAACTATAAATCTCTTTTTTAAGAATATCGATTTCTGAAGCAAGATCAACATTTTCTGTGCTTAATTGTTTTAATTTTTTTTCTAAAATTGTTTTTTCCTTTTTAATTTTGGCAATTTTTTCATCAGATTCTTTTTTTAAATTTTTTGTGTCGTAATTTTGGGAGTTTTGTAAGTCAATATTAAGGCAGCTAATAATTCCATTTTTAATGTCGCTCAAAATTTGAATAGTGGGTAAAACTTTTAACACTTCATCTAAGGCTTCTAAATGGATATTTAAGTGTAAATTTTTTGATGGACTGTTTTTGAGGTTTTCCATATGTACCTTAGTAGATAGAATAAATAACAGATAAAAATTTCCTAGATAATAGATTTTTTATTACTAGCTCCCCCCCTCCGTGAGTGAGCAAAACCATTAGAAAAACCCCTATTTTTATCCTAAAAGCTCACCCTCCGTGAATGAACAAAATTTTTTTTATAATAGAAAATTGTTTTAAGGAAAAAAAATTTGATATATAAGTGATAGCTATTATCATGAAATCTAGAGCTAATTCTGTTTAGTTTTAAACAGATTGCGTTTTTTTAAAACATAAATTTTACAAATTAAATTAATATCTGCTTTCCAATTTTTCGAGAAGTGGGATTTTTTAAAATTTCCAAAAAATAACCTCCCGTGAATGAACAAAATTTTTTTGTTCACTCATGGAAGGGGGGATTAAGATAAAATTAAATTCTTTATCCACTGTATTATTAAATGGTGGTGGCAATGAAATATGTCGTTATATTTACGCACCCACTTTGGGTAGCAAAATGATATTATAGTCTAAACCAAGGTTCAGGCCCTTAATCCTAACCCTTAGCATGCTAATCGCTGCCGAATGGGGTGGGAAAACCTTAGGAGTCAGCAGGTGACCATTCCTGTCCAGGTATTAGTTATCCGGATGGTTTTTAGGCCACGGGCTTTTCCTTTCAGAAGGCTGTATTTTTCCCCCTGGGTCCTTCCCAAAAGTGGTCGACGGAAGGCATCGGCTAACCTTTACCTCCATAGCGCCTGATGGCATACTGGCAGGCCATCTTTCTAGTTCGTCAACACTCTTGGGGTCATAGTGCAAGCTTGCTCATAGAGAAGACCACTGTTCCAAATAGCAGCTTAATTTCCGCCTAGCAAGTAGGTTGGCGTTGGTCAAAGCACACTGAGGCAACAAATCTGGAGGAAATTAAGAATTCTTTAATTTAATTTAATATTTCCATTGATATAACTATCCCGGATTTTTTCAAAAATTTGATGATTTATAACAACCTCGTTTGAATCAAACTTGTCTTTGACTTTTTGCAACTTTGCTGATGATTTATAGATTTTTGCTGCCGCTGCTTTAAAAGTGGGGTTCTGAATAGATGGAAGAGGTGTTGAATCAGCTTCTTTGTCTTTCATTGAAGCTTTTGTTGATAAAAGTGATGAAGTTCTATTTAGCCCTTGAGTACTTTTTATACTAGTTAATTTTTTCCTAGACTGCAATCTTCTTGAATAAGGAGAATTACTCAAATCATTGAAAGACTGATTAGCTTTAGTTGAAAAATTGATAGGTTGCGTCTGAATTGGCTTAATTTCGATCATTATTATTTTAGTATAGTTATAAAATATGAAAAAAAATGATGATAAGATAAATATATTAATTAATTTAAAAAAACTTTACAAAATGGATTGCTTAGCTGGATGAATTTTTTAAGATAAGAAAGTTTTAATACAAAACACTAAATTTAGGTAGGAATATTTAATTATATTAAATAATTAATAAATTTTATTCTCTGAGTCAAACGTCATCAGAAATTTCTTTGTTTTCATAAAGATCTAAAAAGGAGTCAGATTTTATGCGAGTTATATCAAGCTCAGGTACCGGTGATGATTTTTTTGAATTTATATTTTCATTTTCATTGTAATCACCTAGTGATTTTAGTTTTTTTTTCGACGGAATTACTGTTAATTGTTTAGAAGGCAGCGATCTTTTTGGATTTATTTTGATACTTTCATTCTCTTTTTCTTTTATCGAGCTTTTTTTGGAAAAATTATAAGTTGTTCCTTTGTTTCTTGCAAATTCTATCATTTTCATCAATTTTGCATCTTTTTTTCTCAATTCATAATTTTCTGCATTTAAAATCTTAATTGTCTCTCCTTTTCTTTTAGATTCTTCCAACAGCATATTTAAATAATTTTGAGACTTCATCCCTTCAGTATTTCCAAGAAAAACATCGTTTTCTTTCTTAAGTTTTTCAATCTGATTTATCAGCTCAATATTTTCATTGCTGAGTATTTTAAGTTTTTTATCAATCTCTGCTTTGTATTTTTTATATTCTTCTACTTTGATTTCTAACAATTTTGCTTTTTTTTCGAACTCAATATTATCTGAAACGGAGCTTTCTTCTTTCAATATATTTCTCAGCCCATCTTTTATTTCTCGCAAAATCTGTAGTCCTGGCAACAAAAGAAGAACTTCTTCGAATGTTTCAAAATAAATTTTTAAAGCAAAGATTTTGGGCTTTTCAGAAATAGATTTTAATTTTTCCTTAAAATCTCTCAAAATTTTATCAAATTTTGTGTTGTCTAAAACAAGGTCCCACGAGATGTCTTTATTATCTCTAGAGATTGGAGATAAAGATTGGTTTATCATTGGAAGTCTAGCTACACTTGTATTCGATTTTAATAGAGAGTTTTTTGTTCCAGAAATATTCTCCTTGGAGATAGTTATTTGGTGGCTAATAGTTGTAATCGTTCTTTGTGGAGGAAGTTTAATTGGATTTTGCTTCTTCCTTATATTGAAAACAGGTTTTAAATAAGGCGAAGAAGTCAAATCAGTTAATGATAGGCTAAGTTTTGAGTACAGTAAAGGCAGAATTCGAGGCTTTTTGGAATCATTCATAATGATTAATTATATTTAAATTGTTAACTACTAAATACATTGATGAAGAATTTTATGGTTGCTAATGCACTCGCCAAGTACTTTTTGAATACGGTTTAGCCAGTGAAAATCAGGTTTATTATGAAATTTGCCATCCATATTTTATGAATATTTTATAATATAGAGTATTAACTCTCCCCTTTATGAGTGAGAAAAAAAATTTTGTTCGCTCTCAGAGGGAGGCTAATTTTTTTATTTTTAAAATTTAAAATCTATTTTCGAAATAATTTTAATCAAGATTTTCAATGATTTTGTTTCGCTTACCAAGGGAGAGAAGTAAGAGTCTCGCTTAAACTTATTGATTATAGAAAAGCTCCCTGCTGGGATCCGAAGATCCTTGTTCCTTTTATAACGCTCCGCTCATCTGCTTCACCACAATCATCTCACAACCTTCAAAGTCTTGCTCCTACCAGACACAGGCATGCACATGCTCCCTGGTAGTTGGAAAGTTGTGATCACTGTGCCGTGCACCAACGCTAGAAAATTTAAAAATAGATTTTGTTACCTATAAGTAATATGAAAACTCACAAAATCTAGAATCGCGCTGGAAAACTTTCCAGAACAATCAGTAGGAACCTTACTAGTATTGCTAAGACACTCATTTCCAGCTCTGAACTTCATCTTTCTCTTAAATAAAACCTTGGCCTGGGATGTGAGCCTTTGGTCCGCAAATTCGGAAATTGCGCTCACCAAACTAAGTAAAGCCCGATCAGATGCACATTCCGAGCGCCAAAACTGCCTTCCACAAGGTCCCTGGGTCTCCCAAGTTATAGGTATTAGGAGGTTGGGTTGGCTCGCCGCACCGTTTTATTGCATATGCACTAAGAGTTTCAAGTAATGAAGTAATAAATTCAACTTTTATTTAATTGAAAATTTATCAATGTCCCAGCTTTTTTTCTTGTGCATTATTAATATTAGATGTTTTAGGAAATTATATTTGAAAATTGTAGTATATTTTACATATATAATTAATTATAAAAGAATTTATTTTTATTATGCATTTTTAGTTTCAAAAATTTCAAAAATATTTCTTTAACTCTTATTTAAGTTTAAATTATTTATACGGTACACAAACTCGGTTTTAGCGCCTTATTCATGGTTGCTCCGAAACCTCATAGCTTTCATAAAGCTCCAAAAATGAGTCGGACCGAACTCTTTTTATATCTAAATCAGGCACCAACGATTTTTGCTTCATAAAGCATTTCTCTTCAATGGAATTATCGCTTTCATCTTCTGATATATTTTCACTCGAAACTTTATTCTCTGATGACATAGTTAAAAATCTCAAAGGAAACTTATCCTTTGAGTCAGAATTTTCGTTATTTTTATTAAAATCATTTCTTGGCAAGGATAGATAAGCTGAAATATTGATTCCTTGAGATTTCATTGTATTTAATGTTTTTAAGAATCTAGCCTCTTTTAATCGCAGCTCGTGGTTTTCGATATTCAAAATTTTTATCATTTCGCCTTTTCTTTTGGTTTCTTCCATAAGAGAGTTTAGTATATGCTGTGATTTTGGTTGATCATTTTGGAAATCTTTTAAATATTTCAGCTCATTCGATATTGTATCAATTTTCGCTATCTCTTTATTCATTGAAAACTTTTAAAAAAAATTTATAAAATTTTTAAATATTATTAATGAAAATGTTTTTGAAAAGAAAATCTCCAATGAAAAAATCAATAATGGCGTATTACGAATGGCGACGTAAGAGTTCCACATTTTCGTTACTCAAAATAATCAATTTCTTCTCAAGCTCTAATTTATTTTTTTTAAGTTGCTGAATAGTTCCTGCTTGAGCTTTTAATTTAAATTCTATTTTAGAGTCACCATTCGCAATTCCTGGTGAATCCTCGTCTAAAATATTTTTCAGGCCGAATTTTATATCTTTTAGGATGCTTAAAGCTGGCATCGAAACCACAATCTCATCCAACGTTTCACAATATAAATTAACCAAAAATGTTTTTGTTCTAATTTCACAGTTTTTCAATTTTTCTTCATAATTCGCTCTGATTTTTTCCAAAATCGTTGGATTAATAAGATTATCCCATAACAGTGCCTTATTTCTGGGTTTCTGAGAATTCATAGGTGATTTCCCATTAGAGATCTTAATAGGGCTTAAATTGCATTTTGCTACCGGTGAGATTGATTCTTTTTGTGCTAGTTTAGTCAGGGTAATTGTCCGCTTTAATTCTTGTGGAAGCTTGGTTATTGACGACTGGTTTCTTTTATGGTTCAGACCTTTTGAATATGGTGACGAGTTAAGTTCACTGAAGGTCTGGCTTAGTTTTGAGGTTGATAAAGATTGCAACATGAGGATTTTTTTATCATTCATTTTATAGAGCTTTAAAATTATTAGTTACGAATAAATCATTTGGGAAAATTTCAGCCTTTATTTCTTTACAATAAATATGAAATTTCATTGAATATTTATTCCCTCTTTGATTAGCGAGCATCATTAGAAATATTTTGGGAAAAATAAGGAAGGTAAAATATTTTGATGCCATATAATAAATAATTAATGATGATTACCATTTTACTAAATATTTTATAAAATTAACCCTTTGGTTAGTGAAGAGATTACTTTGCTCTCTAGACCCTTGGCAGTTAGAAATTTTCATATATGAGCATAAGATGAAAGAAGAAAAAAGATAAGATAAAGTCAGGCATTTCCAGAGAAATAAAAAATTAGTAAAAACTGAGGATCAGGAATCATCTGATTTTAATAGATAAGGTAATTGAGTACTATATTTTAAATTGTTGATAAATCAATCTTATCTCATAAAAATAAATAAAAATATTGATATAATAAATAAAAGATAAATATTTTATATATTCTTCAGCAAAATCAGTTACTTCTCCCTCCGTAAGTAGCAAAATTATTGGAAAAATCCTTACTGATTGAAAAATTAGATTTTCTAATATATAATTAATAAGAAATTTTAAAACAAAAAAACTATCCATTTCTTGGCTAACAAAAAAATTTCTGTAACTCATGGATAGAGTTAGACATCCTCTTATTTTAAATACAAATCCCAAGAAAAGCCCAATTCTTATTCCGAAGTCCCAATTTATATTGGCTGCGTCCTCATTCTCTCTAGTCTCTTCACTTTCATCTACCTCCCCAATTTTAATTTTATCACAATCTCTTTAAATTTTTACTTTAGCATTACCTTTATTTAATTATGGCTAAAAACCAAAATGTCTTAACTTAACTTACTAATTATAACGCTTAACGTCCACTACGGGGTTGGCTAAGCCCAGACCTCCGCTCGCCTTTCGCCGCATCGGGCCCACAGATCTCTGGGCCCGTCCGCTTCGATCACCAAGGTGCGCCTAGGGGCAAGTGTTGCCGGCTTCGACGGCTCATGGATGAGCTACTTGCTGTGACATGGGTTGCCATTCCGAAAACCCAAAAAAATGATTTTTCTGGTAGGCTTTCGGCAAAAGGAAAAACACGTAGCCTGGGACGTAACGCCCAGTTTCACGCTAGGGAGTTGCCCGATGGGTCGTGTGGACTTTGCTGGGCTTTCCCTTTCCAACTGCCGTGCTTTCCTTCCTCACGAGGAAAAAAAACCATCTCTGAGAATAGACTAGGGCTAGGCTCTGTACTCCACCAGAATTGCTTACCTAGCATTGCCGTCCATCTCTGAAATGGCAAAACCTTGCCGGATTTTTTTTACAGGAGAAGGCACCAAAGCTTAACTTAACTTAACTAAAAACCAAAATGTCACATACAATAAGTAATAAAATGGGTCATGATTTAGAATACCCATGGGACTTCTACGTAACACGCAACAAGAAAAAAACCAACAAGCAAAAAATCACCCTCAAAGCCTGGGAAGAAAGACTTAAAAAAATCAACACTTTTAAGACCGTGGAAGATTTTTGGCACGTCTACAACAACATTAAAGTTCCCACAGATATCAAAGGCAGAGGGGATTATTTTCTATTCAGAGAAGGAATTCTGCCAGAGTGGGAAGACCCTCGCAATGCTCAAGGAGGAGCCTGGTCTTTTAAGACTGAACACTTAGAAAAAATTAATGAACAATGGCTAAATTCAGAGCTGGCTTTAATTGGGTGCCAATTCTTGGACTTATCACCACACATTTGTGGAGCTGAACTTTCTGTCCGCGTAAACAGGTTCAGAATCGCTATTTGGACAGATTCAATTGAAGAGCGCTACATACAGAGTGTTGGGCTTAAACTTAAAGATATACTGGGAAGAGAAGCCATTTTAGAGTTCAGGAAACATTTCGACGAAAAAGTTTTATTTACTTTATAGATAATTAGAATTTCCTTATTAATCTCCTAAAAATTCCACAGAAAATCTTAGTATTGGATTTTCCTACATTGTTAAGCAATTTTATTCACGAATTTAAATATCATTAAAAAATGGAGAGATCAACCAAAGCACCAAACACAAGTGTCGCGCACAATGTGTCATCAACTTCTGCAAGGAGGCGTGTAGGCGACCTAAGTGACTCAATGAACCGCATGAACATTGAAGAACGCAAAATAGGGAGTGGCAGCTTTACATATAATTGTGACAAAGTAGTCGGGCAAGGCAGCTTTGGAAAAGTTTACCAAGCTGTAATCGCAGAAACCGGAGAAACAGTCGCAATCAAAAAGGTTTTACAAGATCGGAGATATTATTTTTCATATTAAAGCTTATTTTTCTTTAAAAATGCTTTTTTTATAATAATTCAGCCTATTTGATATATAAAAATCGTGAACTCCAAATAATGAAAGAATTGAATCACCCAAATGTTGTTACCCTCCGCCATGCCTTTTACACCTCAGGGGAAAGACCTGATGAGCTGTATTTAAACGTAGTGATGGACTTTATTCCAGACACCTTATACAGAGTCACAAAACAATATAGCAGGATGAGACAGCCTGTGCCTATTTTATTAGTGAAATTATATGCTTATCAGCTGATGAGAGGTTTGGCTTATCTTCATGCAGTAGGTGTCTGCCATCGTGATATCAAGCCTCAGAATGTGCTGGTGGATACAAATACGCATAAAATAAAGCTTTGTGATTTTGGCTCAGCTAAAAAACTGGTACGTGGAGAGCCAAATGTTAGCTACATTTGCTCAAGATATTATAGAGCTCCTGAGTTAATTTTTGGTGCTACTGATTATACCCCAGCTATTGACGTGTGAAGCGCTGGAGCTGTTGTCGCAGAATTGCTATTGGGACAGCCTCTCTTTCCGGGAGAAAGCGGAGTCGACCAGCTTGTAGAAATTATAAAAATCCTAGGAACACCTACAAGAGAACAAATTTATGATATGAACCCAAGTTACACTGAAAATAAGTTCCCTCAAATTAGGCAACATCCTTGAAATAGAGTTTTTAAAGCAAGGACTCCTCAGGATATCATTGATTTTATAGCAAGTTTGTTAGTGTATTCTCCTCAGATAAGACCTACAGCTCTGCAAAGCTTGGCTCATCCTTGTTTTGATGTACTTAGAGATCAAGACACTAGGCTTCCTAATGGAGAAGAGCTGCCTTGCTTATTCAATTGGACTCAAGAAGAATTAAATGCAGGAAATCCTGAGCTGTTTAGACAGTTAACTCCAAATTGGTATCATGAGTAATTATAAGAATTCTGTTTTTAATAAAATGTCATAAATTTTTATTTTTTTTACAAGAATTCAATATTTCGATTTATTATCATCTAAGTTTGAATTTTTAAGTTATTGAATTGCCATTTAATTTAAAATGTGGAACCAAAAAGCATCATGCAAAATTACACAAGAGCTAGACTTCGCTCGTGAACACCTAATCCACCAATATAAACTTGGCAAAATCAAGTCAAGAATTGACAACAAGCCTCCAAGAAAAATGCCGCATGTTTTCAGCAAAGCGAAAAAAGGCTTAAAAGAAGAAGAACGGCTCAATGAAATGCAGCACACAAACCATCTGCTTTTACAAAAGCTTTTATTAATTGATACAAAGCCAAGCCAAGCAGCAACTCCTATCAGTTCTTCGTTAAAATCGCTTAATAGAAAAAATAGAATTGAAGAACTGACCAAAATTAGTGAAGAAAACAGAAGAATTTTGAGGAAAATAAATACGGCTGGGTCACATTATAATGCAAGAAAGCTATACTATATAATAAAAATGGTTTATATTAGTATTATAGTAAACTAACAGACGATATAAAATATAGGGAATTAATAAAAAGACCTTAGAGATATTATTTTATATAGGGAATAGATCAAGACTATAGACAGCATGAGTATCTAGCTTATCAACTTTCTGAAAATGCTAGGAGAATTCCAAGCAGAACGTCCTATACAATTAACGAGATCCTTGATGGCACTGGAATTATGAGCTCTGGGGTCAGAAGTAACAGGACTTTAAGACCAAACAGTGCATATCCTACCTCAAGAAGAGAAAATAAATTCACCAGGCCTCAGTCAGCAAACGACTTAGACGAGTTTTAAAAGACTTAATGACTATTTTTAGAAATCCTCCATCCTTAGCAATATAGTAATTTTCTATTAAAAAATATTTATTTACCTTATAAAAGTATAATTAAATCAAATAGTTATGAAATAATGGGGTTATTCTTATCTAGACTATGGAGGAAACTTAGAAAGGATTATGAATATAAAATCGTCCTAGTAGGACTCGCAAATGCTGGCAAGACCACTATCCTTTACAAGCTGCGCCTAGGCGAAGTTGTTAGTGCTCATCCCACAATTGGCAGCAATGTGGAAGAAATCAAGCAAGGAAACGTCAGGCTTCAGGTGTGAGATCTAGGCGGCCAAGAATCTTTGAGGGCTTCGTGAAGTACATATTTTGTGTCTACAGAAGCTGTAATTTTTGTAGTTGATAGTGCTGATGTTCATAATGCTTTATTGGCGAAGATGGAGCTTTTTAATTTGCTTTTACATGCTGATTTAAGGGCTGCCCCAGTTTTGATTTTGGCAAATAAGCAAGATTTACCTGTTGCAGCACCTCCTAATCAAATTTCAGAACTATTGGATTTAGTATCAATTAGAGATCATGAATGAAATTTGCAAGCTAGCTCGGCGATAACTGGGCAAGGTCTTGAAGAAGGGATAGAGTGGTTATGTGATAAGCTGAGCAATAAACACTAATTAAAATATCTGGTAAGCCATCAAATTATTTTTAATAAGTATTTTATAGTATTATTGCTGAATAATATCTTAGTTTATTGATTTTACTTCTTACTCCCCCATCCTTGATCGAACGATTTTCATATCATGCAAATTTTTATATATATAAAATATATTATCAAAAGCTTGGGGAGATGTGCCTAATGAAGTTCTTTTCAGAGTCTTTTAGGCAACAAGAAGCTACGGAATTAACCATCCGAAGTGCTTTAGTCATCAATCTAGGCTTAAAAACTTAATAATCTAAAAAAATAGAGATTATTTAAAATTTTTAATTCAATAAGAAACAAATTAAAATTTATAAGTTTAAAGTGGTAATTAAAAATCAAAATATTAAAAATTGGTATTCTTATGAAATTAATTCAATTTTTTGCTGTAAAATTATTAAATACTCTTAGCCCTCTTATTTAAAAATATATAAAAAAAAAAATCATATATTTTTTATTTTATATAGAATTTTTTTTTTAAACCCGATCCTTGATCGAACAATTGCGAGCCGTTCGATCAAGGATGGGGGGAGTTACCGAAATCCACGAAGTCTTAAAACAAAACTGCTCAGACTTCATAAGCAAAAATAGCCAACCTATCCTAGCATTCTAAAAACTGCATAATTTTTTCTCAATTTTTGTTGAAACTATATATTCAAAGCAGAAAAACTACATAAGTTTACATTAATTTAATTAACAAACAAACTATTCTGCCTTTTATGACCGTTCCTAGCCCTATTTAATTCGCCGAGATCACTTTTTCTTAACAGACAGCTTCTCATAACATTTTCACATAGCGGCATCCTCTTATCCTTTTCTTTACAAATAGAATCATTAATAAAAGATTTATTACTCCCAGAACTAAATGACGAATAAATTGCAGGATCTGCAAAAGATTCATCGTAAGTAATAAAATTCCTTTCATTCCCAAGCTTCTTTGTAGTTTGTTTCAAGTTTGTGTTAATATCGAAAAATGAAACCCCTCGCTTATGCTTTAAATTTTGATTAGAATTTTTTTGAGTTAAGTAACTGTTTATGCGAGAAATCGCATGCTCTTTTTCTTTTGCAGTTAATTTTCGATGACTATCAGCAATATTTCCATCATACATTTTCAGAAAAGTAGATATTGGCATTCAGAATTTCTTTGTAGAAATAATATAACGCTGGAAAATTTGTTGAACTTTTAATTTTTGCTCTTCTGGGACATTTATTAATAGAGAATTCTATATAAAAATTACCATATCCTCTAAGTCGATTTCTCTTTGATTAGTAGGATTGATGAATTTAAGTATGCTAAATAAAGGAGAGATTTTTGAGGTGCTTTTTGAGGACTTCAAGCTATGAGATCTTTGATGTTTATAACAATTCATATTCAGACTTAATTATTAACGGAATCTTCTAAAGTAGAGAAAATATGAAAAAATCATAAAAAATACCATTGATAAGAGTAGAAAATAAAGGCTTTTTCAGTTTGTTTATCTAAGAAAAGAGAAGTAATATATTGCATTCGAGCTATTTATTTAATTAATATTATAATGAAAATCTGCCTAACTATTCATAAGTTGCAAATAAATTATTTATACCCTAATGGATGAGCAGCAATGTGACACAAATCAGCCTCTAATTGAAGAAGCTAAAACAACTGACGGTATTTCAGAAAATTTAGAAGTGCCTACCCCTGAATCACAACTAGAAACACAAAGTGAAGCTAAAACAGAGGCACCTCAGCATAATGAAACAAAATTGCCTATACAAAATCACCAAAATGTGCAGCTTGTAATCTGCCCTAAATGCAAAAATGAGGTAATTACAATTACAAAGCTTAAGCCTGGACTTATATCATATTTGTGCTGCTGCGCTATGGTGTGCTTACTTATTCCATGCTGCTGCGTTCCTTTTATGTGCAGGCCATGCCTGGATACTTCTCATATATGCCCAAGATGTAAAACAGAAATTTATAGCTCAGGATTATTGCCTATGTAAAATTATAAGACTTTTATTGAATAATTCTCTATTTAACAAAAAATGGTCAGGAATTTTCCCGACTTAATGCTGAATATTAGCTCTTCTTCTGCAACATTTAAATAAAAAATAAAAATATGGCTGTGTTGCAGGCTGCAGGTCTGGGATTGGCTGTGGATCTTGGAGAGACTGCTCTATTGTAGCCTCTTGCTCTTTTGTAGCCTCTTGGCTAGATTCTTTTATCGGCTCTTTTTTGCTTTCAAACGTCTTTTGTGCGATTTTTTTTGTTTTTTCTTTATAAGCACTAATTTTTTTCTTCAGCTCTACCTGTGCTTCATATATGTTGTTATCATTCGGCTCCAGATTTCTGGCTTCTTTTAAGTCTTTTCTGGCCTCATCATAATTCGCAAGCTCCATATTAGCTACTCCTCTTCTATAAAGTGCTTTGGAATTCTCTGGCTCTATACTTAAAACATCAGAGCAATGAATAATCACATTTTCATAACTCCCCCCCCTCTCCGTGAGTGAACAAAACCATTAGAAAAAATCGCTATTTTTTGCCCAAAAACTCACCCTCCGTGAGTGACAAAAATTTTTTTAATAGAAAACATTTTTTATGAAAAAAACTTTTGATATATAAATGATAATTACTATAATGAAATCTAGAGCTAATTCTATTTAATTTTACGAATTGCTTTTTAAAACATAAATTTTATAAATTAAATTATTATTTGCTTTCCAATTTTTGCGAATTAGGATTTTTTGAAATTTCGAAAAACAAAATTTTTATAAAATTTATATATAAATTATTTAAAAAAAAAATTAACCCCCCTCCGTGAGTGAACAAAATTTTTTTGTCCACTCACGGAGGGGGGGGAGTAAGAACTTTTCAATTTTAGGTAACAAGCTGAAAGGTTTAAAAGACAAGGGATTTTTATTTCTTTTACGTATTTCATTGCGTCTTCTTCAACAATTTTTGCATCTTTGAATAAATAATTTACAGCGAGAAGGGCTTTTGAGTAAGATTTACTGGCATTTTCAATTTCTCCAAGCTTATAAAGCCGGTTTCCTTCGTCTTTTTCTTGATATGGGATAAGGAGTTTTTCTTCTTCTTCCATAATAAAAAATAATTATGAATTAATTGTCATAAATAAAATGGCATTCGGTTCGAGAGAAATTAGCTCTGCTAATTTTCTCTCCTCATGGAATTTTATTTATAGGGTTAGGTTTTCACTCGAAGACTTCTGGACAGCAATAGCGGTTTAACTCTGGGGATAACCAGAGGAACCACTCCTCAGTCCACTCAAGATTTCGGGCTTTTACCTCTCAGCACATCCCCACGGGAGGATGACCCTTAGGCGGAACACGCGCAGGAGCTGAGTCGAGCGACAAGGGCGACGGCAACGCGCCGGTGTGAGACGTGCAGCAAGGCCGGTGAAGCAGGAGTTGATAGAAGGCTTGGACGGGGCTGACCCGTGCCAAGATGGCTCGCCTACGTCATCAGTTTTGCCATAGGCCCTTTTGGGCTGCGGCACTAGACACCTTAAACACCAGATAATTAAGTAAGTAAGTAAGTAAGAATTAATTGTCAATTAAAATGGAGCTTTACCTCTAGGTGGGGCTTTTTTAAACTTAATAAACATCAAAAACCCAAAGATCGCCTCAGTCACTTGGAAAAATAGTAATATCGCATTTGTCACGACGTCAGCATTAAACCTGAATAAAAAATACACAAAAGTTTGCAGAGCTATATAAAAGATGCTGGCCAAAATAGCTGGGATTGACAAGGCAAGAAACCACAAAACAGCACTGATACCTTCACTTTTATTAGCCACAGAGCCTGCATTATTATTACCTACAAAAATCCTAAAAAATTGCAAAACGGCAAAAAAACACAGCCCGGCATATTCCGGAGCAATTGTATTATAAGGATAAATCAGATAAGAGCCTTTGTATATATAAATCATAGTAGCTACTGCAAAGTACCAAGCTGAATACAGCCAGTCAAAATAGAGCAAAGTCTGCAAGGGAAGAATCGTCAGTGGCTTATTTGCAAGATTTATCATTTATTTTTAATTTAACCAAAATTAATTCGTGCACAACAATTAAAAATGGAGCGCATGAATTAGGGTCCTTGCTCCCTAAGGTCATCCTAGTGAGGGAAGTTCAGACTTTCTGAAGGATATTAGCGCTGGAACTGCTTCGGCAGTTCCATGTGTTCTTGAATCAACATCAAGAAAGAAAGAGAGACTCGTCTAGGTCATAGGCTACTGTAACGGTTTGACGGTTAGGCCAATTCCAGCTACCGTTGTTCAGAGCTGTTAGCCAGTGATGGAATTCAGGAAGGATGGGCTTGTTTGTCAGATCCTAAGCAAAGTGGGGGTCGACAGAGTGTTATCGTAATCTTAAATCTTAAATCTTAATTCGTGCACGACTGGACTGGGAATAATAGATTTTCTTCTACATCATACTTATGAATAAAGAATCTCCTAATGAAAAACACTGATTTTTCATTTAAAACGTAGCTTGCAGGGCTCCACCAGTCTTCTTCAGGCAAGTCCTTTATATCTTCAATATTCTGAGGATTGAAAGGGTCAACTTTTGTGATTTTTTTGCCGTGGAAAATGATCAATTGGTTGTCAATTGGAAACATAAAGCACCGCAGACTGTCTGGGATTTTTATTTTTAACTGCGAAAATCTATTTCCTGCAATATTATAAGCTTCAATAGTATCTGCACCTCCTGCTATATAAATATTTCCTTTAATAAACGCAGCTGAACAGCTTTCTCTAGGAGTATTTAAATTCGCAATTTTCTGCCAGGTCCTTTGTGAGACATTCAGTCTTTCGCATTCTTTTAGTGTCCCATTATTAAAACCGCCAAAAACGTATACAAATTCTCCAATATTCAAAATCGCATGATTAAACCTAGGGTTTTTCATAGCAGGGCCAATAGTAAGGTCTTGAGAAACCACATTGAAAATCCATGTTGACCGTTTTGGAGATATCTGCAGACCTCCTGTGATCACAATTAGCCCATCTGGGGTTATAGTCCAAGCACTCCCATCAAGCCCGACATCTCGGCTTTTTATATTAATTTTTGAAAATTCTTCAATAGAGGTATTAAAAGTGGTCAAAAATTTCACACCAGGGATAAAGCAATAAAGCATAGCAGAAATAATTTTTTTCCTGGAAACTGAGCTACTTCTCTGCATTCTTGATTTTATTTCGCGTTGGGTTTGGGCAGTTGACATCCTGGGTGCTTCATATTCTGAGCTTTCTCTTGAGGTCAAAGCGACGTAATTTTCATCGTCTGAAAATTCAAAAGGATTTTGGGTTTTTGTCCGTTTTACGTCTCGAAAGCCAACTTTTGGGGTGGTTATTCTTGATTTTTGCTTCGGCATAGAAATCTGTGGGATTTTTTTAGGTGAAGCTGTGTCAATCATGGGAGATTTTGCTTGCTTTGGGTCTGGAGCTGGGGTGTTAGAGTTGCTGCTACTTTTAAGGCCAATTTCAAAAATAAACTGGCTTACTATGGTATTTTTCATATCAGTTTGGCTGTAGTCTACCCTTTTCTTGAGAATTTCGAACTTATTGACCTCTTCACAAGTTAAGCAGCTTGTCAGTGCATTTGCAAGCTCATTGTACTGATAATCTCCTTTTTTGATCATATCTAAAGCTTCTGCGATTTGTTTTTTCACAATCCCACATTGGTTGATTACTTTTAAAGTCATATCCTCAGCTGCTGAAAGCAGATCTCGCTCTATCACTTTTACAATTTCTGTAATAAATTGAATGGAAAGATTTTGAAATTCGTCGACTGCTGAGATTTCTTTTTCCAAACGGGATTTTATATATAAATATCTACAATAATATATAAATTTTCATATAATATAGAAATCTGCTTATATTTATTATAAAAATTGGTATAAACTTTTATAGATTAATTTATTTAAAACACATTTTTATATAGGATTTTTATTAATTTATTTAGACTAGAATATGCTAAAACCTCTTGTTTTTGAGACGCCTGAGCTAAAATCTGTGCTTCAGTCGCACAGAGTTCGTGCCAATTTTCAGCCATCAAAGAAGTCAATTGGCTTTCACTCAGCGCGACTGGCTTATGACTTGAGCTTATATCTGAAATGATATGCCTTCCTACACAGCTACTACACAGAATGGCCTGCTTGCAAAAGCAAATCAGTTCTCCAGGCCCATTACAAACTTCACATGTTTTTGTATTCATCATAAACATATTTTATCCTATATGCCTAATGAGCCCTATTAGCACCCTATAAGGAAACCCCTCTTAGTCTAAATAAATTAAATCTCCAGCAAGAGAAAGCATAATCACTTAGCTTTTCATAAAGATTGCCAAAATCCTATAAAATTCTGCTAGAGCTCATAAGCTATAATTAAATTTCTTATTAACCCAGTCCTCATTTCCACCATACACTTCTTATGCAGATTTATCTGGTAGCCTACCCCGTCTAGAGTAAACGAAAAAATTCCTTCAGTGAAGCTCAAAATGTCTTCAATTTCTTTAATAATTGGCCTTGCGGTCTGATCATTGGCATACCACCAATATTTTTCTTTGACAACTGCCGTTCTGCTTATAGGGTAAATCATTTTTTCGCCGCTGGGGTCAGTTACAGTCATTAAGGTTTCTCTAAATAAAATTTCGGCCTGGCTGCCTGAGAAGTTAAACTTACTTCGGATGTTCCCAGAAATAAAATCCCGCTCAATTTCATCAGAGGTAGCCTCTGGGAACTCAATTTCAGAAGACTCCATGTGATAAATCCATTTGCCTTGGAGTGTGCAGGTTTGAGAGTAGAATTCAGGGACAGAGGAAAGGTCTTGGGGTTCTGGGTTTCGCTCCTCAGGCTCTTCGGCGTCAAAAAGAATGTCAGGAGCGTCTTCTTCTTTTTTGCCTTGGGGAGGGGATTGGTGAGCTCTAGGAGGGACTGGTTTCTTGGGAGGAGAGTTAGATGGCGGGGGTTGGAAACTTGGAGCACTTGGGACTGGTGATAATTCGGGATAGAGAGGAGGAGCGCTAGGAACTGGCATGGGAGGGGGTGGAGGAAGAGTAGCTGGCTGGAATCCTGGAGTGTTTACAGTAATTGGCTCTTTTTGCTTATTTTTTTTGCTTGATGTGCTTCCCATATCTAGATGAAATAAATTTTATTTCTGTTTCTAGATATCTAGATGATAGAATTTATCAAAATTAAAATTATCATAATAGAGATATTGTATAAAAATTATAAAATCTCTATTTATAGAATAAAGATTGCTAATATTAAAAATGAGCTATCATGAACGTTATAATTTGTTATCAAATATCGATTTATCACGAAAATCGGACATTGCAAAGTTGCATTTCTCTAATAATAAAGATTTAGAGTTCTTAAGTCAAGCCAGCATATTTGTTTCAACCCCCTGACAAGTATTCACTATATATACATCAAAAGTAAATGTCAAAGTTAAGTTACGCTTGGCAAATATCAGCGATCCCATATAAGAGTTTTCCAAAGTTTAAAAGGAATCGACTTCTCATACTCCTAATATCTTGGCAATAATTATCAAGCAATCATATTAGTTCTTAAGCTTAAAGCTTAAATATATACAGCGCAGGCTTAAAAGCAGTTCCTTTCCCCCCCCCTCCGTGAGTGAACAAAAAAATTTTGTTCACTCATGGAGGGGGGTTAATGTTTTTTTTTAAAAATTTATATATAAATTTTATAAAAAATTTTTTTTTCGAAATTTAATAAAAACCTAATTCGCAAAAATTGGAAAGCAAATATTAATTTAATTTATAAAATTTATGTTTTAAAAAAGCAATTCGTTTAAAATTAAACAGAATTAGCTCTAGATTTCATTATACTAATTATCATTTATATACTAATTGACCAAGAATAGCCCACTATGGAGCCATTCTTGGTCTGCCAGAAAAAATTTTGACAAAAAGATCCTAATCTGCCATTACCACTGAGTTTTGGTGTTTTCAAAATTTTTTGGGCAAGCCAAATGCAATAAAAAAATTGTTCTTTTGCGATGATGCATTTGGCTTGTCAAAAAAATTTGGAAACACCAAAACTCAGTGGTAATGACAGATTAGGATCTTTTCTGCCATTACCACTGAGTTTTGTTGTTGTCAAATTTTTTTGACAAGCCAAATGCATCATCGCAAAAGGACAATTTTTTTTTATTGCATTTGGCTTGCCCAAAAAATTTGGAAACACCAAAACTCAGTGGTAATGGCAGATAAGGGATCTTTTGTCAAATTTTTTTCTGGCAGACCAAGAATGGCTCCTTAGTGGGCTATTCTTGGTCAATTAGTATATATAAAATTTTTTTTTTTCCATAAAACATTTTTCTATTAAAAAAATTTTTGTGTCACTCACGGAAGGTGGGTTTTTGGGCAAAAAATAGGGGATTTTTCTAATGGTTTTGTTCACTCACGGAGGGGGGGGAGTTAGAAAAATCGAATATTTAATGGTGACTTTGAAAATATTAAAAAAACTGTGAAGCACCTAACTTAATTAGATCTCAATAGAATGCTAACTCCCCCCCCCCCCTCCGTGAGCGAACAAAAAAATTTGTTCGCTCACGGAGGGGGGTTAATTTTTTGTTTTAAAAAAATTTATATATAAATTTTATAAAAAAATATTTTTTTCGAAATTTAAAAAAAAAAATCCTAATTTGCAAAAATTGGGAAGCAAATATTAATTTAATTTGCAAAATTTATGTTTTAAAACGCAATTTGTTTAAAATTAAACAGAATTAGCTCTAGATTTCATTATACTAATTATCACTTATATATCAAAATTTTTTTTTCATTAAATTTTTTTCTATTAAAAAAATTTTTGTTCACTCACGGAGGGTGGGTTTTTGGTCAAAAAATGGCGATTTTTCTAATGGTTTTGTTCGCTCACGGAGGGGGGGGGGGGTAAGGAAAGGAATTTGAAACAACTGACTTTAAGAAGAGCGTTTGATAATTAATGAGAGACTGATGATTTTGACCCTTTTCTAGCCTCTGGGAAATTTAGAATTTGTTGGGCCGATTAAGAAGTTGCCAAACTTGGCAGATTCTTGACCCTCTAATAAAAAAGGGGTTTGAGATGTGCCTTTGCCTATAAATTTAGCATCTTTAGTTGTGGAGCAGCTATTGTTTTGTCTCCATTGTGAAGAATATGTCTGCTCATTTACCATACTTCAAAAACACCAGTTTGTCTGCCCTAACTCCTTCCAATTTGTTTAAAATTCTTATCAGCATTAATATCAAGCCACATCAACTCCTCTATATTGATGAGCATTAATTGTCACAAAAATAAAAATTGTATTTTAGCTTTTTAATAATAAAAAAATATTCATATAAAAGTTGGGGTTTTTAATAAGAGTAATTTATTACAAGATGTAAGATAAATTCAATCACTATATTTATTTCTATTTTGTTTTTGCTAGAATAAATAATATCAAAGCTTAACCTATATTATAATAAAAATTCAGTTATTTTGATAAGAACTTCTTATCATCTAATCATAAAAACTATGAAAATTTTATTTAAATAATTAAAATTCTTATAAATTATATTATTGAAAATTAATCTTATGAAATTTAGCTATAAATAAAATACAATAAAAAATAAAAATATATTATCATTCCAACTTAAAAATTAATTATTGCTTCATTTTTATTCATAATAAATTTAAATTATAGGCATCCCTTTTTTTTATAAAAATTTCTAAGATTGCTATTTTGTGCTGAGGATTCGACTTTTGAGATAATTTTCCAATCTTTACTATACTCCACAAAATAGCATTTAAATCAAAGATTTAATTCCATGAGGACTAATCGTTTATAAAAATATGAGAGAAATTGTACACGTGCAAGGAGGACAATGTGGGAATCAAATTGGAGCTAAATTTTGGGAAGTAATCTCAGATGAGCACGGAATCGACCCTACAGGAACTTACCACGGCGACTCAGACTTACAACTTGAAAGAATCAACGTTTACTACAATGAAGCTACTGGAGGACGTTATGTCCCGAGAGCAATTCTAATGGACCTAGAGCCAGGGACGATGGACTCTGTAAGAGCTGGTCCATTTGGCCAACTGTTCAGACCTGATAACTTCATTTTTGGACAATCTGGGGCTGGCAATAATTGAGCAAAAGGTCACTACACTGAAGGTGCTGAACTTATCGACACAGTATTAGATGTTGTCAGAAAAGAAGCAGAAGGATGTGACTGTTTACAAGGATTCCAAATTACTCATTCATTAGGAGGCGGCACTGGGTCTGGCATGGGAATAATGACTAATTTTTTTATTTTTTTATAATGTTGTTAATGCTAATGTGCTGGATATTTAAAGTCTCTACTTCCAGAAGCGTTCTGGTACAAGTGAATTTGGTGGACTTCCACCTCTGGTTCCTTTGAGCCCAGACCCCAACCCCTGGCTTCTCGGTAATGGGTTGCCCTATTTGTGTCCGCAGATCCTTGCTGGGCACCATCATTTCCAACTCAGTCCCTTCGCCCTTCTAAAACCAACTGTACCTACCCTGGCCGGTGTCATCTTTTTATAAGACCCTTTAAATCGGAGGGACGGCCTTGTATGCGAGTCTAGCCTGCCTCCCCTTTTACCAGATCATCCATCTGAATAAAAAAACTCAACCACTTCCGTGATTCGGGGCAAGCCATCAATAGCAGCCTGAGCAAGAAAATCACCCTGCTCCATTTCGGCATCCACTGGCTAGGGCGCCGCTGGAAAAAGGATTCACGATTAACTGCCCAAGGATCAGGCGACAAATCAGCGGATCTGCGCTTGTGCCCATCGCTCTAGGCTCCTGATGCTGCTGGGCCATACCATTCTTCCTGAAAACCATGCCCGGATATGCATGGGTTACCGTCACACAAGAGGACGGTTCGGACGTCATCCGCCATTTTATGTATATATTTTATTATAATAAAAATAATTTATTTTGAAAAAATTGGCATGGGAACTTTATTAATTTCAAAAGTAAGAGAAGAGTATCCTGACAGAATCATGGAAACATTTTCAGTATTCCCAAGTCCTAAAGTTTCAGACACAGTCGTGGAGCCATATAATGCAACTTTATCCGTTCATCAACTTGTCGAAAACTCAGATGAAGTTATGGTCATTGACAACGAAGCCTTATACGACATTTGTTTCAGAACTTTGAAATTAACCACACCAACATATGGAGATTTAAACCACTTAGTCAGTGCTTCTATGAGTGGAGTTACTTGCTCAATCAGATTCCCTGGACAATTAAACGCTGACTTAAGAAAAATCGCAGTCAATCTAATCCCGTTCCCAAGACTTCACTTCTTTATGATAGGATTTTCCCCTTTAACCTCAAGAGGGTCTCAGCAATATAGAAATTTAACAGTCCCAGAACTCACCCAACAAATGTTTGACGCTAAAAATATGATGTGTGCCAGTGATCCTAGACATGGCAGATACCTTACTGCAGCTGCTCTATTTAGAGGAAGAATGTCTTACTTACTTAAATTTATGCATTTAGCATCCCCTACGGGGTTGGCATACCCAGACCTTCCGCTCACTCTTCCATGCATCGAGCCCGCAGGCCTCTGGGGTGACCTGTCTTGATCTCCAGGGCACGCTTGAGGCAAGTGTTTCCTGCTTCCCACGGTTCATGGACGAGCTACAGTCTTCTGTGATGTGAGTTGCTTGCGTGGAAAATCCGAAAAATGGATTTTCTGGCTGATTGTCAGCAAAAAGGAAAATCACATAGCCTGGGATATAACGCTCAGTTCCAGGCTAGGGAGTTGAAAGATAGGCCTACTAGGCTTTGCTGGGCTTCCCCTTTCTAACTGCTATGCCCTTTCCTTCCCCACGAGGTAAAATCCACCCTTGAATTCGATCTTGTGCTAGGCTCTGCCTCCTTGCAGAATTGCTTACCTATCATCGCTGTTCATGTCCTGAATGCAAAAAGCTTGCCGACATAATTAAAATATGTGCCGATGCTGCATAGCCGAGGGGGTCATGCCCTGGCTGAGACACCATATTTTAATTATTAGAAGAAGAATGTCAACTAAAGAAGTTGATGAGCAAATGCTCAACGTCCAAAACAAGAACTCTAGCTACTTTGTTGAATGGATTCCAAACAATATGAAATCATCTGTCTGTGATATCCCACCTAAAGGACTTAAGATGTCAGTTACCTTTATAGGAAACTCAACTGCCATCCAGGAAATGTTCAAAAGAGTAGCTGAACAGTTCACGGCTATGTTCAGAAGAAAAGCATTCTTACATTGGTACACTGGAGAAGGTATGGATGAAATGGAGTTTACTGAAGCAGAAAGCAATATGAACGATCTTGTGAGTGAATATCAGCAATACCAAGATGCAACTGCTGAGGAAGAAGGCGAGTTTGATGAGGAAGAAGAAGCCGCTTAAACTATAATTATTCGTAATTTTTAGTCATTCTCAACAATTCTTTTGAATAAAAAATTAATTGAAACATTTTTTTGTTTAATATATCATAAAAAGTTGAAAAAAGTGAATCTGCTTCTTGGAAATGATAATTGAATCTAATAATATATATTAAATTATTTAATTTTATAAGTGGGGATTTTTAATAAGAAATATTATGGTGGATGTTTTTTGATGTGTATTTTTAGCTTATGCGAGAGTCACTTGGAAGATATGTTTTTTTGTTTTGTGAGATTTTAAAAATTAATAATTATTTTCGGTCAAATATCTGGCAGAAAAAATTATGGAAAATTTCCTTACAATAAATGTCTTCTTATCAAAAAGTACGGATCTAATGGCAGCTGAATATTTATTATAAATGCGACAGAAAAAAATTAAGTAAATCTAGCTATAATAAATTTTTCTACCTCTTCAAAATTTTATAATTTTAGTAACCAATTCTCTTAAAAAAAGGAAGATAATCATAATTTATAAACATTGTCTAATTAAATCGATATCTAATTTTTGATATTAACAAAAGCAATTTAAATTCTTTATATATTATTTTCTAAAATAGTCAACACACATACTAATCACCTATAATAAGTGTGTTTACTCAGAAACTAATACAATTAATCAAGCTTACTAGCACTAATATGACAGTGCTAATCAAAATAATTGAAAAATATTCATTATGTTATCTAATTAAGCTGTCGATAATTGACATAGCTGATAGTAGTAGCCACTTGTATTCTTTGACAACTCCTCATGAGTCCCTTTTTCTACTAATTCTCCCCGCCTGAAGCAAGCAAATAAATTTTGTTCGCGCAAAGAGGGTTTAATTTTTTTACAAAATAAATTATATATAATTTTACACTAATAATCTCAATTACATATAATTTAAAAATTCTTTTTGTTTACCTACACAGTTTTCTTTTCTCAAAAAAATAATGATTTTTTCAATGATTTTGTTGGCTCATTGAGGAGGAGTAAAATTCCTTTTTCAATCACAATGATTTCGTCGCAGTCTTTAATAGTCCTAAGTCTGTGTGCAATAGAAATGACTGTAAACTTTTCTTGTTTCAGCACTTCTTGCAGTTTTGACTCTACAACAGTGTCTAAGGCACTGGTAGCTTCGTCTAAAACCAAAATTTTTGGCTTCCTAATAAGAGCTCTAGCAATAGCAACTCTTTGTTTTTGTCCCCCACTCAGCTTACTTCCTCTTAGGCCTACATCACTGTCTAGACCATATTTTTCTAACTCCACCAAGTGAGCGAGCAATATTTTTGCATACACTATTTTTAATTTATATTGTTTTTGTTCAAAATTGTAAAAATGACGTTTACTATTCCTCATGAATTTTTTTCCCAAAAAATATTATTTTCAATGGTTTTGCTCATTAATAGAGGGGCGAATAAGATATCGCCTGCTTGAGCTTTAATTAAAGATTCTCTAGCTTCTTCTTCAGTAGCTAGTTGATTGGCAAGTCTTAGATTATACATCATGGTTCCTCTAAATAAAATAGGCTCTTGGCCAACCCAACAGACATATTCCCTTAGATGTCTAATATTGTAATCTTGGATTGAGATGTCGTCAATTCTGATATTGCCTGACGTTGGGTTGTAAAATCTCAACAAAAGTTGCGCAATGGTGGATTTTCCTGAGCCTGTTGAGCCAGTTATACCAAGTGTTTTGCCTGCAAGGACTTCAAAGCTGACGTTTTTGAGGACGGGATTAAGCCTGCCCTCATACTTAAAGCTGACTTTTTCATAGGTCACCTTTCCAGAAATCGGGTCTGTAATTCCATCTCTTGAGTCTCCATTGACTTCTGGCTCATATACTTTTTTATTCATAATTTACTATTTATTTTTAAGATTTGGCCTGACTTCTTATTAAAAATAATTATAAAATGCCTTTTTGTTTACAAAATATGTTTATTATAAGAATACTCAATAATATCGCTCATTTTAATAGCACTTTTAATCGCTGCATCTGTATCTTGAGGTAAATACGAAAGCACAACAGCACTATAAGTAGAAAGCAACGTAATAAAGAAAATATGAACCAAGTTGTCCCTACTTAAATGATTTTCTTTAACTCTTGCCCCACCAATCCAAAAGGCAAATCCCCAAACTAAAAATATCACAGATATTTTAAACGCAAATCTAAAAGCATCAGGAATATAAGAAGCCACAATCTCTTTATTGGCATCTCTGCAAGAATTCACGTATCTGACGTGGAAATAGTCTTGTTTATTTAAGGAACTCACAGTTTTTATGTTTGTTAAACAGTCAAAAGCAATGTGAGTTGTTTGAGCTGGAGTCATTTTATCATTCTGCCTAAAAACGTCACCGCCCATATTCACCACAACCATTGCTGAGAAAAGGCCTACCGATATTAAACCATATTCCCAGTCTATGCAGATGACCCATACAATGGCTAATATAAGGCTTGAAATGGTAAGCAGCTGGAAAATCAAGACTGCGCCACCAATTGAGGAAATTTTATCGCAGTCTTTCGAAAAGGTATAAGACAGCAATGCAGGGTTATTGATTGGCTTGTCAAAGAATTTTTGGTCATAATAGAGAATAGCGTTCATCCCTCTCATTCTGATATCGTCTGTAAATAATGCAGCAGTCCTACCTAGTGCACTAAAAGAAATAACAATAGTCACAAAAACTATTACAGCTAGGACTATAGTCCCCCACATATTTTCCCAGGTATTATCTTGATATTCATCCCCCTCATCTTCTGCAGTAACTATAACATCATCTCCATAGAAATATCCCATGCAAGGATAGCAAAGTCCAGCTATAATAACGCCAATAGCAGCTACAAGCATTCAGTCCCATTGCTTAAGAAGCTGGACTTGAATCCCTTTCATGTACTTGGACTTGTCAGCTTTAACTCTTTGCGAGATTGAGGTCTGGTAGCTCATCACGTCTTGGTCTTTTTCTGATTTGGCTTTTTCTTCAGGGATTTCTTCTTCTAGGACTTCTTCAGTTTTAGTTTGAATTTCGCAATATCTGGCATATCGGCCGTTTAGCTTGATTAAGGACTCGTGGTTTCCTTCTTCAGCAATCACTCCTTCAGAAATCACTATGATTTTATTGGCGTTTTTGACTGAGCTTAGCCTTTGGGCGACAATGATGGTTGTTCTGTTTTGAGAGACTTTGTCAAGGGTCACTTGGATTTTTTTCTCGGTTTTTACGTCTAATGCGCTTGTGGCTTCATCTAGTAGCAAAATGCTTGGGTTCTTAAGCAAAGCTCTTGCAATAGCAACTCTTTGCTTTTGGCCTCCAGACAGTAAAGAACCTTTGATTCCTACATATGTGTCGAATTTATTCTCAAGGTCTTCAATAAATGCTGCTTCAGCTTCTCTTGCCGCATTCTCAATTTCTTCATCAGTCGCGTCCATTCTGCCAATTCTGATGTTTTCCTTTATCGTCGTATTAAATAAAATCGGCTCCTGGCTAACTAAACCTACAAACTCTCTTAAAGCTGAAATATCATATTTTTTGATATCAACCCCATCAATCAATACTGTCCCTTTTTCGCAATAATAAAACCCTTCAATAAGCTGAATTATTGTACTCTTGCCTGACCCAGTCTCCCCTACAATAGCTAACGACTCTTTTTCTCTGACTTTAAAAGAAACTCCTTTTAAGATAGGGACATCTTTTTTAGTTGGGTATCTGAAATGAACATTTTCAAAGTCAATATCTCCTTTGATTGATTCAGGCTTTAAATATCCACCATATCTTTTATTGCTCTGTACTACTTCATCTACTCTGGCAGCTGCCACTTTTGCATTACTAAGTACATTGATCACAGTTACAAAAGTTCCTTGATAAAAGGCTGTCATCATAAAACAGAGGGACACGACCACGACGTCTTTGCGCTCCATTTGTTCGTCAAGTGTCCAATTATACCTGTCGTCTCTTATGAAAATGGACCCAAAATAAAAGATAGTGCCACCCATAATAAAGAAAATTGCGGCTGTTAGGGCATATAGAAATCCTTGGTAAATTCCAGTTTTTGTGGTTTCCTCTTTTAGAGTTTCGAGCTCTGAGTGATAAAGTTCAGTTCTTGGCTTCTGCGCATTGCAGGAGGCAATAGTTTTGACCCCTTCAAAGCTTTCCTCTGCAATCCCTCCTGCTGACTTATATTTCTCTTGTTTATTAAAGGTTGAATCAATTGTTACTTTCTCGTAAACTACGAAACCTAAAAACTGCAGTGGGATTGGTATTAGGGCAACTAGAGTCAGCTGCAAGTTAATAATCGCTGCACCTATAAAAAGCCCTAAATATGAAATAGCCATTGGTAACTGCAAGAAAAACTTCAGCCCAACCCCTTGCTCAATTGCATCAATATCCATATCAATTGAGCTTGAAAGTTCAGATGGATTATTTCTATCATACCATTTGGCAGGCTTATTTATAATACTGTGAAAATAGACACTTCTCCACTTCAGTGAGATTCCTTTAGCTGCTATTAAGATTAGAATAACAGCAATCCAGCCTATCAATAAACTAACAACTCCTCCTATAAGCATCCATATAGCAGCATCTCTCATTTGTTCATAAAGTTCGTCATCGTCGTCTGGGTTATCATAGACGGCTTCGACAACTTCTCCCATTTGATAAAACAAAAATATCACAAAAAGTCTAAAAATCAACACCATTGAGGAACCAATGGCAAGCAAGGTGAGCTCCCATTTACTTGCATGTGAAAAAAGAAGCTTTAAGCTAGCTTTTGAGGTAATATCGTCTGGTTTTACGAGTGGTTTAGAATCCTCGCCTTCTTCTGTATTGTTATGACTTTTAGACATTTTTTATAATTTTGCAGCGATAACGCATATAAATGGTAATTAATCATTTAAACTCAATAGATTACTAATCTCAAAATGTCTTTTCGATAAATGCCGTGCGTGGAGATATTTAATATTTTCAATAGGGTTGTAAAGTCTGAAAAGGATAATGATTAGCAATTATATCTTCCTCCAATAATCAATTTCTCGTGTAAAAAATTGGTGAGTATTTTATTAAAATCGAGAAAAAATCTCAAACATACAAAATACACTACCAAAATTTTTATTATTAACTAAATTCGCCTAAATCAATTTATTTTAGTTATTGTTTATTAATTTATAAAGATAAATTAATTAGTTTTAATATTTCTCAAATACTCATCTCAGGTCTTACAATGAATATCAATTTCATTCAATTTGTTATACACCAAATCCACGATTATATAGAAATCAAATGCATAAAATAATTGATTATTGCCAATAAGCTAAATTCAAAAATCGATTTTCTCTTTACGCTCATTATCTTTCACTTTTAATAAATTTCCTTGCCATGATTTATTAAGTATATTGAGGATGGTTTTTAAATTTTTATTTTGTAAAAATACTTTTATATATTTCTGGGCAGCTCTTAAGCTAGCATTAAACTGGTAAGCATTGCATTGCCTTATTAAAAATATTAAGAGAGGATTACTAAAAATTCATAAAAATTTAAGTGGGCATGCGATAAAATTGTTGGGTAGCTTTATAAAAAGTTCATTTCTTAGCAGACAAATGATAGCAACCGAGAAAAGTAGCATTATTTGAGTCTTTACTTCAAAATGCATAAATATAGAATTTTTTTGAAATCCTTTCTAAGTTAACCCCCTTTAAATTATGAAATTTTTACTATAGATTTTTTAAATCCCCTTTAGATATTTTTCTTCTAATTTAAACAGGGATTTGATGATGGTTATATGCAAGCATCCATCTATTCGAATCCACCTATCTGATTGCACTGGGTCACCTTGTATGTTTATAAAGTGCCTATATTTTTCTTAAAAAATTACCATTAAGCTAATAGAAAATTTTTAAAAAAATAATCCGGCCATTTAGCATGAAAGTTTTAAATATTTAATTTATGTTTAATTTAATATAGCTAGATGTAACTGGTCCCTATCATCCTGCACCAGCAGTTTAAAAGCGCTAATGGTGTCTCCAAAAGTTGCATCATTCTCAAACTTTATCAATAGCTATCTGGGATTTGCTTGGAAAGTTATACATTGAATTTTGTTAGCTTTTGTCTCATAAACAGATTTCTTAAAAAAGAAAGGGCGGGACGGCATATTTATACAGCAAGATTTAACTTGATTTGACTGTCTGGCGTGGTCGCAATCCAACATTAACGTAGAACTATTGCTAGCTTAAAAAAGATCGAATGGATACAAGCAGCTCTGATATATTTAGCTATTTATCAAAGCTTAGAATTTATTGATTATTAATCTTTTACTTCATTGTAAATTTTTCTATTTACTCAATTTATATGCTTTTTATCATTTTCGAGTTTTATTTTTTATATATTTAATTATGCCAGTTAGTTCATTTTTTGACTTTGAGTTATTTTCGCAATGTATTCATAATTGAATAAGCATTATAAACTCTTAAGAATATATGAATCTTTTACGATTTAGATATAAATTAGGTCTATTACTCTCTCTTTTAAGACGAAGAAATGTTTTAAGGAGTTATTCAAGTTTATTTTATTTAAAAATCTTAATTGGTTTAATAATTGACGCAAAATACTTTTTTTTCCTTAGCATTTCAAAATTTTTCTAAAAATTTAAATTGAAATAGAATGAGTAAAGTAAAACTATTGATATAATTTAAGCTCAATTAATTTTTAATTTTCATAGTAAAAAATTTGATGGTGTAAATAGCGAATTGTTCATTATTCAATGGGGCGGATAAAATTAATTAAATTATGTTATCTAATTAAGCTGTCGATAGCTGGCAAAGTTGATAATAATAGCCACTCGTATTCTTTGACAGTTCCTCATGAGTTCCTTTTTCCACTAAAATTCCTTTTTCAAGGACAATGATTTCGTCGCAGTCCTTAATAGTCCTAAGTCTGTGTGCAATAGAAATGACTGTAAACTTTTCTTGTTTCAGCACTTCTTGCAGTTTTGACTCTACAACAGTGTCTAAGGCACTGGTAGCTTCATCTAAAACCAAAATTTTTGGTTTCCTAACAAGAGCTCTTGCGATAGCAACTCTTTGTTTTTGTCCTCCACTAAGCTTGCTTCCTCTTAGCCCTACATCACTATCTAGACCGTATTTTTCCAAGATATCGCCTGCTTGAGCTTTAATTAAAGCTTCTCTGGCTTCTTCTTCAGTAGCCAGCTGGTTTGCGAGTCTTAGATTATACATCATGGTGCCTCTGAATAAAATAGGCTCTTGGCCAACCCAACAAACGAATTCCCTGAGATGCATAATGTTGTAATTTTGGATTAAAACGCCGTCAATTCTAATAAGACCTGACGTTGGGTTGTAAAATCTCAACAAAAGTTGCGCAATGGTGGATTTTCCCGAACCTGTTGAACCAGTTATACCCAGTGTTTTGCCTGCAAGGACTTCAAAGCTGACGTTTTTGAGAACTGGATTAAGCCTGCCTTCATATTTAAAGCTGACTTTTTCATAGGCCACTTTTCCAGAAATCGGGTCTGTAATTCCATCTTTTGAGTCTCCATTTACTTCAGGCTCATACTCAATAATATCATTCATTTTTATAGCACTTTTAATCCCTTCATCTGTATCCTGAGGCAAATATGAAAGCACAACTGCACTGTAAGTTGCAAGTAAAATGGTAAAGAAAACATAGCATAAGTTGTTTCTGCTTAAGTGATTCTCTTTTACGAGTGCTGCACCAGTCCAAAAGGAAAATCCCCATACTAAAAATATAACAGCTATTTTAAATGAAAATCTAAAGGCATCAGGAATATAAGAAACCACAATCCCTTTATTGGCCTCTTTACAAGAATTCACATACCTCACGTGGAAATAGTCTTGCTTATTTAAAGAATTCACTGTTTTTATGTTTGTCAAACAGTCAAAAGCAATCTGGGTCGTTTGAGCTGGAGTCATTTTATCATTCTGCCTAAAAACATCACCGCCTAAATGCACCACTGTCATTATACCAAAAAAGAATATCACTATTAAAGCATAGAATCAGTCTATGCAGAGAGTCCATATAACAGCTGACACAATACTTGAAATAGTAAGTAGCTGGAAAATTAATACTGTGCCTCCAATTGAGGAAATTTTATCACAGTCTTTCGAAAAGGTATAAGACAGCAATGCAGGGTTATTGATTGGCTTGTCAAAGAATTTTTGGTCATAATAGAGAATTGCGTTCATCCCTCTCATTCTGATATCGTCTGTAAATAACGCAGCAGTCCTACCCAGAGCACTAAATGCAATAACAATCGTCACAAAACCAGCTGCAGATATGATAACAGACCACCACAAATTGTCCCAGGTATTATCTTGATATTCATCGCCCTCATCTTCTGAAGTAGTCACAATATCGTCGGCAAACACATATCCCATGCAAGTATAGCAAAGTCCAACAATAATAACACAAATGGCAGCTACGAGCATCCAGTCCCACTGTTTAAGAAGCTGGACTTGAATCCCTTTCATGTACTTGGACTTGTCAGCTTTGACTCTTTTAGAGATTGAGGTCTGGTAGCTCATCATGTCTTGGTCTTTTTCTGATTTGGCTTTTTCTTCAGGGATTTCTTCTTCTAGGACTTCTTCAGTTTTAGTCTGGATTTCGCAATATCTGGCATATCGGCCGTTTAGCTTGATCAAAGACTCGTGGTTTCCTTCTTCAGCAATCACACCTTCAGAAATCACTATAATTTTATTGGCGTTTTTGACTGAGCTTAGCCTTTGGGCGACTATAATAGTTGTTCTGTTCTGAGACACCTTGTCAAGAGTGACTTGGATTTTTTTCTCAGTTTTTACGTCTAGTGCGCTTGTGGCTTCATCTAGTAGTAAAATGCTTGGGTTCTTAAGCAAAGCTCTTGCAATAGCAACCCTTTGCTTTTGGCCTCCAGAAAGTAAAGATCCTTTGATCCCTACATATGTGTCGAATTTATCCTCAAGGTCTTCAATAAACGCTGCTTCAGCTTCTCTTGCCGCTTGCTCTATTTCTTCATCATTGGCGTCCATTCTGCCAATTCTGATGTTTTCCTTTATCGTCGTATTAAATAAAATTGGCTCCTGACTCACCAAACCTACAAAGCCTCTTAAAGCTGAAATATCGTACTTTTTGATATCAACCCCATCAATTAATATTGTACCTTTTTCGCAATAATAAAACCCTTCAATAAGCTGAATTATTGTACTTTTGCCTGACCCAGTCTGCCCTACAATGGCTAATGACTCTTTTTCTCTGACTTTAAAAGAAACTCCTTTTAAGATAGGAACACTTTTTTTGGCTGGGTACCTAAAATGAACATTTTCAAAGTCAATGTCTCCTTTGATTGGTTCAGGTTTTAAATATCCTCCATATCTTTTATTGCTCTGGACTACTTCATCTACTCTGGCAGCTGCCACTTTTGCGTTATTTAGAACAGTAATTACAGTTACAAAAGTCCCTTGATACAATGATGTCATCATAAAGCAGAGGGCCAAGACCACAAGGTCTTTTCGCTCCATTTCTTCATCAAGTGTCCAGTTATACCTGTCGTCTCTTATGAAAATGGACCCAAAATAAAATGTAATGCCAGTAAGCATATAGAAAATGACTGCTGTAATGCTGTATAGAAACCCTTGGTAAACTCCAATTTTTGTTGTTTCGTCTCTTACCCCCTTTTTAAGAGAGCAAAGCCATTGGAAAATTGCCTATTTTGAAAATAATAAAAGCAAGCAAATTTAAATGCAAGTTTTAAGGCATGATTTCGATATATTTAATTAATTTTTAGAGATATTACATTTTTAGCATTAATTTTAGATTTTATTTTAATAATAATTATTTTAAATGCTTGTAAGTATTTTATTAAACTTCAAAACATAATTTATTTTAATAAAATATTTCCACCTTAAGATTAAACCCAAAAAAAATTGTTCTTAAAGGAAGGAGCTAGGTTTTTGAGCTCAGAGTGATAAAGTTCAGTTCTTGGTTTCTGCGCATTGCAGGAAGCGATAGTTTTGACTCCTTCAAAACTTTCCTCAGCAATCCCTCCCGCTGACTTGTATTTCTCTTGTTTGTTAAAAGATGAATCAATTGTTACTTTTTCGTAAGCTGTAAACGCAAAAAACTGTAGTGGGATTGGTATTAAGGCAATCAAGGTCAGCTGCAAGTTAATAATTCCTGCAAATATAAACAGCATGGGATATGAAATAGCCATTGGTAGCTGCAAGAAAAACTTCAGCCCAACCCCTTGTTCAATTGCATCAATGTCCATATCAATTGCACTTGAGAGCTCAGATGGATTATTTCTATCATACCATTTGACAGGCTTATTTATAATGCTGTGAAAATAGACACTTCTTCACTTCAGTGAAATACTTTTAGCTGCTATTAAGAAGCAGATGACAGCTATCCAGCCTACCATTAAGCACGCAACTCCTCCTACAATCATCCATATAGCAGCTTCTCTCATTTGATCATAAAATTCATCATCATCGTCAGGATTCTCATAGACGGCTTCAACGACTTCTCCTAACAGATAAAATAGATACATTGGAAAAAGTCGAAAGAGCAACATTGTAATAAAGCCGATGGCAATTAAAGTTCATTCATACTTCCCTGCTTGAGAAAAAAGAAGCTTTGCGCTAGCTTTTGAGTCGATATCTTTTGACTTAACAAGGGGTTTCGAATCCTCGTTTTCCTCTATGTTGTTAGAATCTTTTGACATTTTTTTACAATTTGCAGCGATAACGCATATAAATGGGCTTATATTGAGTTCAATCAATAAGAAATATAATTTAAAGAATTGAAGATTAAACAAAAAGCTACTATGCAAAAATAGCTTAGATCACTAAGACTATTTAGAAACTGCAAAGCATCAATTAAATTAGCCTAAATATTAATCTAACTCAATAGTATCTATTAATAGCTATATTTTATAAAAATCAACTATATTTAATAATTCTCAAACGATTCTTTGCTATCCATCTAATTTTTAGCATAGACACCAATTTCATTCGATTTTTATTTCTTAAATGCAATTTATCGTTCTTCACCTCAATATTGATACAATTTTTATATAATTAACTCTAAATAAATTAAATAATTGATAAAAATTTACAATTAAATTTGTAATTATTTTTCAACTAGAATCGGTTGCATTTTATAGGCTTTGTCATTATCAACTCTTTTTAGTTAATAATTTAATTGCGGGAAATCTTGATTTTATTTCAAAGTAACTCCCAATATTGATATCAATTTTGCCAATACTGATTGCTCATTTCAAATATTAAAAGGGAATCCCAAAAATTTTGCATGAGAATGCTATAATTATTGCAGGCAGCGAATTAAATTAGTTATTATTTTTTAGATTGATTATATGGATAGAGAAGTAAGGTTATTTGAGTTTTTTCTTCAAATTGTATAAATATGGGATTTGTGTAAAATTCCTTTTAAAATTCTCATAATTAGAAAATTCCAGTATTTTTGGATTCAAAGTAGCAGCATCAAGTATGCTTATTTTCTTTGTATTAGTAAAAAATAGTTTAAGGCTTGGCAACTTAACTATTAATTGTGAAATATTATTTTCAAAGCCATGCTATGGCTCTATATTTCGCTTGGAAACATTTGATAGAATGACATCTGGCCGTTTGTATCTTCTTTGGCAAAATAGATCTAGCCCTTGTCAAAAAATAATATAATTTAAGTTTATATGATATTTAATCTTTTAATTACTAGGGTTTCAATTATCTTAGAGATACTTTTGATCATAAAGAAGTCTTTGAGGCTCAAGAATACGAATCATGAATTTTGCATTCATAGTAAAATAATATTTAAAGTATAAATTAGAAAAGCTCAAACAACTCAAAGAGCTTCAAATATTCCATTTTTATAGAGGTAAATCATCATGAATAATATATTGCATAATTAATAAAAATAATTTATAGTGTCTTAATATTATAAAGACGACCCACTTGAGGGCTTTTATTCATTGAAAATTAGAAATAGCTCTTAAAAGAACATAGAAAATTATTTATTTATACTCTAAATTAATAAACCAAGAATCCAGGGATGTTTATTTTATTTTAAAAATAAAATATTTAATGCTATTAGCATTAAACATTAGGAGCCCCTGCTGCAGCTTGGGTATCAATTCCGCACTGCCCAAATGCAATCCAAAAATATCCTTGTATGCCCCAAAGAGTTCCCCAACAATTAGCCGCAATCCAATAGTTGATTCCATTTTGATTGCCCCATCCAATGAGTTTTACATTGGTAGGTCCTACAAGTTTCCCTGCAGTGTGTTTGTAAATGCCTCCTTTATAAGTTAAAAAATCCTCTTAGACATTCATAGTCGTCTAAACTGGGCCATTCGTCATAATCGCTGCTTGGATAGATGAAACACTACTATAGGTGTTTACACTTGCAGCTTTGTAAAATTGAAGTGATTCTCCTGAGTTGCATTTAGTAGGGCATGGATCATCTATGCTTCATGTATGGAAAGGAATACAAGATGCCAAAGGGGCTCCGTATTGTTTAAGTCAGTTTCAAGCATGGCCAGCCTCTCCTCCGTTGCATCCATTGTCGTATTGGATATCATAAACTATTAGATATCCAGGAGACAGCACTACGTTAATATTTTTATTTGAAGCGATACAAAATCTATCTGAAAGAGCTCCAGTAGCATCCATCATCATTTTGAATAGGGTGAATACAGTCAGGCCATTGAGTTCTTGAATCAAAAGATGATGGAATTGAGAGGTAGTTTAAGACTGCACCCCAGTCATATTCTGGAAATTCCTGAGATATTGGTTGTAAAGAAACTTTGCGCTTGGCTTCAGCAATTGTCATATATCCAACCCAATCAGCAGAAGCAACCCATGAGTCTTGAATACCGTTAACCTCATCAATCATTTCTTGTGGTGCAGCAAGGTCTGAATCTTTAGGTTGATAACTGGGCCTGATAGGGATAAAACAAAGAGCGCATAGAAGAAAAGGTATTTCATTTTTATAGCTATAGTATTTTATACATAGTAAAAAAATACACCAAAAAGCCCTGCAAAGCTGAAAAAATAGACTTCTGGGCACTTGAACATAGGGAATCAGAGTCTTAGCATTATCAAATAAAGAGAATAAGTATTTTGTTTGCAAAAACAAATTTTCTCAATGAAAAAGCTTTTTGATCTATCTGCGCAAGAACACTTTAAAAATTTAAAGGAGAGCTTAAAAGAATAGTTACTTTATTGGCAGCTAAAACGCCGATATAGATAGTAGCATTGCTTGGATTTTCAAAAATATATAATATGAAATTCATATTAATTTCTTTTTAATTTTTATTTTATATTTCATCCTGAATTGCAAATTTCTCTTTATTTTCTTTTTCATAAATTATTGGTATTTTTTTTTCAGTTAATTAGGTAGCTATTATCATTTTTTAAGGATGGGAAGAACTTGATATATTCTTGAGGTTTACTTTTTTTATTTATAAAATGGAATCTCTCTTACTCTCTCTATTAATATAAAGATGCGTTTTTTGAATAGTCATTTAATATAAGCAAAAACTTTATGCAGAAATAACTATATTTAAATTACAATTTTCTTCAAATATTTGAAACGAGATTTTTTAAAGAAAAAAAATTTATATTAGGCTGGATAAAGCTTTGGCCATTTCAAGAAATAAATCATTGATAAATAATTATGAATTATTTTAGGATTAGGAAAAGAAATGAAGTCAAGGAGTGGATAGGATTAAATTATAGAAATACTAATTACTAGCTAAAATAGCATATTTTTTACTTTAAATCATTTCATAACGCTTAAAACTATTAATAGCAATAAAATTTAATGCTTTTATCTATTACTCATATAAGTATGACAAAGCCATATTATGAATATAAATATCATCAAAACTCTATTTTAATAATATCAAATTTACACTATTTAATTGGTAGTTCTATAAAACTCACAAATATATACATTCACCTTTGCATGCATAAATAAACTAATTGCAAAAATTTATATTTCATACATAAATAACTTCTAATTTATGTTTATGTTTATAGAATTACTCTAGCACTACAGCTCCTTAAGTCTTCTTTAACTTGAGATCCAGATACGATAACAGCTCTTAATAACGTTAGGTGGGCTGGCCTAAGCGTCGAACCGTTAAAGCTATCAAGCCCTTTTAGACTTCTCTAGTCAGTGCCAACCTCAGCACAAACCCCTTATCTTCAAGCCGAGACTCTCAAGAAGCTTGGACTTCTCTCACAAAGCTCGTAATGTAGATCTAGCCTGATGAGTAGGTCTATACCACTAACAGCCATTTTAAATATTGTGAACTTCTAATTAAATTTATTGCCTTGCATTTGATATGCCATACAGAGTATTATTGGATATTATTATAATAGACAGATCAATTCAGAGGTTTTATTCAATTAAAATAATAAATATCTTTAAAAAGAAACTACCAATTAGTTTATTTCCCTTCAAGTAAAAAATATTTTTATATCTATTTTAAAAAACAGAATAATAAATGCCATTAGCATTAAATGTAAGGACTCCCCGCTACAGCATGGGTATCAATTCCGCATTCCCCAAACGCAATCCAGAAATATAGGCAATTCCTTAAAGTTGCCCGATAGTTTCATGTTGGCCAAACTAATTGGAGAGTTAGCAAATGAGTTTCTCTCCAACATCATGCCCTTATTGGGCAACTTTAAGAAAAAGCTATATCCTTTCATACCCCAACTAGTTCCCCAACAGTTGGCACCTATCCAATAGTTGGTTCCATTCTGATTTCCCCATCCAATGAGCTTTACACTTACAGATCCTAAAAGACTTCCTGTAGTGTGCTTATAAATACCTCCTTTGTAGGAGGAAAAATCTTGATAAAGATGCATAGTAGTTTCAACTGGGCCATTCGTCAATATTGCAGCTTGAATTGATGATGGACCACTATAAGAATTTACAGATGCAGCTTTGTAAAATTGAAGTGATTCTCCTGAGTTACATTTATTAGGGCATCCGTCATCTATTCTATTAAAAACATGTTTAAAAACAGTTGATAGCTTGAAGTAAAAAAGAGATGGTCAGCCAAATTATTCGGTTTATGGAGCAAAATTATTTTTCGTTCAGTTATAGATACAAAAATAAAGTTTATCTGCCAAATTAATGGCCCATAGCCTTTCCTACGCTTTTAATATCTCAAAAAGGAATACGCTTCATGAATGCATAGGGACACAAGATGCCAAAGGGGTTCCGTATTGTTTAAGGAAATTCCAAGCACCACCAGCCGTTCCTCCGCTGCATCTGTTGTCGTATTCGATATCACAAACTATTACATATCCAGGAGACAGCACCACATTAATATTTTTATTTGAAGCTATACAAAACCTATCTGAAAGAGCTCCAGCAGCTGAATATGCCCAATCACCTTCACAAATTCCTATATTCTGAATAGGATGAATACAATCTGGCCATTGAGTTCTTGAATCAAAAGATGATGGGATTGAGAGGTAGTTTAAGACTACACCCCAGTCATATTCAGGAAACTTCGGAGATATTGGCTTTGAAGAGACCTTGCGTTTGGCTTCAGTAGTTGCCATATGGCCAACCCAATCAGCAGAAGCAACCCATGAGCCTTGAGTGCTGTTAATTTCATCAATCATATCTTGTGGCGAAACAAGGTCTGAATCTTTAGGCTGGATAACTAGGCCTGATAGGGATAAAACAAAAGGCGCAAAAAAAGAAAGGTATTTCATTTTTATTACTTTTAGGATTTTATCTCCACATCGCCTAGAATATGGTGAATTTTCAATAAAGTTTAATTTTAATATAAGATAAGCCAAACCTAATTTTAGAACTCAATGGAATACGAGGTTATTGAAGAACAATACCTAGTTAGCAGCGAAATTCATTAATCGCCTATTTATTTTAATAGACTAAAAACGGGAGAATAATATCATAATGGCTTTCATATTTATGCAAGAGTTGCTTATATAATTAATAAATCATTATAAACAAATATTTGAGTAAATTTATAATTTCGTTTAAAATTATATCTACTATCCTTCCAAAATTTAGCGCGATTTGTATATAATGCTCTATGGTACTATAAGAGTGGCTTTTTATAGCAGCAATATCAGTGGCAATATATATTTTATAATAATTTTGCCTTTGCATAATAACCCATTGAAATATAGCTGCAGAAATAAAAACTTTTAATATAATTTCTATCTAAAATATTAAATAATTAATTTGGTATTAAAATAATTTATTTGGACTTTAACTTATAGATAGAAATACAATCTTCTTCAGTAGGGTTCTAGAGAATCCAGTCTTTTTGCAATTTCAGTTAACTATTCAATATTCAAGGAATTTGAGATCCTAAGTTTGTTCTCTGATAGTATTTTATACACAGTGAAAAAATATAGGAATTGCCCGAGGATGGCGCTATCTTGCACCATCCTCGAGAAATTCAAAAATGGCCCAACACCGGGAATCGAACCCACGTGTGGGGCCATTTTTGGTGCGTGTAAGTCGATGTTGGCCACACACCAAAAATGGCCACACGTGGGTTCGATTCCCGGTGCGGGGCCATTTTGAATTGCCTGAGGATGGTGCAAGATAGCGCCATCCTCGGGCAATTGGTATACACCAAAAAGCCCTGCAAAGCTGATACAATTGATTCATGGTACTATAGTATAAGGATTCAGCGTCTTAGCATTATCAAATAAAGATAATAATTATTTGTTTGCAAAAAATTCGTTTCTCAGATAAAAAGCTTTTTGATCTATCTGCGCAAGAGCACTTTGAAATAATTAAAGGACAGCTAAAGAGAATAGTTACCTTATTGGCAGCTAAAACACCGGCATAGATAGTAACATTGCTTGGATGTTTTTAAGAAATGTATAAATATGAGACTTCTACTAATTTCTTTTTAATTTTTATTTTATATTTCATACTTCATTGCAAATTTTCTTTAGGCCTCAAGCTTTTTGTTTTCTGACTCTCGTTATTTCATGAGTTTTTGCATTTTTTAAGGCAGATATTATCATTTTTTCAGGATGAGAAGAACTTGATATATTCTTGAAGTTTCTTGTTTTATTTATAAAATGGAATCTCTCTTACTTTCTCTATTAAGACACAGATGCGCTTTTTGAGTAATCATTCATGTCTATTTAATATAAGCAAAAAAAATTATGTAAAAATAATTATATTTAAATAAAATAATAATTTCGGCCTAAATCCTTAATTTATTAGCAATAAAAATAAATTAGCAATTCATATATTATCAATTTTTGCAGCAAATTAAACTAGTTCTATTATTACCAGGGTGAGAGTTAATATAAGCAAATTTATATATTTTACTCAAAAATCAAAAAAAATTTAATTTTGCTTTTAAATAATAGCATACATGTGCTAATAAACTTATGATAAGAAGTTTATAAAATATTTTTAAGACTCTTAAAGCTCATTGATATCGCAAAATAGTTTTAAAAATAATATAATTATATTTATCTAATTAAGCTGTTGATAGCTGGCACAATTGATAGTAATAGCCGTTTGGATTCTTTGATAACTCGTCATGAGTTCCCTTTTCCACTAAAATTCCTTTCTCAAGCACAAGGATTTCATCACAATCTTTAATAGTCCTCAGTCTGTGTGCAACAGAAATGACTGTAAACTTTTCCTGTTTCAGCACTTCTTGAAGTTTTGACTCCACCACAGTGTCTAAGGCACTTGTAGCTTCATCTAAAACCAAAATTTTTGGCTTCCTAATAAGAGCTCTAGCAATGGCAACTCTTTGTTTTTGTCCTCCGCTCAGCTTGCTTCCTCTCAGTCCTACATCGTTTTCTAGACCATATTTTTCTAAGATATCGCCTGCTTGAGCTTTTATTAAAGCTTCTCTGGCTTCTTCTTCAGTGGCCAATTGGTTGGCTAGTCTTAGATTGTACATCATGGTGCCTTTAAATAGAATAGGCTCTTGGCCGACCCAACAGACGTATTCTCTGAGATGTCTGATGTTGTAGTTTTGGATTAAATGGTCGTCAAGTTTGATAATACCTGACGTTGGGTTGTAAAATCGCAATAAAAGTTGCGCAATTGTGGATTTTCCTGAACCTGTCGATCCTGTTACACCGAGCGTTTTGCCTGCTGGAACTTCGAAACTGACGTTTTTGAGGACTGGGTTAAGCCTGCCCTCATATTTAAAGCAGACATTTTCGTAAGTGATTTTTCCGGATATCGGGTCTGTCTCTCCATCTTTTGAGTCTCCATTGATTTCAGGCTCATATGCCTATTTAAGTAAATTTTATTATAATACTTTTAAGGGCTTAGTCTAATTCCTTACAAAATTAGTAAAAAATTATGCTTTTTGGCTAAAAAATAAGCCTATATAAGAATACTCAATAATATCATTCATCTTAATAGCACTTTTAATCCCTTCATCTGTATCCTGAGGCAAAAACGAAAGCACAATTGCACTATAAGTCGCAAGCAAAATAATAAAGAAAACATAAAGCAAGTTGTCTCTGCTCAAATGCTTTTCTTTTACTTGTGCCGCACCAATTCATAGTGCAAATCCCCACACGAAAAACATTACAGCTAATTTCAATGAAAATCTAAAGGCATCAGGAATATAAGAAACCACAATCCCTTTATTGGCCTCTTTGCAAGAATTCACATACCTCACGTGGAAATAGTCTTGCTTATTTAAAGAATTCACTGTTTTGATATTGGTCAAACAGTCAAAAGCAATCTGAGTTGTTTGAGCTGGGGTCATTTTATCATTTTGCCTAAAAACGTCACCGCCCATATTCACCACAATCATGATGGAGAAAAGAGCTGTCGCTATTAAAGCATAGACCCAATCTTTGCATAGAGCCCATACAATAGCAAGCACAAGGCTAGAAACGGTAAGCAGCTGGAAAATCAAGACTGAACCTCCAATTGAGGAAATTTTTTCACAGTCTTTAGAAAATGTATAAGATAGCAGAGCGGGATTATTGATTGGCTTGTCAAAGAATTTTTGGTCATAATAGAGAATTGCGTTCATCCCTCTCATTCTGATATCGTCTGTAAATAATGCAGCAGTCCTACCAAGGGCACTATACAAAATAACGATAGTCACAAACGCAATCGCAGCCAATAGCACAGACCACCACAAATTGTCCCAGGTCGTGTCTTGCAACTCCCCACCATTATCTTCTGTAACGCTTATAATATCGTCTGCAAAGACAAATCCCATGCATGGATAACAAAGTCCAGCTATAATTGCACAAATGGCAGCTACAAGCATCCAGTCCCACTGTTTAAGAAGTTGGACATGGATCCCTTTCATGTACTTGGACTTATCTGCCTTGACTCTTTTGTAGATTGAGGTCTGGTAGCTCATCACATCTTGGTCTCTTTCTGACTCAGCTTCTTTGGAAGATGGGGCTTCTTCTTCCATGGCTTCTTCAGTCTTAGACTGGATTTCACAATATCTTGCATATCGGCCATTTAGTTTGATGAGGGATTCGTGGTTGCCTTCCTCAGCGACTACTCCTTCAGAAATCACAATGATTTTATTGGCATTTTTAACTGAGCTGAGCCTTTGAGCTACTATGACGGTTGTTCTGTTTTGGGAGACCTTGTCAAGAGTGACTTGGATTTTTTTCTCAGTTTTTACATCTAATGCGCTTGTGGCTTCATCTAGTATACTTTTATATGATAATTAAGGCCTATTACAAGCACTATGTAGTATTTATTATTGAAAAGTTTAGTAAAATGCTTGGATTCTTAAGCAAGGCTCTTGCAATAGCAACCCTTTGCTTTTGGCCTCCAGAAAGTAAAGAGCCTTTAATCCCTACATATGTGTCAAATTTATTCTCAAGGTCTTCAATAAATGTTGCTTCTGCCTCTCTCGCCGCATTCTCTATTTCTCCATCAGTCGCATCCATTCTGCCAATTCTGATATTCTCCTTAATCGTCGTATTAAATAAAATCGGCTCTTGGCTGACCAAACCTACAAAGCCTCTTACTTCCTCTTCTGTGAGGAGAAAAAAGATTTACTCACAAATTAATTTATTTTTTAAAATTTGTTTTCGAAAATTAAAAGTGCCAGTTAATTTAATTTGGAAAATTATGTTTTGAATGCAAGCTGAATAGAAATAGATTTCATTAATATATTTATTATTTATATACTAAAATATTTTAAGTAAAAATATTTTGCTTGCTGGTGGTGAGAAATTTTCCCAGAAAATAGAGATTTTTTCCCATTGGTTTGCTCGCTAGGGAGTTAATGCTGAAATATCATACTGTGTGATGTCAACGCCGTCTATCAGAATTGTCCCTTTTTCGCAATAATAAAATCCTTCAATAAGTTGAATTATGGTGCTTTTGCCTGATCCAGTCTGTCCTACAATAGCTAATGACTCTTTTTCTCTGACTTTAAAAGACACCCCTTTTAGGATTGGGACGTCTTTTTTAGTTGGGTACCTGAAATGGACATTTTCAAAGTCAATATCTCCTTTGATTGATTTTGGCTTTAAATATCCTCCGTATCTTTTATTGATCTGAACCACTTCATGGACTCTGGCAGCTGCAACTTTTGCGTTGTTAATTACATTTACCACAGTCACGAAGATTCCTTGGCAAAAGGCCGTCATCATAAAACAGAGGGACACGACCACGATGTCTTTGCGCTCTATTTCCTCATCAAGTGTCCAGTTGTACCTATCGTCTCTTAAGAAAATGGACCCATAGTAAAATGTAACACCAGTCAGCACAAAGAAAATGACTGCAGTTATGCTGTATAGGAACCCTTGGTAAACTCCAATTTTAGTGGTCTCATCTCTTACTTCCCTGAAATTTAAAAAATCTCGCAAAATTTGAAGCTTAAAATAAATAATAACTAGAAAAAATTTATGTTTTAGAATAAAACTATTTAAAATTCAACAAAATTAGATAATAAGAATTATCAATTATATATTATTAAAATTCCGTATATTAATGAAAGTTAGGGTTTTGAGCTCTGAGTGATAAAGCTCAGTTCTTGGCTTCTGCGCATTGCAGGAGGCGATGGTTTTGACTCCTTCAAAGCTCTCTTCTGCAATCCCTCCAGCTGATTTGTACTTTTCTTGTTTGGCTAAGGCCGAATCAATTGTTACTTTCTCGTAAACTACGATCCCGTAAAACTGCAATGGGATTGGTATCAGAGCAATCAGGGTCAGCTGTAAGTTAATGATCCCTGTAAAAATAAACAGTCCGAAGTATGAAATGGCCATTGACAGCTGTAAGAAAAATTTCAATCCGACCCCTTGTTCAATTGCATCAATGTCCATATCGATTGCACTTGAGAGCTCAGATGGGTTGTTTCTGTCATACCATTTGATGGGTCGGTTTATAATAGTGTATATCCTGGGCAGGCTTTTAGCCTACCCTATAACTACAAAAACTCTGGAAATAAATAAATTAATTAATTTTATTAGGCCAACTTCCTCTCTCTTCATAATCTTGCTTTCTATATCAAATATCAGCAGTGCAATGTCCAAGCAATCTTTCTTTTTATATTTCAGTTAAAATCTGACGCCAAGAAAATATGAGAAATCTGATCATTTACTACTAATTTTCATGGCAGGCTGAAAGCCTGCCCAAGCTATAAAAATAAACACTTCTCCACTTCAGTGAAATACTTTTAGCTGCTAATAAGAAACAGATAACAGCAATCCAGCCTAACACTAAGCACATGAGTCCTCCTAAAAGCATCCATATGCAAGCATCTCTCATTCCTTCATAGAACTCATCATCGTCGTCTGGGTTCTCATAGACCGCTTCGACAGCTTCTCCTAATTGATAGAACAAAAAGAACGGGAAAAATCTGAAAAGCAAGATCATTGAAAAGCCGACGGCAATTAAAGTTCACTCATATTTCCCTGCGTATGAAAAAAGAAGCTTTATGCTGGCTTTTGAGCTGAAATCTTCTGATTTGACGAGGGGTTTGGAGTCCTCGCGTTCGTCTTTGTTGTTAGAAGATTTTGACATTTTTATAATTTCGCAGCGAAACGAATATAAAAAGTTTAATATAAGAGGTTTAAACTCAATAGTAGATACGTATTAAAAGGGATGAAAGATTAAGCGAAAAACGGCTAGGTTAGGGAAGAGGAAGGTAGAGAGCGGGATTGGAAGAGTTGGTAAAATAAGGGGTTATGAGACAGAGGGTAAGGGGAGAGACTTATTAAAAAAAATTGCTGCTTAATTTCTGATGATTTTTTTAAAAAAATTAGATTAAATAATTGTGAAGACATTAGGTTAATTTAGATTGATATTTTTGATATGAGAGGTTTCTATGAAATTTTTGGATAATATGATGATTCTGCTTGGAAAATTTATTTTTCATTTAAATATGTTCATGCATAATATAAATTCATATTTTATGCATAGACTAAAGAAATTTTATAGTATGATTATTCATATATATTGTGGATAGCAAGCTTACACAATACAGTTGCTCTCTTCTAGACCAATTATGTTTGGAGAGTCATATTCTGGAGTCTTTATCAGTCTCAGAAGTTCAAGTAACTTCTCAGCCTATTATTTCTTTTGGTAAGAGAGTAAAAAGGAAGAGAGAAAGCCATAAAGATTTTAGCAGCAGCTTTTCTGTTAATCATTATTAGTCAAAAAAGTTGAATCATAATAACTCGAATTTATAATTTACTCTTACTCCCCTCCGTGATTGAACAAAAAACTTTTGTTCGCATAGGGTATGGATTTTTTAAAAATGTAATATAAATTTTATAATAAATTGCAAGCTGTTAATATTTATCAGAATTAGTACGAAATTTAATTATAATAATTATCGCGCTTATATATCAAAATTTTTTTTATATTAAAAAAAATTTTGTTTTTAAAGAGAGTGTTTTTTCGGAATTTTTCCAAAGGTTTTGTTCACTCTCAGAAGTGGTGAAGTTACATTTAATTTTTAAATTTTTGTTATAAATACAGAGCAGCATTATTTTACATCTTTCTATAATCTTATTCACACATAATTTTTAGTCCTTTTAATCTCTCTTTGCTGCAGCTTTTCTTATTAATCTCAGCTTAAATCTGACAAATATTAGCACTAAATATGTCAAGGATCAAAGTCAAGTGGAACAAGCAAGAGTTCGCTGTCGATGTCGACCTCAACGAACAAGTTTCCCTACTCAAGAGCCAGCTACTTTCCCTCTCCGGTGTTCTCCCAGAAAAACAAAAACTTATGCTGAAAGGGAAAGTCCTGCAGGATTCCCAGATTCTCAGTCAAGCGGGAATCAAAGAAAACATCACCATCATGATGATGGGCACCGCCACTGAGTTCGTCGAGCCCAAAGAAGAAATAAAGTTCATGGAAGACCTCACGCCTCAAGAAAAAGCCCTTGCTTACAAACAGTCAGAAGGCGTCCCTATCCCAGCTGGTCTAGTCAATCTTGGGAACACCTGCTATATGAACAGTACCCTGCAGTGCTTGCGCAGAGTTCCTGAGCTGTCCCAAGCCTTAGGCAACTACAGCTTGACTAATCCTAATGACTTGACCCAGAAATTGACCCACGAGCTTAAAGAACTCTTCAAAAATATTGAGCTTGTAGGGACGGCATTTACCCCATTTACCTTTGTCCACACCCTAAGGACGACTTTTCCACTGTTTGACGAAACAGACGAAGAAGGAAGACATAAGCAGCAGGACGCTGAAGAGTGCTTGACTAATGTGCTAGAAACAGCAAGGACGCAGCTGAATATGCCGAATGCGACAGGGTGGAGCGGAAATGTGATTGAAGATCTGTTTGGGATTGAATTTCAAACGACTATTAAATGTGAAGAAAGCCCTGAGGAGCCACCACAGATGATGGTAGAATATTCTACCTTCCCTTCATCAGCGTAAAAACATTTTGCTCCATTACAGAGGATTAAAATTTTTAAAAAACATTATATATAAAATTTTATAGTAAATTATTTTTTTTAAAATTTGTAAAAATGAGAACTTTTAAAATTAAACAGAATTAGATAAAGATTTCCTTATAATGATTATCACTTGATATCAAAATATTTTTTTAAAAAAAATTGTTTGCTCGGAGGTGGTTTTGGGAAAAATAGGGATTTTCCAATGGTTTTGTTCGCTCACAGAGCAGGGAGTAAGAAGCTTATGTGTATTATTGATAATGAAGGACAGCCAGTAGATCATCTGCCAGATGGTATTAGAGCAGGACTGGAAGGGTTCATTGAAAAACAGTCAGAATCGTTAGGGAGGAATGCACAGTACAAAAAGACCCAAAGGATAAATAGGCTGCCAGGCTACCTTGTGGTCCAGTTTGTAAGATTTATTTGGAAGCGGGCTTCATCTGTAGCTGGGACCAAAGACGTGAAGGCAAAAATTCTCCGCTCAGTGACTTTCCCTAAGGTCCTTGATACCTACGAATTTTGCAGTGACGAGCTTAAAAACAGTCTTAATATCGGTAGAGACATGGAAGCCCAGGTAAGAGAAAGAGAACTAGAAGAAAGCAAAGAAAAGCCAAAAGAGCACAAAAGCGGCACTGCAGAGTTCGGAACAGGCTTAGACACTGGACATTATCAACTAGTTGGCGTTGTAACACACAAAGGCCGATCTGCAGATTCAGGACATTATGTAGGCTGGGCATATGTAAAAGACGACATATGGATGAAATATGACGACGATTTTGTGACCCAAGTGACGACTGAAGACATCCTTAACTTAAGAGGGGGAGGAGACTGGCATATGGCATACTTATTGCTCTATAGAAAAATGCAATTCATGCCTCAAGAATAAATAATCGATATTAAGATTAATATGGGGAACAACATATCGAAAATCTGTAATGCATGCATGAAGAATAACGATTAGATTAGATTAGATTAAAATTATAGCGGGTCGTCGGGGTTTATTTCAGCCCCTCTCCGTCCAACGGATAGCTTCGCATTGTCGCTAAGCGCTATCCTCACACCACCACCCTTTTCCCAGAGTGACGTCCCCAAAAAATGGTGACGTCAGAGGTCTGTCGGGGAGAAAACCCTACCGAATCGGCCGAGCCTTTTCTTGGTCCCAAAGTTCAGCCAAAGACTCCCTTAACCTCTGACAGGGCTCAGAGTACGGGTGAATCGCCTTTGCTTACTCCATGTCCTGTCTGAACCTTATTGCAGGTTCGATAATGCTCCCATGGAGTAGTATCAGGACTTTGCGCCGGTAGGGACTTCTGCAGGTAAGGAAAAAAGATCTAAGGTTATCCCTTAGGCCAAAAACCCACCCCGGAGAACTATCGCCATGTGGCTCACTTTTCCTGGCCCGGATCAACTCACGGGTTGTCAGGAGTCCACGTCAGATCACGCCATTTTAATAATTCTCGAAGAATAACGAGGCATCAGAAATTGTACTATTAGAAAATAAAGAAAAAAATAAGCCAATACAAACAATCCCAATGGTCATAAAAGGATTTAATACATGCGAAGTTATGAATAAATTAGAAATTGCCAAGGTGGAATTTATGGGATTGATAAATGAAGGGATTGAAGGAGGAGGCTGTGAAATCGTCGTGGATAACCCAGATTGCAGAGTCTCTGGAAAAGAAACAGCAGATGGATACTTGGTTAAGTATCAATTTTTGATGCCGTATGAGTCAAATGTGCTTTGATCATTTTTACAAAAACTTGACAAAAGACCTATATGAGATAAAAACGTGCTGTCTACGAAAAAGATTGCACAAATTGATCTCGATACCTGTATATACCATTTTATTTTGATTTCTTCTATGTCTTTATAGGAAATTTTCTTATAAAAGTCAACAAATACAGTATAATTCGAACAATCTATAAGAAACAATGGACAATTGCATCCCGAGAAAATTTAATTGCTTGTAGAAAGGCAAAAATCGGGGGCGCAGTCGCAGATTTAAGTACCTCTGTCGAATCTGACGAATTTCCTATCCAAAATGATTATGTAAGAGTCAAGCTTTTCGTAGGTGGATATTATTATGAGCCTATAGAAAAAGATGAAAACGGTAATATTACACGCGTGACGAGTGTTTCTCATATCGATATTGGAATGACCAATGTGATGAATAAATTGGCAAGAAAATTGACATCTACAGGCATTCCAAAATATGTAAAAACATTGCTAGGAGAACTAAAAAATGATTTAAGAGAATCTAATTAATAATATATGTTCATTAAGGGTTGATTTTTGGGTGCTTGCTGGGGTCTCCTTCCTTTGCATTGGTATTCACATTTTCTTGGGATTCTTCTCTTTGCCTCTTTCCAAAAATCCCTAAATCTTTGACTTCAGATTCTTCAGGTTTTGCAAGATTTTTAAATAAAGCTTCTGGCTCAGCTTTTCTTTTTCCAAAAATCCCAATGTCCACAACCGGCCCTCCAAAAATAGAAGGCTTTTCTGCTTCGTTTTTTGCAATAATATCCTTATTTTCCCCATTATTCTGCTCTTTTTTCCTTTTCCCAAAAGTCCCTAAATCTTTGACATCCCCTGAAATGGCTGATGAGGCGAATCCTTCATTTGCCTTTTCTTCTTGTTCCTTTTCCTCTTGCAATATTTTCAAGCTTTGTTCTTGTTCAATGGCGTCTTCCCTTTTCATTTTAACCTCTTCAATGACGTCAGTCAGTTCTTTGATTATTTCATAGTCAAAAATCCTCATTTTCACCATTTCTAGCTGCTCTAAGGCCTTTGTAAAACTCTCGGCGGCTTCTTTTTCTTTTCCTGGCTGATTTAAATGAGTTGTTCCGATAAGAAAATAAAGCTCAGCTTTTCTCCTTGAAAAAATGTCCCCTTCTAGCTGTAAAAGTAGCCCAAGAGCTTCTGAGTATTCTTCACAAGCCCCGTTAAAATCCTCGTTCCAGTTTTTTACATCTCCAAGCCTAGTATAAGTTTTTAGCAAATATTCAGGATCATTTTGGTTAGATTTCAGAATAATTCGGCAAGTTTCTAAATTTTCCCACACAATTTGTAAGTCCTCAAGCTCATCTTTTTTGTCTGCTGAAGGGTTCTGTTGTTCTTCAGGTGGGCTTGGCTGCTGTTCCTCTTCTTCTTCTGGCTCTTCTTCTGACTCGCTTTGCTGCTCATTTGATTCTTCTTCGCCTTCACTATTATTTTCTTCGTTTTCTTGAGAGCCTTCTTGACTTTCGCCTTCTTCTGCAGAGCCTGATTCATTTTCTTCATCATTGGAGTATTCTTCCTCTTCTGGTAGCTCCGTTCCAAACAAGTTATCTCCTTGTTCTTCTTCATATTGGACTAGCAAAGCGTCTGCGTAGTGGTAATAGTATTTATAAAGTGACATGTCCAGCTCTCCTCTTTTCGCGCTAATTATCTGCAAACTTTTCCCGAGTTTTTTTACAGCTAGGTCAGTGTTGTTTTCTTTGAGGTCAAAGAGGCCTTGGTTAAAAAGTTCTTCTGGGTCGATTTCAGGGGCTGTGTCTTCCTGAGGCTGGATAACAGGGATTTGAGAGTTTTCCATTTGTAATAGTTTAAATATATTATTTTTTATTTAGGTGTATTCGGATAATTTAGGTCATTGGTATAGTAAATCCCCCATGAAAACAATTTTAACGAAAAATAAAATATATGATATTTATTATGATAGATTATATAATTATTTATAAATAATTTATGAAGCTATCGACGTGTCAAAGCTGACAATTTTATTGGTGTAAGGACTTTCCTCAGGTGAACTCCAATTCCAAGTCTCCCCGAAATTTTTGGAATTTTTTAAAATGCTGTTTTTCTTTAGGCCAGCTTCATAAATTCTCGCGATTTTGTCCATTTCGAGCTTTTTTTGTGTAATTATTTCGTCGGTTTCCCTCAGAAGTTTCATGTCAAGGCTGATATTCTGATGAGGCTTAAAGGAAAAATCTTTGTTTATTCCGATCTGGTTCTCGATTTCTTCAATTGGGAGGAATCGAGCAGGCTTTTTGGCGTAGTTTTTGCATCTTGATTGAAGCTTTCTGATACCATCATGATGATATTGGGTAGTGGAAGACACTATTTTTGGGTCATTAGTATTTTCTCTTGTAGTTAGTGCTCGCTGATGTTTTGGGGCGTGCTCTTGGATTGGCTTTTCTTCAGGAAGTTTTATAGGAGGCAACTTATCATCCATAAATGCTTGTTCGCCTCTTAAGATTTTAGCATCTACTAACTATCCTCCTCACTAGAGGAGAGGGTTGATTTTTTTTAAAATTTAATATATAATGTTTTATATATTTTAAAAAATTATTTAAGTTTTAAATCTACTTAAGCTTATATAGTCAGTTTGAGATTTTTTCATGATAATTATTATTATCACTTAAATATCAAAAATATTTTTTTATAAAAATTTTTCTTAATAGAGGAGGGCTTTTCCCTAAAAATTTAGATTTTTCCAATAGTTTGCTCACTCATGTAGGTAGGAAAGTAAAGGCTTCTAGGTGTCGGATTTCAACTGATATTTTCGGTCTAATATATTTCGGCTTTTTTTCTTTAGATCTTGAATTTTCTGTAAATCTCTCTGGAATTTTGAATTTCATCGTAGGAAGCTTTTTGTCTTTTAATTTTATTTGATTCGGTATGTTATTATTGTTTTCCTTTAATAATTGTATTATTTTGCATATTAAATTTACGTTCATAACTATAAGAAATTAGCATTACTCAAAAAATTTGATGAAATATTTTAAAATAGTTATCGCAATAAACTAAACTTATAGCTCGCTCCCTGTTATAGCTCTCCATAGGGAGCAGGGATACAGAGAAACCCTTAGAGTTACCTTGTGAATTCAGGTTGATGAGCCAACTATCAAAATTCCAAATAAGTTTTATGAATTGAGTTATCAGCTTGGTTTCATGAGTCAACTCTCAGGGCTGTTTCGTCTCTCTGCTCCCTATAGAAAGCTATAGTAAAAAACAAGCTATACCCATCATAATTTAACTCGGTTTAAGATACATTTCCCAGTATTTTCAAAATCTCTTGAAATTAGCTCATCACACTGAGTTGACACATTTATGCGTTCCTGGCTCGACTCATCTGTAGGCGGCTCAGTAGAATGACTTCTGGGGTTCGGGCTTATAAATTTTCCTGTATTTTGCTTTTGCAGTATGTGCAACAGTGAATTCTGCAAGTTGAACGAGAACTGATTTGTCGGTGTATTATGAGAAATCGTGCGGCTTTTATGGTGTCTCGGTGTTTTTGCTGATCAATTTGCAGCGGGGGAGCAAGAAAACTGCCTACTATGTCGACTTGAGAATTTGTTAGATGATAAATTAAGTGTGGCTTCTTTATCTTGCATATTAATTTTATCAACTTTATTATCACGAATGGATATTATTTACAGTATTTATCAATTTTTCTAACAAATAAGCTGATTGCACGGACAGGTTTACAGGAATTTTTTTATTGGAATTATTAATTCACAGTAAATGGATGTCTTAAAATTCAATTCAAGACCAAATGAATCAGATAGGTGTAACAGCAGCTCGCCGGTGACTAAAATTTCGGAGCGCAGCTTTATAAACCAAATAGAAAAAATCTATAAGTCGCCTAATGATTCGTGTGACTCTAATATCAAGACTGTGCCTTCAGATCATTATTTGGAGAGGAGATTCAAGCCTTATCATAGGGCTTCTCGACAAGTGAATTCAGTAATTAAAACTTTTAATAGAAGGAGAAGTCCTTATTTTGACCAAGCCAAAGAAGATTTAAACACTTTTTTGCAAAAATTGCCGTCGAACGATCAATTTGCGAAATCCCCTATTCCACCGAAAATTAATGAGGATAAAAAAATCCAGTCACAACGGTCTTTGAGGTCAGAAAACCAACGTAGCAGAGAAAATTCGTTGAGAGAAATAAGCCCGAAAATGCGGCGGTTTTTAATATCGCAAAGTCTTAGCAATAATTCAGCTAAGGTGTATCAAGATTCCTTACAAGAGTATAAGCTTGTAGAGTCAATATCAAGTATTCATAGTAAAGGGCCGATTTCTAAGTTTAAGCTTAGAAATCACCAAAGATATCGATCATTAGAATTTGGGCTAAATATAAGCAAAATTTCAGATAATTCGTTAGAAAAGTTCCCTGTAATCCACTCACATGAGCAATCTAACTCAGCCTCCCCGAACAAAAAAAAGCCCAAGCAGCTGCTGGTTCATCTAGGAGTGAGCATGTCAGAAAACTAATGCTAAAAATTATAATTTAATTCAATTGTATTTTATTCTTAATTATAGCTCTTTATTCATGTCATTTGAGATAAGAGCCTTTAATCCAATTTCTATGTTGGGAACAAACACCAAAAATAGGGCTATTAAGAGCCCGTATAGGATCTTTCTTAATTTTGGACCATCCTCTTTAATATAGATTAAATAAGGATAAAAAACACAAAATATAAAAAGCATTATCCTTCTGACTGTAATAAGTAAAGGATAATTCTCAAAAGTAAAACTCAAAGCTCCAACACCCAGTAAGACTATAAAGAGATTTAATGGTAAACTTCAATTATAAGTTTCTTCGTGAAAATGTTTTTCTTGGTAGTCTATTAAATGTGCTAATGATGTTCTAACCTGATTTAGCACAAGCATTATTGAAATAAAAAATGAAACAGTTAAAGCAGCAAGGCCTATGAAAATCAATCAGCTGAAAGGGGTTTCATTTAGGTTGCTTGAGCCAAGACCGACATGCGCCATTGACAGCCAATTCAGATTTCCTAACTCCTTAGAAATCTAAATTAATATATAATTTATGTTTATATAAGCATTATTCATATTTAAATGGATTAAGTTTTTTTAAAATAAGTATTTGAGTTTTTTTTTCAAAGAGAAGAAGGAAGAGTAAGTGATAACTAGATCCCAGCCAAGCTGCAGAAGAAGATATAATTAAAGCAGCCCACAATCCATATTTTATTATTTTTCTCGTCACGTCAGCATTTTGAACATCAAAATACAATAGCGCGAATCCCTGAATAGAATTAAAAGCTTCTAAGGCACATCACATAATCTCGTCAGTCTCTTCATAGTTATAAGCTGGAACTGATAAAGTCTTGATTTTATCGTTAAATAAAATGTCTCTAACAGCAAGCAGTATAAAATAAATCCATACAACTAAATTTAGTAATGGAATTCAGCTAAAAGATTTGAATCCTCTACAACTCCCGCATAATCATAACAAAAAACACAAAAGTATAACTGTGCATGGTTTGAAAATATATAGATCTCCCAATGTCGAGCTTAGCCAGGAGAATTCTAGGTAGTTGAGAGTTCAGATTAAAAGAAACCTTATTAGCTTCATCTCACGAATTATCATAAGACATAGGAGAAAGTAAATGTGCCCAGAGATCAGGACTGAACTACATAATGAAAAAATTTGCCCGTAGAGATCACAATACACGATGTGCATATGGGTTTTTGCTGTTTGTTTCATCAAGCCAATGAGAAACGAGTAGATTCTAAAAAAATAATAAGAAGCAGCACAGAGAACAATTATGCTTACTTTTCCTTTAGTAGCGATTGTGGTTTTTTGACCGTTAGAAGTTTTAGGTAAATTTTTGTGATATATTTTTTCGGATTTCGAAAGTTCAAAATTTAAAAAAAATTGAAATGGATGGCAAAGTAAATATATTTTAGAATAGAAGCTTTCAAAAAAATGAGCACAAGCGCGAAAAGGGTAATTTTGCAAAAATTAGGATTTTCCAATAAATTTGCGCTCATGAAGGAAAGGGGAATTAGCAACCAGCCTGATTGAGACATAGCCATCGGTAAAGCCATAATACCTCCTCCAATTGTGAAAGCACAGAAAATTGCAAAAGCTTCAAAAGGGCTTAGCGGATCTGTCATTGAAGATGCTCTAAAATTAACTATATTAAAAATTGGCTTTGAATATATTAGCAGATTAACATTTTTATAGAATCTAAAATGGTTACATCCTCAAAAATGGTAAAATTGCTAAATTATGCATTAAATATCAGGGTTTCTTTTTTTAATTATTTTATATTTTAATTTATATAGCAGAAACGCAAATTTTTTAAACTTGCCTTTTTTGCCAATGGAATATCATCTCTTTATAAATTTTTATTATTTATGGTGCTTATTTATAAGTATCATAAATGTACAAGTATATTAAATGAAAATGAGCCTACTAATCTTCCATACTATTAGGTTAAACGATGATTTATTTAATATGCTTTTGCTTTCTTAATGCAACTCCATCCTAATGCTTCAATGCAAAATATATTTTTAAAATTGGAAAAATAAATAAAACGTTTTTATGTAAAAGGAGCAGCTTTTTAGATTTCTTTAGATACGTAGTTGAATGTCGAGTTTGGACAATCTTATGCATAGGCACTAACTCTACCTCTCCAGTGAGTGGGCAAAAAGTTTATTTAAATGAAAGTTGTTAAAAATTCAACAAAACCAGCTAGAGATTTCATATAATAAGCATTATATATCAAGATATTTTTCATAAAAAATTGATTTTTTCGCATACGGAGGATGATTTTTGAGCATAAAACAGATTTTCCAATCGCTCACTGGGCTAGTAAGGCACTAGCATAAATCATTTAGTTTGCTTGACTCAGGAAGAGAATTTGAAGTAATTCGGAAGAAATTATTGAAAAATTACCTTAATTCAGGCCGAGCCAAGAGCTACCGACATGACTGATTTTGAAATTTATTTAAAAAAATGCTAGGACTAGTTAAAGATATCCTGAAAATGAAAAAAATCATAAAAAATTGAGCACTTGTATGATGTGAATGGTAAAATGATTCAATCATAAATAAATCAAGTCATAGTCATAACTATTCTTATAAATTTGTACATTATTCAAAGCTTTTTGCCTGCATGCCTGATTTTATTTAAATGCTAATTCATAAATACTTTAACTAAAAAAATTTCTAATTTAAAATTAAAAAAATAAATTATTTTCATTCATAGATATTCGAAAATCTCAATTAATTGGGGGCTAAAAGCCTATATAATTATTTCAAATGTTCTATAGCAATTCAGTAAATATCCACGCTACCAATGTCTTCTCAAGATTCCTCGACGAATTCGAAGACTCTGATATCGCTGAAGAAAGCTCTATTACTCCATTGCCTTTACCCAACACTTTCTCAATTCCACCACCCTATAAGCAATTGAGCAATCAAGCAAAAATTATCAAGACTCAAGAAGAGGTTCTTAAAACCAAAGCATAGAAATCCTAAAACTCAAGCAACTACTAAACGATGCTGAAGAGAAAAATCAAAGCTCTGAAGCTAAAATTGAGACTCTTAGGCAAGAAAAATCCAACTTGAAGAACAATTTAGAAAAGGCCAATAAACTCTCAGAAGACCTCCAAGAGAAATTAAATCGCTTCGAAGACCTGCATTTTGATCCTGCCACCTTTAATTCACGCCAAATTTCTCTATTGATGCTTTCTAGGAAGGAAAATTTATCCAAGAATCCTTCTATCGAAAAAGATCTAATGAATAAAATTCAAGAACTCGAAGAAAGCAAAGGAAGAATTCTTGAGATGGCAAAGGACGAAGCTCTTCAATACAGAGTCCTCCTCAAAGAGCTAATTTCAGCTGACAAGAGTGCTCTAGAGCTGTTAGAGTTAATAGAAGCTGGAAAAATAAAGCAAGTCAAAAATGAGCTTTGAAGAAAGAAAGCTCTGATGTTAGCAAGATTCCAGTCTTCAGAATTCGAGCTGGAAATGAAAGAGAGCAGCTTTTTATTAGAAGGATCAATTGGTCAAGCATACAAAACAAGACCAGCGTTTTCTTTGGAGCTCAGCTCAATTTGCTCAGCTTCAGATGAAAAAATCTCTACAAATGATACAATTTTTGAAGATCTCAAAGAAAATTTGAAAAAGGCTCAACAAGGGAGCTTAGTTCTTAAAAAAAAAAGAGAAGCTCAAAGAAAAGCTTGAAGTCGCAAAAATAAATGCGTAGTTAAATACCGATAAGAATTGGCTTCGAATTACTCAATGCCAAGCATCTGCAATCGAAAATATGCTAAAAAATCAATAACCTGTAATATTAGTAAAATTTAATGTAAGATTTGCCTTCATAATTATCATATTATTTATTCTATTTGTCTTACCAATCCATTCCATAAATGCAAGCGAAAAACAAAAATCCTATCCAGACCCCAAAAGCAATTTTCTTCAGAAGTGACTTATCAACCATCATATAAATCAAAAATGGATAGCAAAGGCAAAACAGCAGTTTTGAGACTTTTCTCAAAAGCATAAAATCATTCAAATCAAAAGAAAAAATTAACGGTAAAACCATGCTAGTTGCCAATATTAAATAAGTGATAATATGATGCTCTGTTTTATTATAGCTGAAATAAACCCCTTTAGCCAATTGATTTACGGAGAGTCTTGCTGGGCTTATCAGTAAGAGAATTGAGAAAACTAAAGCAACAATAATCCCTAGAATCCCAATAACCATAAAATAATCAATTCCTCTGTTTAAATTAGCATTATTAATGCTAAAATGGACCAATGACAATTCTGTAATTTTCCCCTTATGAAAATTTGACCCTATGATCCCTGATACTGAAAACAGCAAAAACGCAATAATGAGCCCTCTTGTAATTGATTTCCTAATTAAAAGGCTGTCTTGCGTTTCTTGATAAATAATAGGGACACATTGAATCGCATTAAACGACTCAATGGCCGTCCACAAAATATCAGTGCTGTTTCTCATCTCAATAGCAGGTGGGCCTGTTTCTCTGACATTTCCAAGTAAAATATCTTTAATAGCAAGTAAAATTAAATAGACCCATGCAAAAAATATGAAGATTGGGATATGTTTCAGTGTATGAAGCCGAATATATGACCCAAAAATAAATAAAGGAATAGAAATTATCATGATAATAAGCGTGTCAACTCATAAAGTAAAATCTTCTTTAGAAAAAATCCCTATTCAAACAGTCACGAATCTAAATAGCTCCATTATACGAATAAAGTGGATGCTCATAAGAAGTACACAGTGAATACAAATTGCGACTAAAACTCCTCTGGCAGGCCAAATGCCGTAGTAGAATTTGACCACTGCAGCGTAGTTGTGGTTAGCGGAGCCTTCAATAGCGTAGATCAAGGAATTGTAAATTATTCAGTATGTGAAACAAATAAGGCAAAATACAACAAGGCTGAGCAGTCATCCTGAGTTCATCATAGCCCAAGGTAGACTCATAATACCACCTCCAACTGTAAAAGCAATGAAGGTGTAAAGAGGTGTATTTTTCATCTTTAAAGATCTACTAAATACTTATTTTATTGATATTAAAACAAATTTATTAAATTCTATTACGCTTTTTTACATAAATTTAATTTATTTGAATGCATTGTAATATTTTGATTAGTTTCTTTAATTTGTTTGGGAATTATGGTAAGATTGAGATTCTAATGATATCAGAATTATGGAGTTGATTATAAAAATATAGGCTTAATATATGCAATAATCATCGATGATTATTATAGATTCGATCATTTTGGATTTTAAATAATAATTTAATTACTGATAAATGGTTTTAACTCATTTAATCAGAAAATTTATTAGTGTTCTCGATAATAAGCAATTTAATTATATCAACTTATAATTTTTAATCAAAATAAATTAGCTCTTCATCCCACAGGTACATCTTTGCAAACTCAAGAGTTATTTTCAATCTATCTTCAAAATTCCCATTAAAATAACTGAGTTTATAATCTTTGGCTAGCATAGCTATTATTAAATCCGATATTGAGTCTTATCAATAAATCGAATAAATAAAAAATCACAAGATTTTTTACTATAAAACTTTTAAATTTGAGTCATTAGCGGATATTTATAACTTGTGATAAAAATTTAAATAATTGAGATCGGGACTTCTCCATTTTTGAAAAATCAAAGGCCATTGGAAAATCCTGTTTTAATTAAAACCATCTGAAAATTCAGATAATTTATATTTAGTTAATCTAAATTGAAGCAGTATATTATATGTACGAAATTAGCTCAGCCTAAGCTAAGCTTCCTTACAACTCTCTAATTTAAGTGGCAAGTGCTTACTTATAAACGAACTCTGAGAACTGAGAAAGCTACCTTTCGGTTTATCAATTTCCGAGTAAATTGTGCTAGCTGAGCAAGTTAAATAACTTAAAGCACCAGCCATTCTTAATCTGCACATAGCAATCAAAAATTTCTTTTATTTTTATAATCAGCTTCTTATCATTAAAGTGGATGATATAGCTAAGTTTACTCTATATGATATTAAATATTTAGATTAAAGATATAACTTCTGCTTTACCTGAATAGGTCTTAGTGGGATTATTATTATTATTAAAAATTAACTCCCCCTTCCTTGATCGAACAAAATGCTTGGAAAAATCCCTTTTTTTGTCTAAGACCCTCCCTCCGTTAGCGAACAAAAATTTTTTTTTATATAGCAATTTTTTAGGAAAAAAATTTTGATAAATAAATGATAATTAGTATAATGAAATGTCTAGTTAATTCAGCTTAATTTTGAACAAATTGCATTTTAAAACATAAATTTTATAAATAAATAAAAATATTTGTTTCTAATTTTGCGAATTGGGATTTTTTTAAATTTCGAGAAAAAAAATAACCTCCCTCTTGAGCTAACAAATGTTTTTGTTCGCTCATGGATGACGAGGGGTAAGTAATCCAAGCTTCTCCTTAAAATAAATTGCTATTTTGATAATCATTAAGATAGTATCTTAAAAGTAATTATTTTATGAAACGCACGAATTATTTTGCATTAGGTATTAAATTACTTCTCAAAATAGAAAACTTGATAAATATTCCGAGTCCAGAAGACCAGAATTTATTTTATCATAAAAATAAAAGTCATCAGAAGCAAGCCATTTTCCCACTTTGTGACGACGAAGCCAAGCCATATTTAATAATTTTCTTGCAGCTGCTTAAGTAGCTCAATTCATTCTGAAGCCCTCTCACGCAAGCAAACGAGACGAAAAGCTAAATTTGGGTCTAATGACTGATCTGGACATTTTAATTTCAAAAATGCAAAAAAAATATTTTATTTGAAAAAATAAAAATTATACTTCTTAGAAACAATACTGGAAATATAGAAATATTATTATAAAATATATCTATTTTTTATTAGTAGAATAACAATTAGAAGTTTTTATCTGCCCAACTTCTCTGTTTCCTCTGAAATCTGCAATTTATTCAGTTTGAAACCTAAATTTCACCTAAAAGCAATTTCCCTCAAAAATCCCTAATTTTTTAACTGAAACCTCGCATTTAAATCTCCTAAAATCCTCAATTCCTTCTAAAACACCTCCTTTCGTTTTTCCTCAAAAAACCTTGCTTCTCCAAATGTTATCATTCTTTTAAACGCAATTTTCTTTAACCTTCAAATTTTGAACCCAAATTCCACCCCATGCCTTCTTCTCTCCTAAATCCCTAATTCATCCCTAAATCTTCTTCCTAGCCACAATTTGTGGCCTCGAAAGGCCCACGAACTGTTAATCTCTTTCAATCTATTAAAACTTTATAATTATATAAATGTCAGCTATCGATAACTATCGAATCTTAGGCCATTTGGGTCACGGTACTTATGGCCAGGTTAAGCGTAAAATCTAAATAGTTGCCGAGCATCTTTCGAGTTCCACAAACGTCGCTATCAAGGTCCTCAAGAAGCGAGCCATCCTCGAGAAAAATATGGTCTCCAAGGTAAAACGGGAAATTCAAGTACTCAAGTTGTTCCATCATCCTCATATAATCCGACTCTATGAAGTGATAGAAACTCCAAAAAGCCTTGTCCTAGTTCTCGAGTATCTCCCAGGAGGTGAGCTTTACAATTTGATAGATCGGTATGGGAAACTCCATGAAGAGCAGGCACGCAACTATATTCAGCAGATCCTTTCTGGACTTGCTTATTGTCACTCTCACAGAGTGGCCCACAGAGATATAAAGCCAGAAAACCTCCTGCTTGATATTCATGGAAACGTTAAAATAGCTGACTTTGGACTGGCAAACCTGATGCCTGACGGGAATTTCTTGAAAACGTCCTGTGGAACACCCAATTATGTTGCGCCTGAAGTCATTTCGGGGTATCGGTATTGTGGACCTGAAGCCGATGTCTGGAGTACTGGCGTTGTCTTGTTTGCCTTGTTGGCAGGGAGTTTGCCGTTTGATGATGTGTCTATCCCTGCGCTGTTCACAAAGATTAAGAGTGGGAACTTCGTGATGCCTTATCATTTTTCAGAGCCTGTGAAAGACTTGATTATGAGGATGCTGAACCCAGACCCAATTGCTAGAATAACTATACAACAGATACAAAGCCACCCGTGGCTGACTCATAAGGTGCCAAAACACCTCAGTTCAAATGTGTACATTAAAAGAAAATAATCTGTCAGGCATATTCATATAGGATTTTTTTATATATAAATATGAGTATTTCATATAGAAAATAGGATTTAAGCTAATTTTTAAACATTTTTAATTCCTAATTGCAGCTTATAAAATTTCAGAACCACTTATAGATGAAGAAATCCTCCAACAAGCCCTGGTCCTAACTCGCAAACAAGGGATGGACAAGAAATTTGCCCGCGACAGAATTTTGAAGCGAAAAAGTGACAGCATCGTTGTATGCTACGAAATTTTGTTAGACCAAAAGCTATCAGGTAGTACCTCAAAGTATAATATTACTGCTAATCATACCCCTCTATTTAAACAAGAGCCGTGCGAAGTTTCCACTGCTGAGTTGTCCACGATCGCATCGTCAAGGTGCGACTCCTCCGAGATCGTGCCAGCAGTTGAGGATCCGAATAACTGGGCGTTTGGGATAAAATCAACCCTTGCACCTTCTCAGTTTTTGTTGAACCTCCAATTAGCGCTTCGTGATGCTGGCCTGGAGTGAAAGTCCACATCAGCCTTTAGTCTGAATGTCAAGTCAGTTGATGCTAGGAAAGACCTGAAAATGCGAGCAGACATTTACAGGCACGAGGGGTCGTTTGTTGTAGATTTCAAACTTAGGAATGGAGTAGTCATGATATTCCTTGACGTTATCCAGCAAGTCTATAGTCAGTTGAAAGGGCTTGCTTGCAAATAAGATTTAATAATCTTAAAATTTTATGTTTATAGGATTTTTTATAAACTTGGTATTTCTAGATTTTATTTTATGAAAAGAATTTGGTTTTTTTGTGGCATTTTTTTATAAAATGATGATTTACGAGGTATTAAAATAGGTTAAGAATCAAGGTTTTGAGATTTATTGAGTTTGAATATCTAAAGAGTTCAAGGATCATTTTCTAAACGCAAAATGTGTTCTTAAATAAAATATACAGTTTTAGATAAGTGGGAAACAGCTGCCCTATCTAGCTGCCTACTCAGCCTCTGCCCGCCCTATCCACTCATCTTTCCCAACCGCTCCCAGCAGCCCTACAAGGTGGCAAGGTAGAGCCGCTGTGTAAGGCGGCTGAGTAAGGTGGCTCGGTAAGGCGGTTAGGAAAGGTGGCTGGGTAAGGTGACTAGGTAAGGCGGCTGGGTAGGGCGGGAAGGTAAGGCGGCTGGTAAAGCGGCTAGATATGGCGGCTGAGTGACCGAGGTTACTTTAAAGGGTTGCGGTAAGAAGTGGATTGTTGTGGCTGGGTAGTGCTGCTGGTAGGGCAATTAGGTATGCAGCTGGGTCGGGTAGCTAGTAGTGCTGCTGGGTGGCCGCAGGATATAGCTCTGGGTAGGGCTGGGTAGGGTGGGGCAGAAAGTCTGAGGAGGCATATAGGTAGGCCGGCTGGTAGGGCTGCTGTGTGCTGTTTGAGGGTGGGGTAGAGGCTGAGTAGGCAGCTAGAAGGGAAACTGTGTCGGGAAGCTGAGTAGGGCAGCTGAGTATGCGGATCGTAGAGAAGCATTTTAGGTATTTTTGCTCTCTACATTTTCGCCATTTTTCTGGCCGTTTGATTCCTATCAGAAAACCAACAAAAAAGGATTTTCATATGAATTTAAAATCGCATGCCGGCCAGATTTGGTAAACCAGCCTCATTTTGGTTTGCCAAATTTTTTATGATTATTATTATTATTATTATTATAATTGTAGAAGCCACACTTTCAGGCTTAGAACGGATCCAAGCCACAGAAAAAGGATCCTTATTGAATAGATAACGGACCCTTAAGTAGCAAAGCAATATTTTATGCTTCATTTGGTAATCTTCCGGCGGCTCTCCAGGCTCTTCAAAAAGTGGTGTTTCCCGTCTATCTAAAGCTATATATAAAAAATAATCACTTTAAAATGAAATTTGTTTGCATGATTCTTAACTGATACTTATTCATTGCCTAAATTAGCTCAAGGATTATAATTTATTTAATATAAATTATAAAATAATTGCTTGTAATAAAAACTTAGAACATAAAAAAATTTAAATGACTTCTAAAAATTTTTTGCATCTTACCGTTAATTCAATTAAAAATTATACTGGCTTAATTAGATTCTAGCTTAAATATAAAAATTGAAATCTCTTTGCTTACTCAAATAACTAAAAAGGCAAACCGTGAAATGGTAAAGCAAAATATATTAATAGGAAATGGTTCGTCATTACCAATCTGATTTAAATATATTTATTTATCTTTAAAATATAAATGCATATTATTCAATATAATACAGTATAAATAGAAACAGAGATCTTTTTTACTTATCTTCATTAAAACAATGCAAAACTAAAAAACGCCCACTGGGGGGCTCGAACCCCCGACCACCAGCTTAAGAGGCTGGCGCTCTACCGACTGAGCTAAACGGGCTACACTTTCTCCTTTGTAGCTCAATAAATACCCCATCTCTCTTCCTTTGCATAAAAAACGCCCACCGGGGGGCTCGAACCCCCGACCACCAGCTTAAAAGGCTGGCGCTCTACCGACTGAGCTAGACGGGCTGATATCCCTACATATCCTCCTCTTAAATACCCATTTTTAAAGAATTTAACTGCTTTCCTTAATTAAAAGCCTTTCTAGCAGCACCCTTTTCTTCCTCCGCAGCATCCTTTGCTTTCTTCGCTGCCTCCTTTACTTTCTTCGCTGCATTCCTTTCTTTGCTTGCAACAATTCTCTTGACAGACTTGTTGACACCATTCTCTGCATTTCTGTTCGCATACTTCTCTGCAGAATTCTTTTCCAGATTCTTCACAACTCTTTACGCATTCTTGGCAGCATCTTTCTAAGCAAGATTCTAACTCCCCCCTCCATGAGCGAATAAAAATTTTTGTTCGCTCGAGTGAGCTATTTTTTTTTAAAAATTTATATAGAAATTTTTCAAAATTTAAAAATTCTCATTTGTAAAAACAATTTAATTTGAAAATTTATATTTTAAAATGCAAGCTATTTAAAATTAAACTATATTAGCTAGAGATTTCGTTATAATAATTATCACTTAAATATCAAATTTTGTTTTTCCTAAAAAATTGCAATATTAAAAAATTTTTTGCTATCTCACGGAGGGAGGGTTTTACCAAAAAAACAGGGATTTTTCCCATGTTTTTGTTCGCTCACAGAGGGGGGAGTAAGCAGTGCTTTAAGCAGGCTTCTTGACAAGCTTCTTTTCCTTCTTTGCTGTGGCTTTGGCAGAATTCATCACAACATTTCCTACAGAACTCTTTGCAAATCTCTTCACAGGATTTCTCGCAGCATTCTTTGGTTTCCTCACAACACCTCTCTTGGCAGACTTGTTGACACCATTCTCTGCATTTCTGTTCGCATACTTCTCTGCAGAATTCTTTGCCAGATTCTTCACAACTCTTTACGCATTCTTGGCAGCATCTTTCTAAACAAGATTCTAAGCAATGCTTTAAACAGGCTTCTTTGCAAACTTCTTTTCCTTCTGTGCTGTGGCTTTGGCAGAATTCATCACAGCATTTCCTACAGAACTCTTTGCAAATCTCTTCACAGGATTTCTCGCAGCATTCTTTGGTTTCCTCACAACACCTCTCTTGGCAGACTTGCTGACACCATTCTCTGCATTTTTGTTCGCATACTTCTCTGCAGAATTCTTTGCCAGATTCTTCACAACTCTTTACGCATTCTTGGCAGCACCTTTCTAAGCAAGATTCTAAGCAATGCTTTAAGCAGGCTTCTTTGCAAACTTCTTTTCCTTCTTTGCTGTGGCTCTGACAGAATTCATCACAACATTTCCTACAGAACTCTTTGCAAATCTCTTCACAAGATTTCTCACAGCATTCCTTTTTTTCCTTGCAACAATTCTCTTGGCAGACTTGCTGGCACCATTCTCTGCATTTTTGTTCGCATACTTCTCTACAGCATTCTTTGCCAGATTCTTTGCCAGATTCTTCACAACTCTTCACGCATTCTTGGCAACACCTTTCTAAGCAAGATTCTAAGCAATGCTTTAAGCAGGCTTCTTGGCAAACTTCTTTTCCTTCTTTGCTGTGGCTTTGACAGTATTCATCACAGCACTTCTTACAGAACTCTTTGCAAAACTGTTCACAGGATTTTTCACAGCATTCTTTGGTTTCTTCAGAACAGCAAGGCTTTGCTAGTTCAGCAGCCAACACTTCAGCTAATTTATTGAAAAATTCTTCAGTGTTAAGCCAGTGCTCTCTTCTCATTTGGTTTCCGTGGACGCATAAAGCCAAATCTTTAGTCATGAACCCAAGTTCTATTGTCTTTATAGTTGCGGCTTCTAAGGTTTCACAGAAATGTTTAAGTTCTTCATTCCCATCAAGTTTTGCTCTGTGTAATAGTCCACGAGTCCAAGCAAAAATGGAAGCAACTGGGTTTGTTGATGTTTCTTCTCCTTTTTGCCATTGTCGATAATGTCTTGTGCACAAATAAAATGGAGATGCCCTCTCCCGACATGTTCAGATTTTGGGGGCCTGCTACGGCCTGAACCTAAACTGAGCAGGAAAGGAGGATCGGATACTAGGCATTTGCATTCAGCTTGAATTTGTCTCCTTGCCCAACAATAACGAGGACTTAAGGTCTTCCCGATGGATATCAAGAGATAATAGGCTTTTCACCCTGGAGGCATCTAGTGCCAACAGCGAAGGCATAATTGTACCGATACTAGCTAGAGAATTTATTCTTAGCTTGGGATTCGATTCACTGAAGCAGCAGCCATCCAATCTCTAAACTATGCACTCTCAGGCTCAGAAAAAAGCTCCAAGAGCCAGACCGAAAGCTGGAGCAGAGCTATCTTTGGTATAAATGCTGATAAACTCAGGGAGTTTGCCTGCAGCTGAGCAAGCCTTCTTTAAAGGCTTGCCTTGAGCGTGACATTAAACAAGGAAGCCTTAATCCTTAAAGTCTATAATGTCTTGTAACAGTGCCATGAGCAGCTTCAGCTTCAATAGCGCCTGAAGGGGATACCAAAACACTAGTCATAAGTCCTAAAGAGCCATATCCTTGAGCTACAACGTCACTTTGAACGTCCCCGTCATAGTTCTTGCAAGCCCATACAAACCCGCCGTTACTTTTGATAGCTTGAGCGACCATATCGTCAATAAGTCTGTGTTCATAATAAATCCCTTTTTCTTGGAATTTTTGCTTATATTCTCTGTCATAAATCCCTTGGAAAATGTCTTTGAATCTTCCGTCATATTTCTTAAGAATGGTGTTTTTTGTGGATAAGAAGAGTGGGTAGCCTCTGTTTAAGGAGTATTCAAAGGAAGATCTTGCGAACTCTTCAATTGATTCGTCAGTGTTGTACATTGCTAGCCCAATTCCAGCTCCTTGGAAAGCAAAGACTTCATATCTTTGGCCTTCTGAGCCGTCATTAGGATTGAAAACGACTTCGAATTTTCCAGATCGGTCTACTGTGAAATCAGTAGCTCTGTATTGGTCAGCATGGGCGTGTCTTCCAATGATGATTGGCTTGCTCCAGCCTGGGACAATTCTTGGGACATTCTTGCAAATAATTGGCTCTCTGAAGACAGTTCCTCTAAGCTCATTTCTGATAGTTCCATTAGGAGATTTCCACATCTTTTTGAGGTTGAACTCTTCTACTCTGGCTTCATCTGGAGTGATTGTGGCACATTTAATTCCAACTTTGCAGTCAAGAATAGCTCTAGCAGAGTCTAGCGTGACCTGATCGTTTGTGGCATCACGGTTTTGGATGGAAAGGTCGAAGTATTGAATTGGAAGGTCGAGGTATGGGAAAATCAGCTTGTCTTTAATCAGCTGCCAAATGATTCTGGTCATTTCATCCCCATCAAGCTCTGCAACAGGGTTCGCTACTCTGATCTTCTGGGTTGCCATGCCAAAAATTATTATAACTTCCCATCTCTAACTGGAATCAATTTTTTTTTATAAACAAATTTTTAAAAAAATAAAAGAATTTATGAATTTTAGTTTATTTTTTATGAAGAAATTAATACAAAAAATTAATCGATTCAGTGTGTCCAACTGTTTAAATAGCAATCTACTTGCACTTCCTCCATTAAATTAGTAAAAGTTATATAAAAATTAGTATTTTACACTTACTCCCCCCCCCCTCCGTGAGCGAACAAAACCATTAGAAAAATCGCCATTTTTTGACCAAAAACCCACCCTCCGTGAGTGAACAAAAATTTTTTTAATAGAAAAAATTTTAATGGAAAAAAATTTTGATATATAAGTGATAATTAGTATAATGAAATCTAGAGCTAATTCTGTTTAATTTTAAACAAATTGCGTTTTAAAACATAAATTTTGCAAATTAAATTAATATTTGCTTCCCAATTTTTGCAAATTAGGATTTTTTTAAATTTCGAAAAAAATTTTTTATAAAATTTATATATAAATTTTTTTTTAAAAAAAAAAATTAACCCCCCTCCGTGAGCGAACAAAATTTTTTTGTTCGCTCACGGAGGGGGGGGGGGGTAGTTATAAAATATTTGTTAAAAAATTAAAATTTTGTTCCAATGACAATTTTTCCTATATTTTGCTCCAATTTAAAAGGGTGAGAGTAAGCAATTATGGCCACTAATTTTAGCCACATCAAATATCCAGTGAAAAAGACTGCAAGGGCGATAAACATTTTTAAGATAGAAAATGGCCTTAAGAATAATTTCAAAGTAGTTAAACTTATTTATAATGAATAGCTAGCTAAGCGCACTTTGTGGTCAAATTTTAAATATTCGAAAAAACCAATTGGCATTGGGCTAGCCCAAGATACTCTTTAGCAGGCTCATCAGCCTAGAATAGTTTAATATTTTTTTAAATTTTCAGAAAAAAAGGCTTTGACATAAATAAAAGCATACAAAATTTCTTAAAATTATTATAAAACTTTATATAAAAGAAATAATTATTTATTTTCTAAATTATTAAATTTTACCAAATCAATAATGGAAACTGATGACAATTCTCCTTGGTACGGAATCTTAATAGGTCTTATCCTCATTTTAATTATGCTAGCTCCAAGCTATCTCTACCCCCCGCTTCCCACACACGAATCCCTTCGAGACGACTACATCAAAGCAATGATCGCTCTCGCTGAAAAAAATATCAGCGAAAAAGAAGCCAGAAAGCTTGAAAAAAAGAAAAAAGCAAGCGAAGAAGCAGCAGCAGCAGGGGAATACCAGAAACTCTAATAAACATATAAAATAATAGGTTATATTAGATTAAATTCTAGCAGGCCTTAGGAGTTTATTTCAGCCCTAGCTATTTCACACCATGCCCTTTTCCTGTCGACGTCGCCAGTCTCTCGGAGAGACTCACCAGATGTTTTGCCTGATCTAGTTCTTGCGGCACTGAACCCACTCAACTCCTGGCAGTGGATTAAGGTCTTGGCGCCTCCTTATGGACTACCAGCCTGATACAGGCATAAATTACTTGCCAGCAGTGTGAGCCAGGCATTGCGCTCTCGGTATATCGTCAGTGGGTCAAGCATAAAAGCCTGCCGTGTAATCCTGATCAGGCAAAAACTCACACCGGACCTACTAAAAAAATGGATCAATTGCTGGGGCTGGGATCAACTCACCAGTCACCCTGGGCCTTTCACCACTTGCAGTCTTTAAAAAATAATAAAATAATAATAGAAGAATTTTAAATTAATCGGAAAGGTTTCACTATTAGATAAATGGAAATCAACTTCGAGTTCACCTCAATGGAGCCGACTACTTCTAGCTGAATGGAAGAATGCATTCCCTATATCAAGGACAAATGTCTCCACGAAATTTTAATCCCTGGCTCTCACAATTCAGGAACTTACCGATACTCATGCTGCATAGCTGCTCCATGGGTCCGAAACCAATCAGCTGACTTCTACGAGCAGCTAGAACGAGGCATCCGATACTTTGACTGCCGACTGAGATACATTCCTAAAGACTCTTACGACCCTTTTAAGTTTTCTCACGAAAGTTGGGTATGCGATGTATGCGTGCTCGATCTGTTTGAATCTATAGAAAATTTTTTAAGCCTCCACAACAAGGAAATAATCATTTTGGATTTCAGCCACTTCAGAAAGTTTACTGACAGCGCATATGTAGAGCTGAACTTGAGATTTGAAAAAATAAAAGAAATGGTGATTACGAAGGATTTTCTTAAAAATACGATAGGCGAAAATTTGAAAACAAATAGGAGAATTGTGGTATTGAGCAGCGATGCGAGGTTTGGGAATGGGGAGTATGCGAAATCGATCAATCATTATGATGAGTGGCCGAATACTGATAGACCGGAAATTTTAAAAAAGTTTATACAAAAACAAATGTGTAGGGAGACGAATCGGCTTAGGCTATTTCAATGCATATTGTCTACACAAAGGATTGCACATAATCTGTATTTAGCTAATTATTTGAGGCCTTATTTGGAGGATTGGCTTGAAAATGAGTGATGGGATAAGGTGAATATCATTTTTACAGATTTCAGTGTCAATGATAAGCTTGTCGAAATTGCTATTAAAGCAAATAAAAGTCGAGGATTACAAATTTGTTAAATTAAAAATTAATCAGAGATAGCCTGCTCACTAATTGCACCATTAATAATAACTTTTTTTTGAGCTGTAAATTTGTGGATGAGTAAAGAAAGTTTAATATGAATATCTTCTCATGAAAAAATAGAAGGTTAACAATTAAAATTAATTTTATTAAAATTATTTATAAAAAGTTCGCTTAAAGAATAATAATTGCATAGGAGTAAGGTTATAAATAAACTGAATTAAGATAATCGCAACCTAGATCATATCTAGATATTAAAAAGCGCTATAACTGCACTTGTTTACAAAACAGAAGTTATGCTTTTCTTATCTATAAACAGAACAAATTAACATTTTAAATGATTTACTTTAAATTAGTACTTCTAAATCGCTTTTGGCTCCTAAATTCATGGCATATTTAAATTTTTAAAACGCTTTTTGAATTACTAACTCCTCTTTAAATTGGAGTAAAAGCTTCTGCTCCACGTAGAGTAATTTTTTTGAAAAAAAAATTTATAAAATTCAGTTTTTGTTCAAATTGCAATCCCTCCTTTAAAAAATAGAGTAGGCTATAATCAATTTTTTATTTTGGTATATCGAAGCTATTTATATAGGAATTATTATTTTACCTATAGAAATTAAAATGCTTTAGATTTAAAAGGAGGAGTAATATATACTCTAACCCACTTCGAATTAATGTGTATTCTGGGAAAATCATAAATAAAATGGCATTCGGCCCGAGAGAAATTGGCTCTGCCAATATTCTCTCCCTCATGGAATTTTATTTATGGGGTTGGGTTTTCTCTCGAGAACTTCTGCACAGCAGCAGCCGTTTAATTTTGGATAAACCAAAGGCACGGCTCCTCAGTGCATTCAAGAGGTTCAGAGTTTTACCTCTCAACACATCCCCACGGGAGGATGACCCTTAGGCGGAACACGCGCAGGAGCTGAGTCAGAGAGAGCGACGACGCAACGCGCCGGCGACTAACTGGCGACGAAGCCTCATAGAAGGCTTGGGTGCGGGCTGACCACATATTCCAAGATGGCTTGGTGACGTCACTAGTCTCGCTTTGACCCTTTTTAATTAAGGCTGTGGGCACTAGACACCTTAAAGACCATGTTAAGTAAATAAGCAAGTAAGTAAGTATTCTGGGAAAATCTCCCAATCTTTAAGTTGCCTGGCAAGCCAACTTACATTTTCCAAATTTTGCTAAAAGTAGAAATTGAGCTAGCTTGCCAGTTTTTATCTAAAGACTTGCAGAGGGGACCTTCCTTAATCTCAATCTATAGCTATGTGTATATATAAATGAATTACACTGCCTTTTATTCAAGCGCCAAATTTTCATAAGGCATGATAGAGCTATCCACATATTCCCACCCCACCTAACATCCTGAAACTCCTAGACTCACTACTACCGCAAAACCATACCCAAAAAAAAGTGAGGATTTTCGTTTCAAAAAATTTTACCTGCGACTTATTGCCTATTTCAACATCTATTTAGTTAAGAATAAATCATACCAAACTAAATCTTCTTGAACTCCAAGCTCTTGATTTGGTCTTTGGTATGCTTAAGGTGCTCTTGAAGAGTCATCATTTTCTCATACAGGTCCTTTATTTTTAGCCTCTTCTCTTCTTCTGACAGCGCCGACATTTCTTTCGCTGCAACAGCAAGCTTTTCCAGCGACAGCGCTTCTTCTTTAGGCTTGGCCTTGGCCTTGCTCGGTTCTATAAGAAAACTATCAATAATCTGTTCTTCCTTCCAAATTTTCTCAGTCACTGGCTCAGGTTTATCCGGAGCTGCGACATCAGACGCCTTTTCGTTGACTGGCTCATTTTGTTTCTGGATCTTTTTTTTGATGGTTCCATAAAACCTGTTTTTCACGGCATCAGCAGGTCTGCCTTTTAAACAAGCGGTTATCTTTTTCCAGTTTCCACCGTAGTTTTTATACAATTTTAATATAAGCTCGTCTTCCTCTGGCGTCCACCTAGTTTTAATTACGTTCGGGTCATGCTTATTTGCCCATCTTCGCTGGACTGCCTGAGCATTTTTATCGGGAAAATAGTTACTGATAATGTCCCAGCGCTTCTTGTATTTTTTTGTAAGTTGGCTTAGTAGTTCATCCTCTTCTGGAGTCCAGACCGTTTTTCCTCTGCGAGACTGCGAGCACTGGGTGGAGAGTTCGACATCTCTTACTTCATTATATATGGGCTCAGGCGAGAGAGCCAAAGGGTTCAGTTGAAAACTGCAGCTTATCGTTTCATTTGGACAATCATTAAAAGGCAATAAATTAAATTATTTTTTGGATAAAAAATTTTTGGGAAATGTTTAAGGCTCAAACAATCAAATTCTTCTAAATCAGAAGGGACAGAAAAGTCAAGGTTGGGCAGTCCCATATCCCAGTGATCACTTGCACGCTCCAAAGCACTATTCCATGACATTGGCTTATTTTAATATATAATTGGTTCCAAGTCAAAAAGAAATGGCTTTCCTCAGGCATAAAATTTAAATCGAAAAGACGCACAAAGAGAATTAGCGAATAAATTTAAATTCTGGTTAACATATTTTAAGAATATCGATGGTGAAATTTGGAAAATGTCGTCAGCGGCTGAGCAATTAAGCAATAATGTTGAATTTAATATTAAGGAATAATATATATTGAGTGTAAAGTCCGATTAGTCACCTCAATAACAGTTATCTATGGATATCTGGCCATGGTTGTTGAAGCTAGGGCTTAGCACAACCATTTTAGGACCTTGAAAACAAGGGGTCTAGGCACTCTGATTGGCGCAATAACAAATGGAAGTTATTCGAAGTTTTTTTGGCAGTTGCCCAAAGCCAGTGGTGCCCGAAATGGAGAAGGGCGATGTACCTGCTCAAGCTACTATAGTTGTTTGTATCTACCGAGTATTTTTTCAGAGATGGTCTAGAAAAATGGAGGCAGATTAGACGAGCAAGACAGTCCCTCGAGCTAAGGCTCCTGATCGGAGGAGAGATGATGGATAGGGTTGAGTAATGAAATAGATGAAAAGACTGAATAGGAAATAGCGTTGTATCAAAGGTCTTTGACGCAAAAAGAAATGTCGCTACCGAGAAACCAAGAGTTCTAGTATGGTCTCTGAGTTTTCAGACGTGGAAGCCACCAATTCGCTCATGCATCAGTCAGCTTCTCCAAAGCCGAACAGAAGGCTACATGTGGAAAACATGAGCTTAGCATCCAACACTATTGAAAATTAAGCTTAAGATTAAATGATTTAAGATCTTCCAGATTTGATGCCTCTGCACGCTTGCAACTGCCGGACCCTTGCTCGCTAGGGGTAGCATCGGTTGCCCAAACAGTCTTTTCCCAGAACTAAGTGCTTGTACTATGTCCCTGAGTTTCGATGGGCTAGAAGACCATTCTGTGCTGAATGTTGTGCAGGTGTATAGAGGCGAATACTAGCCTGATGTCTCCTACCGGTCGCCTTGAGGAAGGGTGACATCCAGGAAAAAAGAATCACAGTTCTCTGGATGCAAATTAAGGAATAAGACAAAATAAAACTGGTGTCTAGAGATTTTGAGAAAGGCTAGCTTTATTAAAAGTATCTTCTTCTATCAGTATTAAATGAAAAGACGAGAAATACATGAAGAAAAAATGAGTGAATGCAGGAGCGCAGGTATATGCTTTACTTTAATTTATATTTTCCAAATAATTATTCCTAGGCTATTTTTTGCTGTTTTCTCCAATAAGCTGCTTAAAAATAAAATAATATTCGCCATCCTTTTGGGAGAGCTCCTCAGAAGGATATAATGGGGAAAATTTAAATAAAATGTTATAAGAGGAGAAAGTTGCTTAATTTGTAATTAAAAGATCATATTTTGCATAGAAGCTAATATTTTCCATTAAAACTTCCATCAATCTGCTCTGTAATGGAGGCTTCGAATATGTTAGAATATTCACACAATGCTTCGGAACTAATGACCACCTGTAATGAGAAACCATACGGCATATACAGTCTATTTGAGCTTGTGTATAAGTATCATACAAATGCAAAAACGCTATCAAAGCGACTGAAAATGACTTGGGATTGTTCTTCTGATTGGTAAGCAGCGGTACAATTTTTTGATAATAAAGACGATGGAATTTTTTCCCGTTTTCTGGGATTTTTGTCAACAAATGTATAAGCTTTACGAGACTATCGTCATTTAGCTCCTCAAATCTCTCATGCAGCACTGGATAAAACTTCTCGGCTGAGTTTAAATGTTCTGTAAGGGAAATTGTGTTTGCGATATCAGCAATAGCATTTATATCCCACTTTTCCTTATTCTTGAATACATCTTTGCAAATTAACTGAAAAAGGCTTTGAATAAGTACTTTTTCATGCCTTGAGAGCTCTTTAAACCTGTCTGCCACATCTTGAAATCTTTGCTGCTTGATCATATTCTCAAAAGTTTCAATAATATTGGAGGTGCTAGGGTTATATATACTAAATCACTTGAAAGACGATGATAAGCAAAAAGCAGCCCTATTTGCTCTCTTCAAAATCATCATTTTCTTTGATTATTATTTCATATTCTATCTACTTTATATTACTTAAAACTTCTTCTTTTGATCTCTGAATTGAATCAATCAGTTTTACGTCCAGCTTATTATTGCCCCTAGTTTTCAAAGAGTCAAAAGCGTCAGCAATTGTTCTCCGCAAGTCATCTATAGGCTTGTTTTGCTGCTTTAGAATTTCGCATGCTCTTTGGTAGCACATCAGAGGTTCACTGTGGTCAAGTTTCTGGGCATGAGTTCCTGATCCGTCTAAATAAAACTTTTTGACGTACTCATGGCCGATATTCATTAATAAATAAGAGTCGTCTAGCTTCAGCTCAAAAGCTTCTTTTAAGCACTGTCTGAACTGGACATAACGTCCTGGAGGGAATTCACTCCTTTTGAGGCATAATAAAGCTAAAGCAGCCCATGTATAAGCGTTTTTATCATTCATCATATTTGCTTGGGTTAAGGCGTCTTCAGCTTCATTTAGTTCTCCTAGGTGAAGACAGGCAAGACCTAGACCTTCCCAAGATAAAGCGGTGGCTGTCTCTTCACAGCATCTGGAGAACACAATTTTAGCGTCACTCCATGCCCTTCGCTTTATATAAATTTGTCCAAGTCTTAATAAAATAAGGGATTCTCCATATGCATTTGCTTTAATGAATGCCTTTGGAGCTTTTGAGGAATATCTGATTGCTTTTAGGTAGCTTTCTTCAGCGTCAAAGGCAGAATTCAAATAGAAAAGGGCATGCCCACGCAAGATCCAGCCTTGCTCGTGTCTTGGCTCGAATTGGAGCAGCTGTGAAAGAACTTCTGAGCATTCTTGGTACTCTCCTTTCCAAAAGAGGATTTGGGCATTGCAGAAGGTAAACCTTGCTATTGAGCTTTCTTTGTCAGTGATTTCTTCTAATGCTCTACTTGCAAGCTCAATTAGTTTTTCTTTTAGACAGTAGTCGACGAGGACATAATACATATCGTCAACTTGGGCAACAGTCAAAGTTCTTACTTCCCCTCCGTGAGAGAGAGCATAAAACTTTGGAATATCCCAATTTTTTGACCAAAACCCAGCAAAAAAAAATTATGAAACATATTTGATATATAAGCGAAAATTAATATGATGATGTCTCTAGCTAATTCAAACAGCTTGCTAAATTCTAAAAATCAAATTTTTTTTGCTTTCCATTTTTGGATAAGTTTTTTTTTTAAAAGAAATAACCCCCTATGCTACAAAATTTTTTTGTTCTTAGTATACTCGCCTGGGGCTGTTTCTACCCTAAAGCTAGTGCCTTCTAAGCTTGGGTTTACACCTGACTTGCTTCCTTTTTTGGGGAGAAGACCTAGATGTCTCATGCAAAGCCTCTTTGCAATTGCTGAGTATTTCTTTTCAAGACCTGGCTTATCAGAGAGTTTATACATAAGAGAAGTAATGAGGTTAGCAATGACATGGTAAAAATCTTTATCTAATGCTCCATGCAGTAATAAAGCAGCTTCATGGAACCTTCTCCTTTGAAGATACAAGGCTCCAAGCAGTATTATATGGTCAATAGATGCATCATTTCCTGATATTGAAATTACTTCTCTCAGCGCTTCTTCTCCTCTTGCAATATCTCCATTCCTCAGACAAAACCTTGAATAGTCCATCCAAATCGAAATATTCCTCTGATCCCTGCATGCTCTTTCTTTATGATAAGTGCTGGCTCTCTCAATCAGCCTATTAATTTCGCTTTCAAAGGCAAGTCTGTTTAGCCTTTCATCTGTAGTCTCATGCATAGTGGTTGCTAAAAGTGTCTCTTTTTCTCTTGCTACGAGTTCTCTAGGAATCACAATATCTTCATGCAGCTGGTTTTTATTTTCGCTAATCACCTCATCTACAGTTAATTGCATTTGGTCAGTCAAATATGCATATAATTCAGAGAAAAACCTGTCTTTATCAGTAAAACTTAGCCCTTTAAGGCTCATCACTTTTTTGAATTTTTCTCTGGCGATTTTTACAATGCTTTTTTTAAGCTTGGTTTTCAGGATTTGGGCTTTTCCTGATAAGTTGAAATCGTAGAGAAAAGTTTCTTTGCGGGACTCTCGGAGCTCTTTTTGACGCGCAACTGCTAGCTTGCGCTGGTTGTTGTCACCGAGCTGGTCAGAAAACATGTGATGATATTCGGCAGCGATGGCTTTTGTGGCAAGCTTTATTTGTCGCCGGAAGTCATGGGTTGCATCTTTGGATGGGAGGAATTTGGGAACTGGCGGCTTTGGAGGGATTAGGTCTTGAGGAGCTGGGCTTGGCTCAGCAGCAGATAGAGGAGTGATTGGAGGATCTACCTTAATTCTTAAGTAAATATAAGTTGAATTTGCCTCTGTAAAGAATGGAATTTCAGCTCCTTCAGGATCTTGAAGCTTTGGACGAAGATAAAGCTCATTACTTCCGATTTCTTGGAGTCCTTTCAGGTTAATCCAAGCCCGGGCAAATGTAGGTTTTGCTTCTTCAAGAGCTGCTTTTCCTTTAGCTGGCTTCTTTTTGGTATCTTCTTCATTGACTTTTGGAAGGCGGCCAAATTCAAGCCAACAGCCTTCATCGATCTCTACGAATTCTTCTAGCTCCACAAGTTCATCATTTTCCTTGACTGCTGAAACTGGGTAGCTCTTAATATGTCTCGGATCTTCATGGTTCTCTATTTCCCAAGCCACACAAGGGCTTTTATAAATATCTTCACAAGTTCTATAAAACTTGGTTTCTTCATCTATACCATTTTCTCTATAAATAGCAATTAAAAGTACAATATCATTAAGGGAATAAGCTAGATAGAACAGAATAGTTTGTTTCATTCTTCTTCTTTTCTGCGCTTTTCTTCTTCTTTTATCTTTCTCTGCCTTTCTAATTCTTCGAGCTCTTCAGGGGTAGGCTCGTCTTGGCCTTTCTTCTTTGGAGGCTCTTTTTTTTTGGTTTTGGCTTCTTCAGCGGCCTTGATCTCTTCTTCGGTGAGTTCTCTGCGTCTGGTCTTGCCGTTTGAAATTTGGATGCCGGCTACAGTTACTTGATAAGTGTATTCGACGAGTTCTTGATCTGCAGGTTTCCAGACATCGGGAAGAGAAAAGAGTCCAAAGACTTCTACTTCGAGGTTCACCTGACTGAGAGGTTCTTTGACCTTCGCAAGCAAGGACTGGAGCTTTACTGTAGGAACAGTTGATGAAGATGCTTCCATATTAAATTATAAAATTACTTATAAGCAGAAAGTATGATGCTTAGTTAGGGCAGTTTTATTATTTCTTTGATTTTTTAGTTTTCTCGATCAAATGTAGAGGGTTTTGGCTCTAGACGAACCTCAGTTGGGCTTTTTCTCTCTGGTTTATGCAACAATGTGAAAAAAGTTCATATGCAAAGATTCATTAATATAAAAATTCATGAATTGAAATTTTAACAAGCTTGTCCTTAGCTATCTTAAGGTATCAATAAGTTCATTTAAAACCAAGCAGGTGTGTGATGAGAATTTTCCCTGTATGATTAAAGTACAGATTATTAACTAAAACTACAAAATTTCTATTTTAAAGCTTTAAAATCACAATTTCTTTATGAAAATTATCTAGATAAGCTGAAATGCGGTTGCTTTTACGTTTACTAAAATTATCCTTTAGACTTTAGGCTGATAATACGGTCCGCTATTCATAGTATATTTAAATATTATTAAATTTTGTAACAGCTGATCGCATTGTACCGATCAAAGATTTTAGATAGGATTTATATTTTTATAGCTAATAAAATTTCAATAGAAATTGTTTATAATTAAATAATAATTCTAATTTTAATTATTTGTTCTACATTATTAGGCATTGTGCACATGAAATGCCCCTAAATATTTTTTAAAAATAAGTGTTAGCACCTCAAACCTGCTGACTTCTTAACAGTAATCTATATAGCTTTATAAATATATCAAAATTTTAATATCAAGGCAAAATAGCATTGGCTCTCTATAAGCATAAGATTTCAATTGAAAATGGGCAAGTCTAATAATGAATAAAATCCTTGTGGCGATATTTTTAACCTTATCAGTCCAAGCATACACCATTCCACCCGCTAACAACCCGTCAGAAGAGCCAGTCTACGATCGTCAAACAAATGAGTTTCAAAATAATTGCAGCGTCGACCAGGACTGTCCAGTGATAAACTGCATCAGAGCTCCGTGCCCGACCTACGTATGCCGAAACGAGCACTGCATACTAAATATGCCAAAAGAAGAATGCATAATAGACCAAGACTGTCCAGTGCTCAATTGCATTAGAGCTCCTTGTCCATTTTACATATGTCGAAACAATCACTGCGAATTTCAGATGCCTCAGCAAGATTGCATAGTTGCAGGCTGCTCTGGACAGCTCTGTGTCGGTTCTCACGAAGATGGCACTTCTACATGTGAATGGAAAGACTCGTATTCCTGCTACTCAGAATTCGGAAATTGTTCGTTTATTAGAGGACAGTGCCAATGGGAGCCTACTGAGAAACTTCTGAACTGCATTCGGGACAGAAGCTAAGCTTAAATAATAGAAATTCCAAAAATTAATAGAAATCATGCATAAATGGATAAAACGTGAACCATTGAGATTTATTATGAAGTGAAAATGCGGGCTTACATTCTGGCTTCTAGACATTTCAGAATTATTTTACTTATGCCAAGAGTCCAGCATACTTTTTAATCCCTTATTTTCAAGCTTTAAAATGGCGTTTTCTCTATTCAACTCCTCTGCCTTATTGGTAAGCTTTAAAAGTAAGTCATCTTTACTGATGCCATTGCTTATCAGCTCTGACATAACTGTTTTTTCAATATTTAGTGTTTCTTGGAACTACTTTGCCATTACTTTTAGCAGTAAAAACTCGCTCATCTTGCTGATGACTCTTGAAAGGCATTCCCCATTGCAGTCTTGTGGGGAACCTGAAATTCTCTCTTTGGTGTCAGAATTATTTTGTATTATAGACACCATTTTTCTTTTAAATAAAGGCTCAGGTTTCTAACTTCCCCTCCTCCGTGAGAGAACTAAAATATTTTATTCGCTCAGGGTAAAGATTGTTTTAAAAATGTATATAAATTTTATATAATTTTTTTTTCAAAATTTGAAAAAATCCTAATTCGAAAAAAATTGGAAGGCAAATATTTATTTAATTTGTAAAATTTATTTTTTAAAATGCAAGCTGTTTAGCATTTAAAGCAATTGGCTCGAGATTTCAAATTACTAATTATCACTTATATATCAATTTTTTTTTCATAAAATTTTTTTGTTGGCTCAAGGAGGGTGGTTTTTGGCAAAAAAAAGGAATTTAATAGTTTTCGCTAACTGAGGGAGCTATTAAGTAAAAGATACAGAAAGAGGAGTTGTCTGGATCAAGGGGTCGTTGATATTTGTAATTTGTTTAGTTTTCGCGGACGAGGGCTCTGATCGAGCATCACCGTCTGATTTAAGGTCTTTGTCTTCTGTGTAGACATCGTCTCCTTCTAGATAAGCACTTCTGCTGGGTTGCTTGTAAGGCTCTCTATCAGATTCAATCACATCAGCTATCATCCTCAACTTATTTTCTTTGTTTCTTTTTGCCTCAGCGTTATATAAGTGATAGGGGTGCAGGTCTAATGATAGTGCCTTTTTGATAGTGTGCATTTCGCCGAATTACTTTTGCTCGAAAAGTTGTTGAAACTTTTTGATAGTGAGTGACCGAAAAACACCGTTAAATTTCGGCCAAATGTATTTTTCGATGAAAATGTACACTGTAAAAATCCACTGTTCAATGGCATGGAGCCAAGTGATAAACACTATTCATAATTTTGTTAGAAAATTAATGATCAGAAAAAATAAATTAAACTGCATTACAGCGTTATTGTAAATTCGAACCAATTCTAAGACCTTAATCATCTTCCTGCGATTTTTCAGAAGTACTAGCATGATTTCACTAACTCCCCCCTCTGTAAGCGAAAAAAAAATTCTTGTTCGCTACTGGAGGGGGGTTAATAATTTTTTAATATATAAATTTAAATTTAAAAAAAAAAACTTTCGGAATTTAAAACAATCCTACTTCTCGAAAATTGGAAGGCAAATATTAATTTAATTTGTAAAATTCATGTTTTAAAACGCAATTTGTTTAAAATTAAACAGAATTAGCTCAAGATTTCATGATAGTAGTTATCGAGGTTACCCGATGGTGGCACTCAATGTGCCATCATCAGCGAACCTCTATATCACTTAAATATCAAAATTTTTTCCAATAAAAAATTTTTGTTCGCTCACGGAGGTGGGTTTTTGGACAAAAAATAGGGATTTTTTCCAATGGTTTTGTTCGCTTACGGAGGGGGGGAGCAAGAAAAATTAGCAAATTGATGCTTAACATGAAAATTAATATTATTACATCAATTGTCTGCAAACTGGGCTAGCTTAGGAAATATATTTTAGGAGAGTCCATGCTAGATCTCAATCAATAAATTAAATTTAAAAATCAGTCCAAACGCCCATATAAATTCAAATTCTCAATTTGTATTATATTAATTCAAGCTAAGCATTCACATCATTCGAGTGGACTGAAGCAATAGGTGTAGCAAACCACTCATCTATATACTGATACGATTTCTCTTCCTTTATATCTTGTCCACAGAATTCGCATTTTTCAGAATTTTCTGTTATCGTTACTCTTCTCTCCTTCACCTGCGGATTATTTGCCTTACAGTTCGAGCAAATCGGCGCCTTATACATCTTTGGGTTTTTGTCTGAGTCTTCATAAATGATTTGCTTTTGGATTGCTTCCACTTTCTCAATTCCTCCTTGGTTCAGCTGGTTCAAATGCGCATTATCAGCGACCAAGCTTGAGTCCCTCACAATATATCCCAGCATCCCTGAGAGCGCAACCAGTAGTGCTAAAGAAATCCTCAAAAGTCTGATAGCAAAATGGTCATTTTCTACAGTATCAGGATGACGAATGTACTGAAGATCATCTAATCCTTCCCTTATGATAAGAACAATGGCATACGACATTGAGCTATATATCACTTACAGCATCACGAAGAACAAAATCCTGGTTTTATACCTCGTAAATACAGCATAAAGGCCAAAAATTTGCAGCAGAAAATTCCAAATTGCCTGTATATCTTATACAATCTGAATGGGTTCAATCTTATCATGGATCCCAAGCTTGTAAGAAGCTACCAGCATCGCTATGATGTCACAGAGAATGATAAATGAGATTACCCACATGGTAAACTTGGCCTGGAGCGACCTCTGCAGCAGTTTTGACCCCTCGTTCATTACTTGCAAATATTTTTACGAGAAACATTTAATGACTCTTGTAAATTACGATTTAATTTACTTGCAAATGCTTAACTTGTTACCTAGTTGAGCAGGAATCCAAGCATTTAGCTTGCTCTTCAATGCTCTGAATGATCGTCCTCGAGGTAATCGAATGATTAACTGTCATGTCTCGATAATCAGGTGACACGTAGTATAGCACTTGAACTGGCTGCTTTTCAGGAGTCCACATCTCATAAGAGATTTCTGCCTCCCTCGGCTCAGGAGTCATCGCCACTGGCTGTTCTTCTTTTTCTTCAGCCTGCACAGCCTCACGCTTCAGGCCATTTTCTTCCATTTGGAGCTTTAAAAAGGCCGTCAGTGGGTCGTCAGGGCTTGTCTTCTTCTTGGCTGGATTCGCGGCCTCGGCCAAAAACTCTTTCTTGGACAGCTTGATTTTGCGCTTGAGCGTGGAGTTCCAGTGGTTCTTGATCGCATTGTCAGTTCGGCCTGGCAGCCTCTTTGCAATTTCAGCCCAACGGTTTCCCAGCTCCTTGTGTGCTTGGATTATGGCGATGTCTTCTTCTGTGGTCCATTCGTCACGCTTTATATTGGGGTTCAAGTGGTTGTGCCACCTCTCTCTGCACTGTTTGCCAATCCTCCCTGGCAGGTTGCTGGCAATTGTGCTCCAATACCTGGGCCCGTACTTTTTTACGAGCCTTACAACGATCTCGTCCTCTTCTTTGGTCCAAGGGCCTTTTACCAGATCTGGATTGAGGACCTTCTGCCACCTGTGCAAGCATTGGACGTCTGTGCGGCCATCAAAGTACCGAGCAATGGCTTTTCAATTCTTAGCGCCGTGAGTTTTCACAAGCTCGCGAAGCTTTTCATCTTCTTGAGCTGTCCAGAGTCGTTTGTTCCGAGTTAGCGACTTTTTTGAGCCTTCTTCGAAGGTGCTCTGACTATCAGAATTGTAGTCTGGGTTTTCCATCTTCATTGAAGAATAACGTATCTAAAATTCTAAACAAATAATTAGGATGGGTTAAAACGCATTGTGAAAATAAAGGAGAGTTAGGGATGGGTGCTGCTTACTTCTGTTTGATTAAAGAACAAAAAAATTTTGCTCGCTAATAAAGATGGTAATAATTTTAATAAAAAAAAAATAAAAAAATTTATTTATTTTTCAAATATAGGCATTTTTTTAATATAGTGACTTACAATATGCGGCACGGGGCTTTTTTTGGCTCAAGTTCCAGCCAAAAAAAGCCCCGTGCCACATAGTGTAAGTCACTATAGTTTAGTTCGCAAGTCAAGCAAGAGTTAATAAAGAATTATATATCAATTATTGTGAAAATAAGTAGATTATTCTGATTTATTACGTGCTGGTTAAGAGTTCTAGAACATATTTTATATAAGTCTTATGATCGTTAAGATTTAAATAATTTTTATTTTGTAAATGGCTTCTTCTTATAGAAACAGTCAAAAAACCTTTTTCAAAAGATGAATTAGCTATTCTAGCTATTCACAATTAAAATGACAAGGTGAATTATAGGCTATGGCTGGAGAAAAAATGCTAGAGTCACAAAGAGAGCCCGAAAACAGTCTGGTAGCGAGATTAGCGACCTGTTAGAGATCATGGGTAAGGTTGTGGACCCGGAAAAAGGTCGCCTAAATTGTCTGTGGGATGGCGAAGAGAAGTCCATGCTAAATCCGTAGAAAGTCGAGCAGCCGCTGGGTTTTTCACCGCTGGGTGTTTTTGTCCCACCTTCTAAATGCTATGAGGTCATTTCGATGGCTCAATCCTGGAGTAAGCTCTGCTTGACGAAGCGAAGACCCCAAAATATCCGGGATTTGGCAGACAGGTAGTGTAACCTTGAGAAATGCAAACCTGATTTCAAGGCCTAGCTGAACTGGTGGTTCAGTTCAACCAAGCATCTAATTATCTAACAAACTATTATCTAATAGCTATTCTAAATAAGCTGAAAATAAAAACCCAAAGTCAAGAGAGAAAAAAACTATTTAAAGATTTAAAATATTTTGCTTGTTATATAAAGGTAAATAAATATTTATTATATCATGAAACGGCTTATAATCTATATGAATAAATTCAAGTTGAACTAAAATTGATGATTTTAATAAACTAGAAAATAATCGTGCTAAGACACATTATAGAGGGTGTGAAGTTTTCTTCAATCTTGAGGTGAAAGTAAGTCTTTCGTGATTTTTTGTGTCTAATCTTAATTTAGAGCCCATAGATTGAGATCCTGTATTTTTAAAATTTAAATTATTTATACTTTGTAAATGGCATCATCTTATATTATCTGTCAAAATGACCTTTGTCAGATAAAAAAGCCGATGAAGAGCAAAAAGAAGCTGAAAACAAAAAACTCAAAGCCAAGAGTAAAAAACAAATATCGATACAAGTGATGGGAAATGCATTTATGATGGTCTAGAAACAAATATTGCCCTTCCAAATGGAAATATAAAGAACCAGGCTATAATCCATTATTATATCATGATACAGCTTATCAATTATATGATAAAATTCAAATACAAATAATAAATCATAAAACATTCGAAGAACAAGTGGAAGCCAAAAAATTATCTTTAAAACAGTCAAAAATGCTTATTATCAAAAGCTCTAAAGGAAAGGAAGAAAGGTTGGTGCTTAATAGCTTTCATAATAATTGCGTTAAAGATGCAATTGCAAGAGCATTACAAATTGTATAACGAGATTTTTATTAAAAATTGCAATTTATATTTTATTTTTTCCTCACTCCCCCCCCCCCCCCCCGTGAGCGAACAAAAAAATTTTTGTTCGCTCACGGAGGGGGGTTAATTTTTTTTTTTAAAAAAAAATTATATATAAATTTTATAAAAATATTTTTTTCGAAATTTAAAAAAATCCTAATTTGCAAAAATTGGGAAGCAAATATTAATTTTAATTTGCAAAATTTATGTTTTAAAACGCAATTTGTTTAAAATTAAACAGAATTAGCTCTAGATTTCATTATACTAATTATCACTTATATATCAAAAATTTTTTCCATTAAAATTTTTTCTATTAAAAAAATTTTTGTTCACTCACGGAGGGTGGGTTTTTGGTCAAAAAATGGCGATTTTTCTAATGGTTTTGTTCGCTCACGGAGGGGGGGGGGGGAGTCAGTAAATATCCGATTGCTAAAGTTTAGACTGACCTCTAACACTTTTTAAGCTTTTCGATGGCTTCTTCACATCTAGGTTTTCTCGCTTAATTTTTTATAAATTTCTCTATTCCAAATATTGCTCCCTGAAATTTTCCGTCAGAAGCCAGATTGATTGAGCTGAATTTATCAAAAGGATTCATTCTTATTTACAGCTTGGCTGAAGTCATCTTTATACATGAAGCCTTTTTCTTTTTTCTTGAGCTCGTGCTCTGAGGATATGAGTTTCTTAATACACTCTCCGCTGCATCATCTTCTCCAATCTCCACTAACTTAAGCATACTAAGGAAGCCTTTATCTCCAGAAATGAGCTTTTTTTCAGAATTTTGCATTCAAAGATTTCAATTTGAACTATCTCTGGAGCCTTTTGATTCTGTTCTTTAAGGTCTTTGAGCCTAAAGAAAGAGTCTCTTCAATTTTCTTTTAGAAGACAGGTGATTTGAGAGGTCATTTTTAGAAAGCATAATGCAAGAAAGCTGACTAATGGTAAAAGAAGTAGGTTCCTTTTGTGAGTTTTCGTAATTTTCTATTTTTTTCTAGAGCTCTTGTAATGCTTGATGGAGTTTTGGAATTTATGATTGAGCATGAAATTTTCTTTCCCTTAAAATAATGATGGAGAAAGTTGTTTGAAGAAGAGGGTCAAATTGAGAGGTTTTATTATTAATATTTTTTTCTGAAATTTGAATGAAGATTTTAGGTTTTAGTTAGTCAGTAAGATAACTCATAACTAACTTGTATTCTATTTCTGAAGCCTTTTATGTGAGATAAGACTTCCGCTCTCACAGCGGATCGGAAGTTACTCGACAGTTAGACTTTCATTCGCCTTCTGCTTCAAAGAACAGTCTTCTTCCACTACCCACCCCAGTGGGTAATTTCTATAGATAAACTTTCAGAAAACTGAATTTTCCCTTCACTAGCCAGACGTAAGAGTACTACCCTTATCAGGATCCAAGTTAAATACTTTTTAAAAACTAATTTAGATTAAATTTAAAATTTATAATAATATTACAGTTTTAGCAAATTTTTATTGTGATTCTTTGCTATTAGCAGGATATTGCCAGCGATTAGAACTCACTTCAAGCTTTATTTTAAGCATTTCCTTTTTTTTCTTTCAGCCTTTTAATTTCTCTCTTTAGCTCTTTATTTTTGAACTGAGTCTTTTGAAGATTTTCTTTAAGCTCACTCATCAATCTATCAGATTCAAGACTTTTTTCTTCAAAAACGTCTTTTATAGAGCTGAGTTCAAGTGATTAGTTGATGCTTGCTCTGGTGTCTTTGAGAAAAGCTTCCTGTAAAACTTAAGCTGCTTTCATTAAGCTTCATCTCACATTTTGAAAGACTGAATCCTTTCAGCTATGAACGCCTTTCTTCTTTTGAGATTACTTCTGGTCTCTTCAAGCAACCCAGCTTCAAGAAGTTCTAATACCCGAAGTGAGCTCTCATCTGCTGAAATAAGCTCCTTTAGAAGGGTTCTGCTTTGGAGAAGCTCATCTCTGGTTCTGTTAATAGCTCTCTGTTTTTCTCCTTCAATTTCTCTTATTTTTGTAAATCATGCATTTTCAGTTTTTTTATGAAGAGATGCATTAGTGGAAAAGAAAAAAATGGCTTGGAGAGCGTCAAGATTGAGAGATGATTGAGAGTAAAGGCTTGTGGGTCAAAATGGGAGAGGTTTCATAATTATAGATTTTTTCTTCAAGTGTCTTGGTGAGCTGTTGCATGTTTTTCAAATCTTGGATTAGAATAATTTACTTTAACATGTCATTTTCTGCCTCCAGATCTTCAGAGCTTTTATATTTTTCTTGGAATTGATGCTTGAATTTGAAATTGCAATTTCTTGGCTTCTGGTTTTTTCTTCTTGAGCTTTGATGATTTCTCTTTGGCTTCAAGCTCAGATTCTATGGAGCTTACTTCTAAGCTTGCAAGTCTTTTGAGGTTTGTTTTTTCTTTAAGTTGGTGATGCTAGATGTGAGAGCAAAAAGGCTGTGTAGAGCTTTCTTCTGGGATTTCGTCTTCAATTGTGAGTTCTGAGAATTCTTCGTCGAATGCTTGAAAATTCATGCAACTGAACATTGAAAAAAAAATTAACGACTTTTTAGCCCCCGAAATTGTCCTGCACAAATTGGGGACGACTAAGCTTATATAAAGGAAATAAAATTAAAATGGGGAACACAAATTTTAATTTAATAATTTTAATTAATTTCTTGAATGAAATCCAGCCTCATTGCAAAAAAACTAAATTAAGTTATTTAAAATATATCCTGAATAACTGCCTCTTTATTACAAATTTATTAATAGCAATACATAAACTCTCTGCTTGTCTTTAATTTATCCTAATATTGTTTATTTAAATCATTTATATCATACTTATTTTTTCTTTGCAATGATTTCTTCATAATTTCTTGCGTTTCTCTTCAAAATGTCTTCCACTGGCCCCAGCAATCTCTTAAACGAGTGCCTATCCAGACTGACACACTTCAAGCGAGAGGTCGCAATAACATTTGCAGCTCTTGGTTCATTCTTAATAAGAGCAAGTTCTCCAAAGTAATCTCCAGCTGAATATCTTAGCACCTCTTCTGGAGGATGTCCTTGATGAATTGTTTTAGTAGCAACAGCAGTACCTTCTTCAATAATGAAAAACTCGTTTCCTTCTTCCCCTTCTCTGATTACATACTCCCCATCATTAAATACAACATTAGCAAAAGCATCTGAGAGTTGAGATCTCTCATATGGGTCCATGCTTTCTAAAAGTTTTACTTTTGACAAGAACTGGTCATATCTTTCTCTTTTTCTGATTGCTGAGCCTTTTACGATGTGGTTAAAGCATTCTCTATCTAAAGACCATAAAGCACAGTCAGACGAAGCTGTAATGGTAGCCGCCCTTGGCGCATTATAAAGCATAGCTAGTTCTCCAAAAGCTTCCCCAGGGTTATAGTCCTTTAAATACTTGTTTTGCCCATTAATGACTTTAAAGCACTGCAAAGTCCCTGAATCCACCACAAATAGCTCAGCACCATCATCGCCTTGTCTGATAACAGTCTGTCCTCTCCCAATAATCCTCTCTTCCATGGCATTAATCACGATTTCTTTCTCATGTTCATCAAGAGCGCTAAACATGAACGCCTTGCTGAGCCTTTCTGCAATTCTTTCCTTTTGGTCTTGACTTTTGGGGATAACTCTGGGGCGGAAGTCTTCTTTTTTGTTCCAGTCCCCATAAGCTTCAGCAGAAACAGCAGCCCGATGAGATTTTTTCTCTCGCTTAGCTTGAAGGTCTTCCTCTTCAAATTCTCCTTCAGATTCGTCGCTCTGTTCTTCTTCTGAGCCAGCGTTTTTATTTGCCTTGAGCCTTGCGACCTCTTGTCTAAGGATCCTCAGCTCTTCTTTTTCAGATGGCCGATCTTGGACATTGAGCCGTTGCTTCATCCAGTCGACCATAAAAGGAATGGGGTCATCAGGCTTGGATATAAGAAGGGCTGAGACCATGTCTTGGAGAACAGGATTGAGCACGTTTTGAATGTAATCTTTATGTACTCCACTCATATTTATGAAAATCACATATAACTGCAGTCATTAATAAAGATATTAGCAAGTGGAAATGGAATTTTTCAAAATTCAAAACTCTTAGTCCCCTCTATGAGCGAACAAAGGAAAAAATCCCCCTCCATATATGAACAAAATATTTTTTTGAAAAAAAAAATTGATATATAAGTGATAATTATTATAATAAAATCTCTCTTGCTATTTCTGTTTAATTTTAAAGGTCTTGCATTTTAAAGCATAGATTTTAAAATTTAAATTAATATTTGCTTTCAATTTTTACTAATTGGGATTTTGGGATAAAAAAAAATTCAATATATTTTAAAAAAACAAAAATTAACCCCTCTCCGTTAGCGAACAAAATTTTTTATTCGCGTACGGATGGGGGAGTTAAAATCTTTTTTTTCTGTTTATATTTTCTAAATGGCGTCATCTCAATTCAATGAGAGATTCAAGAATAGATCACAAGTATTGGGAAAGTATGGGGAAATGCAAATTTCGCCGTCAAGCAGCATATTGAAATCTCCTATCCAGCAGTCGCCGATTTTTAGTTCAGCATCGAAACAGGCCTTGCACATACCTTTTTACTAAAACTTGCGTAATTTTTTTCTAAAATAAGAAAAAATTTAAATTTAATTATAAAAATATACCTTAAACGGTGGGTCAGGATCATATGCAGATCTTTCAAAGCCTTGTGCTGTAAAATCGCAATTAGCAATTCCATGCGATTCAGATGCTTTCGGCCCCTCCTATGCTGAGAGTCCAATGGAGGTTTCAAGGAGAGCTATTAATTTAACTCCCTTAAGAAGTAAAATAGTTCAGGTTTCATATAAGGAACTAATTAAACAAGGAAAAACAGGGACTTTTACCCCATATACTTTAAAAGACTATACAAATATAAAACCGGAGGGATATTATATGCTTGGAAGCTTAGGGCCATCTACAGGTACTGAAGTTTGAAAAGCATATAAGGAAAAGGAAGAAAGAAGAAAATTGTATATAAATAGACTGCAGCCTTCTCAAAGCAAAGCAAGCCAAGACTTAAACCAAGCCCGGCAGTCGAAATCTGTGCTAAGGTCTTCTTTAAAGATACTACTGGAATAATTATATTAGAGCTATAATTTAATTTTTGAAAAGTGAACTTGTTTTAAATTTACATTTTTAATATAGTCTTTGAGTTTGTTATAATAATTTTTTCTGAAAGGGAGCATAAAATGGACAATTATTCGGTGCAGTATAAATCAATAGCAATTTCATGCACTATTTAATTTAAAACGACATAATTCCTGAATGAAAAGTAGAAAAAATCCTTATCTCCTTTTAGTATAATCAATTATAGGAAAAATTAAATCCAAAGAAAAAGACATAATTCTAATAAAATCTTGGATTTATTATTCAAAGTTCTTGATTGACTAAATTTAGAAGTCAGGATGTGTATTGCATATTGCAGCACAATGAGGAGATTTTTGTTATTTTGGCTTTTTTATGAAAAGAAAATTTAGATCGGCAAATGCAAAGTTATAAATAAAGCAATAAAAGGTCATTTTTATATAATTGAGGCATTCGATAATCATCTTATAAAGTGGTATTTATATTTTTTCAAAATACATAAATCTGTCGCCGGTGTACGTTTTAGATATTCTTTGGAGATAAGTAAATTAAAATATTTTAGGAAAGAGGATCTTGGGTGATTACTTTAAGTTTGTTGTAGCCTAATTTAGTTTCTTAATGTACCTAAATTTAAAATGCTCAATTATTTTAGTTCGAACTCTTTAACTCTCTATTTATAAAAAGCTGAAGCAAGTTTTGCACAAGCAAATAGCATCGCTATAGTTATATTCTTAATCGCTTGCAAGTTAAAGTCATTAAACTCCTATAAGTTCTGTAAACTCTACAGAGTGGCTGAGAAGACCAATAGTGACTTGCACTATCTGCGCTCATAAGGGCACCCATTTTAGCCCATCCAAATCACAGCAGAAACTGGGAATTTGGATGGCTGCTCCAGAAGATTCAATTGAATTTGATGCACAGCTGACATTTGTACCTTTGGAAAACAAGTCGTTTGAGGGTTCATAATTATAAACGATAATTTTTAGATACGCCTTTCCTAATCTCCTAAATATTAATTACTCAGAGATGCTGCAAAGCATCTCAGAATAGCCCACACTTGCAAGAGTATGAAGTTGACCTTTGCCAGATAAGAGCATCTTAATCTTGATGCAAATTATATGGGCATATGTTTCCTTTACCAAGTGAGAATTCCCTGCGGGACGGGCTGATTGGAAGATCGCCGCAGCGGAAGTTGACGTCGGGAAGCACAGGCTTGCTGCCCTGAAGAAAATTTGTGTGGGCCGATTTTTGGAGTCGGCGAACCAAGGGAGATGCTGGGCGCAGAGGTTCTCTCTGCGCGGAGTTGTGGTGTTGTGGTGTTGTGGTGTTGTGGTGTTGTGGTGTTGTGGTGTTGTGGTGTTGTGGTGTTGTGGTGCTGTGGTGTTGTGGTGTTGTGGTGTTGTGGTAAAACTCATAGGGTAGGGTAAGGTAATTCTTTGTTTGTTTGTTTGTTTACCAAGTGAAAACAAAAATCACTGCATATTCAAAAGGAAACATGAATCTATTTTGTTTTATTGCCAGCTCTCCCAAGGTCTCACCTATTAAAAACTAATACTCTTGAAGAGTCTTCAACACCTGACGCACAAAATTTTAAGATCAAGCGAAGCATAAAGCGTTGTAAAATCAAATACGATGATAAATTAAGAATTTTAGACTACATAACTCGTCATCTACACAATACCTTTATCTCTAAGTTGTTTTGAGTAAGAAACAGTCAAGAAGCTAAAGTTTTCATGAATAGAAACAATCTTGAAAATCTCAAAGATAAAAGAGGTCATAAATTAAAAATAAGCTCTTAGCAATGCCAGAAAATAGTGCATCTGGTTCAAAGTCATGATGCACATTAACATGAGCAGAAATTGCTGATATTTTAAATAACCACAAAAACAGAGGTGGCCCAATAATAGCTAAACACAATGTGTATTATGTATTTCGAAAATTAAAAAATTAGCTATAAAAAATTCAAATATCAGCCTATTCAAAGGAGTTCTATTGAAAATACAAATAAAAAAAGCTTTTTTGCATATTTCTTGTGTTATTTGATGCCGGCGTAGACATTATTAATATTGACGAGTTTCACATTCAGGATATTAGCCGAATTTATGGCTGATCGAAAAAGACAAAGAGTGCGTTATAGCGAGTTATATTAGATGGCGCGCAATGCGCCATCACTGGGCCATGTCGGGAGAGGGCTCTCCACGAGGAATGGTTCCACGTGTGGAACCCTCTTTTTGGCTCGTGGAAAAAGAGGGTTTCACACGTGGAACCATTCCTCGTGGAGAACCCTCTCCCAACATGCCCGGTGATGGCGCATTGCGCGCCATCTAATAGAATTCGCTATAAATTAGCTAAGGTTTCAACATGAAGTCTTACTGTGATTCTCGCTGTATCGCATGTCAGAGGAATCATGGCATGGAGAGTAATTAGATCCAAAAATAACAGTAAAACCTTCAACCACTTTCTTTTCAGTTTCATAAATAATCTTGAGTCTTCAGATAGTAATATTAGAAACAAAACATAATTTTTTCTAGATAACTAAAGAGTTCATTCGCAATATGAAAATCATGAATTTTATAGCAAAATAATTCTTGGTGCAGCCGAATCACCACAATTCCCTATTGTTAAAAGAGTCATAAAAAATATTAAATCTTAGAACTTAGAACTTAGATTACTTAGAGAGTTTTTAACGTGCTTCTCTGGTTCCGTAGGGTGATTTAACAAAGCCACTACGGCTCACCCAGTAGACTTCAACTAGTGACGTCACGGGCATTTCGACGTCACCCTTTTTATCGGGGCGTTCGACCATCCTAAGCAATGACGGCCAGTTGAAGGCCAGATCTCACGGGCTGCGTTGCCTTGCTCGAAACTTGACTCCTGCGCGTTGTGCCGCCTATGGGTCTTCCTCCTCGGAAGTGTCAAGCAGAAAATCCCTATGCCCACCAAACATCCTTGGATCAGGCCAGGAGGCTGTGCACCCTCCCCGTTTGCTTACCTGATGCTGCTGGATAAGGTCTCACCGGGAAAAACTGAACCCTATAATAATAAAATGGCAAAAAAAAATATTAAATCAATATTTAGAATCAAATTGAAAGAAATTTGCTTATTCAACTAAAACTCTCAGTCGATAGAGCGAAATCGAGCTTGAATATAGAATCATATATCAAAAATATTCTTGAGAGATACGCATCTTGGGGATTAGCTAAAATCGTGCCCGTATGGGCCAGTCATCATTATTCACTATATAATCAATATAAATTTGTTTACTTCCCCCTCCGTGAGTGAACAAGGCCATTAGAAAAATCGCTATTTTTTGCCCAAAAACCCACCATCTGTGAGTGAACAAAATTTTTTTTAGTAGAAAAATTTTTTATGGAAAAAAAAAATTGATATATAGATGATAGTTAGTATAATGAAATCTAGATTTAATTCTGTGTTATTTTAAACGAATTGCTTTTTAAAAAACATAAATTTTATAAGTTAAATTAATATTTGCTTTCCAATTTTGCGAATTAGGATTTTTTTAAATTTTTAAAAAAATATTTTCTATAAAATTTATAAATAATTTTTTTTAAAAAAAAAAAATTAAACCCCCCTCTTTAATGAACAAAATTTTTTTGTTCACTCACGGAGGGGGAGGGAGTTAGGTTAAAATTTAAAAGGATAGTCAATCAGCGATATTGCAGATATGTTTATAAAATTTTTGATTAGATTTGGTCTTTTTCGAATTGCTCCAAGTTTGAGCTTGAAAGATAACTTTCTTCTTAAATTGCTGATTTATAGGTTTTATTTTATAATTCAGAAAGACGTAATGAAGCATCTATATTATTGGATTAAATTTGTTATAAAATTCATAATAAAAATTATGGAATCTTCTACATTTTTTTTTGACTAAATCGCAAAATACATCAGTCTCATGTATGAAAGAAACTTTTAAAATTTAAAGTCTTAATGTTTAAACTTTAATTAAGTAAATAAACTAAATTAAATTTATTAAGATTAAATATAATATAAAGAATGGCGGATATCATTAATGTTAAATTTAGAGATGAGAGCTACAATGAATTTTCGATGAATTTAAGTCGCTCCTGGAGAATGGAGAGAATTTTCGATATGGTAGCAGAGTGTTTATGTCTCGACAGGAGGATGATAATGCTTGTGTATGAATCTTCATATTATGATTACGACAGGTGCCATAATAAAAGTGTTTCTGAAATGGCATCATTAATGGTCAGAACATTTTAGTACTTAGAGCAATAAATCGATGCTAACTCATATATAAAAATTAGCTCAGCAGACTTAAGTTTAAATGCTAAATGATATACATCATTTAGTTTTGTAACTTTTAACCATTTTCTTTATGATTTATTTCTTTCTATAAAAATAACTTTTATTAACCCATGATTATAAAGAAAACGTTTGAAATATTTGGCAAAACAACTTAGCTGTTCTATTAAGTTGAATAAATTGACGCGCGCAAGCACTATCTTTACTTAGCAGCATGCCGAGTCTTAGCAAAAGCTATAATGAGATATAATTTGGTTGGGAAAGTAGAAAATCACTAATAAGACTGAATTTAATTTTATGGGATAAATGGCAAGAATTTTCAGGATGTTTTAAGATTTTATCATTAAGCTATAGTTTAAAATGCCAATTTACTGATTTATGGTTTCAGAATAAGTTGAGGCAGACATTCTTTGAAAGTTTATTTATCGTTGCGAATGCAAATTTACATAGGAAGTGTTACCCAAAATTCTTAAATGAATTATCTATACTATAAATCCACAAATATATAATATAACTCTAATTTTGTTATTGGTTTAATAATATAGGAAGCCATATAGTCTATTAAAATATTGTGCTTACTTCCCTTTTAATGATTAAATTCTTATTTATTCGTATGGGGTTTTGTACAAAATTTCAAATAGTGATTGTTACATAAATGATCTAAATTTGCTTGCCTTTAGCTAAAATGACAAAAATGCAAATTATTGGCTTTTACCCCAATAAGCAAATTTCGATCTATTCACATAACTCACTATTTAAAAAATTTGTGAAAGCCCCAAGAATAAAGCAAGAAATTTCTTATTGCTTGAGCAGAGTTAATTAATCAAGATAAATAAAAAATTGGCTGAAGCTAAGCGATGACCTCAAATTTATATCTGATGCAAACTCTTTTGATATTTTCAGTCTGCAACTTTAAGTATGTATTAATATCTGAGGCAAGCTATTTTTATATATGCATTTTGCATCTTTAAGTGCCTATTAATATCTGAGGCAAATTCTTTTCATATTTGCAGTCTGTGCCTTGACAGTTCGTTATTTTCTTTGCAATAGGAGCTCCGTGCTAATTATGATAAGTTCTATACACCGGGCTATTCATTATTATAATATTTTGAGACTATATTTTTAATTTGCTATCTAATCTAATAAACTTGGAATACTCATTCAGGCTAAGCAGTTTAAATTAAAAAATATTTTATTTATATATTATTTCATGTTTAGGGTTTAATTTTTTAACAATTATAACTTTAAATTTAATGAGAAACAGAAAACCTTCATAGCAATAATATTTTTACCTCTCAAAACTCAGCATATTTCTTATATGGCTGCTTAACATTAATCAATTATGGGAAAAGCGTGCTCAAAAGACCAAGATTCATCCCCCAGAACTTCATCCAGATTCTCCACATCAGGCCAAAACGAAAACGTAAGAGAAAATGGTCTTTCACAGTGACGAAGCACCAGTTTTGGCTCGAAAGGGAGAAATGACAGTGCGAATTCTTGTCGGACATCAATAGACTCCACTTCAGCTGGAATATCAAGAAATAAGGTGCTGATCGCTGCTTACATGGGAAACCCTGACGCTGTCCTTGAGTTTATTAACTCTGGATTTCCTATTGACCATACTCTAAACGAATCAGGATGGACTCTTTTACATGTTGCAGCACAAACAGGCGACTTGGCCCTTTTGCAGCTTATTCTTGACCTGGGTGCTTCAATAGATGTAAGAGAAGAAAGCGAGGACTGAACGCCTTTGATGGTAGCTGCTCTGAATGGGAAGCTGGAAGCTGTCAAAGCTTTGATTGCCAGAGGAGCGGATCCGAAATTGATAAATAAATCCAACAAAAGAGCACTAGATTTAGCGCTCCAGTACAACTGTTCCAATGTATATCAGTACTTAAAATCATTCTCATAATTTTTCCTATTTATAATAATAGGAGTTTTATCTTATTATGTAATTTATCTGTTTAATATAACCAATTTATATAAAAATCATGCAAAGCCGCATATCCAATCATTGAGACATCAGAATTATGAGTATAAACAGTTGTTCGACTTATGCCCAAACGCACAACAGCGGAAGCATCTGATATCTTTTGTTTTCGAATCATCAGGGGACGGACACTGAACTGGCAAGTGTCCAAAACAATTGCATCGGAAACAGTACTCAAAAAACTGGGAATAGCTCACCACTGCTGCATTAGGATGAAATTTGTAATAAGCTTCCTCTAGAAACGCCTCGTCTACACTTTCAATATGCGCTTTTGGACAAGTCTCCCCTAAGGTGCATTTTCCAGTTTCTATAAACGGAATACACAGTTCTTTTTTCGCATGCTTGTATTTGCACTTTTTTCCATTTTCACAGAAGCCCATGTTATATCATGTGCATTCCTTTTGTTCTCTCTTATCAGAACTGTGCTTGAATTTGCAGGTTGGGATGTTGCAGGCACCTTCAGACATAAATTTTCTGCACTCAGGGATCTTGTCTTCAATTATTTCGTGGAGAAAAGGACAGAGTGAGCCTTTAGAGCATGTATTGCTCATGAGAAGATACCTGCAAACTACTTCACGGATCGGGAATGTGTGCTTCAGAGGGCAAGATGATCCAGCTTCGCAGTTTCCTGAGAAAAACATTTTGCAGATCCTTTGGTCCCAGTTATCGGTGCCATCCAGAGCTGTTCGAATTCTTTGCACTTGTCTTGCCATTTATATTGAGATTATAGATGTGAAAATTTTAATAGCAAAATGTCAAGTTTGAAGCCAATGACAGAGCCAGAAAAAGATGAGCATGGGAGCAGGATAATTACGGTACGGTTTATTAAAAGCCTGTGTGAGCAGCAAGGGTTTTTTGATACCCCCAGATTAAATAAAAGACTTTTTTTGCATTTTCAGGGGTTTGTTGATATTCGAAACTTAGATGAGTACACCAATTTAAGAGCTTTATGGCTTGAAAATAACTGGATTCGGAAGATTGAAGGACTAAACGCTTTGGTTAACTTACGCTGCCTTTATTTACAGAATAATCAACTAGAGAAACTTGAAAATCTCGATTCGCTGACTGAGTTGGTGAATTTTAATGTCTCTTATAACAGAATTTCCAAAATTGAGGGCTTGGAAAGGCTGGTTTCACTTGAAGATTTACATATTTCGCATAATAAAATCACAAGCTCAGAAAGTCTGTATGGACTGGCCGATGTTCCGTCATTGATGACCTTAGATATTAGCAGCAATGAGCTTGAAGACAACGTGCATGTATTACCAGTGCTTGAATCTCTGCCAAATTTGGCTTGCTTGTATGTAAAAGAAATCGAGTGGATTAGGGGCATTGAAAATTATAGGAAGATTTTGATTGTAAAGTTAAAAAATTTGAATTATTTGAATGAAAGGCCTATTTCTGAAAGGGAAAGGCTGAATTCAGAGACGTGGTGGGCAAGCCAAAGCTCGAAAAGTTTAGAGGAATTGTGATCGAGAAAAATTGAAGATGTGACTGTAGAAGTGGCTGAAGAGGAAAAAGGAGAGGAAAATGATCATGAGCAGAGTTCTGACTCTGAAGTTAAGTTTGAGAAATTACCGATTTCAGAGCTGAGTATTGAGGAACTGGAGCAGCTGCTTGTAACCCATTTTTTTAACTTTGAAAAAGTTCATAGTATATTATCTTCAAAATTCAAGTGCTCTCCAGAATCAATAAGGCTCAAATGAAGTGCATATGAGCTTGAAATAAGAGGAAATTCTCCTGTATCATTGTAACTCGCTGTATTTGTGAAGAATTTTTTGTATTTTTTAAAAAGTTTATTCAAATAAGATTCTGTATTTAGTAATGCATATATAAAAATTAAAATAATATAAAAATATTATAAAATAAGCACAGCGAAGTAATTATTTTTTGCATTATGAATCCTTTTTGAAGGCTTATTATAATAATTTATAAACTTATAATCAATTTGGAGGGCATAATAATTATAAAATGAAGCCAAGCACTCCATATTCTGCCTTTAAAAAATTTTACAGGCCCTCAAAATCCAATAGTGGAAACAATCAAAAAGGAGATGGAAGCTTACTCCCGCTCCTAACGAAAAAAAAAATTTTAAAAAATTGAATTAATCTCCATCCATAAGTGAAAAAATTCATTGCTCGCATTTGGAGGGTTGTTAGCAAAATTAATTAAAAGACGAGCAGACGCAAGTAAAGAGTTGAATCCCACAAATATCAAACTTAATGATTCTCTTCCCTCCTTATTGCTAAAACCAAAATCATCAGAAGATATGCCCCCAGAACAATTTAATGCCACTCCTCAGAAGAAGCCTCAGCTTAAGCAGCTCCCTTCCCTCTTAGTTAGTCCAAGCCGGAAATCAGAGATAAAGCTCGACATTGATAAAGCCAACCAGACGATATTTAGCAATACCAATTTCCTCCCATCTCAGCGGGAGATAATTGAGTCAGCTTTAAAAGGAAACGACATCTTTGTATGCTTGCCTACAGGTGCAGGGAAATCTCTTACTTTTCAGCTGCCCGCAGTCGTATCAGAAGGAATTACCGTTGTAGTAATGCCGCTTATATCTTTAATTCATGACCAAAGTGTCCATCTCCAGAAGCTTGGCATAAACTCGAGAGTATTCAACTCAATGCAGTCCCTTGCTGAGCAGGACAGGATTTTTTGAGAAATTGAAGAAGATGAAAGCATTAAATTGCTGTTTGTGACTCCTGAAAAAATATCTCAAAGTGACAGGATTAATAATTTATTTGCGGATCTTTATAGGAGAAAGAGACTAGTAAGGTTTGCAATTGATGAAGCGCATTGTATAAGTAAATGGGGAAGAGATTTCAGGGCTGATTATTTGAAGCTGGGATGTCTGAGAAGTGAATATCCGAATGTACCGATTATGACTCTGACTGCTTCTGCGACAGAAATGATTAGAAAAGATATAATTACCTTGCTTGGAATGAAAAATCCTCAGCTTTTCCTTAGCAGCTTTAATCGGCACAACCTATTTTACGGAGTTTTCAAAAAAGGAACAAATGTTAATGAAGAAATCGCACATTTTATTAAAGAAAACCACCCTAATTCTTCTGGCTTGATTTATTGTTTATCTAAAGAAGAATGCTCTCATTTAGCTAAAGTACTCAAAAGGACGTACAAATTTAAAGTTGAAGCTTACCACTCAGATATTGACGCTTCCCAAAAAACTGAGATCCACGAAAAATGGAAAAGAGGGGATCTGCAGATTATTGTTGCAACCGTCGCATTTGGGATGGGAATTGACAAGGCAGATGTCAGATTTGTCATTCATTGCTCCTTTCCGAAGTCACTGGACTCTTATTATCAAGAAACAGGGAGAGCAGGAAGAGACGGGAATCCAGCTGATTGCATTCTTTATTATGCGGCTAATGATAAAAGTAGGCATGGATTTCTCATTGGATCTAACTTTCAAGGAAGCACTCAAAAAGATTATAATGAGCTTTCAAAGATGATTGATTATTGCGAAAATCGGCTTGCCTGCAGAAGAACTCTGTTGCTTGGCTACTTTGGGGAAGATTTCCAAGCAGAAAATTGCAATAATATGTGCGATAATTGTAAGGCAAAAAGATTTGGCGAAGAAAAAGACTTCACAGAAGAAGCAAAGAAAATTATTGAAGTACTAGAAGGACCAAGAAATGGGATAAACACACTTATACAACTTACAAACTTTCTGCTTGGGAAAAAAGAAAAAACGAATAATCATAGCTTGATGGAACATTTTGGGCTGCTGCAGAAGCAAAACCCTGATACCATTTCTAAAATTCTAAAGAAAATGCTTTTAGAAGGAGTTCTCCAAGAAAAAGCCGTCTCATCTGCATATACTGGGACTTTTGCTTATATTGAAACCGGGTCTAATGTGCTTAAATTAAGGAGAAATCAAATTAAAATAGCAATTTCTGTAGAAATCAAAGGTTTAGAATTAGCCAAAAAGCTGAAAAATGATGTAAAAATTGAAAATAAAACTGAGGAAATCAAAATACCAGTAAATAATGAAGAAGATGAAGAAAGCAGAAAATATGGGAAATGTCAGCAAAAAGAAACCTTTGAAGAAATTAAAAGCAGACTTACTATGACTTTGAAGAGACTTTCAAAGCAGCAAGGAGTCGGTCCAGATGAAATTATTTCTGAGCAAAGCTTAGATCGGCTATGCAGAGATCTGCCAGAAAACTGCGGAAACTATCCAGCGGAAATTAGTCAAGAAATCAAGCATTTCAAAAAAATAAATGGGATTGAGCAACGATATGAGTTTGAAATAGACCTAGAAGCTGTCGATTTCGAATCAGTTGAATTAAAGAGGAAACCAGCTATAGATGATTCAGGAATAAAGAGAATCAAGCCTAATTGTTAATAATTTATTTTTGAATAGTCATAATAATTGATTTTTAGATAATGTTTTTGACTGTTTATTATGGATTAAAGAGACCTTTTTTAATCAAAAACCTTGAAAGACCTATTCTAAAGCTCTCTGGCAAAAACTCAAGACTCCATCCAGTTAGATCATGGCCTGGCGCTCCATATGATAATTTTCTTGTGCCTAAATCCCTAAGTGCCCCTTCAGCTACTTTATCAGGAAGAGGACAAAAGAAGCCAATTTTCTCATTAACATTCATATTAGTCTTGACTCTCCCAGGACATACTGTTAATACATCTGCAATATCTTTATACTCATGTGCCATAGCCATTGAAAATCCATAGTTATAGCATTTCGTGGCGTTATAAACAGTTGCTCCACACAAAGGATACTTGCCCAAAATGCTGGAGACGTTTATAACTGCACTCCTAGTTCCTCTGTGAGCGAATTGGTTTAGAAGAATGTTCGTGAAATAGGCCATTGGATAACAGTTTACTCCATTTAATCTGTTGATTTCTTCAGGAGCCATAGCTCCAATTGTTTTTCTGACAATCTGTCCAACGTTATTTACCAAAATAGAGATGTCATATTGCTGAAGCTGGCTTTGGATTTCTCTATATTTTCTAGATTTTCATGGATTTCTTCTAAATTTACAGTCATAGTCACTACTTTTACATTAAATTCGTGCTCGATTTCTGCTTGGACTGTTCTGAGCTTTTCTGAATTTCTCCCTACAAGGATTACGTTAAGTCCTTGTGCTGCAATTGCTCGGCTAAAGGCTTTTCCGATTCCATCACTTGCACCTGTAATTAGAGCATAGCTGCCACTTCCATAATTCTTTTTGAGATCTATAGGCTCTTTATAGTTCCACTTATAAGCATAGTAAATTGGGTCATATGAAAATGCTGCAAGAGTTCCTGCGCCTAAATATAGCAAAAATCTTTTCATATTAAATTCCTACATTATGAATTTTTAAAAAAAATTGATAAGGCAACCTTAACCTTATTAAATCAGCATTGTTCCACATCATTATGATAATCAATTATTTGAGTAATTCAATTTCACTCAATTCATGCTAATATTGATCTCTTTCCCTAAGTTTTCCGCTATTCTTTTGCTTTCAATGTTTGGTTTGTATATGATACAATATCCTGGAGCACTTCACTTGTAAAATCAAATTGAATATTTCAGTGATTGAATAATTATCTGGAACTCTTATATTTTGGCTTCTTAGTTTCTTCAAAATATTCAGGCTAAACTTCCTTCCAGCCTTAAAATCCACTATCTGTTGGCTGCATGCAGCCCATTTTAATGAGATATGCATCCATTTTAATTATATACCTATGAGGCTACTATACGCCCATTACGCTAATGTAACATATAAAAAATTTACTAATAAAAAATGCACACAACATGGTGCAAATCGACCTCAGTCAGTTAATAGATTCCTCACATGCATTTCTATTAGGATGCTTTGTTAACTATAATGATTTTTGAGTCGTCTGTAAATGCCTAAATCTGTTTCTACTCATTATGATGCATGTGCTAGAGATAGATCAATATTTGAGATATCAGTTACTCGGAACGGGTAAAAGTAATATTATTTTTATCTAAAATTAAGACTATCCTTCTTGCCCTCCAAGAGCTTTTAAAGAATGTTTTTCATTGCATCATTATTCATTGATCGAAAAAGGTAAAAAAGCTGCACACAAACTAACTAAAGCCAGAAAAAATGTATATAAAATGAGAAGCGAATATCTAAAAGCATACACAAAACAAGAAAAAAGCAGAAATTATGCTGAACTTAGAGCACGAAAAAACGAGAATAGAATTTGCAGGCTATTAGAAATCGCTAACGGAATATATCAAGAAATTAAAGAACAGATCGATTATTAAGTACAGTTTAGCATTTAAATTATACTCTGAAAGATTTTGGAGTTTGAATTTTAGGGATATTTCAGGGCTTTTATTAGGTAATGGATTTGAGATTGAGAACAATTATGATTGCTTATTTTTACTATGTCAGCGTGAGAAATCCTGTATCGTCTCGAGCTTTAGCAGAGGTAAATGAGCTTTTGGGCATACCTTTTCCAAATTAATAACCTGAGTAACCTGTAGGGAGGCTGTGTGAATTTAAGTGGAATTTGCGAAGTGGCTTCTGATATTTTAGTGGAATGTGAGTAATTGGCATTTAAGATTTTCCACCGATCCCGCTCTTGATATTTATCTTCTGATATGAAATACTAAAGTTTGAAAATTAAGATGGCCGTCAGAGGCAAGCTGATAAAAATAGGGAGGGGAGCATCAAAGCAACAGCAGTTCTCAAATTGGCCTCTGATATTTTGTTAATGTGTATTCAATCAAAATGTAAGAGTTTCTACCGATTCCGATCACGGTATCTTCTGTGATTGATGAAGTTTCAGAGATTATCGAAGTTAAGATGGTGAAAGGATGTGTATCATTCTTGCGATGCATGATTAATATTCTTCCAAAATCTAATCTTTGTCTTCGATATTTAAGTTTGACTCTTGCATTTCTTGGTAATGAAACTTCGCTGTGGTGGTCACTATCACTGGTCTTGTGCTGTGGGATCTCTTGAGTTTTTCATATTATCAGGAATATCAGTTATATTGCACAATTCAGCGATCAGTTTTATTTCTTTCTGCCTCTTCTATAGTAGATTTATTTAAAAGTTGGCAAAGATTGTCTGCTCGGTGTTTAGCCTCTTATAATAATCCACATAAGTTATATCTTGTTCTTTCCAATTCCGATTTGGAGTGTTGGCAAAATAAAAATGGAGGATTATAATAATGGACATTAAGCGGTGCTCTGAGCCAGACTGCGAGTTTGAGGCTGAGTATGTGTGCAAATACACTTCTCCTTGAACATATTCCTGCAAGCAGCATACCGGAAAATATATAGAGCTGCCTAATAAAACTCTTGCACTTGAATTCATTTCTATAGACCCTTACGAAGGAACAAAAGAAGCGATTCTCGGATTTCTTACAAAAGAAAAGCTAGAGAATAATAAGTTGAAGAGAAATACCTTAGCATCTTTCAGCCAGCATCTACTGAAGTCAGAAAATTATATAAAAGAGCTTATAAAAAATTTGAACTCTTCATCAGATTTAATTACTAATTACTGCTTAAAAATTGAGGGAGCTAAAACGATATCTATGCCTATGCAAGACCCGATTTTAGAATTGTTGAGTTTGCAACCTAGCGAGGCTGTTGAAAAAGTAAAAATGATGATCCCAGCCAACTCAGATTGGTACGAAAGCGCAAAGTTGTTTTGCGGATTCAGCGAAAAAATGGGCAATATGATTGAAAGCTTCATTAAAGACAAGTTTGAAGTTCATATAGACAAAAGACCTTCGAAAATTGAATACATGCAAGAAGAGCACAGTAAAGCTATAACCCTAACAAATAGTGAGTCAGAAAGCATTTTAACTTCATCAGATACGTTATTTTTATTCCATCGTAAAAACGTAAAAGAGCCAATAAAACTAAAAACAGAAAACGAGGCAAGTTTGCTTAATTCTCAAATAAGCACTGTTTCTAATGATCTCAACAGTAAGCCCAAGGAAATAGAAAGCGCTTTAAACGCTATAGACACCTTAAGAAATAAAACAGCTAAGATTTTGAGTGAATCAAACAATCCAGAATTAGAGATAGATTTCAGAGCAACTTCCTCAGCAATTCGGACCAATTCTAATCTTTATGATCCACCACTAAAGCAAGCTTACCAAGACTATCTTAATGCTTATCAACAAAAGACATCTCTTTATAATATTATAAGAGATAACAACAGAACTAATTTGCATATTTATAACACTGAAACTGAAGCAGAGGAATTCAAAATCTTGCAGACTCCAGAACCACTAGACGAGACAACTTGCATAACTCAACTTCCAAATGGCAAGCTATTCTGTTTTGGTAATTGTTGACTTTATGGAATTACAGTGCTGATTGATGTGAATGGTGGAGTCGAAGTGCTGCCATCTGGAACTTCATGCAAATTCTCATCATGTATCTATTTCAACAACAGTGTCTATTGCTTTGGAGGATACGATGAATATTATAATGCTTTAACTCTATCTAGCAGATTCGATTTCGATCGAAATCAATGAATTCAATTAATTCCAATGCCACAAGCTGATTTTGGATGCAATAGTATAATATTTAATGGAAATATTTTGATTTCTGGATATGAAAACAGAAATCTTTGGTTATACTCAATTGATATTGACTCTTTCTCGACAATTCCTTATGAGTTTGAAGATTTTAAAAGAAAGGTCCTGATAAACGCAGAGAGACTGTATTTGATTGAATGCTATGGATCAATCTACGAAAGCGAAATTGGAAGCTACTCGAATTGGAGACGAATTAGAAAATCAAAAATTAAGTGCAATCCTGATCAAGTGTGTTGTTTATATAATAAAGGAGGAATATGCATTGGGACAGATATTGGCTACTTCAAGTTTGATTTCAAAAAAAAGAAGATTGACTAAATTAAGAATTAATAATTAATACTTTTGAAATAATATTGAGGATTTTTTAATTCTTAAAATAAATGTAACTTCTTCAAATGTTTCTACATATTTTCTTTCAGTAATCATCTAACTCGCTCTCATTTTATTTAGTAATCTTTATGATGTTACAAAAAATTGAAAGCTATCTGCAGGATCTTAGCATTTATTTACACTATTAACTCAAAGTCCAATATGTATTCAATAGAAATGTCTATTGTTTCAGAGGATTTAACTATATAAGAAGTATCTGCAATGAAATTTCTATTGCTTGATCTCTTAGATTCTTTTTGGATTAAAATCGATGAATTAAATTAGCTCCAATGCTTGAAGCTGATTACTAAAACCACAATTCAATGCCTAATGAAAAATTTTCGATTTCTAGATTTTTTAACAAAAGATTTTTGCTTTATTAGTTGGCATTGACTCTTTCTCAATAATTCCTTTTCAATTTGCAGAAAGCACAAGAAAATTTCTGATTAATATTGACAGGCTGTATTTAATTGAATTTAATGCCTTAATCTGTTGAAGATGGATATGCATGGAAACAAATAGCGAAATCGGGAATTCTTAATATTTTCAATCAAGTGTGTTGCTCTCTTATAATAAAGGAGGAATCTTATACCTATTCCTCTTTGCACGTTTTTTCAAGCTATTTTATTTAATTATCTTTTGTAAAATAAGTTTAAGGCAATAATTTTTATTATGACATTACTAGAGAAAAAAGGAGAAAGCATATTATAAATTTTTAACTTGATCTATTAGCTATTGAAGTTACTTAATTACTTCACATAATGAATCAAATAAAATAGTATAAAGTTATAAAAATAATTTATTTGAATTTATGTCAACAAGAAATTAGTCTTTTTGCCTAAAAATTAATTTTAATTAAAATTTCTTATTAATTTAATAGAAATTTAACTATTGCACGGTCAATATTATAAAAAGCAATTAAAATTTTATCAATCTATAATAAATAATTATCCTTAGCATATTAAAGGCACTTCATTAAACAAATTTTGTAATTCGGGTTAAATTATGCTTACTCCCCCCCCCCCCTCCGTGAGCGAACAAAAAAATTTTGTTCGCTCACGGAGGGGGGTTAATTTTTTTTTTTTAAAAAAAAATTTATATATAAATTTTATAAAAAATATTTTTTTCGAAATTTAAAAAAATCCTAATTTGCAAAAATTGGGAAGCAAATATTAATTTAATTTGCAAAATTTATGTTTTAAAATGCAATTTGTTTAAAAATTAAAACAGAATTAGCTCTAGATTTCATTATACTAATTATCACTTATATATCAAAATTTTTTTCCCATTAAAATTTTTTCTATTAAAAAAATTTTTTGTTCACTCACGGAGGGTGGGTTTTTGGTCAAAAAATGGCGATTTTTCTAATGGTTTTGTTCGCTCACGGAGGGGGGGGGGGGAGTTAGATATTTTGATAAATTAAAATTGTTAAGCCTGATATTTAGATTTATTAAAATGTGCTATTCATTTGCATTAAATTAATGATTTGTATTATTTAAATAATAAAAAAGTATTTTAGAAATTTAGACTAATAATTAATGAGAGAAATCAAAGTTTTACTTCGTCTAAGCTCAAATTCAGTGTTTTTGCTCTTTATGCTGCTAATCTCATCTTATTCTCTCGATGTAATAATTTTTACTCAGACATTATCATTTAAGGAGGCTTGAGAGAATAATATTTTAATCCCTGAATTAGTTACACCTCGATTCACATATAATAGACAAGAAACAATATATTTTCTTTCTAGTCTAGAAGACCCGAAAATTTTGATTGACTTAGCTGATAATATAGCTGACCATTATATGCTCTCAAGGGAATGTGAAGAGCTCAAAGTTCCTCATATCGTAATTGAAGACAATTTAAAATATTATAAATCTTGAACATACTCAGCCATCTCTTCAAGAAATAGTTACGAAAGCTCGCTATATAATATTCTTAATTTTTTCAACTGAAGCGAAGGTTTTGTTTTTAATTCAAAAAAGAATTCATTTCTTCAAGAGTTCATTCTCAATCTTTCAAGCAATTTTACTAGTGCCATAATTGAAGAGAACTCAAGTATAAATAAGATTATATCTTATATTGTAGCCCCATCTGGAAAAAGTTTGTTTTATTTATTTACAGATTCTAATGACTCTGTAGTCTTGCAGGAAGCCCTTATTTCAAGTAAGCTGATAATATCAGGAAATGGAATATTGTTAGGAAAGGAAAGTTACTATAACATAATTATAAATGGAGCCTTAGCCATTGTTGAACAAGGGCAAGAATATTCAAAATCCGATGAAGATTTTATCATCAACGCAATAGACTTTGTCATTTCAATGCTTGATGGCCCCTCAATAGCAAACTCCTTTGATATGAAGAAAGTCCTCGATACTTCATGCACCTCACATTACTGCAAAGCTCAGTTTTCTTTAATAAATGTTCAATATGGGGAAAGAATTATTGTTGGAAGTTTTAGTTCCTCAAACATCTATATCACAAAGCCAATCATTTTTCTAGGAAATTCATCAGCTGTCCCAGTTTCAGCGAAAAAGACTTTACCTATAAGCATAAATGCTGGCTCAACAAACTATGGCAGTGCATCTGATTTAAATGTGCCCATTTATGCTCGAGGTGCTTCATTAGTGATTTCAATGGTAAACGAAGGCTTGCTCGATATTCTTGAAAATTTCCAATTAAGTTTATTCTTTTTTGACTGTGGAGCAACTTCTTATGATTCTGCTTATGGACTATCATGCTTCTCAAAGGGCATAGATAAGTTTGGTTTAGGCCATATTGCATCTTTTCCGTCATCCGTGGCAATAGGAACAATACAAACTTTTAAACTATTAAACTTGACTCTTCCTATAGTCGGATCTTGCAATTCAGCTCCAGGATTGAACTCGACTGAGCTATATCCTTGGTATACAAGAGTCCAACTCTCTGACTCTATATTGGCTTCAGATATGGCTCCTTTAATCAAAAGCTTGGGTTGAAGCTCAGTTGCAGTTCTTTATGGCAACGAAACTTATGGAATTTCATGCTATTTGTGATTTAAAAAATACGCAGAGAAAAATGCTCTTAATATTGTGAATCCTGAATGATCAAGAGTGATTCCACCAGAGTTAACAAGAGAAGAATCAACTAATTATATAAACTCTCTTAAAGGAGTATATGACTCAAATGCACGACTCATTCTCATATTTTTGTACTCAGGCACAACATTTGGTTACATTTTAGAGCGTTTTTACGATTTAGGAGCTCGAAAAGGTGATCTAGTTTTTTTGACTACAGCAGGCGGAATTATGGTCGAAATTGGATTTAAAGATGAATATTTATATAAGCGATATGAGGTCGGAGTACCAATGATGACTTTTCAAGGCTCAATATGGGTTGGAACATTTGGGAAAAAGATTTATAATAACCTTAAAGCTAAATATAAGGTGACGCCGAGTGATTATCAGTGCAATTTCTTTGACTCGACCTATCTCCTTTCAAATGCAATTAGCAGTATGATTAATAGGGGTCTCGATTATACAGACCCGTACAAGTTAAACTCAACAATAAGAAGCATAAAAATGGTTGGGTGCTTGGGGACTACGTCAATAGCTCATGGTAGCAATGATAATGAGTTTAATACAGTTACCATTGATGCTAATCAAATAAGCAATGGCACACTATCTGTATATCACATAGGATTGTTTAATCCACTTGGTTCAAAGCTATTGACTATAGATCAGCCATTTATATATGGTGACAATTCTATAGTTCAGCCTTCCGAATTTAGAAATTCTGCTAGTGATTGCCCATTTCCCGATTCTAAAATAATCACTTTTTCAAAGGGAAGGATTGTTATATTTTGCATTGGCTTTGCTATTGCACTAATAACTGCAATCATTACTTACTATATTTGGAAAAAATGGTGAGATGTGAAAATCGAGACCTTGAATCAAAAACAAGAAATTTCTGTTCAAGATTTTGTAGTCGGCATTTCTATAGGGGTCGAATTTTTACAAATAATTGCTATGGGTCCTGACTTCAAAAAAATATTTTCGCTTTTATCTAGCTTCGCAGATGCTATATCTTTGAATTTAGCAAGTGTCATAAAGCTTGAAAACGGTATTTTCTGGGCAGTTTGTGACCTAGTTTTGGCATGCTGCTTGCTGTGAAATAGTCTATGTGCAACAATTTTGCTGAGACTGAATGAAAGGTCGAATTTTGTAATATTTCAGTATCTAGATGAGCTCGGAGACTTTTTAATGCCAATTTTAGGAAATTTATGTTTTATTCCTTTTGTATCAGTGCTGCTGGATATTTTTGTGTGTGATGAAGCGATTGGAAATAACTTCACAGAAAGTTTTTTGGCAACTGACTGCTATCAGTTTTGCTGGCAAAGAACCCATATAATATATGTGATTTTGGCTATTCTTGCACTGCTCACTTATGAACCCCTGGCTGTGTTTTGTAGGCCTTTATGGCAAGAATTTCAGATTCAGCTACATGTCAAGACTTTGCCCTTGTTTTTGATGGTCAAAACTGTCGTTCAAGTATCCTTAGTAGTGATGAATAAAACGATTAAAAGGGCTCAATCAACAGTTCATGCAGTTTTATTTGTGGCAGTGCTTATATGCTATGTGATATTTGTGCATAAATATAAACCTTACAATTATCAAAGATACAGTTGGTGAGAGTTTATAAGTCTAATAGCAGTTATTTGACTTTCAATACTAGCCACTATAAATGCAGAAATTAATGGTTCCTCCTACGGATGAATTATGACTCTTCTTGCTGGATGGCTAGCCATTGGAGCTTATGGTTTCTTAATCATGAGGAAAAAGTACCCAAGCCTTCTTTTTAAGGCTAAAGGGCATGATACAAGCGCTTTATTTCAATTCGCATTTTCGTTTCGAAAATCAACATCAAAAATCAGCGGGAAAAGTTTGAATTTGCAATCCTCATCAAGGATTTCGCCAGGCATTGAAATCTATTAAAAATTTATGTATATAAAATTTTAATTTAAGAAATTTATTCGAGATAGCTATTTTATAGTTTAATATTTGCTATTAATAATAGAAAAACATATCCTTATTGCCTAAGCTCTAACCTCAGTGAGACAGAATCTTTTACCCACATATTTTTTTAGCCCGCTCGTGAGTGAAAAAAAAATTTTTCCCTCACAGTGATTTTTTTCAGCAAATCCTGCAATACACTCCACAGCACCAAATAAAACCTAAGGAGTAGATCAGATAAAAATATTCTAGTATATATATACTAGCAAAAAAATTACTACTCTACTAAATTCACTAACATTAGCATTCATTTTTAAGAGATTGTTTGCATTTAAACCAAGCGCAGCTGTAACTTTATTTATTAACTTTTTCTTTATCAATTATAGAATATTTTTATTCTTTACACTTTTTTCACATGCCATTAATAAAAATATCTATGTACTTTTTTCATGTAAAGATTTAAAATTTGAATTTTTCAAAGTCTTTTTGATGCTCGCTTTAACGGTAAGAAATGTGATTGGCTATTTTCGCTTTTATCTAGCTTCTCAATATACATAAAATGGCGTATGGCGACCGACCCACCCTCTCAGTGGTGGTTACCCATGTATATCCGGCATGGTTTTTGGAGCCAGGAGTTGGCCCAGCAATGTTTGGGACCTCGAAGCGAGAGGTCTAAGCACAAAGACCGCTGCTTTTGTGACCGAACCCATGGGCAGTTACTCGTGACTTCTTTTTTCCAGCAGCGCTCAGCCCAGTGAGTGCCCGAAATGAGGCAGGGCGACTTACCTGCCTAAGCTGCTCTTGTGGCTCGCCCCGAATGGCGAAAGCTGTTGAGTTCTTTCTCGGGATGACCGGAAAAGAGGGGAAGGCGAGTTAGACATCTAAACGGGAGTCTCTCCAGTTAAAAGGTGCCCTTCAATGGGCAGATTTGGCGGACGACGCGGCAGTGTTGGCGTAAACTTAGGCGATGATCCAAGTTGGAAATGGAGGCGGTCAGCAAAGACGGTATGGCACGTCCCTTGACCTTCAGCTCTACCGAGAAACCGGGGGTTTTCGGCCCGGGCTTGGTGAACGCTCTGCCACCATACGGGAAACCGTAGAATGCTTCCTCGGACGAAGCAGGGACTTAAAATACCCAGCCTAATTTTAATCTTAATCTTAATCTAGCTTCTCAGATACCTTTTCATTGAATTTCAAAGGCACCATAAAGCTTGAGAATGGATTTTTTTGAACAGTTTGTGACATTGTTTTAGCAGTTTATATGCAGCGATTTTGCATAGTATTTTATTGGCGATTAATATTATACATCATTTAAATAAATATTTACGCTATAATTTAAAAGAAACCCTTTCGCCTAAGATGAAAAATGTTCTGATATCGTCTTTTACAAAAAAATGGTCAAATGGTGTAGAATTTCCCATGAAGCTTTAGACGAGGCAGAAAAATCGCTTATCAGCATATCAGGACTTAACATAGAATCTTTCAGGATCGATATCGATGAAAGTCGTTCAATTTTTGGCTTGAGCTGCGGCGATGTCTCTAAGCCTCCTCTAATATTGCTTCATGGATTTTTAGGTACAAGCATAATTTTCTACAAGCTTCTCCAAAGTCTATCTCTCCACTACAGAGTTTATTGTCTCGATCTTCTGGGAATGGGCAGGTCAAGCCGGCCTCTTTTCACTTTAGAATCTCGAGAAGAAACCGAAGACTTTTTTGTGTCACCAATTGAAGCTTGCAGAAATGCTTTGGGCCTAGAAAAAATGATATTAGCAGGACATTCATTCGGAGGATACATAGCTGGGTGCTACACTGAAAAATTCCCAGAAAGAGTAGAAAAAGTAGTCTTCATCTCAGCTGTTGGCGTTGTGAAACCTCCTGATGACTATGATTTTGAGAAAGCCTTGAAGAAAAAGAAATGGACCTTCAGAGTTCTGTTCAAAGTCGCTAATTGCATGTTCAAAAAGGGAACGACGCCTGCTTCTCTACTTAGAAAGTCAGGCCCGCTTTCCGGAAAACTTGTAAAAATGTACTTGAGGAGGAGAATCAAAGGACTCCCGGAGGAAGAGCTCAACAACCTAAAAGTGGTCCTGGAGCAAGTCAACTTGTTCCCGGGAAGTGGAGAGTTTGGGTTAAGCAAAATTTTAAAAGCTGGAGCATGGGCTCATGCACCACTGTGTGACAGAATTCTTGCAACTCCTGCAATATACTTGTATGGAGATAAGGATTGGATGGATCCTGAAGGAGCACGCCAGAATGCGATTGTCAATGCTGCGCCAGTGATATGTGAAATCGTTTCAAATTCAGGGCATCATTTGTATTTGGAAAATCCAACTGAGTTGGGGAACAAGATTGTCAGCGGACTAGAAGAGTTAGATAGGATGCCTTGGAAAGAGGTTGGCCCGAATAGAGAGGCGCCTGAAGAAGATATAGATAGTGCAGTGTCTCACTTGACCCTGACTGGAGAAAATCTCAATTAAACCATAGAAAATATCAGTTAATGTAATTAGCGTCTTTATAGAAAAATATTGAATAGACAAAAACTAACTCTAATAAGGATCGGCATATTTTAAAGGAAAATCTAAAATATTTGCCATTATATATTCAGATTCTTATAAAATAAAATCTCTGTTGGATTGATAATAACCTTTTTGAGCTTTGCCAAAAACTCAGAAATCCCATAAGAACTTATTTGCGTTTAAGCCATAGTAATAAAGAGTGGCTAAGATGGAAGATCCAGCGTTTGAGAAAGGAAAAGGCAAAGGAGTTGAATCTGAATCAAAGCCCCAAAAAATCCGTTTCACCCTTACCTCCACAAAGCTGCAAGTTTTAGAAAACAGTATTTTCCAATTCAGTGACTTCTAAGCTCATTTCCTCAGCCAAAAAAGAAAACCTCAAGACTTACGGACCAGTGAGGCTTCCAACGAAGATCCTCCGCATCACTGTAAGGAAGAGTCCTTGCGGCAACGGAACCTCCACCTTTGACCGTTTAGAAATGAGAATCCACAAGAGAGTTGTCACGCTAATTTGCCCAACTGATTTTATCAAGAAGGTCACAGATTTCAACATCGACCCAGGCGTTGAAGTAGAATTGCATTTCACTGACTTCTAATTTAATATATTGAGGTCTATTTATGGCTAGATTAAATAATGAAGCTTATTTACACAATTAAAAATGGAGCGTATGATTTAGGGTCATTGTCCCCTAAAGGTCATCCTAGTGAGGGAAGTTCAGACTTTCTGAAGGATATGGCGCTGGAACCGCTTCGGCAGTTCCTTGTGTCCTTGAATCAAGTTCAAGAAAGGAAGAGAGACTCGTCTAGGCCATAGGCTACTGTAACGGTTTGACGGTTAGGCCAATTCCACCTACCGTTGTTCAGAGCTGTTAGCCAGTGATGGAATTCAGGAAGGATGGGCTTGTTTCGTTGGTCCTAAGCTAAGTGGGGGTCAACGGAGAGTTATCGTAATCTTAAATCTTAAATCTTAAAGCTTATTTATAAGTTTGATTGGGAAATTGAATGTTTAGCTAAGCAAAGGGAAAATTTAGCTGTCATTGGGAGCAAGCTGACAGGAAATGTGTGGGATGGGTGGGTGAGCATAATAAATTATGGGGAAAATCAGTACCACCAAGTTGCAGCAAATCGATTTGAGAGTGGAATGAGATGTGGAGCTTGGCATGGAGGGAAACTCTATGTGGGAGCAGATAATGGAGATGTTTATTGCTTTAACCAGGATTTGAGCATAGCAGCTAAGGCTTCATTGCACAATGACTCAGTAGCGAGCATTGATAAAAAAGGACAAAATATAGTATCAGCAGACAGCTACGAGTAAGAAATAAGCAGAATCATTGTATGGGACCAGAGCATGAATTTTCAGTTCAGCATGCAAAATGCAGACACAAGCCACTTAAAATTGTATGACAATCATTCTATACTGAGTATAGGAAATGACGTGAGGATATGGGATATAAGAAGTAAGGAATCAAAAGCCATTTTAAATTTAAGTGGAAATGCAGTAGATATGAGACTGGTGGATAGTAGTTTGTTTATTGCCCAGGAAGATGGACTTATACTGCAGATTGATCTTAGGAGTGAAAATTGCATTAATCAGTGGGTAAAGCCTATATAGAATGTTGATCATCTTCTCTCAAGCATTGAAGTCATAGGAAGCAGCTTTGCAATTGGGACCCAACAAGGCGATTTGCTTCTTTACGATTATGGAAACTCCCAACTGCAAACCTCAACAGCTCTTCACAAAGACCAAATCAGAAGCTTGCTATTCACAGGCTCAGAAATCCTAACAGGGTCTTTAGACCGAACACTAAAATCTTACCACATTTAACTGAATAATTTTATTTAATCTTCTTCGTCTCCTGGGTTCACGTCTTCTCCTTCTGCTTTCGGCTCTTCAGGCTGCTTTTCTGGATAAGGATCTTTTTCTTCCTGTCTGTCTACCGGGTCTTCCACAATAAAAGGCGGGGTGACTGGGTAATATCTTCTTGTGGCTGATTTCAGACCATCTCCCATATAGAAATGGATCATTTTCCCGTTCTGCTGAAGTATGACAGCTCCAGGCCACCACAAAGACTTGATTAAGTTGACAGCATAAGTGACTTTGCCTTTAACTGGAAATGTCATTTCATATTCCTGCTGATCTCCAAGATATCTGCTTATCCAAGCTGCCTCAAACCCAGCCAGAGGCGCATCTTTTTCTAGCGGCTTCAGCCTTTCTTCAAGTGGGTCTGCTTCCAAAATTTGGGCCTTCAAGATTTCAACGTCAATTTCTTCGTCAACTGGCTCAGGCTCCATATGAGAAACTCTGCCACATTTTAGAATGTTAGGGTGTTGGTGTACCCAGTTTCCAAGGGATTTTAGCTGCTCAGTGCTCAAAGTGACTGACTCTTCTTCAGCTTCAATTTCTGCTGGTGAATCTTCTACAGTTTTAAAAAGTCCTTTTTGAATTAGGACAGTTGAATGGGTGATCCTAGCGATTTGGGCACGTAAAAGTTCTTTTTCGAGCCCTGGGAAATGAGGGTTAGATATGACAGGGGCATCAAGTCTTCCAGTGAACAGTTTTCTGATTTCTCTGGCAGCTTTTATATGAGCTGGGTTTATGTCTGGCAATTCAGTTCAGGCCCCAAAAGCGCCATCAGCTACCCAGTATGTAAAAGTATTAATCCCTTCTCCTCTTTTTTCAAAGTCATTAGGACGCTCAATTTCTTCTTCAGCACCTTCGCCATTCCCTTCAACGATATAATAATCCTTTTCAGTGCCTGAAATTTTGCCCCACAGTCTGATATCTTTGGCACCTTTATCTTTCATGAGCTTTTTAAGCGAGTTTTGAAGTCGCAAAGCTTCCTCTTCGCCTAAATCAATTCCAGCCCACCTGAGCAGTTCTCGTTCTTCTAAAAGGTCTGGGATGTGGGCAAGAGGCTCTGGAGCGACATCTACAAGGACGCCTTCTTCATTTTCTTCTTTAGGTCTACCTATGAGAGTTTGCGCCTCTGCAGAGTATTTTATGAGTTCTTCTAGATTGCCTCCGTGCTTCTCTTTTTTGGAGTCTATAAAGTAACGGAAGGAATTTTCTTTAACTTCTTGGGAAACCAGTTCGAAGTTGGCGAGAGGATCTCTGGGGTTATCGTAAATCGTTTGGGCAAAGATCTGGACTAAGAGATCCATGACACTCTTGCCTTTTTCCCCACGTGCAGAATGCAGAAGAGACCTGATTTCTTGAACATCTGACATTTTAAATATATAGCTAGCGGTTTTACGAGTTAGAATTTTTAAAGAAATTAAATTGGTTGTGAATTGGAAAATAAATAATATTGTTTACCAGTCTTCCTCTGAAAACTTTTCCCAGTCGTCAGATGAAATGTTTTTTGGTGGGCTACTGGCATAAGGCATTGATATAGTGCCTTTATCTTTCGATAATTCTTTTGTCATTTCTTTGCTACTCACGTTTCATTTCTGATTTGTGTTTCATGTTTGTGTTTCGTATACTTCTTCTAAGCTAAAAGTGGGAATTTGTTCGATTTTTTTGCCATTCTTATTTAGCGCAAAGTGATCATTGATTTTACTCCTCTTCTAAGAAAAATAAAATTTATTTGCTTGCTATAAGGGTCGGTTTTTAATAAATTTATTAAGCTATAGGTTTAGATATAGAAATTGCCCGAGGATGGCGCTATTTTGCGCCATCCTCGGGTAATTTCTATATATATTTAAGATAAGACTTTTGAAATTTCAAGAAAATAAATGGGATTAGCTACAGCAATCTTATTCCTTGACAAAGGAAATTAAACTTACAAAAACTTGTGATTTTTCGTGTTATATTGCAGTTTTTGATGGAGGGTTTAGTGAAGACATCATCTGATTTTTTAATATCATTGCTGACTTTTGAGATATCGATATCAGCTTCCGTCTCCTTCATACTGTCTTTCAACATCTGCATAGAAAGCTCATTAAGCAGCCTTGTGTCTTGAACCTTTTTCATTAATCTGTTAAATTCACCATTTAGTTTGCTTTCGGACTCCTTAAATCGATTTATATTTCTCTCTACAATTTTATTATTTTTTTCTCTTGCTTGTTCAGCTTGGCTCATTAAATCAGCAACAATTGACTTTGCTTTAGGCTTGTACTTGTCTTGAGTTCTTACTTCCCATAATGTTTTTGCTGATTTTGCATTATAAAGGTCAGCGTTATTGCCTTTTTTGATTACAGCACTAAATGGGCGGCTAGAACTATTTTTGTTTTTTGCTGAATACTCACTTAGCATTGCTAAAGGATTTATTTCCATGTTTTTTGCCGGTTTTTGGATTTTCCCATCAAATAAGACTTCTTTCAGCGTCATCTCATTGCCATCTTCAGAGAGCTCTTCTGCTTGATATGATTTTCTGACAACAGGCTGAGGGTGGTTTGGGGCAATTTTTTTAAGTTTTCCCTGCTCAACCCTTGCGCTTTGTGGCCTTGTAGCGGTTTTGGCTTTATTCAGCATATAATCAGCCTTAATTTTGAATTCGTCGTTACTTTTCTTTGCAATTGCACTAATAGGCTTTTCTGTATTAATTTCTTGTTCGTTTTCTTCTTTTTCTGTTTTCATTAGATCTTTAACTCTTATATAAGGCATAATGCTAAGCTCTGTAGTTAAAGTTTGATACTTGAGCCCTGGGGTAATCATAGAAGTGTGTTTTGCTTGAGATGCAAGTTTGCATGCAGGCTTTGGACTTGCTGTAGAAATTTTTGGGTTTTTATTATCTTCAGGGACAGCAAAACTGAAAAGAGTTAAGTGAGCTCACTTTCCTTCTATCTTTTGCTTCATTTTCTTATTAAAAAAATTTAATAAGGAGTGCTCTATTTTTATTATCAAATTAAAATATTTTTAATTGGAAATTTTTGGGTAGAATAGAAAATAAATATTTCGGCTATTTGAAAAATCAAATTAAATGCAAAACTCAGCCTTTACCTAATTTTCGATTGAGGGAGTTTGAATAAATAATTTAATTCAAATTTATCATAAATAAATGAAACATTTATTGTCTTTAATTGGCCACTAGCTTCCAGACTTCTTCTTTTTACCTTTTTTCTTTCCTTTCTTCTTGGGCTTTTCTTCCTTATATGCTGGATTTTTCAGCAATCGTTCATTACCTTTAGGTAATTGTGAAGGATCAAAAGATTTATTAAAGTCTAACTCTCTGTCATAAAGAGCACGCTCAAGAACCCGATAAGGGCATGACACTTTTCTTGCAGCCAGTCGATTTTTAACATGTAGAATTTCCCCAAGCTGCTCAATTACAGACTTGTTTAAAGGACTGATCGGTTGATAACTATTAGCAATTTCTTCATCATTAATAGAAGGACTGACAATTTGAGTTTTGAAGACTGAGTCCATTTCTCTAACTTTCCATCCTTTATTTAAAGATCTGAATTGATAAAGATCAAAATATCATCGATTAATTTTATTTTTAACTGGGAAATTTTAAGAAATTTTTCCAAATGAAATATTTATGGCGCTATTTATGGTATGCAATATATTAGCAATATGCTAAAAATTGAATTAGAATTGATGCACTGATTATACAGTAATATCTCTAAAGCTTATCTTTATCGAAGATAGGTAGTGGGATTAACGCTGAGTAGCAGAATAGGCTAATTCTTAATCATAGGAATTCGTCGAGGAAATTTTCAATAGATTTGCTCAATCATATAGATAGTGGAGTAAAGGAAAATGCAGAAACCCTAGCTTTATTTACTGAAGAGCCCAAAGGACTTTGCTCAGGACTAGCTACCGTTGACCTCGTTTTGTCAGTTGCCCTGAAGTCAAAAACATTTGCTTTATTTGATTTAGTCATAACAAATTCCCCTCTAGAAGTCATGACAAGAGGTGAAGTTTCAGTAAAAGGCCTTTCTTGTTGTGTAGCAGGCCGAAGTCTTGCTATCCTTTCTATTTTTGTTGAAACTGTTTCCTCTTCATTCGATAAATAAAATAGCATTCGGCTTGAGAGAGAAATAAACTCTCCTAATTTTCTCCGTTTTATGGAATTTTATTTATAGGGTTTGGTTTTCTTTTGAGAACTTCTTCACAGCAGCAGCAGCGCTTTAACTTTGGGCAAAACACAGGAACTGCTCCTCAGTGCATTCAAAAGACTCAGGGTTTTACCACTCTACACATCCGAGGAGGATAGCCATTAGATAGAGCACACACAGAAGCTGGGTCAGATAACGGCAACTACATTGTGCGGGTGAGAAAAGTTGATCAGATGGTTGTTGGTTTATTGGGATGATCTGCACTTTTTGGTCAGAAATGCTTGTGACGTCACCATTTTGGCTCTGCCCCTTTAGTGGGAGTGTGGTGATAGACACCTTAAATACTTAAATTAATGCATATATGTTTCATCTCCATTCAGAGCTTTGATTTCAGTAGGAAGAAGTGCTTCTTTTTTCTCATTTCTTGTGTTTTTGAAACTAGTTTGCAGCCTTTTTTTGAATTCAAGAGGCTTCTCATACGATTTTATTAAACTCGGCAGCTTTTTAGGGATGTAAGGCACAGTTGACTTTCTTTGTGGACTCATTGACTCACTTCTTAAAGGTACCAGCAGACTTGTCTCCAATTTAGGTTTGACTCTTAAAACTGGTGTTTTAGGTTCAAGGTTTATTTCTTCTTCTATTGACTCTTCTCTCACAATTTTATTGTTGTATCAATTTTCGACTTTCTCTAGCATCTTACTTTGCAGTTCTAAGTCCTCTGTAAAAGTAAGCTCGCTTAGCAGCGTTTGCAAAGACGTGAAAAACCTTTCCTTCCAGTTACTTGAATGCGTCCGATGCATTATTTGTCTATCAAACGGCCTTCTTCTGTCTCTATAAAACTTTTGAAGTTCTTCTTTTAGAAAAATGAATGTCGGGTTGAAATCCAAATTTGGATGTCTGAGTATTGCTAATGCCCCTTTGTTAACAAGCAAAGCCATTAGAAAAATCCTGCTTTTTGAAATTAATCCACCGCCAACTAGCAAAAAATTTTTGATATAAATTTTCTATAAACATTTGGGTTAGATTCATAATTACAATAATTACTTTTTCAGTTAATTATAATAAATTTAGAGACTATGAGTTCTAAAAGATAATTTTATAAATCAGACATGCTATCCCATTCAATTTTTTGCCAGTTTTGATCTTTAATCCAAAAAAACTTTGAAAAACCCTCCTTAGAAAGTAAAAAAAACTTCCTCGCGAACCGAAAGGGAAGTAAGTTTGGATCAATTGAGATTTTATCAGAAAAATCTGTTTTGAGTCCATACCCAGAGACCTGAAGACTATTTGTTTTCATATTTTATCTTATGAATAATTAATTGGCTTCAATTTAAACTGGGTTGAAAACGCACTGCTCGCATTCTTCTTCACATTCCTCTTTTTCATTTTCTTCGTCTTCTTCTCTAGGTCTTTTTCCTAGCAAGTCGTCAAGATTTCCTCTCATAATGGGCTTCATTGTATTTAATAAGCTACTATACAGATCAGGAATAATCTGCTCTTGAGAAGCCAACAGCAATTTTGTCCTATGTCTTTCAGTTGGCGCAGCAAAACAGCCAGGACAGTTCTCAGTGATGATTGGGAGTTTGGCGAATTCAGCGAATTCTTTTGTTAGTTTTTCTCTGACATATACAAGTGGCCTGATGACTCTTAAATCGCCTTTGTCGTTCACATAGCTTGCTTTCATGGTTCTTAATAGACCATTGTGGAATGCTGACATGACAAAACTTTCTGCTAGGTCGTCCAAATGCTGGCCTAAGGCAAGGACGTTATATCCTTCTCTCCTGGCACAAGAATAAAGAATCCCTCTCTTGAGTCTTGAGCAGAATGCACAGAGAGAAATCTTTTTGGTCATTTTTTGGGCTGCCAGTTCAATAATTGGCTGAGATTCATAGAAATAAGGAACTTGTAAAGTCGGAAATATAGTCAATGATGTAGACGCTCAAATTTTCTCTGGTCTCTGACAAAAAATTTTGGCTAACATATCTTTGATTATGAAGTTTTCCTTCTTCTCCCGCGATGATTGAGCTCCAAATATCAATGGCGCCTAGTGCTGAGCATCCATGCCAAACAAAAAAATTTTCGAAGTTTGCCACCAACCCAGGTAGTGGAGACAAGTACCTTTTTTGTGCCTGATAGGCACGAATTAGTTTGCACGAGAGACAGTTGTCGAAATCCGAATGCCTGAAGCCGAGGGTCATTCAGATCAAGAATATGCTGTGCCTGACGCACTGTGGGCTGGCTACCCAAAGCAAGGACAGGAGCCCAGTGGGATGATGTGTGGCAGTGGAAGCTAAGCATTATATTAAGCCGATTTTATTTAAGTAAAGTCGCTAAATAGTCTTTTAATGGAGATGGGTCATATTCAGGAGTTTGAGGATCCACGGTAGCAGCAGCAATCTCAAAGTTCTTTTTAGAAACCCTTTGCATTTGTTTCAGAGCATGCAGCAAAGTCAAAGAGTCCTTTCCTCCAGAAATACAAACTATTACTTTGTCGCCATCCTTAATCATATCAAAATCTACAATCGCCTTTGTTACATTTCTCATGATCTTCTTCGGAACTTTTGGCCATAAAGGGGGCTGTTTTTTATCTCTTCTGTGTACTTTCATAGGTGGCAGAGCATTAGGGAGAACTGCTTCTGGCTGGACTATTCCTGCATAATTTTTCGGGTAAAACGGAGAAGTGGCACTCTGGAAGTTGATTCCTTTGCTTTGAATAAATCCTAGAGCTTCTGAAGGTAAAATAAACCAGCGCAAGTGCTCAAACTCTGCTGGGATTTCTACTCTGTGGTCAGATAGGTTTTTATGAGCATACCTATTTTGCTGTATTTCTCTTGCAAGTTCTTCAGCTTTTTCTATATATATAATCAAATTTTCCTCTTTTTTCGGAAGATAGTTCGGGTATGTTATTGAGCCAGGCGCATATGAAATTTCTCCTAGCCATTTTCTCACTTGGTGTCTCCCAGCTTTGGTGCTAAAGGCACGATGGGCAAAAGCAGCCTTGTCCATGTCAAATTTATACTGTGGCAAGAACCATAAGGCATTGTCAGCTATAAACTCAACTGCTTTCAAAATATATTCCACAGTGTCATCACTGAAGAAATAATTAAGATTGATCCTCACAAACCCTGGCCTGAACAAGTCAAAGCCTTCATTTAGCATATTTTGCAAATCCTTCGATAAATTATAATCAATTCCCATCAAGTTGAGCCCATAAGGGTTTGCACAGGCACAGCCTGCCCTGCATTCGATTCCGAATAAATCATTTAGAAGTGCTGCGATATAGCTGTGATGGAAAAATCTGTTTCCACATCTGATTAAAAACGAGAAAATTGGTAGTCTTGGAGCAGTTCCATTGCTTAAGATCACTATATTTGGGTTTCTCTCCAGTCTTGACTTTGCTCTGTTTGCTAGCTCGTTTTCTCTTTCCTCAATTGTTTCTTCTCCAACAGCTTCTTTAAGCTGAAATGCTAGCCCAGCCCTAATGGCTCCTACAATGTCAGGAGTTCCGCCTTCTTCTCTTTCTTCAGGATTAATAAAATATGTATGGTCTTGGGCGGTCACAAAAAATACAGTCCCGCCTCCTACATTTGTAGGGACTTCATTGCCCAGCAATTTTTTCTTGACGACTAAAATACCAGGAGTTCCAGGCCCTCCTGGGAATTTATGAGGTGATAAAAATATTGCGTCAATTGCTGCATCTTTGGAAGGGTTCATATTGATTCTTACATATGGAGCTGCAGCTGCATAATCGAAAAATGCAAGAGCGTCATAGCTATGAAGCAGCTTGCTTATGGCTTCCACATTTGTTAGAATTCCAGTTATATTTGACGCTGCTGAAAATGAGCCTATTTTATGAGGGTGGTTTTGGTATTTTTTGAGCTCTTCTTCAAGCTGCTCTAAGTTAAGTGTCCCGTCAGGGTTTTCCCCAATTGTCACTATATTTGCGCCAGCTTCTCTCCACGGCAGCAAATTTGAGTGGTGCTCATAAATTGACAAGAAAATTATAGGCTGTGAGTTTTCTACTTGGGCATGTCCATCAGCGTTTTGTGTGTTAGTCTTGTGCAAGACTGACTGCAAGTGCTTATGAAAAGTCCCTTGTGTTGAAAAGGCAAGAGAACAAGTTTTGCAGTCTATTGATCCCCAACGATTTTGCTGGTAATTGCAGCTTTCGTGACCCCAGTTGGTTCTTTTCATGATTTCAACAATCTTATTGGCAGCGCCTGTGCAGCCACTTCCTGCAAAGAGAACAACGTCGTCTTCAGATGCATTGACACATCGATGGATGATAGATCTCGATTCGTGTCTGAAAAATTGAGTTTGCAGGCCTACCCAGGAGGTATAGGTGTGGGTGTTTGAATAATTGGTTAAGATGGCTTCAGTCTATTCGCTCTTTATTTTTGAAAATTTAACTCTGAGACAATTTAAAGAGAATTTTTCCATAAAAATGCCTGGCAAGCAAAAATATAAGACCAAATTTTTCGAGGAATAGAAAAATAATGTGCCTGCTAAGATGACTTCACGAATATAATCTTCAATGAAGGAAAGAGAACGGCCAGATGCGGTGTAATCGGCGTATACAAGAGGTCGGTCCCCATACGGAGTGGGGAACAGCATGCGGTCGCCGATTACTGAATCTGCAATATATTTGAGGAGAACTGGCTTATTTTGAGCTAGGAGCTCTCGTTCTTTTGAAATGTCCTCAAGACTCTTGCCTGAGTTCTCAACAATCTGGCTGATAAATCTACGCTTTGCAGCTGGCTCCATTTTAGTTGATTTTATGACGATTATCAGGCAGAAATAGTAATATGTTATATAATACAGCATGGGCATCACAGAGTGTGCCCTTAAGCTTGCACCTTTGCAGCAATTTGGAGATTTGGCTTATCACCTTCAATTAGAGGGTCTAGTTTTTCCAGCCTAGTTTTGGAGATAGCGAGTCAATCTCCAAGTTGCATAACAGCTTTAAATGTAAGGGCGAGCTAAAGTGTCCCTGCACTATAAATATTAGATAAGATTGGGAGTATTTTATAAGCCCAATTATTTTAAGAGTTAATAATATAATTATTGGAATTATTGTTTTCTGAAATTGATATGTGTTTCTATTTGCCATAATTTATTTTCCAGAATTTGGTATTATGGTTGCTTCTATAAAAATATTAGCTCTGTCATTGAGATTAAATTCCTTACTCCCCCCTCCGTGAGTGAACAAAAAAAATCTTGTTCATTCACGGAGGGGGGTTAATTTTTTTTATTTAAAAAATTTATTTATAAATTTTATAGAAAATTTTTTTTTTGAAATTTTAAAAAAATCCTAATTTGCAAAAATTGGGAAGCAAAATATTAATTTAATTTATAAAATTTATGTTTTTAAAACGCAATTTGTTTAAAATAAAACAGAATTAGCTCGAGATTTCATTATACAAGTTATCACTTATATATCAAATTTTTTTCATAAAAAATTTTTTCTATTAAAAAATTTTTGTGCACTCACGAAGAATGGGCTTTTGGGCAAAAAATAGCGATTTTTCTAATGGTTTTGTTCACTCACGGAGGGGGGGTTAGCAAAGCTGAGAGTATTATTCATTCTTTGGATTATATGAAATATAGCTGCATTCTTATCATATTCATATAACGGATCTTATTATCAATTCTTAAAAATTCAAAGATTAAATAGCTCATTAATAATATTTTTTATTCGCAATTATTTCTTCTTAAGGCTTTATGATTTTTCTTCACCGATATTTTCCGCACAAGCAATTTCCTCTTTTCCCATAAGGCATTGCTCGAAAGAGCATTTCTTATCAAAATTTGAGCGAACAGTGCTAACTCCCCCCCACTAATAGCGGACGAGATCATTTTTTTTCCCCTAAAAATGGAGCCTTAGGTACCATTTAATAACGGAAATTTTTTACTATAAAAAAGTTTAAATTATATAAGATAATCGTTCATTATAAATTTACAAAATAAAGATTGGGAGAGTCAGATAGAATTCATTTAAACGCAAAGGCATTAAAAAATTATGAGAGCTAATAATATGCATAGGCTTTCTTTTCTCTAAACCTTGATCTCCCCTTTTCAATTGATGAATGTCTTTTACCCATTCGCCAACACTTGACTTTGATACATTGAACTTGTAGGCTATATCTTCATATGAAAGACCTTCATTTTGATGATCCAGATAGTATTGTGCAATAACTACCTTATCACCAGCTGTTAGTCTTTTTCTCTTTCTGCTTTCTCCATTCAACTCCATTTTATTAGATTTAGTGTTACTCTTTCGACCTTTAAAATAGATTTTTTTTTTCAGACCTTTTATAAAAAAATTTTAAATAGAAAAATATATATAAATATTGAACTTTTTAAGTTATGCCCCATTTAATAACGGACGATTTTTTCGTCCGCTATTAATGGGGGGAGTAAGAAAATGTCTTCAAGGAATACATCTGGACCAAAAATCTGTTAAGTTTTTTAATAGTAATTTCAAATCAAAAATTTTTCAGTGAACAAATAGTAAGTAATGTTTTCAAAATTCCTCATTAATTTTATTATTTCACCTGTCAATTTTTAAGCTCATGTATAGATTTAATGAGATATAAATGGGTTGCTGTCTAAATAGTGGTATAGATCGTCCTAGAAAGCCAACTCAACCCCAACTCACAACAAAAACCTCCACATCTTTGCTCTCAATTAGGTCGTCAACTGGACAGTTCTTTCAATAATCATAAAATGACAGCATAAGCGAAATTTCTCCTCCTTTGCTGATTTTATTATTATAAGGTTTGATTTTCTAGAAGCACCTTATCCAGCTACATCAGGTAACCAATAGGAGGGGGCAGAGCCTGGCATGATTCCAGAGTATTAATTTAATACGCTCAGCCACCCGAGGAGGGTGAAATTTAGATGGAGCAAACGCTGTTCTGAGCCACACGCGAAGACAACGCGCCAGGTGAGAAATGCAGTTTGTATGGTGGCGAGGTGATTGGCGGATTTTGAACACTCTCTCCTGAAATGAGGCGAGGTTAGAGGCAAGATGGCCGTGAGCGTCAGCATCGCTAGTCTGGTTATAGCCATTAACTACAGCGTGGTACCTGACACCTAAATGCCAGATAATTAAGTAAGTAAAGACAGTTCTTTCAAAAAGCAAATTTTATCAAATTCTTCTATGGCAGCCTATTAGAAAAATATACAATTGTGAAAGAAATTGGACATGGCAAATTCGGAAACGTTTATCTTGCTTGACAAAAGTCCACACAGCTTGATAGAGCCATTAAATCAGTCAGCAAAAGCAAAGTTATCCCACAAACCGCCCACGAGATCGAAATTCTCAGGCAGCTTGACCACCCCAACATAGTAAAAGTTATTGAAGTTATTGAGCAGCCGTCAATTTTTTTAATAACTAAAAATGTTTAACCTTTCTCTGGGATTTTTATTTTTAAAATTTTTTTGATAACAATTTAAACAATTTTATGTAAAATAGCCTGAAAAAAGGCATGATATTTTTTCGAAGTGGACCGTCAATTCTCCATATCGTTATGGAGCTTTGCACAGGAGGCGAGCTCTTTGATCGGATAGTAAAATCAAAAAAGCTGACAGAAGGCGTTGCTGCGAAATATATGGAGGACTTAATTCAAGCTTTATCCTATTGCCACAGCAATGGAGTCGCTCATAGAGACTTAAAGCCTGAAAATATAATGTTTCCTAATGAAGAAAGCTCTGATTTAAAAATTTGTGACTTTGGCTGTGCAATTTTGATGGACAGCAACAAAATTATAGACAAGCCTGTGGGGACAGTAAGATTTAATTAGGCCTTATTATGTAGCTCCAGAGGTACTTTCTGGTGAATATAATGAAAAGTGCGACATATGAAGCTGTGGAGTGATTTTGTATGTGATGCTCTCTGGGAGACCTCCTTTTCACTCTAAAAGTAAAAGAGACTTGCTGAAGCTTGTACAATCTGGACCTTTGGAGTTTCCTGAGAGGCATTGGAACTGCATATCAAGAGATGCAATTGATTTGATCAAGCATATGATAGACCGAGATGTAAACAGACGATATGGCACCAAAGAGGTTTTGGAACACCCATGAATGAGTCTTGCCAAAGAACAGCTAGATATCCCTTTAGCGAACCAAGCCTTAAATAACTTAGCCGGCTTCCAATCTCAATATAGGCTCCAAAAAGCAACCTTATTCTATATCAGTTCACAGCTAGTGACTTATAAAGAAACCCAAAGCTTGGCAAAATCGTTTAAGCAACTTGACGTGAATAACGATGGAAGGCTCAGTAAAGATGAAGTCATCAATGGATTTAGTCAAATAGAAATAAAAATACCTATACAGATTGATGAGCTCATGGAAAGGTGTGATATTGATGGCAATGGGTTTATAGATTATAACGAATTTATCACTGTCACTTTGAACTGAGAACAGTCACTTTCCAAGCAAAGGCTCCTGGCAGCTTTTGAGAGCTATGATAAAGATCATAGTGGAAAAATCACTGTGAATGAGTTGAAGTGGCTTTTGGATGATGGGGATGAAGATACTGATTATATATGGAAAGAAATCTTAGAGGAGGTTGATTTAAATGGAGATGGAGAAATCGACTTTCTAGAGTTCGAAAAAATGATGACTGCAATGCTCAAGGAAAAGCATTTTTCTAATAATTAGTATTTAAATAAATAGTTTCCTCATTTATATATCACTATGAGCTTTCTAGCTAGTTAGATTGAATTCTGATAGTTTAATTAGCGTGAAAAAGTTAAGTTAAGTATTCAGTTATCAATATTGCTTCTCAGGTAAGCATATAAGCCTATTCAACTTAAAAATTTAACTAATTAAAAGGAGCAATTTCTATGAAAACCCCAAAATTAGATAATCCTTGCATTTCTGATTAAAAGAAGTTATAAGCAAAACTATCGACTAAAAAGATAATAAATATCTTAAACTTAAACTTAAATTGCAGGTCTTGGCTTGCTCGCCATTCCCTATCACCAAGGATATTCAGGGAGATTCACCCTCTTTCCACGACGACAAGAAGAACTTGTTTGAGCTGAGATGATTTTCACTGCCTGACGCCTTGACATATATGAAGAAGTTCTATGTCTTCGTCTCCTCCTTACCTTTACAGCTCCAGTGTTGAGTGGGAAGGATATGGACTTCTGCGACTTGCTGCTTGGGTTGAACGAAGGCAGTCTGCGCAAAATCTCAAAAAAATGAAATCTCTGGCCAACTATCGGGAAAAATGAAAATTCAAAGCCTGGGTGTAGCTTCCAGCTTCACGCTAGGAAGTTGCCCGAATGGCCTAGCCGATGCCTGCAGATGCTACTGGGCTTTCCCTTTCCAACTATGACCAACTTTTTCTCTCGAGGTAAAATCCAATCCAAAAAGCGGACTAGGGCTAGACTCTGCATTCCCAGAGTTGCTTACCTAACATTGCTGCCCATTTCTGGATTTTCAAAAGTTTGCGCATATAAATAAATGTGCTCAAGGCTGAATTTCCTGAGGCAATGCCAGGGCTGAGACACCATTTTATTTATAGATAATAAATATCAATTAATCCTTAAAACAAACTAATAAAAATCTATTTTATTCTTTATTAGTAGTTTATTCAATTGCGAAATCACATTTTGACATCTACCTTATCTTTTATTATCTTTTTCTTATCCTCTCATATTTATTTCAAGTGAGCAGAAATGATAAAAGTTAACGAATTTTCATTTAATTTGAAAATTTTAAAAATTGGGCAATTGTTTGCTCACAAAAGCAGCTTGCAAGAGACTTACTTAGAGCTTGATAAACTTATTTTTTTAATCTCCTATCAATTTCTCTCCTACAAACACTTAAAATATCTATTCTTCGATCCTAAGAATATTTAAAATGGCGGATAAAGATCAAAGAATTCAAGTTATAGTTCGCAAAAGACCGTTAAATTCGAAAGAACGCCAGCGCGGAGAGTCCGATATCCTAATTCAAAGGTCCCCAAACACGTTAATAGTCAAGGAAGAAAAAGTCAAAGTAGATCTGACTCGCTACATAGAAGAGCACTATTTCACATTTGTAGCAGGTCTTTGGTCAAAGGATTTTTCTCGGATTATTTATTTTATTTTTTTCACTTACTCCCACCCCTCTATGAGCGAGCAAAAAATTTGTTGCTCTCTAGAGAAGATCGAAAAGAACGGAAATCTCAAAGCCCTCGATCGCCATCAACTGGTTAAGATTGATTCAAAGGCATGGAATTCTGTAAGCCCACAACTTGTTAGAAAGTCATTTGAACTAACGGATTCTTATAGCGTTGATCATCCAAAGAAGAAGTAATTATGTAATCGGTCTATTCTATTAGTCTTTTTAGTCTTTAAATTAAAAATTGTTAAATTTAAACTTTTACTTACGATATTCTTTTATTAAATCCTTTGAATGATATGTAAAATAAATCTAGTAATTTTTTCAAAATTATCTCTAAATTTATATATATAAAAAATTTGTTTTCAAGGATTTTTGACCAAAAAATAGGGATTTTTCCAATTATTTTGTTCGCTAACGGAGTGGGGAAGCTAGGGCATTTATTCAGCAAAAATATTAGTATTTAGGGAAAAATCCCATAAAATAGTGTTAAGGAAATGGCTACCAAGGGAAATATTCTGAATAAAAATCATGGAGATGAAACATTTGATGGGGTTTATAATGAAGATGTCAATAACGAACAACTTTATAGAGCGACGGTACAGCCTATTGTACAAGCTGCTTTCCAAGGGGCAAAAGTTACATGTTTTGCATATGGCCAGACAGGCAGTGGGAAAACCTACACTATGATGGGAGAAGCTAGCACACCCGGTCTCTATCTGCAAGCTGCAAATGATCTCTTTTATTATAGAGATCAGTATTATCCAAAAATCCAGCTGACAGTTGCTTTTTATGAAATTTATTGTGGAAAACTTCATGATTTGCTCAATGATCGCCATATCCTCCATGTCAGAGAAGATGCTAAATCTTCTACACGAGTGAGAAAAATCATCATCCATAAAGTGCAAAAATATAATTGATATATAAGAAAGCATTATTATAATGAAATTTCTAGCTAATTCTATTAAATTTCTAGCAACCCGAATTCTTTTTCATGAATTAATTTTTTTTTTCAAGCTTTTGTTGATTTCCAAAAAGATTTACTATTAATTTATTAGATTAAAATTTTAGCGAGCATTATGTTTTTGAAAGCACAAGAAGGGGAGGAGTAAACAAAATGTGAATATTGTTGGGTTGCAGTATAAGCCAGTGGATGGCGTTGAAACTCTAATGAATATCATTAGCTACGGTATGGCTGCAAGAACGACAGGACAGACAGGAGCAAATGATGATTCCTCAAGATCACATGGAGTCCTTGAAATTTCTCTAACTCTATCCTATATGCTTTCATGGCAAATGAATTTTAAATTTTTGAATTATTCAATAATATTGAAATCCTGTTCTTTTTAAAAAATAATATAAAAATCTATAATTTCAAGTAAATAAAATGGGAGTAAGAGAAGGAAGGGCAGTAAAAGGCAAAGTTACTTTTATCGATCTTGCTGGAAGTGAAAGAGGAGCTGATGTCAGCAACTCTGATGCAAAGACCCGTTTTGATGGCGCTGAAATTAATAAATCTTTACTCGCTCTCAAAGAGTGCATCCGCGCTTTAGATCAAGATAAGAAGCATACTCCTTTCAGAGGCAGCAAACTTACATTGGTGCTTAAAGATTCCTTTGTAGGCAACTGCAGAACAGTCATGATCGCAAATGTTTCTCCTGGAATTAACAGCTGCGAGCATACCCTCAATTCTCTCAGATACGCTGACAGAGTAAAAGAGCTCAAAAAAGGTGGCGGAAGCGGCTCGAAAGGCCAAGATCAGCTTGCAAATGCCCTTATGCTTCCAAGGCAAAATAACAACGTCGTGCGATACATCAAGCAAGAGGAAGAAGAGCAGGAAGACACCCCATATCTCAAAATGGCCACTAAAAACACCACAAATGAGTATGAGCGACCTATTCTCAAGCAAAATACCAATATAAAACAAAGCATGCTAAAAAATACCCCAAATAAGACCAGTTATATATCCCCCAAAAATCAAATCCCACAGAGAGCAGCTCATGACTACGAAGAAATCGAAAACATGGACATTGAAGAATTAACTGCAGGGCATGAAAATTTGATAGGTGTAATTTTGGCTGAAGAAGAAAGACTTATCAACACACACAGAAAAATGATCGATGACATGGTTGATGCCATTAAGGTGCAGATGGCATTACTTGGGGAGGTCGATAAGCCAGGAAGTGACGTCGAACTGTATGTAGGAGAGCTCGATAAAATTTTGGCTATGAAAGAAGACATGATTAGAGGATTCAGGTCTCAGCTGAAAAATTTCAACGGGCATTTAAGGATGGAAGAAGCCATGGCAAAAGCCTTCAGTTCTAGGAGAGCTCCAATTGATGTTTTTGATTTAGGCTCACATGACGATGATCTCTTACAAGACATCTAATAAAGGTATTTTTATAAATAATTACGAGAAATCTAATAAGATGGCTAATTACTCTTTCGGACAGAAACAAGGAATCTATGCTTATGACATTTATAGCCTAATCAAGCTGAAAAATAAGAAGAAAAACAGACTTACCCTCGAGCATCAGCCTAAGCTGAATAAAAAAACATTGGACTTGGATGCTTTGTTCGCTTCTAAAGAGCCAAAAACGGCATCTCACTATTTAAAATATTCAAAATCCACTTCTCGAAAAAGCAAAGAAAATAGCAACAATGACCTGTGCTCTTGTCCTGACCTGCCTAAAAACGTCAAAGCTCACAAAATCACTTTGGAACCTGAAATAAAGCTGAAAACGCGTAAAAAGGCTCCTTACACCCCTCAAAAATTGAAACTCTCAATGTTCCACCCTAGAAAATCAAATTCTCATGCATATTTGCTTGATGGAATTGACAATTCAAACTCTTATAACCCATTCTCAATCTCAGGCTCCCCTCGGCCTATGCTATCCAGTACAACTCCATTTCGGATGAAAACTGAAGGAAACCCTTTATTGCGAGTCAGAGAAACTTTAAAATCAAGGCCTCGACTGAGAGGTTTAATCGTAAATATAAAAAATTAATGACAATTTTAAGTATTTAACTCGTCTTCGTCAGGGAATTCGTCCCCAAATGTGTCGTTACTTGAAGATTTGTCTAGGGCAATAGTAAAGTTTGGGACTGTTTTCTGAAAGCTGCCTTGCTTATTTTTTAAGATTCCTTGGTTGCTTGGGCTTCCAAAAATGCTGGTTTTGGGTGATGAGTTTTGAGAATCTGGATTTCGCTTGTGCAGGGAAATGTCGATTCTGGGCTCATTTATCATATCAGGGAATTTAACAGTTTTTTTGTGTGTGATGGATTTAGTGCTGCTCGTTAGTGGCTTAGGGATTTGGAAAATGGTTAAGCCTTTGCTGATAGCTTGAGCGTAAATGGAGGATGCCTTTGGGGGCTCAGAAGTAGGCTGGTTGGTTTGGTGGTGTCCAGTTTCTCTTCTTTCTTTTATAGTCTTTACTGGTCTTGAGAAAGAAATATCTTTTGAGGTTTTAATTAGATTCGCTGCTTTTGGAGCTGAGGATACAGTAGAACTCGGTAGTACAATTTTCTTTGTTATTGTCGGCGCAATTTCTCCTTGAGCTCGTGATTTTGCCTTGCTCCCTAGAGATTTTACATGCGAATCTTCATGCTGGCTCGAATCTTGAGAGGATTTATTTTCAAGATCCCTTATTTTAAGCAGAGATGTGATATATTTTCTATTTAATTCCGCATTCGACTTATCAAGCTCTTCAACTTTTTTGTGAAGTTTTTTATTTTCTTCGTCAGTCAAGCTTGCATGTCGTTGTGCCTTTTCTTTTTCTTGATGTGCATTTTCAAGCTCTTGCTGTAAATCAAAAACTTGGCTTTTATTTACACTTGGCCGTGGCTCTTGGCTTTGGGTTTCTCGCTTCATATCAGCTCGCAGCTGCTGAGATTTGGCTTCGCGGTATTTTTCTTCAAAAATTTGTTTCATTCTTACTCCCCCTCCGTGAGTGAACAAAAAAATTTGGACAACCACAGAGGGAAGTTAATTTTTTTTTCGAAATTTTGAAAAAATCCTAATTTGCAAAAACGGGAAGCAATTATTAATTTAATTTATTAAATTTATGTTTTAAAACGCAATTTGTTTAAAATTAAACAGAATTAGCTCGAGATTTCATTATACTAATTATCACTTATATATCAATTTTTTTTTCATAAAAAAATTTTGTTCACTCACGGAGGGTGGGTTTTTGGGCAAAAAATGGGATTTTTCCAATGGGTTTGTTCACTCACAAAGGGGAAGGAGTTAGGGCATATTCAAGCTCAATTTTGATGTCAGCTGAATCGTGATTGTGATTTACCTGACGCTTTAGCTGCCGATTTTCTTCTTCTAATTTGGCAATTTTGGTTTCCAGCTCTTTTACGGTGCGGCTAGAAGCAGAAATTGCATCTCGCAAACGTGATTGAGCTTGTTCTTCAGCTCTTTCAAGTTTATTAGTAAGATATTGAATTTCTTTGTTTTTGGCTTCGAGTTGAGCTTTTAACTCGCTAATTTTGATTTCCATTTGGCTGACCTGGGCAATGTAGTATTGATTGGTTCGAGAAAGGGTTTCTTTTTGAATTCGAGGGGGTGGATCTTCTTTTCTTAGATGGAACATAAGAAAAAATTGATTTTTATTTATGTATATTAGTAATAGTAGAAAATTTTATACTTTATGCATTTAAATACTCAGCATATATAAACTAGCTGGGCTTTATTTCTAATCTTATGGATTGAAAATTCTAAGCAGAATCAATTTATTCTTAATCACATTTTGAGATTGTGATTAGGATAATATCCATATTAACAATAAAGAGTATCCTTAAAACTAGCGTGCTTATTTTCCATTAAGATTTCTTCACTAAAATCCCATTTTTCCACATCCCCTTGAGTATTATTATTCCATTGCGATCCTTAAAAGCACCGTTCCCATTCATTTGATTACCCAAAAATTCCCCTTCATAAGAGCTTCCATCTTCCCAAGTGTATTTTCCATATCCTTGCATTTGCCCACAGTAAAACGATCCTTCATATTTTGTTTCAAATTCCTCCTCACTTCTATTAGGCTTTAACTTAAAGAGATTTCCTTTACCATGGTATGTATCATTTTCCCATTCTCCATCATAGACAGTTAAGCTTTGATCAGAATGTTTTCCATTTAACCTTTTATCATTTTTTCAGTATCCAACATATGATGAACCATTCGGCCATATCTGGACGCCAAAGCCATGCCTTTGGCCATCAGCATTCCTCTCCCCTGTATAAGAGTTTTCCTCTACCAAAGAAGAACTTAATTTGCTACTTTTTTCGTTTGAAAAAGACTTCACCCCTAATTGTGATTGTAGATTATTTGCTTGATCCTTTGTTTCACATAATATATTTGGTAGATCTTTGGTTTCATTTAATGTAGTATTTTCGGTAGTAATTGTAGACGACACAGCTGAAATCGGATCTGAAATTAAACATTCCTCTCCATTTTCTTTATTTTTTTGTCGTTGTCTTGCTAAATATCCCCTTGCAATGCTCTGCAGTTTTATTGCATTTATAGTGTTACTTACCAAAGCAACTTGGCTTATGGTTTTATTTTCCAAAGAAACTGAATCTGAATGTTTTCATTCTTCTGCTTTTTCCCGTTGTTTTAGTAATTGTCTTGCTAAATATCCCCTTGCCACGCTTTGCAATTTAATTGCATTTCCAGTACTACTTGCTGGCACATTATGGATTGTGGCTGGATTTTTGAAAGAAACTCGAGGAATTGTTAAATTATCTTGATAATAGGTGGCTAAATCAAAATCAAGATTAAATGCAAGCTGGCTAGCTTTTTGCTGCTTTCACTTTTTTCTTGCGAGGTATCCTCTTGCTGCACTTTTTAATATTAGGATAGTAGAAGCTAAAGACTTACTAGCCTTCTCAGTGCCTAAAATAGTATTGATATCGAAGTCTTTATTATCTATTTTCAGCAATAGCGTTATAAAATTATCTCTTGGCAAATCGCTTAGCTTTACACTTGAAATTTTAGAAACAAAACTAAGATTTTGTTTTAGCATTTGATTCTTGTATGTCATAAATATAAAAAGATTATTGTCTTTTGCATTTTGGTTTATTTCTTTTTCTAGGCGTTTACAATATTTCAGCTCTCGAAGTATAAACTTGTTTGTGCTTGGGGACAGAATTTCTAAACTTTTTATTGATTTTTGCAAGAGCTGCTCTAGTTGATTTCCTTCGTTTATTAAATAAGACAAAAATTCTTCTTCTTTTGCTTCACAATTTTTCTCGATATTGTGAGCTAAAAGGGAAGCTAAGTGCTGATTTTTATGGTCTTCGCACATGAATGATCCTTTTGATGTGCATTTACACTTAAACTTTGCTATTTTTCCACAGCCCAAGTTAAAGCAGCTTGATGCCTGCATATTTTTTGTAGAAATGTCGTTTTGGCTGTCATAAGTAAAGTATGACGTTTTAGTCTGGGCATAGCCTCCTGGCCATGCAGCCTCGACTTATATTTTAAATTATAATTTATGAATTTGCAAAAAAGTAATCAACCTTATAAATACAGCATCTCTTAAAATTAATTTATTTTAATTAAAGCTGCTATTCTGCATTATATAGCCATATTTTTCTTCTATTCTTGCTAATTTTTGTTTTTCCTCGTCTGTAATTAGAAAATTAAATATTTTATCTCCCTGCTTATAGAGTCCATTCCTCCTGATTCTTTTTAAATATTTTTTCTTCGATTTCCCCATGTCGTAATTATAAATTTCTACCTGCTGTGTCGTATACAATTGCCTTATCAAATAGCCTTTTGACTGGCAAATGCATGCCATATATTGTTTTTCTTTAAAATTGCTATAAGCCTCATGCAGCTGATCTCTTGCAATTAAGTTCATTATTTCTAGAACTCTTTCGAATCCTTGCTTAATCTCCTGTGTGAGCCTCTCTAAGTTTTGAAATTTACAAAAAATGATTTTTTGGGTATCTGGGTTTTGGCTCATCAAATGTTTCAATTTTTCCAATTTATCATCTTCATCAGTGCACTCGATTTTATAATGGATTTGTCCCCCTGCGACTGCAACTTGGAAACAAGATTTAATGATTAAAGGGTCAGGAGTATATTCTGAGACTCTTTTAATAAAGAAATCCTCATGCATGTTTCCTGAAACCCACCGTTTTCTGACATTCCTGCCAAGTTTTTTAATTATTTCATGCAAGGTTTCTCCTTGGTCTTTTCATTCTTCTGATTCTTTTGAATCTTCAGTAGTTTTTTTCTCATAAATTCCACCGCCTGCATCAATTATTAGGAGGCCCACATGTGAAAAAAATTTTTTGCGTGATTTAATCATGCTGTTAATTCTTTTAGAAGTTCCTATAATTATTTGAGATTCTGGAAGCTTTTTTATATCATCAGCGATTTTTGTCTCTCTTGATGTAATTAGAAAGGTAGGCTGTAAATATTTGGCATAATGAGTAAGAGTATTAAGCATTTCGGGAATTAAATAAATCCTAGGCTCGACAATAATGACTTGAGGATATGGGTCGCTATAATTTATAGATCCTAAAATAGATAAGGATATGAGAATATTTTTGCCAGATGCTGGAGGGAGGAAAATTATCAAATTAGATTCATCATTGAAGGCACGATAGCATTGCTTCAGGATAGGCAGAGGCTCAGTTATACCTTCCTCATTTAGGGCTAAACGTAAGGGGTCTATTAATTGAATTTCCTCAAAACTTTCTATTAGAGTTACATCTCGATTTGTTTCAAATCTGAAAAACTCTTCCTTATCGGCCATTATATATTTGTTTAAAATAATTTTAATATGAGGGAAATATTGTCTATTTATATCGGACAAGCTGGCACACAGCTTGGCAGTGCTTGTTGGGAATTATTCTGCCTCGAGCAAGGAATTACACCAAATGGCCAATTCTCAAGTGTAAAGCCAATCTCTTATGATGAAAATCTTGGCACACTTTTTTCAGAAACCGAAAAAGGCAAGTATACTCCAAGAGCAGCTTTTTTTGATCTAGAGCCTCTGATTATTAATGACATCATGTATGGACCATATCGCGAGCTATATGATCCTGGCTTGTTTATTTCAGGTAAAGAAGATGCTGCTGCTATAGCAGAGGACATTATACACTTGGACGAGAAATAATTGATAAAAGTCTTGAAGTTATAAGGAAAATGGTTGAAAACTGCTCAGATCTTGAAGGGTTCCTGCTTTTCCACTCATTAGGAGGCGGAACTGGTTCTGGATTAGGATCATTGATACTTGAAAATCTTGTTATGGAATACGGAGAACAGACAAGAATAAATTTTTCTATTTATCCAGGTTCTAAAAACGCTGTTTCTGTTGTTGAGCCTTATAACACTATTCTCTCAATGAGATCTTTGATTGGGTCATCAGATGCTGTCGTTGTTCTTGATAACGAAGCCGTTTACGAAATCTGCCAAAATCACCTAAACATTAGGAGGCCAACCTTTACAAATTTAAATAGACTTATTTCGCAAGTAATTTCTTCGATGACGGCATCAATGCGATTTAATGGAGATTTAAATGCAAGTCTAAACGAATTTAAGACCAATCTGGTGCCAACTCAAAATCTTCATTTTATGTTTCCATCATATGCACCAATAATTCCAAAAGAAAATAATGAAAATAGTTCAGATATAACTAATGAAGTATTCGGCCAAGCTAATTCAATAGCAAAGTGTGACCCAAGGCAGGGAAGGTGCTTAGCCGGCACTTTAATGTACCGAGGAGATATTGTGCAGGAAGAAGTGATATCTTCTTTTGCAGATCTGAGAGCGACGCATACCTTTAGAATTAATGACTGATGCCCAGATGAAGTGAAATGGGGAATTAATGCTCAGAAAGCTTTAGCATTTTCTAATGATGATATCTGAAGGGTGGCAAAATCGGCTTGCATGATCAGTAATAGCACGGCAATTGCTGGGGTCTTTGCAAGATTAAACTGTAAGTTTGAGCTACTCTATGCTAAGAGGGCTTATATTCACTGGTTCGTTGTGGAAGGAATGGAGTCGGACGAGTTTGCTGAAGCTTGTGAATCTATGGCACAAATCGAGCAAGAATATATTAATGCTGGGGTTGAGGCATAATGGATAAATTTAATTTAAAAAAATTATGAGCAGCGTCTATGTATAACTATCATTATAAGGAATTAAAAAACTCATCATGGCTTTGCATAAATGATGCTGGAAAGATATAAAATAATAATTGTTCAAAGTAACTTTTCAGCAAAGGCGAATTAATGTTTATACGCTAATTTACAAAGCAGAGCTATTGATTTCCTTCTTTTGTTTGCAATTTTTCTATTGAATTTCCTTATTGTATATTAATTTTATAAATAGCCATTCAACCCTTTTCTTGAATTCAGCGTTTAATGATTCATTTTCCTCTAACGCACGTTATGATCTTTTGGTTTATTTCGGGTTTTTGTTGTTAGAAATCGAATGAAGCCCACAATACGTTGATTGTTCATTAATAAGAGTAGAGAATAATGGAAACAGTGAGGTTTGTGAGCATAATATGACTATGCTTAGAAGCATTGATTTACATTCCAGTAGGAATTCTACTGATGTTCAGGTCATCAAAAGTGCCTATCAAGAATATGAGTCCGTGCTTAGTTCACTTGTCACATTGGGGAAACTATATAGAAACTAATGTTTACCTTTTTGCTCTTTACTTTAGTCATGACTGCCATCCTGATAATGATGAAAGCTATTTGCAATATATTTATCAAACGCTATCAGTTCTTTCTAGATATTGCTTATTCTTAAGCTATGTTTTAAGAGGATATAGAGTTTACTTTATTTTTCACTTACTCCCTCCCCCATCCTTGATCGAACGCTCGCCATCGTTCGATCAAGGATGGGTGTTAAAAAATTTTTTTGGGAAAAAATTTTATATATAAAATAAAAAATTTATTGTTTTTTTTAATATATTTTTAAATAGAGAGGGTTAAATGTATTTAATCTTTATTTTTACAGCAAAAAATTGAATTAATTTCATAAGAATACCAATTTTTAATATTTTGATTTTTTGGTTACCACTTTAAATTTTATAAATTTTTATTTATTTCTTTATAGAATTAAAAATTTTTAAATTTTTAAAGAATCTCTATTTTTTAGATTATTGAGTTTTTAAGCCCATGTTGATGACTAAAGCACTTCGAATAATTGATTCCGTAGCTTTCTGTCGTCTCAAAGCCTCTTAAAACAGCTTCATTAGGCACATTTCCCAAGCTTTTGATAGCTAATATATTTTTATATATATAAAAATTGTCATGATATGAAAATAGTTCGATCAAGGATGGGGGTTAATTTCCCCCAATTTTTAGGAATTTTTACAGCCAATCGTTCTATCAAGGATGGGGGGGAGTTAGATAAAAACTGAGACAAAAATGACAGCAAAGACCAACATTTCAGAAACAATATACACAGAACGCACCAAGAATGGCTGCTTAAGGTATTTTGCTATTTAATGCTCCCATTCATCGTAATTGCACTTTTAAACCTTGTTCCTCAGATTCACGAATATTACCCATCAAGCTACTGCAACGCCCGAGGGCAAGATATCGATCTCTACACTTTAATGGCTTATGTAATTACCTCATTTTTCGAAGAACTTATTTTTATTTTCCTCGTTTACTTTTTACGAAATGTAAATGACGATTTCCAAATGCAAAAAGAACTGACTTTTGTCTGCTTTCTTTGGTTTGTCGGTGGATTTTTCACAATAAATTCATTAGATACAAAATATACTGTTTATATAAAAAATGCTTGGAGATGGGCTTTCTTAATTCGAGACAATGTCGCAATGATAGCAACTTCACTTTTCCCATTATTCAGGACTTTTCATAAGGAAGACTTCTCAGAAAGCTTGACAATAGAAATGCTACAGTCGCTCGATTTAATTTTAAGGTGCAGAGTGACTTTAGACGCTTTTGAGCAAGCAATAACAGAATATCCAGATGATGACAAAGGGCCTGAGTTTATTCATTTGTGGCTGAAATGCGAATATTATAATCATATTCCTTCAGATGAGACAGAAAAGGAAATCAAAAAGCAGGCAATGGAGCTAAATATCCCTGACAGGGAATCGGTTAGAGTGATCCAGGCCCATACTTACAGCACTTTGCTGAACCAGTATTATCCGATGTTTATAAATTCGCATATGTTTACATATTTAGAACAGTCAATAACAAGACAACAAATTTATCAGAACAGAATTATGGCAACTGACAAGATGATAAATAGCAGAAGGATTGAGAGCGAAATGCAAGATACCATAAGTCAGCTGCACAGTTAGATAAATTGCTTTTTATAATATAACTTTGGAAAATATATTTTTAAATAAGCTTCATTTACAGCAATATTCAAATAGATATATGAATTACTGGGCGAAGTATATTCAATGACCAAGTAACGAAATTATATCAATTAAATTGCAATGTTGATTATAAATTTAATAAAATGCATTATCACTTCTTTATTGTCAACAAAATCGGACTTATTATTTATGATAGATACTACCAAGGCACAGCCAAACTCTCAGCAAATGACATGATTAGGTTTTCATCGACCCTAAACTCAGTTCACCTGATCTCTGCACAAATCACGCCTCCAAACCTAAGAAAGACTGGATTAAAAGTGCTGAACACTAAGACTTTTAAGCTATTTTGTTATCAAACAACAACTGGGGTCATGTTTTGCTTGGTGAGTGATCCTAATAGCCAAGACATGGAATCGCTTTGTAAAAAAGCATATCAGCACTACTCTGATTATGTCTTAAAGAATCCATTTTATGAGACTGACCAACAGATTAGGATTGAAGGGTTTGATCAAGCTATTGATAGGCTTTTCTTGGAAAAAGCAGTTTAAACGATAATAACTTAGAGACTTAAATGAAATAAAAATAAAAAATAAAACTGAGAGGTTTTAAGGAATACTACATATGAGAGTTTAAGGAAATTCAAAATCTTATTACCTGGCACTCTTCAGCAAATTCTGGCATTCATGCAAATAATTAATTACAAGCCATTTATATCGCCCCCTATTCGCTAATCGAGTCACATTTTGCTTCCAAAGATCTAATATCATCACATAAAAAAGACTGAAAATAACAATTTAAATGGTTATTAACATGCTTAATTTTTAATCATTTTCCCTTTCTTCTCCAGCTATTCTAATTCTGACCATAATGAGAAAAGTTCGGTACCTGATACCCTCTCAGAGGATAATTAAATATGGTGTTGTTTGAATTTTCTGGTCTCCCGACCGAAAATTCATCTCTTGCTTATTTCAATTATGAGGCTTGGTTTCCCCTGGCGAAATTATCCCGGCTATGTAAGGGAAGCCAGAGCCGGGTGGTTTTTCCTGCCGGACTCCTGACCTTAAGGAATGGAATTTTCCAGAAGAGTGCCACTGACTCCAGGTGGTGAAGACTGGGAATTTAAGGTACTGATTGGACTCAAATAAGTGCCTGAGCTCAAAGAAGAGGCGTCGAAGCTCTAAGGTCAAGATTGACGTCCTCTTTTGGCGACAAAAGTCGAAAGTAGCCGCACCTTTCATGGGCCCGCGAAATTCGCCCCAGAGCGGTGTTGGAGGTAGCTGTGGTTGAGCAACCTGCTAGTGGGCATTAAACATTTATTGATTAATTAATACTAAGACCCTCTCATCGACATCATATAATACCAGTAACAGTAAAACCCGTACAGCTGCATCATCTCTCTGGTCTGCCCAGGAGTTTTACTAGCCATAGCATTCTTCTGGCTCTCTTCCACTGGCAGAGCCACTTTTGGAGCTTCAACAGCTTTGACTTCTACCTTCTTCTCAGGTTTCTTATATACACGCAGTCTGTAGGTCATGCCTATATCTATATTTTCAAAGTTTTTTATATGTTTCCATCCTATATAATAATTACTCCTTTCTTCTCTGGAATAGTAAACGACAATATAGTCATCCGATATGCTGATTTTTAACTGTTTTAGGCCTTTTGCGAGAACAGTATCCAGCTTTATGCTTGTAGGAGATATGAAACTTGTGTGGATAGGTGGCAGTTTGGGCTTGTTGTAAGTCATTTTAACTGAGGCGTTTTCAGGTGTTTTTTTTGAAGGAGCTGTGTCAAGAGTGAAGTGAACAGTCGGCTTTCGGATTCGTTTGGATAATCGCAATGATCCTTCATTTTCACTGGAGGATTGTTTAATGGTTTCCATTTATTATTATTATAAGAAAATGGCAGGGTTGGCTTTTTGAGGGTACATTTAATTTTAAATTCAAAAAATATGGGGATGGGGAGAGAAAAAATTTTAAATATTTTTTATAAAATATTTATTATATGGTTTAGCAAGTATGGGGATAAGAATAGGAAGAGGAGTTCTAGAAAACGACTTATAAAATCAAATCTATGAAAGATGAATACATTATGACATTCCAGTAAAAGCACTGAGCAGGAAGTGCGATCTTGTGTATTGGCTATAATAGTTTCAAAAAATAGCTTACTTTTTTGGAATACAAACATTATTGATATTCATAATTATTATAAAATATGAATCTTAATAGATCGATCTAGTCATGAATTGAAGCATATTGTTATTAGCGTATTCACTTAAATAAGAAAAGAGTATTAACTATAATTTTACTAGCTCTAGGCTACAAAATACATATAAATGTCAAGTAAAGACATTATTCTTTATATTAAAACCAAACAGACAACATTTTTATCAGGTGGATTCCTGCAAGGTGAAGTCTGGCTCAGAATCCCTCGAAACATTGAATGCAGAGACATAAACCTCACATTTCTTGGAAAAGAAGCCTGCTCCTGAAAAGAAAACTCTCCTTCTAAATCACAAAGCAGCCCATCAGAATCTCACAACGGAAGTAGCATCATAATCCAAAAGGAATTTAACTTATACACATGGCCGAATCAAGCTCGAAAAGGCGAGTATATTTACCCCTTTTCTATCCATCTTCCCGAAGATCTCCCTGGGACTTTTATTTTACTCCCCCCTCCGTGAGCGAACAAAAAAATCTTGTTCGATTACTGAAGGAGTTAATTTTTTTTTTTTTAAGAAAAAATTTTCCGAAATTTTAAAAAAATCCTAATTCGCAAAAAAACTGAAAAGCAAAAAAATTAATTTAATTTATAAAATTTATGTTTTAGAGCGTAATTTGTTTAAAATTAAACAGAATTAGCTATAGATTTCATTATACTAATATCGCTTATATGTCAATTATTTTTTTCAGAAAAAATTTTTCTATTAAAAATTTGTTTTACACTCACGAAGGGTAGGCTTTTGGGCGAAAAATAGCGATTTTTCTAATGTTTTTGCTCACTAACGGAGGGGGAGTTAGAAAATGACTCATGCAGTGGATCAGTAATATACACCCTTGAAGCCACGCTCTCCACTGTCCCTCCACATTCAGTGACTTTGCCTGTAAATATTGTTCAGGTAAATAGACACCAAGTGGACCCTCTCTCTTCAAGCGCTCTTATGAAAATTTCAGGATTTTGCTGGTTTTCAAGAGGAGCTATTTTTTTGAAAGCAACCGCAAACAGAACGTCCTATATATGCAATGGGCTTATTTATTTAACATTAGAACTCGATACTTCGAGATGCAAAATTAGCGTTATAGCTGAAGACTTCTATTTACAGCTCTGGGCTATTATTAGTCTGGGAAAACATCAGTTGCCAAGTCAATCTGACATGTTTAGAAGGACACAGATTTGCTTAGAGTAGCCAATCAGGAGTTCTGGGGATAGTAATTATGAAATCACGCTATATAGGACTATTATATTGAAGTCTGATAATGGAAAAACAAGAGTATTTAAAGAAAGCTTGCATAGCTTTCAGGCAAAAGTGCCTATAAAACACTCACTTTTAGAAGACGAGGAAAGCGAAGTAGAAATTCCTTTGGATTCCTTGCAGAGCGCTATTGGTGAGATGTGGACAACTAAAGGAAAGTTTGTGAATTGTGCATATTCGATTACGGTTCGTGCTTGTATGGAATCAGGGTTCTGTGGAAAATATTCTTCAGACCCAGAGATTGAGCTTTGGGTGGATGTGAATCCTCAGACTTCTGAAATTGTGGCGCCTGAACATTCAAATTGGAACCCAACTAGGATGAGGACAGTTGTCATATCTAAGGAATATAGCAGACTATAATATACTAAATCTGCGAGTTATGCTTATTCAGTAATACTATTTCATTTAGAGAAAATTAAGTAGAATAGGCTATAATATATTTATTTATACTGCTGGTATATGAATCGGCTTTTTATAGCTAGATAATCCAATTCTAATAAATTAGCAGCAGAATGCAATAATGGTATATATTTGTGCATCAATAATTTCAATTATCATAAATAAATAATTAATTTAAAATTGTTTTAATGTTAATATTTTAAAAGTTCTTCTTAAACAAAAAAAAACCTTCTTTTTTATATTAAATGCGAAATTTCGCTCAAAATTATAATGATCCAAAAGAAACAAATCTATATTCTGAAGAAAATATTCAAGTTTACAGTGGCTCGAAATTTCTATCCAGTGATGAAGAAATCACGAATCGATCTTCTGAGCCTGAATTATCCTCTGAGCAGAGACTGAGTATAGATAGAATGGCTGAATATAACCCTATTTTCTTTGAATTGAGCGAAACTAATTTTGATACTGAGACAAATTCGTCAAGCTTCTTTACAAAAATTTCTTCTCTATTTTCAGTGCAGGGAGCTCTTACAAATAATACCATTTTTGAAAGCAATATTAAAGTTCAAGACGAGTTAGCCACTGAAAATAATGCCTTGGCTGAGTTTTTTAATGAGCAAGAAGTTAAGTTGTTGAAAAATTTTATCCAGATTAGAGAAATTACTACATTAGAGAAAATTGAAACTCTAGACGATAGCTGGCCATTCCTTGAGCTAAGAAAAGCCATTTTACGAATAAAAAGTGCAACAATAGAGTTTTCATATTTGGTTACTACAAATATAATTTTTGAAATTTTTATTATTTTATCCATTCTAGCTAATACCATTGTGCTGGCTTTGGAAGATCCTTCTATCAAGAATACAGATTCCGAACAGGTATGATTTGATCACATAAACAATGCATTTTTGTATATTTTTTCTATTGAGTGCGTATTAAAAATAATGGGAAATGGTTTATTAGTAACAGAAAAAGCATATTTTAAAAACCCATGAAATATTTTCGATTTTTTGATACTATTTATTTCTTGATTAGACCAAATAATAGGAAGCGGTGCTAATTTATTGGTACTGAGAACATTTAGGATATTTCGGAATATTACTGCAATAGAAGGAGTAAAAATATTATTTTTATCTCTAGTAGGATCTTTATGGCCTCTGCTAAATGCTTTTGTGATACTATTTTTCTTCTTAACAATTTTTTCAATCGCAGGGATTCAGCTGTGGTCTGGGTCATTTAAATACCATTGCATGGAAATTAGCAATGGCAAAATCATTGAAATTGAGCATGTATGCATTTATTCTACTTGTCCTGATGAAGAGATTTGTGTGAAGGGTTTAGATAATCCTTTCTATGGGATGTATAACTTTGACAATATTTTTTGGGCTTGGCTATCAACTCTTATGAGTATAACAGAGCAAGGTTGGTTTGACTATATGGTGACTGCAGAAATGGCATCAAATAATGTCGTTTCATATTTATTTTTTATTTCATTAGTATTTATTGGTGTCTATGTGCTACTCAATCTTAATGAAGTCATTTTGTATTCAAATTTCACAAAGTATATGGACGAATTAAGATTGGCCCAAAAAATGCAAAATAATGAGGTCTCTCTGCATTCTTCGCTTATAGAAAATATGAATTTAAACAGTTTTGATGAAGACTCTCCATATAAAGTTGAAATTAATGGCTGCAATATAAATAAAATATCTGATTTTGCAGACAATCCAGTCGAGGATAGTGAAAAATCGCTAGTCCGTGAGTCTTTTCCGAAATATTATAAGTCTAAAACCCATTTATTTGACTCTTCAACAAATGATTTTGTTGCACCGAAAAGAAAATCAGAAATATTTATTATGCATGAAGAAACGCCAAAATCTGAATTTTTTATATCACAATTAAAAACAGCTATAGAGCGTAGCAATAATTTTTCATCAGTTATTTCCATTAATTCTAATGAGGTTAAAGGCAATTTTATAGGGGAAAATTTATCAGATGAAAATCAAAATCAAGGAGACTCGTTAGAGAGTATTGATTTTACACTTCCAAGAAAAAGAGCAAGAATTAGGAAAGAGACAAGAATTCAGCCATTATCTGTTGTGAAAAGAACAAAAAGTGTTTTTAAGATAGGAAAGGGGCTGCAAGACAAAATCAAGAAAAATAAAAACTCAGACGTGATGTTTTCTTTGGTAGAAAATTCCTCAATTAACTATGAATCAATAAGTGATATAGTGCCTGCTTCAAAGAAAATACCTTTACAAAAACAAATGCATTATTCTTTCAGATATAGAGATGGGTCTGAAATTTATGATAAGCTATATAGTTTGACTCAATTATGGAACAATGAAACCACAGATTTTCTGGCTAAATTCAATGATATGCAAAGATTCGAAATTTTCGAAAAATTGTCTAAAAGATATCATATGAAAAAAGCTTTTCATCTGACTACAATAAATGTGCCTAATATAATTGGGGAAATAAGAAATAATGATTTATTTGATCAAAAAATCATTGGAGATTGGTCAGCTTTTGATGTGAACTTAAATAAACGCACAGATGAATGAATTGACGAACTAAATAATCTACATTATCGGATATGGGAAAAAGGAATTTTTGGGGCTTGGCAAAAGTTGATGTTTCCGTTGAAAAAAATATTGGAAGGTAAGATTTTCAGCAATTTTATGATTTTTTGCGTCATTGTAAATACAATTGCACTTGCCACTTGGCATTATGGTATTGACTCAACCCTAAACAGCTATTTATCAATGATCAACTATTTGATTACTATTATTTTTATTGTTGAAATGGGAGCAAAAATTATTTCTTTTGGAGTTAAAGACTATGCTAGAGACAAAATGAATATTTTTGATGCAATAGTAACTATGTTATCTCTTATTGAATTACTTTTTATTTCAGGATCAGGATCAACGCTAAGTGCTCTTCGAGCTATCAGAATATTCAGAATTTTCAGAGTCATCCGTGTTTTACGACTGTTTAGATATTTGAGATTTATCTCTCACCTCATCACAATTTTATCAAACAATAGTCTGAATATTTTTTATTTATTCATTTTTCTTTCACTTTTTTTAATTGTTTTTGCTATTTTGGGTGTTCAAATTTTTTCTGGATCTTTCAATTTCCCAGAAGGAAAAGCGCGATATAATTTTGATGATTTTCATCATTCTTTTTTGACAGTTTTTCAAATAATGACTGAAGAAAGGGTGAATACTGTTATTTATAACTGTATGAGATCTAGCAAAGGATATGCCTCTGCTTTATTTCCATTTGTTTGGCTTGTGCTGGGCCATTTTATTTTGCTTAACATATTTTTAGCCTTGATTTTTGACATGTTTATATCTGATTCTGGAGAAAGTTCTTCTGAAGGAGAAAATTCAACCATTTCGTTCAAAAGAGAAAGCATTTATTCAAGCATAAGCCAGAGGTTCCAAAAGAGAAAGATTGAAAAATTAAAATTAATGGACAGCATGCAAGAACTTGATAGTGATGATAGTGCATCTTTAGAACACCTCAAGCGGTCAAAATCAAAGTCAAAAATTGCTTTATATGAGGTAAGCTATTGCGAAAGAAGCTGTTTTATTTTTTTAATAAATAACTCAATTCGGAGATTTTGCAGCAAAATATCATCAAGCCGACAGTTTGAATTTTTTTCATTAATTGTGATTATAGGAAGTACACTAAAGCTTATATGAGACACTTATTTGATAAATGCCGATTCGAATTCTTCTGAAAGTAGAGTATCATCTTACTTGGATATAGGATTTACTATTTGATTTGGGTTAGAAATAATAATCAAATCTATTACACAAGGTTTAGTATTAGAAAAACACACATTTCTTAGGGATGAATGAAACATTCTTGATTTTTCAATCGTATTGATTTCTGTCATTGATTTATTGCTCTCTGATTGGAACTTATCTTTTATAAAAGTTTTGAGGCTTTTAAGAGTCCTTCGCCTTTTAAGACTTGTTACCCACAGCGTTTCATTGAGAATTGCAATAATAGCTCTTTATGAGTCAATTCTGTCCATCATAAATGTTGCCATTGCAATGCTGATAGTTTGATTAATCTTTGCAATATTAGCTGTATCTCTTTTTGCTGGGAAACTTTATAACTGTTCAAACCCTCTGATAGAAACCCAAGCTGAATGTGAAAGATATGGATTAAGCTGAATAGTAGAAGATATTAACTACGATAATGTAGCAGAAGCATTATTAGCTTTATTTATTCTCTGCTCAAGAGAAGCTTGGCCTGATATAATGTATTCAGCTATTGATGGAAAAAGTCAAGGAGTCGCTCCAAAAACTGATTATAATACTTATGCAGCTTACTTTTTTGTGGTTTATATTATGACCTCAATTTTTTTTATAAATCTCATTTCTGGGGTCATTTTTGAGAAATTTAACGAAGCTAAAAATGGAGAAAATTCGTTAGTTTGCAATGATTGTTTTCAGGCGCAATATTTTACTGCCCTTTACTCTGAACTTATGACATCGCTACTCTAAGCATCTGCTAGCCAGAAGGTCCCATAGAATTCTCTACGTCACTCTTTACTTGAATCCTGCGCGTGATTCGTCTTAGGGTTTAATTTTCTAGGAACGTCAAGCATTAAAACCCTATGGCTTCTAAAATCAAGGGCCAAAACCCCATTCAATGCAATAGGTCTTAGCTGAATAAAGGGTCCCTAGAAAATACCCCATAATATAATTGCTTGGTAAAGGAATAGTCCTCGGAGAGAACTAATTCTTAAGATGCCATTTTATTATAAGAAAATCCTTTAGCCTCCTTAGTCTTGACCAAGCAACAAATGGCATGATATGAGCTGCAAAATTTAATTCAAAAATCAAAGCCAAGCATCGAAATTATCCAAAAACCTCAAAATTGTCTACGAAAAACTGTTTACAATTTATGCCAAAACTGAATTTTTGAAGGATTTATTTTAGTTTGTATAATGTTGAACATGATTCAAATGGCAATGTATTACGATGGCGCTGCATCATCATATACCGAGTCCTTAGATATGATTAATCTGGCATTCACTTTTATATTTATTCTCGAAGCATTTTTGAAAATATTTGGACTTGGCCTGAAAAATTATTTCCACGATTCTTGAAATAAATTTGACTTTGCAATTGCTGCAGCTTTATGCGCAGATTTAGGTTTAGAGTATTCTTCTTATTCAATTGGGATATTTTTAAGAGTTGGTCCCCAACTAGCTCGATCAATAAAAGTTGCTAGAGTTGTCAGAGGCTTGCGCCTGTTTAAGTTTTTCAAAAGCCTTCAAGAGCTTATATCACTTATTTCCTATTCAATCCCAGCTATCTTGAATATTTCATCTATTTTGATTCTGATTTATTCAATTTATGCTCTTTTAGGAGTTTTCTTGTTCCATTCTGTTGAGCATGGCGAAATAATTGATGATCACACAAACTTCGAAAACTTTGGAAATGCTGTTTTATTACTTTTTCGGTGCTCGACTGGCGAAGAGTGGCCAAAAATAATGTTCGACTGTGCCCATCACACAAATAAGCCAGTTACGATAATATTTTTTGTATCATTTATCCTGCTCACAACATTTATAGTGATCAATATTTTTGTTATGGCGATTTTACAAAATTATGAAGCAAGTCAAAATGACAGTGAAAATGTTATTGTTTCGTTCAATAGTGACGTGAAAATATTTAAATCTGTATGGGCTGAGTTTAGTGTAGAAAGCAGAGGGATAAGAACGAGCTATAAATCTTTGCCAGAAATCATGTATAGAAGTTTCCTATGTTTGGCGCTGTAAGGCCCGATAAATTCTGATCGGAATTTATCGGTTGGTTGCACCAAATCAATGCCTTGGTCGGACCAAAAAGCGATTTGGTCCGACGAACTTGGAAAGCTCCTGGGAAAATGTCTGCGCTTTCAGCGCTATATAGAGGAAACCTCTATATAAACTTGGGAAAGATTTGGGCGTGAATAAATCTATGGATGCCAATAAAGTGATAAAAATGTTGCTCTCAATGCAAATTGAAATGGACGAAGAAGGCTATGTGTATTATAATGATTTTTTATTTTCAGTCATGAAAAGAAAATATGGTAAAAACATGAAAAATTTGCAAGGAAGCTCAAAAAAACTTATAAGGAATGAAGAAATAGACACAAAGAGGAGACTAAGAAAATTAAGACGGAAAAGTCAGGTTAATCGAGGAAGATCTGGAATCTCTTTACCGAATAAAGAGAAAAATCATATGATTTTTGGATTTATTTTATTGAGGTCAGTTTTAAAAGAGTGGAAAGAATGAATCACAAAGAAGAAAAATCATGAAATTTCAGATATAACACCCAGGTTTTTTGAAGAAGAATTTCCAGGAGTTAACACAATTGATTCTGATAATCAAACTAGTAGTTAATTTTATATGAAATATTTAAGCTTATAATTATTGATACTAATCAAGATCTGTGTTTAAAATAAAAGCAATAGAAGACTTGTGCAATAAACCTGTCACTTTATTTCAAAATTTTAATGAAAAGCTAAAATAATCTGAATTTTAAAAAGATATGCATTTTTTATGAAATTAATTTAAAACTCTGGCAAAACTAAGAGCCTAACTTAGAGATTAATCAGAGGCATTTATTCTTAAATTTGAAATATTAAACATTGTATTCATTATACTCAAAAAGAATGTTTCGTTTATTTCTAAATCGGAGTAGTGTTTAAAAGCATATATTAAGTTATTCATCGAAATTTTGCAGCCTGTAAAGGACTTGAAGCAACTCTGACCGCTGCTCTTCCATCTGGTCCATAAGATTTTGGTAAAACCCAACAGAGTTGAAAATATAATCTGAAGAAGGCTCTCTATGAGTTTGAGGGACACTTGGAGGCTTTACCACTTTTTCTTGGAAACTTTGAAAATTCTCTCTATTCATTACCCCGGTTAAATATTTTATTATTGAATCAATTATGAGTTTTATTAAAAATTAACTTTAATAATTAATAATTTAAACTCAACTCATTTTTGTGTAGGAAAAATCCTGTTTTTTACCTGCACTCCATTATAGTTTTATAATTAAGTTTTGTATCGACGCAGCCTGCAGCGTAAAATATGCTCATCCTTCAGTTTAATTGAGAAACCATTACTCGAAAATGCTAGGCTTAATTAATGGATATAAAGATAATATTGATAATTTATCACTAATGTGTAAAGCAGGCTATGAAAATTTTGAAGGTTTGGCAGACATAGAGGAAATTCTAATCCCTCAAAGATACTCAGATGTAAGCACTTCAGAGAGCGTAGACTCTGAAGATGGTCTTTTAGCAAAAGAGTCCTTCTGAACTTAACTTAAATTACAGATGGGACTAGCAGTATTGGTTACGCAGCCGCCATGGGGCATTAATACAGAGAGTTCGTCCGCTTTGCGACATTTCTTTTCGGATACTTAATTGGTTGAGATAGCTCAGCCAGCAAGAAAGCATTGACACCATCTTGCTTCTTCTCCAGCCCTGATGTTATGGTATCCCTAGATTATGTGCTGAGAAGTCTCTTCCTTGCCTTGAAGGCTCCAATGCTGAGTTAGAAGACTATGGACTTCTATAGCCTTTCATCAGCCTATATGGTGAGCAGCATGCCTTGGCCATAAGGTTGAGGAAAAAGCATCAAGAGGTCGAGTGCAGCTAGTTCGCCATTTTTATGATATGAATCCTCCTGATCAGAAGGGCATTTCGAAGAATGACATTTCGACCTTTTGACTAAGAACGGTCCTATTATTGTCGATTCGCGCTTTTTCACGCCAATGTCTGGAAAAAGCGAACAACAATACAAAATATTAAATGAAAAAGTCCATAAGCTTCTAGAAGTTTTAGATGATACAATGGACTCAGTAAATATAAGAGATGAGTGCTCTCTTAAGCCTGCAGTAATCAAGCTGGATGGGCCAAAATTTTCACTCTTACAAAAAAGGCGGACTTTATTATTGCCTCCTAAAAGTGAGATTTAGTTTAAATTTTGTGAAACTAATTAAATTAAAAAAGTTACTAAACAGTAAAATTGAAGGCTTCAGAGACTTGGAAAGGAAATATGAGAATATTAATTGGTAATCTGCATCATTGACTAAAAGTTTGTTGGGAAAAATTGATTATGATTGAAGAAGGAAATTAAAATGTCAACAGAATAAAGGAGAAAAAAATTGAGAAAGTAGAAATTATTGTAAAGAGGTGGAGGATTTGAGGTAAGGAGAGAATAATGTCAATACAGATATGGTGTGACTTTATGTCGCAAAAATGGGTAAGCATAGGCAAATTTATGATAAAAATGTAATAAAAATGAGTTATTTTTTAATTTTGATTTTTAAAAATGAGCTAGACATTGCCATTAATTTTTGATATGCACTGCTAGAGCATAGAGGCAAATCCACAATTATAGTAAGACGAAAATGCACCTCAATCAAGATGCTTGATTATTAAAATAATATTTTTAAAAGATGAAGATATTTAAAATGTAGAAATTTTATCCACAAGTGCTTTGAGATAACCAATTTACTGGGTTAAAACTAAACTGCTATTCTCCTTATTTTAACAATAAACTGCCTAAATCTAATTATGGTGCAAATCATCCATGATTACTACAAAAATGAAAATTTTAAAGTTCATCATCATAAAGCCATTAACTTAACTCCCCCTCCTAGGCGAACAAAAAAATTTTGTTCGCTCATAGGATTACTAATTTTGGTTTTTAAAAATTTTTATATATAAATTTTTAAAGAATTTTTTTTTTAAAATTTAAAAAAATCTCAATTCGCAAAAATTGGAAAGCAAATATTTATTTAATTATAAAAAATTTATGTTTTAAAAATGAAAGCTGTTTATATTAAACAGAATTAGCTAAAATTTCGTTATAATAATTATCACTTATATATCAATTTTTTTTTCTTTAAAACAATTTTCATTCGCTCATGGAGGGTGGATTTTTGGGCAAAAAATAGGGATTTTTCCAATTTTTTTTTCGCTCACAGAGGATGGGAGGGTAAGTATTAATTTTTGGCTTCAAAATTCCTTTTAGTAACGTCTTCGTCATATCTTTGAATTCAAATTGAGAACATTCTCTAGGTTTTTCAACAAAATTGTTTTTTTGTACTTGCATCAGGCTTATTTTCTTATCCATGCTGCTTGTAGCTCTCAAAATTTCTCCCAGAGTTTTTTGGTTTTCTCTGACATTTTCATTAATACTTTTAATTTCTCTCTGAATATTTTTAATTTTCCCTTCCCATAAAAGTGTATCACTAGTTGTCCTCCCATCTCTTTCTAAGCATTGCTGAATATAAAATTTTTGATTATTCCCTCTTCTCCATAGCAACCCTGCTTCCATTTCTAGCACCAAACTAATGATTTCTTTATAATTCGCAATAGTCATAGAATACTGAACTCTATCAAAAGTATCCCCCATAATCGCAATAAGAAGATTCATAAGCACAAGTGGATTTAAGAAAAATGCAAAAGAAATGACGCACCAAACCATCACATTTTCATCATCAGCATTTAACTGTCCAAAATTCAGCAGGTAAGAATTAAGGATCTGGGTGGGGAGCTTCGTTTGGAAATCGCTAGCCAAATAAAACCCTAAAGAAATTGTAAAGGTAGCCATAAGTAAAATCAGCAAAAATGGAACGATATCTTTGATGACCTCTACTATCATTCTTATCATATACCTTGTCTTGTCAAAAACTCTAAAAAATACAAAAACTCGAAACATTGAGATAAAAATGCAAATCGTCAGTGGGATTTGCATGTGTTCTGCGCTGATAAGGGATAAACAAGTGCAAACGTAAACCATGAAAATCCTAATAGATTCTAGCCAGTTCCAAAAGTCTCTGAAATATGACTTCGTGTTGTGGATTCACTGGAGAACTCCGAATAGAAAGTAAATTGTATTAATCAGCATTAAAGGGATGATATACCATAAGCTGTATCTATAGGATATAGCATAAAAAATAAGCAAAATTAAATTCAGTAAGCTGAGTCCAAGCTGAATAAAAAGCAACTTTCTGACTTGCTGGAATTTATATTGCAAAATTACTTGGATAAATTGGATTTGGAATACTTCAGTATCATCACAATATAAAAGCCTTTTCAAAAATTTTCTGCTTTCTTTTGAGCCTAAAGATAATGATATCCTGCATAGGCTTTGTTTAAAAATAATACTTTCGCCATCTTTAGCATGCGGCTCACACAGCTGTTCAATTTTTATGTCCATATTTTCGCTTTTTACTATAGAATCATTAGAAATGACACCAAATTTAGGTAAATTTTTCTTTTTCCAGCGTGGGAATACTGCTTCATAAAGCAAATGAATATTTGAAAGTTTATATTTTGGGAGTTTTGTAATTTGGCTTTCAATTGCATGAAACACATATGGCCTCAAAATTGAAGAAATATTGGCGATTTTTTTAATAATTTCGTCAGCAGACCTTGAAGCTTTTCTATCTAGTGCTATAGATAATGGGTTTTCACCTTTAGAAGTGATAAGAAACCTACAAAGATTAGTCATCGCTTTTTTTATTTTTTTGTGATCATTTAAATAAGCATAAATATGCAGCAAATTCACTCTCATAGGGAAAATAATATAATTATTTCATTGATTTGTATATGGGACATGCTTCCCTTTCAGCAAATTTTTGACATAAGAATAAAATAAAAATGAATGTTTTTTGGGGTATGAGCGTAACTCTGTAGTACTGTCTAGGTTTTTTCTTAGAATTATTTTATTGTCTAATGTATGAGCAATGGCTCTTTCATATGGAATATCAATAATCGCGTTGATACTTCCATTCATTTGAAGCCTTACCAGTTCGACTCTTTCTGCAATAAACCACACGATAAGTGCCCCGTCTTTGCTTCCAGAATATAAATATTTTTCATCATTAGAAATACATAGCGAATTTATATCTCAGCTGTGCCCTCTCAGACTAGTTTCAATAAGACTGTCAGTTTCCCATAGATTTATTAATTTATCGATGCTTGAAGAGGCTAAAAAGTTTTCTATTTTTGACAGCTCAATTTTGGTGACTGCTCCGTCGTGCGCATTGATTTTTTTTAGCTGTCTAAATTCTATTAAATCTCATATTCTGATAGTCCTGTCATAGCTCGAAGAATAAAGTTTATTTGTTTCTCTAGTTAGCTTTATATGAGAAACTCCATTCCAATGACCTTTTAAAGTTTTTATGAGAACTCTTGTGGCTGCATCTCAGACTGAAATATTGCCTGAAGCTCCACCTGCAAGGATAAGTTTATCATTACAAGTTACACATAAGAATATATGCTCATGAGCTGTTAAAGTGGCATTGCATTCTCTGCTTGTAGTATCTCAGACTTTTATAGTCCCATCTTCACTTGCTGAGTATAAGAATCCTTTGAGAGGCGAGAGTTCTATATCTCTTATTCCTTTCTCGTGCCCTATCATTTTTGCAATAGGATCACTCTCAATTCTTTGTAAATTCCACACACAAATACTTCCGTCCATGCTGGAAGAATACATAATTTTCTCATCAAGTACCAAATCAGTCACCATATCACTATGCCCCTGTAGTTCCTTTATATTTTCTTCAGAATCCAACAAATACCAAATTTTAATGGTCTTATCCTTACTGGCAGTAATAATTGTATTGCCTTCGTTATATGAGCAAATACCTATGATTGCTTTCTCATGGGCTGGGAAGCTTCCTTCAGGCTCACTTTCCTTCGATTTTAAGTTCCAAAATCTGACGTTATGGTCAAAAGTCCCAGAAATTATGTACTCTTCTGAAGGGCAGAGACAAAAAGTTCTGACCCAATTTTCGTGGCCTGAAAAAACAGTAGATATCATTTTTGTATTTAAATCTCAGACACTAATAGTGTTGTCGCCACCTGCTGAAATGAGAAAATCTTCATTATTGGAAAACTCAAGCTTGTAGATTTCCCGAGTGTGGCCACTCAACACAAAAAGCTGATCAAGAGATTCTGATGAAAAAATTTTTATGACAGCATCATTGCCGGCTGAAGCTGTATATTTTGCTTTGGACGCTAAAGTTTTAATTTTCCCTATATGCGCATATTGAGAATTTTTTAATTCTTTTGTTTTTTTCTCTACCCAGCATATTTTCCCTTCCTTATCTCCTGAAACAATAAATTTTTGAGCCAAACATAATGCTGTTATATTTTCTGACTGAGTTTTATATTCATCTAGTAAGTCTCCATCCAAATTCCATCTTTTAATGATTTCGTCTCCTCTACTTGTAAATATTTCATTCTTATTTTGGTCAATAGCCATAGACTTAACCGCTGAGTCATGACATTTAAAGCTTGTTTCTGCATAATTTTCCTTTATATTGATTTTCAGCACATTCCCATCATTTAATCCCACAAATATTAAAGAGCCTTGATAAAGCCCCAAGCATTTTGGAGCCTGACTGCAATTTATACTGTACATTTTAGGCCTATTTTCTATGCTTTTTATAGCAGACAAGAAATAATCCATTGAGCTGACTTCTTTGTCAATAAGCATAGAATACTCGCCTTCATAAAATGACATTAATATAGAATTTCAAAATGGTAGAAAGAGATATATGCACCTCGCCTGAGATAAAAGAGCTTATCAAGCGTCAGAGTTCTTTAATTTGTTACCTTTTAGAAGAAGTTTCTAAATCTGGGACTGATTTTACAAAATCTGATAGGTTTGCAAATAATATTACATATATATCAGAAGCCTATGATTTTTATAAAGATAAAGGACTTGATATTAGAGAAGATGAGATCAAGTATATAAAAGAAATTAAAAACTGATATTCAGCACAAAAAGCCGAACAAGTAATTAAGAGCCAAAGCAATTTTTGTTGCAAATGCAATACTTTAATAGCAAACCCATATTCTATACCATCATGCCCAAAAGAACATAAATTATGTTGGTATTGCATAATGATTAAGATCTTAAGGAAACCAAATTCTTCAATACCCTATTCAATAAGCTGCATTTGTACAGAACGTGTGAATTTGGAATACGTGCCCGATTTTACATGCCCAAACTGCAATATTTCAAAGCATGTTTCCGAATTTTTAAAATTTAAATGCAAAGAAGAATATAAATTTTTGTGCAAAAAATGCTGCAGGGCTTCGTATAAAAGAAAGGTTTGCAAATTTTGCAATGAAAGCTTACCAAGAAAAACTTTGAAGATATTTAAAAAAAGGGCTGAATTCCAATGCTTGTCATGCTTGAAGAGGGATCAAGAAATATATTCACCGGGATGCAGCAATGGCTGCATTGTCTGTAAAACCTGCCAAACTTTATGTGAAGGCTACTGTGCATTCTGCAACAATGAAATGCATAAACTTAAATAATGAATAAATTATCAAATTAACTCAGCTTAGCTTATTTATAATAATTCCTCATCAATAACACTATCTTCTATATATGACACTTCTCAGCTAGAAAAATATGCAAGCTTATCTTTAACTGTAACAAATAAATTTTCTGTATTTTTTTCGAAGTATTTTTTCTGCACATTTTTCAGTCTATTCACCAATTCAGAAGAGCAACTAAATATTTCAATTCTATTAATATCCAAATCAGTAGCATTTTTTAGAGCAAAAAATAGCGTTTGCAGCTCTATTATTTTTCTGTCGCTGCATTTAAAATTTCTATCAAACTTGCAAACGCAGATCCCGCTTTTATGCTTTAATACAAACTTTGAAGTAAAATTATCCTCACCATTAAGTTTTACGTAAAAATACAATTGATAAGTTTCTTGGCTTTGGCTCTGTGCGTTTCTATTAAAATAGTTTTGATTAAAAGCTTCTCTTTTATTTAAATATTTTTGGGCTGCTTTTAAAGAGTAAAAACTTCTGAATTTTGCGTTAGAAATTCCGTGTGTTTGTTTTTTACATTCTTCCCATGAAGAATAAATCCCAGTTTCGATACCCCTTGAAACTGCGTAGTATTTGTCTTTCATTAAATATTATAAGTAACTAGAAATCTACAGAATTTCTTTTTAATTTCTCGGAATAATTATAAATGGTAAGCTATTAATAGAAAATAAAATTTTATGAATTAAGGCATGACATTTTATGATAATTAATTTAACTTTTATTAAAAAATAGAAATTTTAACATTTATTTTGATTGTGTATATTTTTGGTGAATTTCGAATGCTTTAGGAATCGTCATATACAATATTTTCTAGCACAATTTCTACTGGGTCTTTTATAACTAAATCTTCATCAAGCAGCCCTTCACTATGTTCTACAATATACTCTTTGAATTTTCCCAAAACACGGTCCTCATTATCAGTATTTTGATAAAAATTCCATTCAACTTCAAAAATATTGCTACCAAAATACTCCGTTTCTAAATTAATTGTATCAGTGTTTACTGTAAAATAAAAATTTGATGGGCCAACATTGTCATTAAGCTGCCTTACAGTATAAATCTTTTTAATATCAATCAGTTTTTCCGTCTCTATTTCATTTTCAGTAACTTCGGTGATTGACTCAAACCCTCTCAGCTCTTTCAGCGAGTTTTCATACCCATGTTTATAACTTTTATATTTTTTTTCACCTTCTTCATACAAGTAACGATTCCAATCGCATTCTGTTTGGCACTGTAAATCATAAGTGTCTTGTTCATCACAGGTTGTTTCATATCTTTCACAGTCAGAATAGTCTTTATCTATTGCTTTGTTGCGGCATTCTGATGATTCTTGGTTGCATTGAGTTTTCCATTTTTTGCAGACGTTTACAGTGCTTAAGCATTCACAGTCGTCGTTTTTGCAATTTTTCCAAGTTTTCATGCAGACTGATTCTGATTCGACACAGACAAGCTCGACATCAGAACACCCTGATCCTCCTTCACAGATTTGGGTATTAGGGTAGCTTTTGCATTCCTCATAGGTCCCATCTGGACAAATTTTCTTTGTGGGACAAGATTTTTCTGTTTCACACTGGATTTCTTTTAAATCTGAAAAATCTCGGGTAAGGTTTCCCATATATTTATCAGCGAAATTAATGACATATTGCCCTCTGTCCACCCAGTCTTGTAAAGAATCCCTTGAGACTGCTTCAATATCTTTTGTGTCTCCTTTTTCCATTACAAACTCACTCTCAAACTCTGAGCTTTCTATAGAAGAATTTCTGGTTCCGATCAAATGGGCGTCAACTCTATAAATCCCATCATATAAAAATCCAGCCAAACTGGCAAAATACCCTTCATTAATATAAATATTCGTCCTATCTTCTAAGAAAAAGGCTTCTAAAACTCCATAAATAAACCCTTCGCTTTTTCCAACTGACCTATCAGTCGATAAATATCCAGTAGCATCGCTCATTTGAGCATTTTCATTGGCAAATTCAAAATCAAACAGGTCGATTTCTATATCAAAAACTCCTGAAGTAAAAGAATCAGTTTTCCCGTCTAGCTCTCCTAAAATTCCACAATATTCAGCATCTCCAGTTAATACAAAAACTGGACTTTCATAGCTATGGGATATATGAATTCCTACAGGAAAGGCTAAACATTCCATAGGAAGCGGCATAGGGTCGCTATCAGAAAACTCATAGCCTCCGAAATAATTAAAAAAATCTGCAGTTGTGATATTATAAACAGATAAAGAAAAGGTGTTGTTTAAGTAAGATTCAAGGCTTAAATCCATATCAATTTCGCCTTCTAGACAAGATTCATCAATAGATCTCTTATTCCAACATTTTTCTCCTATAAAAGCACTCCCAAAGGTTGTTGTGTTATAAACTATTCCATCACCATCAACAGTCCCATTCATAGTCAATCCAGCTACTAATAGATTTTCGACGTCCATCGCATTTTCCCATACACTTTTAGACTGCACTTCTAATATTGCGTCACCTTGCTCCCCTTGTTTAATTTTTCCTATAAATTTCAAAGCAGTTTTACTGTCAACTTGGAGATCAAAAGCTCCTTTTATCATCAAAGTAATCCCATAATCTGTATACTCAGCAGCCAGCCCTGCGTCTTCAAATTCTACATCATCGCTTAAAGGAATATTTTGTATAGAACTGTCTAAATAAACAGTATTATTAACCACATACCCGTTTACATCTAGAATCCTCTCTCCTTCTGGGACAGCATATTTTTGTAAAAGTGAGCAAAAATCATTATTTTCACAATTTTGGTTAAATTGTGCAGAAATTTCAACAATAGCTCCTTGATCTCAGTTTTCGCGGCCACTATCCAGTAGGGATGACATAAATGAGTAATCTTGTATATCAATTGTCTCTGTGCTTGTATATATAGAACTTTTTATGATTTCTACGCCGTTTTCTTTAAGCATTTCAGATCCATATGCATAAGAGTTAATTACAGATAAAATTGAGCTGTTGCCTCTACCAGCAATGACTTCCGTTTCTTCTTTATCCCCAGATTCTCCATAAATATTGTAACTTATTTCATCAGATAAATAAATTTTAATTTTTGGGGCCGATAAAACCTTATTCTGCAACCTCTGAACTAAATTAGGGGTGTTAGGAAAAAATTCTGGGAACATTTCAGTGTCTTCTGAAAAGAAAACTTGGTAAAAATCAGTCTCAATTTCTTGCATAGTAATATTTGCGTTTAAAAAAGTCCCTGAAATTTCTACTTGATTTGTGTCTGAGTCGCTATTCAGCTCCATTTCTATTGTGTAATTTAAATAGTTCCATTCAGCTGCTATTTCATATTCACAGAAACTCTCATGGTCATCATTAATAAATTCCCCAGTTGCGTTTTCTAAATTAATTTCAGGGGCCAAGCTCCAATTAGGAATTTCATAGCTTGTGTAGGTTTTTTGGACGGCCATGTTTTTTGCTTGAGAGCTGTATACGAATTCCTGGTAGCTTCCTGAGACAATCATATTTTCTAGACTAGAAATTCCGCTTGGTGGATCAATGCTCCAACATTTATTGTCAGGCTCTATATTTGTAGTCCAGTCGTAGGCACCATAAGTGTCTGCTATGATAAAAACTGCATTAAAAGACTCGCCGTATTGACGATCATATGGGGTTTCTATAGAAAACTCGACCGTTGTGACATTATCGCTTTCCCCTATATCACACGTCCCGGTATATAGATTTTTGCCTTCTTGAAATATAAAATAACTATATAGCCCCTGAAATATTTTAGATCATTATTGGCCATCCATTTTAATTTCCAAAATTAATTTGTACTTGTCAGCTTTTTTGAAAAGTAAAAACGAAAATGACAAGTCTCCCTTTATGGTTTTAAGGTACCTAATCAGACTTATACTGTATAAGGCAGGTGCCCTGTACCAAATTTTTTTCTGGTCAGTATTCTGCTGGGGTATAGAGATCTATTAAGGTGCATGAGCTATACATACGTTGTAAATTGTAAATGACAGTTTCTGAGACCGTTGCAGAGTCTGGGGCATTGTAATTTAAAGCAAAATAATCATAGGATTCATTATATGTGGTGGAAATATATTCTAAGCTTGATGATCCACCTATATCAAATATTTCTGGGACAAAAACAGAGATTGGGTCCATATCTAAATAGTAATTAAACGGATAGTCATAAAAAAACTAACTCCACCCCCCCCTCCGTGAGTGAACAAAACCATTAGAAAAATCGGCATTTTTTGCCCAAAAACCCACCCTCCGCGAGTGAACAAAAATTTTTTTAATAGAAAAATTTTTTATGGAAAAAAAATTTGATATATAAATGATAATTATTATAATGAAATCTAGAGCTAATTCTGTTTATTTTTAAACGAATTGCTTTTTAAAACATAAATTTGCAAATTGAATTAATATTTGCTTTCCAATTTTGCGAATTAGGATTTTTTTAAATTTCGAAAAAAAATATTTTTTATATAAATTTATATATAAATTTTTTTTTAAAAAAAAAAAAAATTAACCCCCCTCCGTGAGTGAACAAAATTTTTTTTGTTCACTCACGGAGGGGGGGGGTAAAGTTAAATTGCATTTACTTTATAGAAAAAATTAAAACTAATTTATTTTTAACAGGCCAATTAAACATCAAGGTGTAATTTGCATCCTCTATGAATTTTGAAGCAGACATACAAGCATGTGTGTCATTAATGGAGACAGCGTAGTACTTAGCATCTGGCATATAATCCTCTGCATCTGTTAAAACAAACTGGACCCTGTCCTGTGTTTCTTGGTCATAAGCATCAATAATTGTGGCATTTGCTGACGAAATGACATAGACAGTTGATGCTGAACACAAATCGCACACTTCTTTTATATATAAAGTGGAGGTAGTTGAGCAGTCATAGCTTCTATATGTCTCTTCTTCTGCTGCAGTTGGTTCTAAATAAAAATTACCGATAGTTGATTGTTTGGAAGACGAGTTAAGTTTAGCAGAATGGACAAGCGTAAAGAGAAAGACTAAATGAAAAACCATATTTATCCGTTTCTTCCTAAATTATAAAAGATTAAGCTTGAAATGCAACTTCTTTAATTAAAGTTAGAAACTTACCTAATTTTTAAAATAACAAAATTAAGATATATCATCAAATTTAAAGCAAAATAAAATTAATTTAAATTTAAAGGATAAACATAGCATAAAAATTTGGTTATCACTCCTTAATGGGCCAATATTTTCCTTAATCTAACAATAATTACAATGAATTCCCTGATCTTCTTATTAATAACACGTATTTTGTCTCTGTAGTTTTCCCTCAACAACATTTCAAACTCCAGCTACGCAGCACAACTTCTGTTAGTAATACTCTTTTAAGATCTTCACTGATTATCTCATTTAAAAAATCAATCTTTTTGCTCGACTCTTCTCATACAGACAACACTTTTAAATTTAAAAGATAAAGACCGCTTAAATGCTTATTACCTCTAATAGATAATGATTTTGATAATAAATTACGCATAGCAATGCTTATGCTTCTAACCCCCCATAAGCGAACAAAAATATTGGAAAAATCCCTATTTTTTTGGGTAAAAATCAACCCCTCCGCTAGCAAGCAAAAATTTATCAAATTAAATTAATATTTGCTTGATTTGAATATGAATTTTTTTAAATTTCAAAAAAAGTTACGATAAAAAGTTATATATAAATATTTTTAAAATAAATAACTTCGTAAGCGAACAAAATTTTTTTGTTTGCTCACAGAGAGGGAAGTCAGAAGAATATTGAGATTATTACCAAGTTAATAAAGATTGATAATATAAAAAGTAATACTTTGTAATGAAATATGGGATGAATTAGCTTATTTTAGGCTCAAGATTTTTTCGAAACTTAGATCTCATTTTAGGACCTCAACTCTCATGCTGCTATAACGCTAAAGAATATATTTATTCACATTTGCCTATTAAGCTGATATACATATAATTGAGCCTGCCTCATTCTAGAGCCCAAAGCGATTAAATCTTTAACTCATATTAGGATATTTGCTCTAAACCTAGCCTTAGCATTTAGATATTCTAGCAAATTTTTATGCATGCCAAAATTCCGACAGCAAAAAAATTTTTTTATTTCTTGGAGATAATGATGTATAGCACTATCTTGACTGAAAAAATATTGCCTTATAAAAGAATTAATGAATCATCAGATTGACATCTAATAGCTTACGAGATTTTACTTTTATTCACCAGAAAAATTGATGTGAAAAATTTCCTTACTTTATAGCAAAATGAATTAATTTATTTAATATTTTGTAATTTTAACTTTAATTATTTTGATTCTAAGTGAAAATTCTTTAATTTCATTAAAATAAATTAGACTGAGAAATATCTAAAATTAAGATGGTCATCATCACTCTTACAGAAATATCCCATAACTGATCGTAAAACATGGAGCCATATCTTACTGCTCTCACTTGGTCTTTATTAGAAAATGAAAATTTACCATCAAACCTATTTTCTTGTATTTTTATAACATTGACTTTTCTTAGTCTGTCTCCAAATCCCAATATAATTTCTTAATATATATTTTATTTTGCAACTTATGATCGAAAGAACTTCTGTCCTCACTGCAGAAATTTTGCGAAATATCCTGGCTATAAATTATGGAAAAATTGATACAAAAGCAAACACAAGGCAACGGACCTGAGGAAGTTGATGAGTTAATTCTTGATAACTGGAGAGGAGCTTCATTAACAGTCCAAGACAAATCAATTTTAGAAACCTTTCCAAATCTTGAGGTTCTTTCTCTGACAGGCTGTGGACTAAAATCGCTCGAAAATTTTCCACGAGTCCCTTCGCTATGCAAACTTGAGCTAAGTGACAACAAGATTAAAGGCGGCCTCGAAAATTTATCACATTTAACTCAATTATATCAACTTTCTCTGGCGGGAAATCAAATCGCCAAATTTGATGATCTTGCGCCTTTAACCAACCTTGAAAACTTAATTTCCCTCGATTTATTTGGATGCCCAGTTGCAGAACTTCCAGATTTTAATACAAAAGTCCAAGAAATGCTACCGAATTTGGAAGTTTTGAATAGGAGGGATAAAGAAGGAAACGAAGTAGAATCGAGCTCTGATAGTGACGAAGAGGAGGAAAACGAAAATGATTTAGAAGATTTCATTGAAAATGACTTGAACGAATCTGATGGAGACAAACCGCATAAGAAACAAAAAATCAATGAGGAAAATGGTGATATAGAAGAGAATGAATCAGAAGAAGAGGAAGAAGCAAGTGGCGAAGAAGAAAAAGAGGAAGAAGACGCAGAAGAAGAGTCATTTAATTCGTAAATAAAATGATTTTATTGAACTTTGTATGAAAATGGAAAATATTTTGAAGTAAAAAAGTGATTGAAATAGCTGCAAAGAAGCTTTTAAAATTGCCTAGTATTATTTATTTAAATAATTAGTTTTCAAATTAAAATTTGCTATTGAAAATCACTAGCCAGAACATTTTTTTTAGCCTCAATTATATTAAAATTAAAAAACTCAAATAAAGATTTCTTTATCTGTTTAATAGATATGTTTGCATTGCCTACAGTAAATAATATCTTTATTTAAAAATATGGGAACAGGCTGCAATTCATGCCTTAAAGATGCTGATTTTTACGAAGAAAGATACATTATTGACAAAAACACTAACAAAAGGCTCAAGAAACAAGACTCGTCCTTAATTCTATTTTCCCCTCATCAAACCTACACAAATTATAGCTCAGCTTCTGTCATATTTATCCAAAGCCTTATAAGAGGCTATATAGAGCGAAAATCGTTATCAGTTAAACTCAAGGAACCTTTGCATACAAGATGCGAATCTGACACAAATTCACGATCCATTATGGAGATCTGAGGATCTTTCCCTGATTATTCCAACGCAGCAACAATAGCAACTGCAAAAGCAATGGGCCGTTTTAAATATCAAAAAAATATAATAGACAACGTTAAGGTTTTTAAGAAGGGTCCTGTACAAATTGAAGGTGGCGCGATATATATTGGCGAATGGAACGAAAAGTGAGAAAGGCATGGGCGAGGGATACAAACTTGAAAGGATGGATCCAAATATGAAGGACATTGAAAAAATGATCTCGCAGGAGGTAAGACAAAGATTAAAGGGTTTAAAGTCTTCTAGATTTGATGTCTCCGCACGCTTTTGACCACGCTAGCCTGCTTGCTAGGAAAACTCAGTCGACTGAGTCTTTATCAACAGGAATCTACACCGGGACCTAGGGCTTGCACCGATATTCATGAGTCTTGATGGGTTAGAAAGATTACTCATGCTTCATGTCATTCGGGTACTATAAAGGCAAAGGTTAGCCAGATACCTCCTATCGACCACCTTGAGAGAGGATGGCAGCCAAGAAAAAAGAGCCACGGCCTCCGGAACTGACAGGGAAAGAACTCGTGCCTCAAAAATTATCCTGATAACTAATACCTGACTTCAATCGTCGCCAGCTAACTCCCAAGACTTAGCCATCCCATACAGCTGCTAAAAGGAAGCTAAGGGTTATGATTAAAATTCCTGAGCCTTGGTTTAGGTTGTAAAGCTACTTTGGCGCCCAAAGTGGTGCGTCATCGTCAAGGACATATTTAGTTGTCACCATATTATTTATGCAGGAGGTAAAGGAAGATTAATACATGGAGATGGAGATTGTTATGAAGGCGACTGAGTAGATGGGAAAGCTAATGGAAAAGGAGTTTATATACACACTGATGGAACTCGATATGAAGGGGACTGGCTTAATGATAAGCAGCATGGCCAAGGTATAGAAACATGGTCTAACGGATCTCGCTATGAAGGGTCTTATGAATATGGCAAAAAACAAGGAAAAGGCAAATTATTGTTATCTGATGGAGGATCATATGAAGGCGATTTTTATGAAGGAAAAATCCACGGCTACGGAATTTACAAATGAAGCGACTTAAGAAAATACAGCGGCGAATGAAAAAACAACAAAATGGACGGCCAAGGCACCTTTCTCTGGTCTGATGGGAGGTGCTATAAAGGAGAATACCACAACGACCATAAGCATGGCTTTGGAGTATTCACCTGGCCAAATGGGAAAAGCTACGAAGGATTCTGGGAAGATGGTAAGCAAAATGGTATTGGGAAAGCTATTTATTCAGATGGTAGGGTCGAAGAAGGCGAATGAAAAGATGGGAAATTAGTTGCGAAATAATCATTGTAAGTATATAAATAATCATAAATGTGGGTCAGTGAAGCAGAATATTAATAATCACATATCAGTGGTAGTGACGAGTATCATCGTTCCCATAATTTAATATTTATTATTCCATTTTTGACCTCAAAAATTATCAAAAAATTCTAAAATTTTATTTATAAGGTTTTCTAAATTTTTCAATTAAATATTATTGTAGGCCACCAAATCTTCTTCTGTAATTACCCAGGCTGATTTTGGGTGGACTTTATTGTCAAAAGTAGAATTTTCAGATACTGTTACGTTATTTTCGATTTCTTGTTCAGGTATACTAATTGACCAAGAATAGCCCACTATGGAGCCATTCTTGGTCTGCCAGAACAAATTTTGACAAAAAGATCCTAATCTGCCATTACCACTGAGTTTTGGTGTTTCCAAAAATTTTTGGGCAAGCCAAATGCAATAAAAAAAATTGTTCTTTTGCGATGATGCATTTGGCTTGTCAAAAAAATTTGGCAACACCAAAACTCAGTGGTAATGACAAACGATCCTAATCTGCCATTACCACTGAGTTTTGATGTTGCCAAATTTTTTTTGACAAGCCAAATGCATCATCGCAAAAGAACAATTTTTTTTATTGCATTTGGCTTGCCCAAAAAATTTGGAAACACCAAAACTCAGTGGTAATGGCAGATTAGGATCTTTTGTCAAAATTTTTTCTGGCAGACCAAGAATGGCTCCTTAGTGGGCTATTCTTGGTCAATTAGTATATGTCTTTCCCTGTGATTTTATCGTACATATACAGGACCATAGCGCATGTATAAACCAATCCTATAATGCTGCAGCCAATAGAAACGATTAAAATATAATTCCATCGGCCAATGGTCCCACTATTATAGACCTGAATAATTACTAGAGGAATTGTTTTCAAAAATGCTTCCATCAGCCCAGCCATCTTAGATAGGAAATCCACTAAGTCTCTTTGTTCTCGAGGAGCTTTTTCAGCGTAAAAATAAATTCCAAAAAAGAAGAGCGTAATCCCAATTTGTTCGCCAAAAGCCATTCCAAGGCCAAGCAAGATTCTGACTTTTAAATATTCTCGTCTTCCTTTAAAATAGTCATAACCTATAGTTAAGGTAATAAAAAGTAATAAAAATGTGGTAGGAGCGCAAACAAAGCAAATTGATGCAATATACAATCCTTCACTTGTGTATTTTTGTGTTGAAATATATATTATTTATCCATTAAAGTTTATAAGTTAATATTTTATAATTCAAAAGGTCTATTTTATTACAGTTTATCATACATTTATTGTTATTTAGAATTTTTAGAATTTTCTTTATAAAAATAATAAATATTTAAATTCTTTTGGATACCAAGCATCAGTTGCGACATCAGCAAGCCGAGCGAAACCTCCAAGAATAAATAAAAGTGAATCAATTTTTAATCCCATTATTTTTAATTTATTGTGTTACTATGAAATTGCATCATTTCTTGCTCAATTTCGTGCAATTCGCCTGGGATAATTAAAGAATGCAGAGGATCTCCAAGGTTTTCCATATTCGCCATTTCTTCAATAGGCTTCACAACTATTGTTTGCTGTGGAGTTCCCATTCTTAATAGCCCAATAACAAGGTCATTTCTTTGAATAAGCCCGCTTTGTGTATTATCTTCAGCTTCTAAGATCTGTTGACAAGCGATGTTTGCAGTCATGAAGCGAGGTGGCTGGAAAACTAGTCTTCCTCGCATTAGATCTTCTTCGCTTTGTTCTTTAACTTTTATATCTAAAAGTATAGCCCGAGCCTTCTTTTGACCCGAACTATGCCAAAGCCTTCTGATTTCGGCTGGGAGTTACTTGGCGAGTTGGCTTTATAAGTTGGTGTCATAAGATATTGCAAGCCTAAGTCAAAATGAAGCTCAGGTTATACTAGAGTATGCAATCCTCTTCGCTTGTTTTCTAAAATTTTGTTATAAAATGAATACGGTCTCCATCTTTCAGTAAAGAAAGGAACTGAGACAGTTTCTCCAAACTTGTAGAGCTGAAGACCACTATAGCCAATTGCTGTAAAAATTGAAGCATTGTGGATTACGATAAGCTGGATGTGTAATTTAGCAGCACGCATGAATAAGTCTGAATGAGTCGTAGCACAGAATGGATCACCTACAACAAGAAAGGAAACATCGTTATTTTTGGCCCTTTCTAGCATCTCGTCACAGCCTGATTCGACCATAATTCTATCAGCTTCAATAATTGGCTTCCCATAAAACTCTTCTAGCTTGGATTTTGGGGTGATTAAGCAAGATGTGTATGATTCTAAGTATATATAAGTAGATTTTTGTACTGCTTCTAAGCCTTTGACAGTGATATCTTTCTCATCTCCTAGCCCTAACCCAATGAAATATAACACCATATTACCATAAATGCAAAAACTTAATAGGGCTTAATGATAAGTATTAGATTAGTTACCACGTTAAAAAATAGTACATAAATTGCATGATTCTTTCTTCTGCTCTGTATCTATGACGCACGATTCAGTTTCTCTGAGCTTTAAAATGGTGCTCAGAAGCTCTGTTTGTTCTTGCTCTTTTAATTTAAATTCTTCTTGTTTTGTTGATAATCTTTGATTCATTGAATCATATATATAAAAATGGCGACTAAGTGCATTTGAACTTAAAGCAATTATATCAACCTTATGGCAAGGCGAATTGGGTGAGAATGCAGTTGAGATTGAGGGTGGGTATAGCTTTATGTATACTGGGTAGGGTTTTGACTTTGTTCCTATAATTGGAAAGGGGTAGCCTGGCAGTGTTCTTTGCGAGCCTGAGCTAGACCTTCAAAGGAGCTGAGCATTTTACCCTTCAGCTGCTGAGGTCGGTACCCAGCACCCTTTAGACTTCGGGCCCATTGATCAAGATACTGTCCAATGAGTCAGTAGCAGGGCGGCTAAAATCCATAATCTGCTCGCTCAGAACTGGAGCCCTTAAATTAGACAAGAAGAAGGAATACTCCTTCGTGTACACTTAACCCGTCCTGGAGATGGTGTGTATTAAAGAGAGTAAGATGGCTTAAGCACCTCGCCGATGATCTATCTCGCCGAGGCGTAGGCGTCGCAAAGCGGATGAACCCTTCCGGGTCCTTAGTGGCTGCGTGACCAATAAAGCACCCTACCCTTCTGTTAATTAAGATAATTCATTGAATCAATTTCTGTTTGGATCCCTCGAAGCTGCCTTGCAAGGCTTCTTATATCTGCTGAATCTTCGTCAACGAAGTCACGGTTTGCAAATAAAAATTCCCTTTTATTTAAATTTGGGAATTTCACGGGAGTTTCTGCCATTTCACGAGCAGCTTCAACGCTTTTTCTCATCGTTCTGATTTCTCTCTTGGTTCTTAAAGTCTCATTAACTCATTATTCAGATAAACCCAAAATGAATAAAATTTCATCACCATATTGGTAAAGCATTTATGTTTTTATAATTTTTATTTATATATTAGATGTAAGTATTTCTCTTGCAGACTTATGTAGGACAATTAAATCTTCTTTATACGCCGAACTTTCAGTCTCACTTCTAATGTGCGTTTCGAGATATTTGGACTGAGCTCGTCCAAACTGTTTTAACTGGTTTTTCACGCCTTTTATTATACTTTTGGACTTTTTCTTCAATTTTGTGGTGCCTAGATCACTGTCATCTTCAAAATCGCTTAAGCTGGAATTTAAACTTGAACAATTAAATTCAAATGTTTCCATCGTTTTTTTGGTGGTTTTTTCTATATAGTTTGATATCAAATGCTATCTATAAATTATATTTATTTTACAAAATTTTAATAAATAATAGAAATTTTTGAAGCATCAAGATTTATGAATTAGTCAATTTAGTGTAGATCTGAATGCGGAGGAATCCCTTCCTCACTTTTTCTGTGAGAGGATAGAGAAGATGAAGAATTTTCAGTCTCAAAATGAAGGGCTGGAGATTGTGCTAGGCTATCTGAAAATTCTTTGGCTACTGTAAGCAAATTAGCTGGGAAAGTAAAGCCATTTTGTTCAGTCTCTACCTTTAACTTGGAAATTCTTGCGTTGAGTTCTTTTGCAAAGGCTTGCTGAGATTTATTGTGATCTTTAGATATAGCTGCTTGAAGCATTTTTATTATTCTTATTTTTAAAAAAAATGCATTAGGCCATTAATGTAATCCCTCTCCGTGAGCAAATAATAAAATTTTACTCTTACTGAAAGGGGTTATTTTTTATTTAAAAATTTTGAGTAAAATGATAAATTTTTTTCCTATTGAAAAAAAGCTCAATTCTCAATATAGCGGCTGCATAGCTATGGATTGCCTTTGCGAGGGTTCCTCTCAGCAACTTGGAGCTCTGACGAGCCACCTAAAGGTGACAAGTCAACTTCAAGCTGATAAAGCTTCCCTTTTGAAAGGATTTGTCAACTTGAAGTTGACTTATCGCCTTTAGGTTGCTCGTCAGAGCTCCAAGTTGCAGAGATGAACCCTCGCAAAGGCAACCATAGCGCTGCAGCTGCTATATTGGAGATTAAAAATAATTAAATCTGAAAACTTTTATTTTTAAAAGCTTTTAATTTAAGAGTTCTAGGTAGAATTTAATTATAAAAATGATTACTTATGTTTGTTAAAATATTATTTATAAAAATTTGTGTAGAAAATGTTTTGCTTCTCATGGAGATGTTTTATATAGTTGTTCACTCATAGAAAATAAAGAATTAGAGAAAAAAATTAGTATGGGAAATTCGTTTTAAATTAAAAAGTATTTAAATTTAAGTATTTTTATTTTTAATGCAAGCTTAATTAAAGAACGTTGAAAATAGCAGAACTTTTGTGAATTTGAAGAGCAGGATTTTATTATTTGCAATTTATAGTTATAGTTGGCTGCTCGTTAAATTGAATTATTCATATGATAAAAGTTAAGAAAGTATCTGTAATGTGCAAAAAATTATATGGAGATACAATGATAAGTAGTATTTTCATTTTTATTATCAATAAATTATTAAATAAATAAAAATAATTCACTTTAATATCAAGACCATCTAATTTAGCTTTACTATGTAGGAATAATACCTAATTCACAGATTAAAAACTCTTATCATCATATTTCTTTGCATCTCATAAAAACAAAACATTCAATTTTTGCTAAAATCTATATGCTCTAAAATTCTTCTTGCTTATTTTATTTCAGCTTGTTTATACCAAAAGTAAAATATTTTCGGATTAATCATATGCAATTCATGCAATCGATTTACTATAAAGCATAAATAATTTTTATTAAAATGGATCCTCCCGAGATTGAATTATTTCCAGGTATCTATGTGACTGACTACAGAAGAAAGCAGCCCGAAGAGCCCAAGCCTTTGTCTCCAGATGAATACATTCAATCTTTAATCACAAACAATATGCTTGACGAAGAAATCCTCCGGGCAGAAATCGAAAAAATCGAGCTTACAATAAAGCAGCTTGAAAAATCTAATGAAATTCTGATAAACGACCCAGATGAAATCTGCCAAGAAGCTTACCGAGAAAACGTAGGGATTTTAGAAAAATATAGAGACATGCTAGAAAGAGTAAAAAAACTTGCTGGCGTCAGAGAACAGCCTGGAGTTTACATTTAATTTTCTTACTCTCTTCTCCATGAACGAGCAAAATTTTGCTATCACTCACGGACAAAATTTTTTTATAAAATATATTAAAAAGTTTCTATATAAAAAATACAAATTTAATTTAGCTCCTGCAGCTGGCATCCCAACAGGTGCGCAGGGACCTTGAAGAAGAGAGTATGGCGTTCGGGAATGTGTATCCGGCCGGGCTTTCTTGGTTTGGTGAATCGCAATATGGGGTTGGCCCGACTGCATGCTTTACTCCAATACCAAGAATTATGCCTTAGAAAGGAATGGAGACGGAGTTGGAAAGGGATCTCCCTGAAGTATCAGTGGTGATCATCCTCATCAATTGGGGCTGTTTCCCAGCATGAAACCAGGAGTTACGCCCTTGCTTAGGATTTCAATTTTGGCCGAAGTCAACCAGAAAATTCTACATGTTGAATTTTCCAGTGTGAAACGTTTGATGGCGTACAGCACAGTGACACAACATATCTACTGCCGGTAGCAAGTGCAGGCCAGGAGCATCCTTTGCAAGGCAGTGTACTAACTGGCGAGCAGCCTAAGAGAGCTTTTACGGGTGGAGGTAGTCCTTCGAGAATTGCAATGAACTTCTTTAAGTCTAATAACGTAATTTCAATTTAATTATAAAATTTATATTTTAGAATAAATTTATAGAATTAGCTAACTCCCCCCTCCGTGAGTGAACAAAAAAATTTTGTTCACTCACGGAGGGTTATTTTTTTTTTTTTTAAAAATTTATATTTAAATTTTATAGAAAATATTTTTGTTAAAATTTAAAAAAATCCTAATTTGCAAAAATTGGAAAACAAATATTAATTTAATTTATAAAATTTATATTTTTAAAAAGCAATTTGTTTAAAATTAAACAGAATTAGCTCTTGATTTCATTATACTAATTATCACTTATATATCAAATTTTTTTTCTATAAAAAATTTTTGTTCACTCACGGAGGGTGGGTTTTTGGGCAAAAAATAGGGATTTTTCTAATGGTTTTGTTCACCCACGAATGGGGGGAGTAAGATTCTTTTATCTAATTATTACTTATTTACATTCTAATATCAAAAGAGAAGGAGTTAAATAAAATTTAAATGGATGATCGCTTAGAACAACAATTCAATTTATTGTCGAAGAAATATAACACCTTGCTCACACAAAACCAAAGTCTAAAGGTATCCATGCAGCAAGCTGATAATAAAGTAAAAGAAGTAGAAGAACAATTAAAAAATGAAATGTTTACCCACGAAAAAGATTTAGAACAAGTGAAAATGGATATTGATTATTTGACTAAGCAAAATCATAGCTTAAAACAAGAGCTACAAGTATATAAGCATTCCGGCGTTGAAGAAGAGCTGAAATTAAAAGATGAAACTAATCAGGAACTAATCGTAAAGTATAAAGATATTTTAGAAGAAAATTATAGGGATTTAGAAAAACTTAAGGAGTATGAGAATATCATTAAAGAAATGAAAGAAGAATTGGAATTTGTTCACAAAGAAAATGAAAATTTGCAGAGGACTCTGAAAAATTATGAAAGTTATAAGCAAAAGGCGGCAAATGAAGCAGCTATGCTGAGAAGAGAAAAAGAGGAATTAGAAGAAGTATTTAAAGAGCAAAATAAAGAAGTAGCCAAGATTGTAAAGGGATTGGTTAACAAAGAAGACGATAATCGGTTTAGACAAGAAGAGTTCAAAGGGATTTTAAAAAAAAATCAAATTTTAGAGAAAAAAAATAAAGAATTGCAGCAAAATTACAATAAAGCTTTAAAAGAAATTTCTGATAAAAATGACCGATTAAATGTATTTCGGCAGCTTAAACTTACATTAGAGAACAAGCTTAAAGAAGAATCTTCAATTAAAGAAAAATTAAATGAAAGAATCTTGGAGCTTGAAAAAAAGATGAGTTTATACACTAGAATTAGCAATAACCATATGTGTGAAAATAATATTGAGCTAGACTATAAATTATCAGAAACTGAAAGAAAATTGAAAGATTTATTAGAAAAAATCGAGCCTTTAATGGAGAAAAATTCGCAGCTGGAAAATATAGTGGAGCAGCAAAAAAACCAAATAGAGAAATTACAGCTGCAGAAAAAACAATTAAATTCGACAATAATGAGACTGAAGTTTGATGACGCCCAGTTTTTGAATTCAACAAATGAGTTTCATTCGAGTGTTTATTTATCTCCGGAGTCAAGGGTGGAAAATTTTAAAAGTGAAGAAAGTATTTAATTCTTTAATCTTTAGATGGTGTCTTTCTTCTTGATTTCTTTGCTGAAGAGGAAGCTCTTGTCTTTTTCTGATGAGAAGGAATATTGCTATCTTTTTTCATTTTACGAAAAATAATTTTAATTTTATATTCTCCTTTCAGATTAATTAGGAAATACTAATAGCTATCTGTATCCGTTTTTATTAATGATTCTTTATAGATCGATTATTACAATAATAAGAGCTAAATTTATGATTTATATACTGATTAATATAGATATTCATAATAAAAATACTATAAGAGAAGGCTTAATATTATATAAATATTCAATTTACAATTTTATATTTTAATTTTTTTAAAAAAAAATCAGCAACTATCTTCCAGGAATCCTTTTCCAGCTGCTGCAGTTTCAGCCATGGTTGATTGTTTTGGCATTTTTGAAGGAGACTTGGCCCCAGATTTTGGCGACTTTGCTGGAGTTTTTGCTGGGGATTTTTCTGGAGTCTTTGCTGGAGTTTTCGCAGGGGATTTTGGTGATTTAGCTGGGGTTGGTTTTTTAGCTGAGGATTTAGGACTTTTGGCGGGGGTGCGAGATCTTGATCTTGGAGTTGCCCTTTTGACTTCTTCTACAGATTTTGAAGGAGTTTTAGTCTCTTCAGCTGGTTCTACTGCTTCTTTTTTAGAGCTTGACCCTCCACGTCTAGGAGTTCCTGATTTTCCTTTAGGAGTGCTTGTTGACATTCGCGCCTTTTTTAATTATAAATTTTTATGACATAAAAGTAAAATTCCATTAATTATTTACCTGTTTTTTATTTATTTTATCTAAATATAGTCCTTGGGTGAAGAAAATAAGGATACAATGAATATCTTACAGAATAAATAAATGAGGGCAAATATAAAAGTTCTGGATTTATACCTCCTAATATAAAAAATAAGATTTGATTATTATTAGACTATTGCGATAATGGCAGAAAAATTTAAGAGGGCTCTGGGCTTTAGGACAAAAATAATTTTGAATGCAAAATCGTAGGAATAAAGAATAGAGATACACTGGACAAAAGATAAGCATTTTATAGAGGTTTAAGATAGATCTTGAGACTTCAGGAAAGATATTAGAAAAGCGGCAAAATAAAATAGAGAGCAAGAAGAATATCTCCCACACTTAGAGCAGACAACTTTTTGTTGGTTTTGGATGTCAAAAAACCACATATAATCTAATTTTTGTTTAAAGAGCTGAGAGATTTTCTAGAAATCCTCTATATTTTCTTTTTGAATTTATAGCATAATCAAGGAGAGTTTATAGATGCTTTAGCGTTTTGACGAGCCAGTCTCTGAAAGTTCTAATCATATGACCAAAATCAAATTCGTTGCTCAACTTCTTCTAAGTTGTCATCTTTTCAAAATGTCCCATTATCATCATTAATTTTAAAAAGAAATAATTTAATCATAAAAATCTCTCGTTAAGTCGTTAAAAATTAGATTTTAAAATTAAAAATTACTGTAAAGTGTTATTCAATTATTGACAAGAATAACGTATAGAAATAATTATTTATTGCTTAATAGCATTAAATGTAAAATCCTACTTCCCCTTCCTTGGTCAAGCGGCTCCTATCGTTTGATCTAGGATGGGATTAAAAAATTTTTGAAAAAAATTATATATAAAATTTATTGATTATATAAAACATGCAATATTTGAAATCATTCGATCAAGGATTGGGCTAGTTTTCTTAATTTTTAGAATTTTTCAATGGAATCGTTCGATCAAGGATTGAGGGAGTTATAAGAAATATCTATAAATTTGGTTTATATCACTTATGCATTAAGATGGCGTTACGAATCAGCCCACACTCCTAACTCCTGTAGCTGGCATCCCCTCTGGATGTGCAGGGACCTTTAGGAAGGAAAGATGACATTCGGAAATGTGTATCCGACCGGATTTTTCATTATTTGGTGAAGCACAATATTGAAATTAGCCGACTGCATTCTTTACTCCAGTTCCAGGTTGTTGCCTCAAAGGAAGATGAAGCCGAGAGTTTTAAAGGGATCTCCTAGCAGAGCCAGTGGTACATTTCATGGCCAATCGGGACTGTATATTAGCGTGAAACTAGGAGTTACACCCTTTAAATTTTGGCCTAGAGTCGTCTAAAAAGTTTGACATTTTAAAATCTTCCATGAAGGGCGTCTTTGCTGATGTGAGGCAAGGTGACACAACTCATCCAACTACCGTATAGCAAGTGCAGGCATTTGTCTGGCAAGAGTATTCTTTTTAAGTTTGTGCGCATGCAGGAGAGCAGGTGAAGGGGGCATTATGGGTGAATGTAGTCCTTGGGTATATAGCTCATGCACTTTAATAGATCTCTATACCTCAGCAGAATACCGACCAGAAAAAATGTGGTACAGGGCACCTGCCTTATACAGTATAAGTCTGAGTAGGTACCTTAAAACCATAAAGGGAGACTTATCATTTTCGTTTTTACTTTTCAAAAAAGCTGACAAGTACAAATTAATTTTGGAAAGTAAAATGGATGGCCAATAATGATCTAAATAATTTCAGGGGCTATAGCAGTGGGCTTTTATATAAGTTTAATTAAGATAAATAAATTAGGTTTATATCACTTACCCGACTCTTCCCCAGTGAAAAAAATTGGCTCGCTCACAGAGGGGAGTTAGATTATTTTAGTCTTGAAATTCAAAAAAATCCAATTCAAAAAATTTGTAAATTTATGTGTTTAGAATATAAGCTGTTTAAAATGCTACAGAATTAACTAGAGATTATAATAACTATCACTTATATTTTATAAAAATTCTTGATAAAAAAATATTTTTCTATCATTTCTTCCCGTAAAATAGGGATTTTTTAATGTTTTTGCGCTCATGAAAGGAGGGAATTTATTATTTTATTGAGATGCATTATAGCCCGTTCCCGGCTATAGATCGGGCATAGCCCGATCTATAGCCGGGAACGGGCTATATCAGTTAGCATTTTTAATTAATTTAAGTAAAAAAACAAATATCAAAATTTCAATTAATAAGTCACTTCAACAGCATGATTCTTATTTATATAAAATCTTTACCCTTAAATTCATTTCTAGCATCTAAAATAATATTCAATGCTTAATTTTTAATATCTGCACCACAAAACTTATAAATATTGATAAATGCAAGGATCAAAACTCCCAACACAGGAATATCAGACACTTGGAAGTGTATTGAGAAAGCTCAAACGTAATTTCTAGCCAGAAGAAGCTCCTTCAAGCGTCCATTCTTCCTGCTCTTCTTCAATAGCCTCCTCTAAAGCTCTTAGAGAAGAAACCTATGAGCAGCTTCACGATCTTTATACTTTATTTGATGCTGGCAGAATCTCACGTTCTCAATATGTGGAAGATCTTAAAGAAGATTTCAGCGTCAATATTACTCCAGCTTTTAATAAAGTGCTTGATGATAACAATAGGTCTTATCATTCTGTCCTAAAAAGCCTTGGGTATTCTTCAAGAAAAATCATCCCAAATAACATTGACTACTACAACAACCCTCATGTAGGAAAAACCTTTAGGTCGACTGATTTAACAACTGTTCATGAAACTAACACAACGCCATTTCAGCAAGAATTGTATGGAAAAATCGGGCGATATGTTAATGGCGAAGTTACCAAAGACGAATTCGGGACTTTTTTAAGAGAAAAAGGAGTTCCTATAACAGATGAAGTAATTGCTAGTTAGGTGCAAAGAGTTATGAGAGAAAGCGAAGTCAAGAATGGAGCTTCCTATCAGAGATTAGGAAAAGCCATTTCAAATGCATTGAGGTCTCAAAGTGCGTCAGCCAATTTAAATCATCCCTTAAATCAGCCACCTTCAATTAATCCAACCACAAAAGGTGTCAGAAGAAGGGCTAATAAAGAATTGCTAAAACAAGAGCTTGACACTGTTGTCACTGGAGTCGTGCTGAACCATAGAAAAAAAGTGGAGCCACAGGTAAAAAATAATGGAAACCCACTCACATGGGAGTCTCCACCAGAAGAAAAAAACATTGCAAGGATAAAACACAGTCAGCAGCTTTCACATACAGACATTTTTACATGGGGCTAATAGGTTATTATATCATTTTGAATTAATAAATATTAATTTAGTTTAGCATATGTGCTTGCAGAGGTCTCGAAATTACACTACTGAGATTTTATTTGTAATAGTTCTATTTTAAAATAATAAAATATACATGGATTTTAGTAAAATAAGCGAAAATGATATGGAGAACTTGAATGGGTTTTTTAAGGGTGAAAATAAAAGAATGGCAAGAGGGGATGATAAAGAAATAAAGGCAACACCAACGTTAGTGATTATTATTTTTGGGTGTATTTTTATGAGTTTAACGATGGGAATTATAGGATTTGAGTTTTGACTTAAACTTGAAGATTTACCAAATGCAATAGGGTTTTGGACATTATCTATAGTCATTTTAATTCCGAGCTGCCATTTAAGCTATATTCTGTTGAAATCATTACGAAGGCAATCTTAAGTATTTTCAGCCAAAATATCTATATAATCTTATTTTATCAAATTATTCAAAGACTTTTTTTATTTTCATGAATTATTAAATTACTCTTAGCCAAACTATCGAATTTTTTTTAATCTAAAATCTAAATTCCATAGTAATTAGGTCATTCTGATAAGCCAAGTTCACGTATAAGTTCAATAATTATTATGGTTTCTGAAATCCTTTCCCTATTCATTTTTTATTATCATCAAGAAACCCTATTAATTTATTTTTTAACTAAAATGCGTTTTATTATAATTCTGGTGCATTTCTTATCAATTTGGAGCAGATTTATTTTTCGAGGATAAAGTTATTATAAGCTTTTTATTTATTATTGCTTACCAAAACAGAGCGGTGAAGTTATTGTTTCTAAAGTAGAATGATTTTATAAACCTTTAGAAAACAGGTTAGAATTTTTTTTTAAGTCCTCGAGTTTTTTCTGAATTTTTTTAATGTCCTTCTTTGCTTTTAGTCGCTTTGGGACTACTGAATACTTGTACACTAGACTATCAAGGCGGTTTCTGAGCATAGTTTGCCTGTCTTTTTTAGCCCTTAAAGCATTTATTTCATTAGAAATTTTAAGGATTTTCGAGTAGGCTTCATTCTGAAGCCTTCCTTCATCCTCAAACTGCATAAAGCTTTCGTTTGCCTTTTGGAGCAAAGAAATATTATTATGGATTTCGCCTACTAGTTTTTCTAAGTCAGATAAGTTTGAATTGCCGTTTTGGAGCAATCCTGAACACTGCTGGGTTATAGAAGATAAGACCGAATCTATTGAAATCGAGCTTTGTGAGCCCTGAGCTAACATATTTATTTTTATAAAATGGATTAGTTGCGAGAATTTATTTTTTGTCAATGATTCCACAAAAACATCAGAATCTAAAATTACCCATATAAGCACTCAAATTGCTTGTGTACTGGTCTGAATTTCGGCTAGACCGAAACATATAATGAATAATTATTGTATAACTTTTTGACGGAATCCTTATTGTGGAAGGCCGTGATCCTTCATAGAATTTCTAAATCATCTTAAATCCTACAGGAGCAATAATCACAAAAGAGCTAAATCTCACAATGTGAGGGAGATTTTGCATTCTCCAGCGGCAAAAAAGCTAATAAAATGGATTCTGAGCAGATTTAGAATAATTTTGTATATGGCTAACAAAAATGCATATGAATTTATTTAGAAATTGATTCACAATCATAGATATGCAATCTATATCTGTTCGAAAATTAATTTAGACACAATACACTTGATCTTTCAAATGTTTTAAGCAGTTTTAAGACTTGAGAACATCAAATAAGTTTCAAAAATGGCTTATGAATAGATATAGATTCTCATTACATGAGGCAAAAAAACAACAGAATTATATTATTTTCTTTATATAAAGCACTTAAAATATAAAATTTTATCAAAAAAATCAGAAAATTTCCTGAAGATTTATATCTATAAATTTTTTAATTTCCACCCCAATGATTTTAAAATACTCAAGGAATTATTTTACTTTTCATCACCGTGATGCTTTGTGCATAATATTTTTTGTAGCTAATCATCCCTTCTCCAATCTAATCTATTTAAATGCTCATCTAAGATGACCATATTAGCTATTTATTAAATTTATTTTTTTTATTAATTTTCAATGAAAAATCAGATCACTACGATAAGCCAAAAAATTTATGCTTAGATTAATAATTACTATGACTTCTGAAATCCTTTCCTTATATAAATTATAAATTTCAGAAAAACTCTTCTTACGATAATTATTGCCTCTTTACCTACAACCAATTGCTAATCCCATTTCTGCTACAACTCTTTTAGCTTTCTCTTCAATTGTTTTCTGAGAGCTTGAATACCTTGCTGCCTGATTACCCTAAAATGGTCAACTAAATCATTCTCTAGGTCTGGAAATTTGATGTAATTTCACCCTTAATATTTTTAGAATTCTGATTTCTTAAATTGGTGATAATTTTTTTCATTCAGAAATTGAACTTGGAGACTTTTTATATGCTCTTATGCTCATCTAATTCTAGATACGAACTTTCTCACAATTTTCAATTTACCTTAGAGAATTTATTAGCTTTATATTTAATATAGATTTGCAGAAATTAGTTCATATTCATAAGAATCTGGCTTAATAATTCCATTATTCCTGAATATTTTTCCTTAGTCGATTCTCATAAATAAAAATTTTAACAAACCCTATTATTTTATTTACTGAATAGCGTTTTATTTTATTATCATCATTGTTTTTCTGTTTTCTATGAATGATAAAATTATGCACCAATTTTAATCAGATATTAATTATTTGAAAGGCTGAGTTTAAATATGTTTTTTATTTATAATTACTTACCACATCGAGTGGTGAAGTTATTTTGTCCGGAATATACTGATCTTATAAACACTTAAAAAAATTTTTCTCCTAAGCCCTTAAGCTTTTTCTGAATTTTTTTTATGTCCTTCCTTACGTGTAAACATCTTGGAACTACTGAATACTTGTATACTAGACTGTCGAGGCGATTTTTGAGCTTAATGTGTCTGCTTTTTTCTATCCTTAAAGCGCCTATTTCATTAGAAATTTTAAGGATTTTTGAATAGGCTTCATTCTGAAGCCTTCCTGCATCTTCGCTGTGATCTTCAAGTTTCATAATATTTTCGTTTGCCTTTTGGAGCAAAGAAATACTATTTTGGATTTCGCCCACTAGCTTTTCGAAGTCAGATAAGTTCGAATTGCTACTTTGGAGCAATCCTGAGGACTGTTGGGTTAGCAAAGATAAGACTGAATCTATAGAAAACGAACTTTGTGCGCTTGGAGCTAACATATTAATTATTATAAAATGGTTTAGGCTCTACACAATGATTAATTTGCAAATTAATATGGCATAACAAAACCCTCAGAATTTGAAATTGCCCATGTCAGAATTCTAATAATCATGCTGTAAGTATTTTTTAATGAAAATAATAATGGCATAAGTCTAAGAAATGTTATATTAGGTCAGTAAGAGCTGTAGGACTAGCTAAGAAAAATTATATATGAAAAATTCGGATTTTCAAATAATATAAATTTTGAGAGATTTTCTAGAAATCAGTAGTATTCATGACAAAAAAAACCATTAAAATGGTTTCTGAGCAGATTTATTAGAAGTCCAGGCTAACGATTTAAGGCTAAATCTTAATATCATTTAACACTGTTTGCTTATCTCTCTATGCTCTACTCTTTATGCTTTAGGTTTGAGCACTATTATGGGTAGAGAAAAGTTAGTTTCGGCACAAGCTGACAATTAGAATTTGGGAAATAATTTTCTGACAACCTTTAGCGAAAATAGGGAAAAAAGGTAAAGGCACGATGCCTAGTATTCACGTTTAGAAATTTCTATAGATCTTATAGGTCACTAGACTCTATTGGATGTGCCCTTTCCAATTTGTGCTCCATTGCATCATGAGGTAAAATTGACATTAAAATGCGCTAGAAGCCTGCTCCAGACTAAGCACTTATTAAGTCTTTCTTAGATTATTCAATATTTACTAATTCACGCATTACTAAAATAATTTTTATGCTAATTTCTTATTTTATACTCTACCAATCGCAAGCGTTTCTAACTCATCTGATTTTATATAGCTTTATATAGTGACTTCAGGTAGATGGCGCGGAATGCGCCATCTACCTGAAATCTCTATATATGACTATAAACAATATAAAAATGTTTATTTAGAGCTGAATTCAATATCTCAGATATGTTATAAGTAAATCTGTTAAAAATTAATGCATAACTAGTAGCAGGTTGAGCTTTAAAATAATTTAAGCAGTTTTAAGACTTTAAAGTATTAATGAAAATCAAAATGGCTTTATAATAGATAAAGAGTCTTATGCATGACATACCAAAACAGCAGCATTATATGGCTTTCCTGATAGATTTATATATTTTAGCTCTGCAATATTAATATTTATCAAAAAAATCAATAATAATAAATTTTAAATTTCCAGAAAAGCTGCGATAACTGTTGCAACAAAAATCTGTGAATAAAAATTAATCACGAATTCCATTTTCTAATTCGAAATTTTTAGTTAGCTAGCGCTTAAAGTCCGCTTAAAAGCTATAAGATATTTCCAAATTTCTAGCTACTGCAACAAAATGCTTAACTCAACGTTTGAGCGTGTCCTCTATTAATGAAGTCTTCCTTAATAAAATTATTCTCTTGCACCAATCTAATATAAAATGTCAACTTTAGACGTCCTGCTTAGCAGACTTGAAAAAATTCATCAAAATCTTGGAGGTGACCGAATTGATATTGGATCAAGAGAAAGAAAGGATAAATTTGCTGTAATTCGTCTTAAGTGTGAAGAGCAGCTTCACACTATAGAATCTTGTCAAGACCAAAGAGATAAAATTTCAAGTTTCAAAAATAAGTAACACACAAATTTAGTGAAGATCCTGAAATAATCCAATTGAAATACAAAATCCTGCTACTAATAAAAGAAACTGATAAAGGCATTTTAGAACTAAATAAAATATTAGAAAAACAAAAATCAAAGCCAAAGGTAAAAAATAATTAGAAATATGCAGAAGTAGACATCGAAGCAAAAACTAATAAGCTAAGCTGACTCGAAAGAAAGCTAGAAGACGCCAAAAGAGGTGAAGATCTCGGCATCGTGGTAAGCCGAAAGGCTGATGATCTTGGAAAACTGAAAGCAGAGCTCATAAACTTTGAAGATATTACATTGGAAAACATAGGCAGAAAAGGAGATATGCTTGATATAGAAAAAGAGGCAAAACAGCGATGGGAAGACTATGACCAAAGAATAGATGATTTAGCAGGAAAAATAGGAGAAAATGTAGAGGAGCTCAGAATGAGAGCGCTGAATTTCAATAATGCTTTGGATCGGCATGAAGAAAAACTAGACAGCTTAGATAATGTAGTTGATCAAGCTAATCAAGAATTAGAAACAAGTACCAAAAAGCTAAAAAAACTTTTAATAAAGGTCAGGGCTGGGGATAAATTTTGTGTGACGCTTTGCTTGCTCATTATTCTTATAGGACTTTTAACAGTAGGTTATAATATGATAAAATAAAAGTTAATATTTAAATGGGAAAGAATTATTATATAATTTCTGATAAACAGCACTATATTTTCAGGAAAAAAATGAGTATTTAAAGATTCATATTAAAGAAAATACAAAATTTTAGGAATTTCCCCAAGCAGTGATATAGAGCAAATCAAAAAAGGCTACAGAAGAGCAGTGCTTTCTTGGCACCCAGCAAAAACAAAAGTTGATAAAGCAGACGCAGCAAAAAATTTCAAGGAGGCATCTGAAGCTTATGATGTCCTCAGCAAAAATGAAACCCGAGCTATTTATGACATGTTTGGCTATGAAACCTTAATAAATGGTCTTTATGACGACTCAAAAATCATTTTCCCCGCTTATCAATTTAATAAGGAGCCAATCGAAGTCTACCAAAAATTCATGCTTGAGGCAAATCCTTTTGTAAGGATTATTGACTTTGATGGCCGCTCTCAGCAAGGGTCTATGTTTGGATATGCTTCTTTAGGCTTAAACTGGTGTCCAGATACCACACCTCATGACATTGAAGTAACTGCTGAATGCAGCTTAGAAGAATTTTACTTTGGCTGTCAAAAAGACGTGACCTATAAATGCAATTTATTTAACGACGACCGTAGAACGACTCATGAAGAAATTATTACTAAAAGAATCATCATTAAGCCTGGGTATAACAAAAATACCATTCTGACCTTCCCTAAAGAAGGAAGTGACCGCATGAATTGTGAACGAGGGAATTTGATAGTAAAATTGACTGAAATAAAGCATCCTCATTATAGAAGGAAAACTAATGATCTCCATTATACAGTCACTATAAACTTGCTTGAGGCTATAAGTGCATGTGCTATTAGAATTGAGACTCTTGACAAGAGAATCCTGATGCTTTCGGTTGATGAGTGCTTAAACCCAGAAAAAACAATTGTCCTGCCAAATGAAGGGATGCCGATTTATCATGAAAATCCTGCAATTATTGCAAAAGGGGATTTTATTGTCCATTTCAATTTGATAATGCCTCTGAAAGTACCTCAGGCGAGATATGAAGACTTAAGAAAAATTCTCCCGATATCTTAATATAAAATCATTATTTATTCTCCTTTCCAATTTTTAAGTTTCCACTTATTATTTTTTATTCAATTAATTAGATAAAAAAATTTTTTAAATTAATGATCTGTTTTCTAATTAATTAATAATTTTTCTATTAGGAGCTGATATAAAATTAATTTCAGCACAGGGTATTCCCAATACAGAAATTATATCATTTTCTCTTATCGTCATAATTCCTCCACCTTTTTTGGCTTTATTATGCAAAATCTGTTCTTTTTCTCCTATGACTTCTCTTGGATCCACGGTGTATTTCACATTTTCTGGGGCATTTGCTTGCAAATTGTTAAGTTTGTCTAAAATTCTGCTTAAAAATTCCTGCATCCCTAGTTCCACGACTTCTAAAACGTTGGGTTTTGCCTCAAGATTTTTCCTCATACATATATCGTTGATAGCTTGCAAAGCATTTTTTTCAAGGACTGTAATTTTCGTGATTTCTTGGGAACCAATCTTCCTTTGAGGCGCTTTAGTATCAAAGGCTCGGGGTAATTCTTCTTCTAAGCGAATTACATTGATTCCGCTAAAAATATTACCACCACTATCTTCTTTTCCTTGCTAATCGACAAGAATCGATAATATTTTATGGATTTAAGAAATTATTATCTAAATAAATAATAATTTAGAGTGCTATTTGTATAAATTAATTTTATTTTATTTGAATTTATGATTAAATAACATATAAAGAACCCATTATATTAAGTTTACTTTGAATAAAAATGTATTATATTTTGCTTCACTATGGGCAGAAAAGGAGAGTAAGAAGTTCCAGATCTTCTGGCTGTGGCTCAGATTTTTTTTGGCGCTTTCTAGGACCTTCTTCACCTTGAGAATCGCGCTGAACTTCTGCTAAAGCATCAGCAATGCTCATAAAATTTTCAATCTGAGGTAAAATTTCATCAAGGGAGCGTTGACCGTCGAAGTTTGAATTTATTGCATTTATGGCTTCAGGAGTAGATGCAGAACGTAAAAGAGCATCTTTGACTTTTTGAGAGTCAAGACCTTGAAATTGATATCTCGCCTTCTTACTCATAATTCAATTATAAGATAAAATGAGAAAAGTATCCCTTATTATAATACTTTAGATTCATTGCTAGTTTTAATTAAATGACTATAAATTATATTAAATAGCATATGAATTTACAACCAAAATAATCTGACATATTAATTAGAAATAAAAGTCCAGCCAGTCACTTGATTGGATCTATCTCCAAACTGGCTCATATCTCCATATATTTTTTCATTAGGAATCACAACGTCATCAATCGGAGTTTTCTTAGGCAGTGAAGGTCTTAGCTCTCTTCTTAGCACTGAATCCCAATTGACCCCATTAAAATATGGATGCTCTTTTACTTCTTCTGCATCTTTTCTTGTCCCCAGTCTTTTAGCAGGCTCTCTTTGCAAAAGCTAAATATTATTTACATCTTTTAATAACTCTTTGGTTTCTTGTGATAAATGTGTCGGAATTTTCAATAAGCCTCTTTGTATATACCCTAAAGCTTAAATAATTAATTATAATAATTATTAAAAAAATAAAAAAATATTTATGGGCTTTTAGTATATTCCTAAACAATTCTTCACGATTTGGCGAAAAATAAGGCGGAGTCCCTACAAGCATTTCATATAGTAAAACTCCTAATAGATATCAGTCAACAGCTTTCCCATGTCCTTGTCTTTTTATCATTTCAGGGGCTAGATAAGCTACAGACCCGCAGAAGCTTCTAGCAGTCACATTATCATAAATCCCTTCTTTAGAAAGCCCGAAATCTGTAAGCATAGAATGGCCTTCTTCATCTAATACAATATTATCAGGCTTTAAGTCTCTAAAAATAATATCACGCTTATGCAGTTCTTCTAATGCTAGTAATACTTCGCATACATATATTTTTGCTAGTGGCTCTGAGAATCGTTTTTCTTTATTTACCCTCCCCTTCATGAGCGAACAAAAAAATTTTATATACAAATTTTATAGTAATTTTTTATATTTGAAATTTAAAAAAAATATATTCGAAACAATTTTAAGGCAAATTTAATTTGTAAAATTTATTTTTAATGCAAACTATTTAAAATTAAACAGAATTAGTTAGAGATTTCATTTATAATACATTAATTATATATCAAAATAATTTTTCTTAAAAAATTTTATATATTAAAAAAATTGTGTTCACTCACGGAGGATAGGTTTTTACCCAAAAATAGTGATTTTTCCAACGTCTTGTTCACTTACGGAGGGTGGGAATTAGATAAGTGCCCAAATCTCCTCGAGAACAATAATCAAGTATTAAAAATAATTTTTCAGGGGTTTGGAATGCATAATTTAAGGACACTATAAATGGATGTCGGACATAGCTCAGCACATTTCTCTCAGTCATGGCGTATTTTATGAGGTTTTGCCCCATAACTTTGTCTTTTCTGAGCACTTTCATTGCATAGTAATTTTTATTGTCTTGTTTTCTTACTAAATATACTTCTCCGAAACTGCCTTTTCCGAGCTCTTGGATGACTTCAAAATCATTAGGTGTTACTCTGCCGCTTTCTTTATTTTCTTCAATTGCTGTCAAATCGCTGATAGTTACCCTTCGAGGCTCTGATCTATATCTTTCATGAGAAGACATTGGCATCATTCCTAATATTGGTAAAGGCAAGTTGAGTCTCCTGCAATAATCCTTGAAAATATCCAAAATTTCAATGGATTTCGCAAGATCTGGAGGTGTCCTTCCTGCATTGTTTTTTATAAAAATATTTGGCCCACGGGTTAAAAGCCATAATACCAACTGCCTGTGTCCTTTTTCAGTTGCCAAGTGTAAAGCGGTGTTTCCATCGATATCAACTAAATTTATATCAGCTCCAGACCGTACAAGTAATTGCGCTACTTCTGTGTGCCCACTTATACAAGCAAGGTGCAAGGGTGTTCGCTTTATAACATTCAAGACGTTAAGATCTGTATTACTGCCATAATCTAAAAGCACCTCACATACATTAATAAAGCCTTCATGAGCAGCAATATGCAAAGCCGTTATGCCTTGCTGATCCTTGGAATTTGAATCCGCAGCTGACTCGCCATAAATTTCATGATCTAGTAGATCTTTGCAGAGTTCGTAATTATTCTGCAAAGCAGCTTCCCATAAAGCACGGTTTGATTTTTGTATATGGAAAAACGGTATATGGGTAGCCGGTGTACTCGTTGACACTGGAATTTTTTGTGCAAGCATTGAATCTGAGCCTTCGCTAACTGAACCAAAAAAAGAGTCGCAAACTGATTCTCGAGTGACATAATAGATGGAGTCTGGGTTAGTAACAGTCGTTGAGTGCTTTGTGTCGTCTTCGTCAACACTTGGGCTGCTTGCTTGGCTTTCTTTATTTATAAGGCCGTCGAAAAAATTTTTGAGTCCTGAGAAAACAGACTTTTTCATGATCAAAAAGTAAATAAAAGATTATTTAATTAATGGACTGTTTATGTCATGAGAATAAAATCGAATTGAAATAATGGAAAGCATATAGTTTCTTTATAAAAGACTAAGAAATGGTAATAAGGAAGCATTTATTATCGAAAAAAATAATTTATTAGGAAAAATTAATAAAGTTTTAAAGCTAAGAATATAAGATAGTTGTGATATTAAAACTAATTAATATTAAGATGAGAATTATTTCACCACTTCGAAAATTTAATAAAATTAATATTAATCATCTTTTTGCTTTTTGGACAGATTATTAGTAATAATTTTTGCTATTGATAATTTCAAAGAATAATTTATAAAAAATTATAGCTTTTTTCTAGCCTTGAAATCTAATGGCATTATTATTAATCAAAATAAATTTAATATATTTTTTTTCTATATACCCACAATTTTTTATAATTTTACTAAATATCAGCCAAGCTTTCATTATAAACCCAGCCAATAATTAATTTTCCCTATTTTCCAAGATGATAATATCATAATATTCACTCCTAAATAGTTGCCAAAATAAAATGGAGTCAGACGAAGATTTTGCTGGAAGCTTTTATGCAAATTTACGCTCAATAATTTCTCTCGCAGATAATCTTCGTGATGCAGGTCTTCAAAAATATATCCGTTTGCCTAGAATTGTCACATTAGGAATCCAAAGTAGTGGGAAAAGTTCGGTCTTAGAATCCATCGTAGGTCTCAATTTCCTTCCCCGAAGCGAAGGACTCTGTACAAGATGTCCATTGGAGCTGCGTTTAGTTCATTCTCCAGAAGATTCTCATCCATGGGCAGAATTCGAAGGTGTTCAAGAGCACTTCCAAGATTTTGAAAAAGTAAAAGAAATGATTCTCAAATTAATGGAAAATTATTTTTTTTTTTGTAATGAAAAATTATTTATATAAAAAATATTATATATATAAAATATAAAAATTTGCCCGAGGATGGCGCTATTTTGCGCTATCCTCGGGCAATTTGTATAAATTTGTTTTCTAGAAAAAATTTAAAAAAAAGTTTTATATTTACAGCCAAATTAACAGATGATAAAGCAGGAAGAAATAAAGGAATTGTGGACGATCCAATAGTTTTGACTATACATTCAAGCACTTGTCCTGACTTAACCCTAATTGATTTGCCTGGAATTACTAGAATTCCTCTCGCTGGGAGTGACCATCCTGCTGACATTGAAAGAATTACCAAGGAAATGTGCTTTCGGTACATTTCCGACCCTAGGACTATTATATTGTGTTTGTGCCCAGCAAATATTGATTTAAGCACATCTGAATCTCTGCTGATGGCGAAAAAGGTAGACAAATCAGGCCTTAGGACGATTGGTGTAATCACAAAGCTTGATATTATGGACAGAGGCACAAACGCTAAAAGAATTCTTTTAGGCGAAGAAATCCCACTTAGATTAGGCTACGTTGGTGTTAAAAACAGGTCACAAGAAGACATAAACAACGAAGTCAAGGTAGAAAAAGCTTTAATCCCCCCTTTGTGAGATAAAAAATTTGTTTTCTATAAGAAATTAATTTTTTAAATTTATTATAAATTTTAATAATATTGTTTTTTTTTTGATTTTAAAGAAATTCACAAAAATCAAATTTAATTTGTAAAATTTATGTTTTAAGATGGAAGCTCAACAGAATTAGCTCAAGATTTCATCATATTATATATCCAAATATTTTTTCATAAAAAAATTTCTGATTTTCCCATGGTTTGGTCACTTACGGGTTAGAAGAAGAAAAACAGTATTTTTCAAGTCACCCTGTTTATTCCACAATGCCGGCAGGGTATCTTGGTGTTGACACACTGACCCAAAAATTGACGAAAGTTATGTTTACACACATAAAAGGATTCTTGCCTGAAATTATGAGACACAAATAAAATGGCGACGACACCGACCCGTCCTCTCCCGGAACTGAGGCGAGATTGGGGACCTTGCTGCGGCCTGAAGCCAATCCGCCCAGGGAAAAGTCTGGAATGGGTGCTGGTAGTTTGTGTCCGGCTAGGTTTCCCTCCAAGTCCAGCAACGGCGATCCTAGGGTCGTCCCGATAGGACACGGGGCAAAAAGGGTTTTTCCTCTAGGGACCGCTAGTGCCAATTTGGAGGGCATGGCAGGAGCCGACAAGAGCTAAGGAGTTAATCCTTAGCTCTAACCCTAGTCTGGCGACGTGAAGCACGGTGACCCAGTCCGCCTACTTCCGGGATAGCATGACCAAGCCCCATGACCGGAAGGAGCTGCCGTCGAAGACGTGGACATTTGCCCTGGAAGCACCCTGGTGATCGAAGCGAGTTTGTCTCCAGCAGACTGGTGGGCCCGATGCGACGAAAGGCGAGTGATAAACCTGGAGTTGTAACCCCGTAGTGGACGTTAAGCGATATAAATTCTAATGTAATGTAATGACCGGAAGGAGCTGAGTGGTAGCCTGTGGCACTTAGGTGCACACTGGGAGCAGGGCAACAAAAGCAAGCGAGGCGTCCAAAAGACGGAAGAAAAGGACTTCGGTCCTGGCCGGGAGCTACTCTATAAATTTAACTAAGACTATGACTAGGCCTGAAATTATGAGAGAAACTGTTTATAAAATCAAAGAGTGTGAAGATAAGCTTAAAGAGCTTGGCCCAAGCACCCCACAGGAGCCTAAACAAAAAATCCAGCTCCTTTGGAACATGGTTCACGAGTTCTGTGAAATCTATAAAAATACTATTCGAGGGAAATTTGATAGGAAATTGTCATCGAGGCTGACAAAGGATTTGCCTGGTGGTGCTACAATAAAAGGGTATTTTAATAGTTTACTATCAGAATACGCAGTGCCGAATTATAAGGCGACAGCATCCTATACAGATGATGCTATACAGCAAGCTATGATAACTCATGCTGGTGACACTATTCCAGGTTTTCCATCAGTTGATGTATTTTTATAGACTTTTCTATCTAAAATCGGCTTCAGCCTGTTTATAATATTTTCATATTTTAAAAAAAATCAAGCCAAAAGTTTTTATTTCTAAATACCCGATTTATCAATCCTTTATATTTATTACAACCTCTAGTCGAGCTTATAAGAGACCCCGTTCTCGACTGTCTTGCCAACGTCCACTCCTACCTTGAAAACCTGGCCCACAAGCTAATTGAGCGAATTTTCCACCGTTTCCCCACCCTGGTCGGCGAAATCACTGAGCTTTCCACTCACGTCCTCGCCAAGGAAAGAGATCTCTGTAAAAATTTCGTCGAAAAAATCATCGAATCTGAAGAAACCTACACATTTACCAACGATTCTGACTATTTGACCTGCAGAACTGACATCATCCCAAAAAGCGACGGTAAGCCAAAATCTTCAGAAAGTATGTACGTTGACGAAATAAAGAACAGAATCGACAATTATTTTAGACTGATCATTAGGGGTGTAAGAGAAAGTGTGCCTAAAGCAATAGGGACTTTTCTTGTAAGGTCAATTATGGATAAAATACAGCTGGAGCTTTTTGAGAGAATTAATATGAGTGAATCTATTGTGAATAAACTGAGCGAGCCGAAACATATTACCGCAGAAAGAGATATGCTGAAAAATCAGCTGGAAACGTTGAGAAAAGCAGAAAAAATTTTGAAGCATGACCCAGCACTTGCAGCACAGGCTGATTCGCTGGCTGATGAAATTGCGAAGGAAGAAGAAGAAAGAAATGCGGCAAAGGCAAAGAAGGATAAAGAAAAGAAAGAAAAAGAAGTGGCTGATGCGGCGAGAAAGATAGTAGATGAAGTAAAAGAGCCAGAAATTCCAAAAGCTGAGGAACCTAGAAAACAAGATATTTCACCACCGAAAAATGATGTCAAAAATGATATCAAGACTCAGCCATCAAATTCATTATTCGGCGAGCCAAGGAAGAATACAACTCTTCATAAAAAGTCAGAAAAGTCTCTTTTCTAAACATAACTACAGATTTCCCTCACAAGTTGCTATTAAATCTTCTTATTGTTTATTTATCTTTGCTCCTCACCACAGTAATACGCAAATTCTTGAGGATTTTAGTATAAAAAATTTTTAAATAGCAAATTTTATATGAATAGACCGCTTATTATTAAAGGCTTCCAGATGAAAAATGAATTTTTGGCATTTACCCAATATCAGCAAATTCCTATAAAATTTACTATTTGAAAAATTTCTGCTAAAACCTCAATTATTGCAGGGGGTGTTAGTGAAATCCGTTACCATATTAATTTTGATTTCTGTTCTTTTCTATTTCATATTTATTTTCACGTAACTGCAGGTCCCTTTTTTGGCTCAAGCTATAGTGATTTTTCAGAAGAATTTTTATTTATTTTTTAAATTTTTAGGTTTTTATTATGTGTTTTATGTCCTTTAATTAGCAATAATCATTTTAATAAAATGGATGCTGAAGTAATCGGATCACAAAACCCAGAACCTATAGAAGCTGAATCTGCCCCTGTTGAAGCTTCTTCTTCCCAACAAGACACTCCCTCATTAGAAAGTGTATTCAAAGAAAATTTTAAAGACCGACTCTTTTTCTTAGACAACCTGAAAGCTGTGACATCATTTACCGAACAAAGCCAAGGAATCGTCGATGGCTTAGCAACTCGTTTAAATAAAGAAATCAAAGTTCTAACCAGAGGTCTCCCATGCGAAATCGCTTCTTCCATCTTCGTGGCTATTGATTCTAACGATTTCCGCTGTATGGAAGGGATTATTGCTGGATCATCAGGGACGCCTTACGCTCATGGTCTTTATTTTTTTGATATTTCCATAGGTAACGATTACCCTTCTTCTCCACCTTTGTTTACCTTAAAAACCACTGGAAGCGGCCAAGCTTATTTCGGTCCTAACTTGTACAGCAGCGGCTACGTCTGTCTTTCAATAATCAATACATGGTCAGGCGACCCAGAAGAAATGTGGACTCCTAATAAAAATATTTTACAAGTCTTACTGTCAATACAAGGGCTTGTTATGGACGATCACATCCTTCAGAAAGAGCCTGGCTGGGATTGCTACGACGTCAACTGTGTGGACAGCATTATTTATCAGAATGCAGTGAAATATTTATAATTTATTATAACAAATAAGAAATTTATAGGAAAATAATAATAGGAGACTGATTTATAGACACAAATTGTGGCAAATATTGGTGAGGAATATAAATATCAAGTATGCTATGATTGAAAATATGAGGAATCCGACCAAAGGATTTGAAAAACTGATAGAGAATTATTTTAGGATTAAGCATGACGTGATATTGAAAGAAGTCAATGAGTGACTTGTAAAAGCAAAAAGTGAAACTATCGACTATGCGTCTGGGGAGTCAATGGCTTCTAACTATAACCCAACGTTATGCCAAGAGATGGCTTTTGAAGGGTTTTATAAGGTCTTGTCAAGAGTTGCAAAAGAGCTCAAAGAGGAGTTTGATAATAGATATGGGGTTTCTGATACACAATTAGATCTGTGGATTGAAGAAAATACGCAATTAGCTATAGAAACTCCAAATACCGAAGAAGTCCAAGAAAATGAAATAGCCATTCAAGACGCGTACCAGAACCCTCCAGTCCTCTCACCAATGCTTCTTCCAGAAACTCAGCCTGCAGACATCATTCCATTAGCTTTTATTTCTAAAGAAGAACAAGTTTCAATGGAATTAGTCCCAGAGCAGCAATTAGATTACGTACCATCAGACGACTTGAAAATATTAGATAACTACGCAGAGGAACAAGTGTCTGAACAGTTCATGCAAGTTGAGCCAGTCCCTGTCTTATTTAGAGAACCTTCTTCATCTGACCCAGAAGCTCCAGAAAGCACTCATATTTATTTCCAAGAATTAGGAAATTTAAGATTATATAGTTTTTCTATAATTGGGCTGGGTTTTGATTGGCTTAAATCTATAATTTTTTTGAATAAAATAATGGCTTATATAAAAGCAGGCAAAAATAATATATTTTATTTTACAATTTCTAGAAGAGTCTGAAGCGAATTTCATAAATTATATGTATGATAGAGAGTCCATTGGAGATATAGGATTAGCTAGAATTAATAAAGAAATCAAAGCTTTGACCCGAAGCTTACCTTGTGAGCCTAGTGGCTCTATTTTTGTAGCAGTTAATCAAAGCAACCTCAGCATGATAAATGTCCTTATATCAGGCACTGAGGATACTCCATACGATCACGGTCTCTTTTTATTCGATTTAAAGCTGCCTCAAGACTACCCTAGCAATCCTCCACAAATGAACATAAAAACAACTGGATATGGCACACTCAGATTTAACCCAAATTTATATGACTCTGGATATGTGTGCTTGTCTATTATAAATACTTGGGAAGGCGACCCTGAAGAAAAATGGAACCCGACCTATTCCACCCTTTTACAAGTATTTTTGTCAATCCAAGCCTTGGTTATGAATAACGACGTGCTGCAAAAAGAGCCTGGCTATGAAGGCTATGATAGTGACTATATGGATAATTTGCAGTATAGGGCAATTGTTACTTATGGGAATATTAAATATGCGATGACTGACATGATAAGAAATCCTCCAGCAGAATTCAAAGATATTATAAGAAAGCACTTCTTATTGAAAAAAGATAAAATTTTGGAAACTGTGGAAAAGTGGAAACAAGAAGCTTTGAAAATCGAGATGCCGATCGTAAATGATATAGTTTTAGCTCATAACCCTACAACTATCCAAGAATTCAGCTCAACTGGCATCGCAGAGTGCTTTGATAGAGCTATTGAAGAACTCAAAGCCGAGTTAATATCCTTTTTAAAGCAAAATAGCTTATTTTTCTACAAAATTTTGCTGTTTTTTATATAAATTTAATTAAAATTTCCAATTTTCCTCACACATTTTTCATTATTATTATAAATCTTAAATAGTTAGAAAAGATTAACATTATTACTGCTCTTTATTTTCTTTTGTAAATTTTGAGATCTGCCACGACCCAAAACAGACTACACAAGTAAGTAATAAAAATGCAAGAATAATTGCTGCTAAAATTCCTATATATAAAAAGACAACAAATAGTGTAAAGGCATGACCTTCAGGAAAATCGTCCTTACACTCGTCATAGTCTTCAAAAATCCACACAATTCCAACTAAAATCCATAAAAATATAAAAGAGTGTATCATAGAATTTAAAGCGATATAAAATGACCCAGCCCCAGAGCGTTTTTGGATTGATTTTGCGACTGCTTCGATGAGAACTAAAAAAATAACGTGGAACAGAAAAACGGCAGATAGGACGTAAAGCCATAGACGGATTGGCCGTTCACAGTCATCATCATATAATAGTAAAATTACGATCCCGACGATAGCCTGCATAGAAATTACGAGAATTCCTTCAAGAAGAGACGATAATAATGCAAGCCTGGTCCGATAATGCTTTTGTTCAGGGACATCTTCAGCTTGGATTAGACGGTCTTCTTCGCTCATAATAATTTAATAATCCGTTTTTTGTATAGAGGGAAAATTTTTATCAAATTTTCAAATAAATTCTAATAAAAATCGATAAAAATAAGAAAAATACAAAATTTTTTGATAAAAATAAAGTGAAATTTTGACTAATTTATAAATGGAAGAACTTGTAGCAGAAGCATGGAGCTTTTCCAAAAGCTTTGACAAAACAGCGTCAGGCTCTGCATATCTAGAGTCCCAAAGTCACAAAATTCTTGCTACTGTAAATGGGCCTAAAGAATATTATGAGTTATCAAGCAGTGAAGAATACGTCCGTCATTCCCAAGCTACATTACAGATTGAGTCTGCCCATTCCCAATTTATTAAATCTGCCTTTGGATCTACCATACTTGTTGACAGATACCCTAAAGCAGTAATAGAAATAAAAATCCAGATAATTGAAGGAAAAGAAAGCACTGCTTTGCCATTGATGATCAATGCAGCGACTTTATCACTTTTAGACGCTGGGATTGAGATGAGAGATACGCTAATTGCCTGCTCTGCTGCAAGAAATGGAGAAAAAATAGTAATTAATCAAGAAGGAAGCCCACAAGTAATTGTGGGGTATTTAGTTAATACAGATGAAATTGTGATGCTGCAGGAAACTGGGGGTATAGATCAAGAAAGGCTGGCTGAGCTGCTGAGAGCTTCTATAGACTCTTGCAAAACTTTCTTTAACTATTTACAAAATAATTTTAATTAGTTTTTAATATTAGTCTTTTTTTATTTCAGTAAGCTTTTTAGTGGAAAAAAATATAATAGCAGGATTTATTGATGAGGAGATATAATGAATAAAGCTAATATAGATTCCTTCATTACTGTATAAGCAATTTACTTGAAAAAATTTATATTAATGATGTTTGATTTCCCCACACATTTCCAGGCATATTCATCCTCGCTTTTGCAGTTTATTCTTCACACTCATCAATAAATCTCTCCGCATTTACCAGAATTTTTCTATAACTCATAAGGAATTGCAGAAAAAGATTATGCTCAGCAGAACATGCAAAATAAATCAAAATATTCCTATTAAATATTACACTATAGCAACACTGATCACCTCTTAGCAAAGAACTAAGCTAGCTCATCGGTTTTTTATCCAAGTCAAATCTCCAAGATAAAATTAACGCTTTCATGATATTATTTATTCCTCCAAAACAATAAACAGATCTGTTGAAATAGATAACTAAGAGCACAAAATAAGGGCATCGCTCGATCTATATAATTTTTATCATTATTAATGTAGCTACTGATTTTTGTTGCAAAATAATTCATCATTTTAAAGTTAGACAATGCATGTGACATAATTTGAGTCTTTATGAGTATTCAGGTGTATTAATTTTTCTCGTTTATTTTTTTGTTGAGAATACATATATAAGTCTTCCTGCTGATTTCTTTAAAATGGTAAAGAGTTGGGGTTTGGTAATTTGCATGGATGCCTGATAAGATTTAACGAGATTTTAAGCTAGAAAAAAACTCTATCCTTATAGGAAGAACAGGTTTTTCTATAATTTTTCTCAGATTCTTGGTCATGTTTTCACTTTTTAACTCTTCAAGTTCTTAAATTGGCCCAGATTAGAATTTTTAGCATCAGATAAGAATTAATCCCATCCTTGGAAATTTCTAATACTTCATTGATAAGCATTAGCCATTGCTTCTAATTTACTTGCCATTCTGCTTTCTTTATAAATTTGTGATATTTGTAAATTTCCTTTTGCGAATAATCTTTAAGGAGCGCTTTCTAATAATAATGGCTCCAATAAATCTGCTTTAGTATATTTTCTTGCTGAAGCTTTAAGATAATTTCTTTAAAGCTTTTAATCCTAGCTGCAAGAGAGTAGTAGATGTGCTTTTCAAAGTCAAACCTGATAAAGGTATAGATTTTTGGTTTTTAAATTAAGCAATAATTGTAGTCAGCTCATAAATCTGGCCATCTGGAGCCAGAACTGGATCTTCCATCAAGTTTCCTGCAAGTGAGCAACAGCAGTCATCATGGAGTCTCAATAAAATTCTCTTCCATGGAGAAAAATGACGATTTTTTCATATTTTCCCAGCAATTCCATATTTTCATAAATTTAAACTGCTACTTCCCCCTTTGATAGCGATCAAGCATTTATTTTATTATAAATTGCGTTATGAAAGATATATTCTTCGTTTTAAAAATATTAAATTTATAAATATTTGAAATAAATATCTAATTTAATTTATAAAATTTTTTTTTTTTTAATTCCATTCGACCTATTTTTCTAATAGCTTTGCTCACTAATCAAGGGGAAGTAAGCGTTTTTTATTGCAAAAATTAATCAGATTCTTTATTTATTCAATTTTTAGGCTTAATTAAACCTTTCATCTATCTGCCTCTTACTTATTTAATTATTTATACACGCTTAACGTCCAATACCACATCACCCGCACGGGCTTCCCCGCTCCACCTAAATGTCGTGCTTCAACCTTGCTTCAAGGCTGAATGGTCCCATCTGTGTTTGGGCGTTCGGATTTTGACGGCCGTCCTTTCGGCTCTCGGGTAAACCGACTTGGGTTCCTCAGGCACCTTAAAGGTCCCAGTCTCCACCACCTGGGGTTGGTGGCATCATTCTAGAAAATTCGTATTCCCTGAGGGTCAGGAGTCCTGCGTCGCGCACCACAGGTTCTTAAAGCCCTATCATAGCCGGGATAAATTAGCTGGGGAAAGCCAAACCTTATAAATCAAAAAATTTAAGGAAGAGAAATTTCGGTCGGGAGACCAGAAAATTCGAATGACGCCATTTTTTGATTATTCATCTATCTGCCTCACCTATTTCTCAATTTCCTTTAAAATTCTTACTTCCTCATTTAAAAGCGCTTGCTTTATCCTAAACAAAAATAAATATACTCCCTGTGCTCTTTTTTGGCAAAGTGCTTATATTAATATTTTTTCGGATTTTAAAAAATCCAAATTGCAAATACCCGAACAGAAAAATTAATGTCATTTATCATTCTCTAAAATTAAATAGAATTATCTAAAGATCTCATGCAACAAATCTTAATTATTTATACAAAAACATATTTTACAATAAATATTTAATTTGCATCTAAAGAGATCAATTTTCCAAAAAAAAATATTTTCTAATGGTTTTCACTATTAAATAGAGGAGCTAAAATTCTTTTCTATTGTCAGTTATTTATGTAAAAATCCCTGAGTTCTCTCTTTATTTTTTCCTCTTCAATTTCACACGTGTATGTTGAGATAAACAACTCAGTAACAAAAAAATGGTAATAATTATGTCTGGTGCAGTTCAATCTGAGGTTATGCATATCCTCCCAAAACGCAAACGAGGGCCACCTCCTACTTTAAAAATGCCTACTCTACAAGTCTCTGAAGTCCCAGAAGCTCCAACTACTAGTACAATAATCCAAATTTCCCCGAATTTTTACATATCAGGGTACAACTCAGCAACAAATTCCCAAAGTCTTGTCTCAGAAGGAATAACTCACATTTTAAACCTTGTGGGAGAAGAAAAGTGCCCAAATCGCTTCCCTGGGCGATTTACTTACAAAAATTTGAAAATCCCTGACAACCCGAAAATCGACATACTTTTCTTCATATATTTTGCAATTGAATTTATTTCTTCTGCAATTGAGCATGGAGGGAAGGTTTTAGTGCATTGCTTGAGAGGAATATCAAGAGCACCTACTATTGCTTGTGCTTTCTTGATGCACGCAGAAGGGATAGGAGAATCAGAAGCTTTTAGGAGAATTAAAAACTTGCACCCATTAGCTGATCCGAATTTAGGATTTATGTGCCAATTGAGGATGTTTAGAGAAAGAGAGGAAAGAAAAATGTTCAGGTATTCCGAAAAATATGATATGTTTATTAATAGGCTGCATTAAAATTATAAAAAAAATTTTTTTTTTTTGAAATTGTATTTATAATAAGGATTTTTTGGCCTATTAATGCTAGCGGAAATGGGAATTTAGAGCTAATGATCGATGACGATGTACTTACATTGACGAAAAGAGAAAACTGTAGAGGAAGAGAAAATGATTGCGGAGTAGAGTGCGCTAGACTATGGGAGAAGTTTAAAGGGAGGCAAGTCTACCAAATACAAATCCAATAATTTTGTATAATAAATTTTTTCTTATGAAAGTAGAAATAGATATTAAAAGAGCAGCAATTAATTCGGGTAAAGTTAAAATATCTGCTGAAATTAAATAGAGTGGATATATTTTATTTTAAACGCTCTAGGCTTGATAATAGAGAGTGATTTTATAATAGATGGTCTAAAACGGATACTAATATTAAATTTATTCGAGCCATGTGATTAAATAAATAGCTAATCTTATCCTAAAATCCTCAAATTAAGGTTCCTATCAGTTTTCTACTCAAGCTTATTGCAAAAATATTTTCTTTTTTACAAGTCAACATATATATTTTTCTTTATTATTAAACAAAATTCTACCTTTATTAAAAAATCAATAAATCATTGCAAAGTAACCCCTGAATTTTCTCTCTACTTTCTATAAATTCCTCACCTCTCATTCTTTAAAAATGATTCACTTTACTTCTTTTTCTTTACATATCGCCCAAAACTAATTCAGTTACAATCTCTTCTCGCTTTAATCTCCCTTAAAATTTGTGCAACAAATTTTAATCGATTTTAGATCTTCTAATATCTAGTCGTTTATTACCAGAAAATATAATCCAATGGTGGTCTTCTTATTCTGAAGCTTCTTCTCTCTGGCCATCAGCTGCAGAATATCTTGCCATCCAAATTGCATAGACAAGCCTTCGTGCGACCTTAAATGTGAATGTCTTGAAAAATCAGATATGACTGAGGCGTTTTCTGTGGATTTTAAAGATAACAAGATTAACTTTCGTAATGTGACAGATGAGGATGTAAAATGATTCGAAGAAAAGATGGGATGCAGTCTTTATTGTTTAGAAGACTGCAATAAAGAAAAGAAGCTCTTTGATTGTTTTAATTTTTGTGGCTGCAAATCTTATTTAATTCCTGTTCCACCTGAAGAAACAAGCAATAATAAAACTGCTGGAGAGTCTTCACCATCGGAATCTACCCTTTCGGCGTATTCTAATCCACCTGCAGTTTCAATATTTAATGTTGACCAAGCTGGAGTAGACCCTGACTGTCGAAATTTATGTAATGAATTATGCCTTGGAAAAGACCTAAAAACATGCATCCCTCAATGCCTTGAAAAATTTTGTGGGATAAAAACTATTCATACAGATCAAGAAAGCATGACTAGTGAAATAGGCATAGGAGTTGGGGTTATAGCAATTGCTATTATTGCATTCAGACAATTAAGAGCAGGCAGAAGAAATGAAATTTTCAATGGATATATTAAACTTTAAGCTAAATTTAATAAGAAACTGCTTTACCTTAAAATTTCAGAATTTTGAGATATATTTTTCATGATTTTTAGAAAAGTCTGGTGGGAGTTTTGGATTTCTGGAAGCGCCCATATTGATTTCTTCCAACGAATTATATGTGGATAAATAGACAAATCTTCTCCAATAAATCTTAATTGAACAATCTCACAGAAGCACGAAATGTCAGCAATTGACATATTTTCTGTCCCAGCTACAAATTCATTTTTTTCAAGCTTTTATATACTTTTTTATTTAAAATAATCTAAAATTATATAGTAGCATTTCTATAAAAACCAAGTAATTAGCTCTTAACCTCTATAGCCCAATAATCCCTAAAATATTATCTAAAAACTCCAAAGTTTTTACTTTAATTTCCCTTAAAAAATTTACCACATCTTCTGAAGGCTGATATCCCATCACTCTTGGCATAAATCTGCTATATTCAAGAAAGCCATGAATCCCTCTTCTTACATTATTATGATGCCAATGTAAATACGAATTAATTTTCGCTCGAATTATCAAATTTTGAGGGAAAAGTTTATCATTTGGCCTATATTTGTCTATCAAATATTCCATAATTGCATGACTTTCATATAGAGAAATATTATCATCTTGTATAGCAGGGACAGTCCCTGCCTCAAATATTTTTAAAAATTCTTCTTTTCTGGTATCCCTGTGTGCGCGGGTTTCTACAATTTCTACAGGGATTTTTCCTAACAAAAATACAGTCAATACAGCCCGACTTGGCTGGGATAAGAAGTCCATATAGAGCTTTGTGATCATTTAATAAATGGCTGACGCAGATTACATCGAAAGAGAGCACATAGAAGCGACAGCAGACGGCACCTACAAAATCACCACCCACATAAAAATCCAGAACAAAACTGTGATTACCAACCCAGACATCGAGAGACGTAAAACTTTACCAAAATTCGGTGACTGTAAAAATCTATCTAAAGGAGACATTGAAGGTTCCATAAATATCGAAGACAAAGAAGTTTTCCTACAAAAATCATCACAAGTCAGAGCTGAAGAAAATATTACCAAGTTCAATCTTAATAGAGCCCATAAAGAAAAACTTGACGCTCTGACAAGGAGAGAAAGAGCCATCATGTCAGGGGAAACTGAAGAACAAAAAACAAGGAGACCAATTGTCACTGAAAGAGAAGAATTTAGCGTCAAAGTGTCAAACTTGCCTGATAATATTGACCAAGATGTACTGCAAAACTTGTTCGGGACTGCTGGAAGGGTAAGAAAAGTGTTTATTCCGAGGGGAAGGGATGATAACTTGCCAAGAGATTTTGCGTTTGTCCATTTTGATACCAAAGCGGAGGCTGAAAAAGCTATAAAACAGTTTAAGGATTATCCGCTTGGGCATCATATATTGAGTGTGGAGATGGCTGATAGGAGAAATCAGAGAAGAAATGTGCCGATGAGTAACAGAAGAGGAAGAAAATAAGAAATTAATATTTAGGTTTAATAAACACTTTGGCTTCTGGAGGGATAGGGTGGGAAGAAATTGAAGAATTTTCGTCTTCTTTATAAATCTTGATAGTTTTGTCACATTCAGCTGTAATAAGTCTAAGGCCAGACCTATCGAAACATGTAGCAAAAATACCAGCTTCACAGCTTAGTGAGCCTGGCTGGACTTGTGTTTGGATATTTTGAAAATTATAACCTGAGGAATAGTCCCAAAAAGATAAGACTCCGTCATCTCCTCCTGTTACTAGAACATTGTCTTCATTTATAGCAATATCGTTGATTATTGACCCATTTCCTGGAAAATTTCTTAAAAATTCACCTTCTGGGCATTTTCAAAGTTTTAAGTTATCAGCTGCAGCTGATATAAAAGCATAATCTTCATGATGGAATTTTACAGCTCTAATAGCTTTTTTATGCCTTGTTAGAGTGTTCATGCATCTTCCTGTTGATAAATCTCATAGTTTTATAAAGGTATCTGCAGAACCTGTAATTATTTGTGGCTCAGGAGCTTGGGAAGCCACATCCCAAACAGTTCCTGTGTGTCCTTCAAGTACCATAACTTGAGCTTTTGTCCTAATATTTTTTATTTAAAATTAATATAAAAGTCATTAAATAATTAATTATTTTTATTTTTTCAGCATCCTAATATCCCATACTCTACACGTACAATCTCTACTTGTACTAAACAGCAAATCTAGCGTTGGATGTATAGACAACGAATACACCCCATTCAAATGCCCATGGTAATGCCTAATAATTTTATTATACTCCAAGTCCCAGCAATTTATGGTCTTATCTTCACTGCATGAAAACAAATATGAATGTCTGTCACTTGCCACTAAATCCCTAACTACATTAAGAAATAAAATGGTGATGTTGACAAAAATTGGACTCCAAGGTGCATTCTTATGGAACAGGTATTAACCGCCTTGATGAAGCTAAAAACAGAGCCTCTGTCCTTTTTGAAGTAGGCCTCCAGGCTAAGGATGTCTTGCCCGAGCGCGGAAGTTTTGTTTCTCCCCAAATTTTTTCCTGCCATGCCAGATGGGTTAGACAGGTTTTGCCTACCACATAATCTTCTCGCATCGAGATTATCGGGGCACTCTACAGACGATGGCTCTGCTGATACCTTGGACAGGTGATTCTAGTGGTTTCCCACTTATGGCCAGCATAACCTTTAATTTAATTTTTAAATATTCAACTGCATTAATATGCCCTACAAGGGAAAGCTTTAATTGTCCACTCGCCAAATCCCAAATTTTTATCATACGGTCATTGCTACCAGTTGCAAACCAGCTATTCGTAGGGTCAACTGTTATGCAGCGCACCCAGCCTTGGTGACCACTTATAACCCTCATAAGTTTCCATTGAGGATGCCATACAGGCTCTATTGTTTTCAGCCTAAGATTTAAATGTTTGTCTTGGAAAATCGCCAATTGCGAGGATTTTGATTCTTCTTCTCGTCTGCTAAGCAATGCTTTTAACGAGTCAATATCTGTATTCGGGTTATAGCTGGGGTTTTCAAGCTTTTTTTCTTCAATTTTTCTCTTTTTAATCACTTCTTCTACTACATCAGGAATTCCTTTATAAAAGGAGCGGGATTTTGTGTCATTTACAAGAATATCTATATCACGAGGCCTTTTGACTCTAGCACCTTGGTTAGCTGCAAATAGGCAATAAGTCCTTTTTAGGTTTTCAGTGACTAAGTCTTCCATTTCTAGTTTATACCAAAATGATGTTGAGAATAAACAAAATCTTCATTGAATTATCTTAATAAATATGACTCATTCAACCTCTCAATCTTTATTAACAACTACTGACAGTGAAATTGCTATAAAAATCAACTGTCTCAGAGAAGAACAAAAAGCTTTTGAAGCCCAAGAACGCTACATAGAAGCTGAAATGATAATACAAAAAATTGCTGAATTAAAACAAAAATACAAAAAAGAACAGGTTTTGGAATTAAAATCAAGACAAGGCGAAGAAAAAGATATGGTAGAAAATTCCTACCAAAGAGAGCTGGCCGAGTTTAATTTGCATTGAAATTCTCTTATAAAAGAGTATATTGAGAAATGCAATGAGCAGGAAACCAAAATGATGCAAAAGCATAGAGAACAGTGCAGGGCTGAAAGGGAGAGGCTTGAAAAATGCATACCAAAAAATTATAAGCCTAGCACACAGCTGCTTAATTTAATTAAATGCAAAGAAAAAGCTGTGCTCGCTCAGAAGTATATTGAAGCTGACAGTTTATTGAGACAGATTGAAGAAGAAAAAGTATATGAACATGATCGATATTTGGAAGCCAGGAAAAATAAGATTGACCAGCATATGGGGAATTTCGAAGCAAAGGCAGAAAGAGAAGCGGAAAATTTGAAGAAAAGATTGAAAACTGGATTAGATGAGCTGAATAAGCAAAAATCTAGAGAAATGAGCATAATTATAAAGAAGTATGATAATCTTAGAAGAGAAATAGCGAATGCACAGAGTATTGAGGCAAATAATAAAGAAAGGAATTCTACAGCTGCGGTGAGAAATAGAGGGAATCTTACTTTTCGAATGCAGAATAGATCTTTGACCGCAACACCTATAAGACTTTCATTAAGTCCTAATAAGAGAATGCATACAAGTACGCTAAACTAGCATAAATATAATTAATTTTTATTAATTTATAATTTTATATTATAATTATACAATTTTTTGAATAAATTAGCGAATTATTAATATTAATTTCAGATATAATAAACTAATAAATTGCACAAGTCTGATTGCCAATTCTTCATTATTGATTTTTAAATAATAATTGGCATTAGAAGTTAAGCTAATTAAAGTCAGAAATTAACCATATTGGTGACGCAGCAGCCAAATACCTCCCTTACGGGAGGCTCAACCAATCTATCCCCCGAAAACGTGTTGTGTCTTCAGTCTTGAGTGGGCAGCTTATGGATTTTTGCGGTCATGCTATGAGTGATTGGAGTAACTACAATTCAAGGATCAGCTCCTTGGAGTCTGTCGGATGTCAAAGTACCTTCCTTCAAGAGATACAGGAAAAGACTATCTTCTGTGACTGGGCCGAAAATCCAGCTTCTTGATAGAGGAATGCAAATGGGTACTGGGATGCAAAAGGACATTTCGGAACCTCCATTTCCAACCACAGGAAAGGCAGCCAAAACCTACTCGGATGCGCATCTCTTGAGCTTGCACTTGATTCTTGACTAGGAATCCGTCCCAGCTAGCTGTAGCCATGAGGTCTGGACTGTTGCGCCAAGAGGACAGGTTAACAAAGTATCGCCATTTTAATTTATCATAATTACATAAGAAAATTATGCTTTGTAATTTTATAAAAATACCATATTGTTTATGTTTCTACAGTTTTCAAAATAAATTTCGATATTTTTAAAAAACTGTAGAATCTTAATTGCTAAAACAATTTCTAAAAAATTGTAGAGCCATCATAATTCTGATACAATTTTTCATAGCTTTAATAATAATAATAATTGTAAAATTTTATATCAGTTTTTAAGCACAATTATAATAACTATTATAATGAAGACTCCTATTAAGCTAAATACACGATTTCATATGGATTGTGTAGATATATTGTGTCGTATTTTTGTAATGAATATTCTATATATTCTTCCTCATATATAAATCTTTTACTCCCCCCTCCGTGAGCTAGCAAAACCATTAGAAAAATCCTTATTTTTTGCCCAAAAACCCGCCCTCCGTGAGCGAACAAAAATTTTTTAATAGAAAAATGAAAAAATTGATATATAAGTGATAATTAGCATAATGAAACTAGAGCTAATTCTGTGTAATTTTAAACAAATTGCGTTTTTTAAAACACATAAATTTTACAAATTAAATAAATATTTGCTTTCCAATTTTTGCGAATTATGATTTTTTTAAATTTTCGAAAAAAAAATTCTATAAAATTTAAAATTTTTATGTTTGCTCACAGAGGGGGGGAGTTAGGATTTTTTTTTAATTCTTCAGCAAAAAACCTAGCAAAATATTGCCCAATTTCTATTGCTCGAAAATCATGACTTATAGTAGAAAAGAAAAATTCATAGGCTGGTTTTTCCGGGTGGAACATCAGCCCATAAAATGGATATTTGTTGCCTTCTGCTAAAACAATATTTAAATTGCCTTGACGATCTCTAGAATATGCAATTGGTTTAAACATTTTTTGTAGATTTGGATATTCTATATAATATTTACTTAAATAAGTAGCTGGACTTATGCCTTTTCCATGATTTTCAAATGTAATGTTAGCTTTGGCCATAAAATTAAGCATTTTTGGATCTGCATTTTTTAAAATTTTTGAAAAAGGAGCATCTTCACTGAAGATTAAGTTTGATCTATATCGGGTGGAATTGAAGCTCTCTAAAATATACTCATTCGCAGCATATATAAAAAGGACTTCAAGCCCTAAACAAGTCCCAAAAATTGAAAAATATTCCCCATTATCATTTTTCTTAATAGCCTTTTTTATCATATAAATAACTTTTTTCATGTATTTACTATATTTCAATGAGCCATCATCATTTTTGGCAACAAGGAGTGTTTTGCCTCCTATTAAATAAAGTCCTAAATATAAAGCACCATTAATTTTTGACATAATCAAATCAATTTCTTTATATGTTGAATTGTTTCAGATAGGTACAGGCCTTATTCCAGCAGATTCTATATGTTTTACATATGTGCCTGAGATAAACATTGAATATTTGGAATTAGACTGAGCATCTCTTTTCTCAATTGGGGTTGACAGTATTCCTATTGTAGGGTAATAGCCAGATTCTGTGCTTTGTTCAGAATGTTCCAAGCAATAAGCTGAAATTATATAGAGAATAAGCAACGAATTAAGCCTTTTAATGCATGAGTAAGACATCAATAGCTTAATTATTATTTTTATTATTATGGTTAGATTTCTGTATATTTTTAGAGAATCTATAAATGTTAAAAATATAATAAATATGAGTCATGATTCTGATATGGATATGAGCACCCAAACAGAAGTAGACACTGTGATGGATGTAGAGGATAACTCTGCTCCAGCAATCATAGACAAAATTATAAGAAATGATATGGATTTATCAAGTTTCTTTGAAGTGACAAACACAGAATACTTAAAGGACTTTTTTTCAAGCTTGGAAAACTTTTACGAGTTGGGATTCATCGGTGAGAAAGAAATAAACTTCATTGTAAATCGGTTTATGAGAATTTTTGATTTATCTGTGCAATTTAAGTATTTCCCTAAGGATCATCTTGTTTGTAAAATCTACCAACGAAACTTTGATTTTTGCATAATGATTCCATATAATTTGCTAGATCAGCGGATTATTATAAATCCTCAAATATCTCGGGATGAATACGAGATTAGTGTCGAGAACTGGCTAACTGAATTTATGATTTCCCAGAATCCTAAAAAAGTTCTATCAAAAAATGCCCTCAATTCATATGAAAAACTCCCGATTGATATTTTTAAGTTCGATGATCTCAAGGACAACGGGCGTCTAATCGGCCAAGGAGGTTTCGGGAAAGTTTATTGAAATATTATTGAGCCAAATAATTTTCTTTATCATGAAGAAGGAATAAATACGATTATTCAATATCGTTCGCCAAGAGGAGAAGAAGAAGAAGAAAAAGTTGTTATTAAATTGTATAAAAAGAGCACAGTTAGGAATGAAGATCTTGCCTTTATAAATGAAGCGAGATTTCTAATGGCATCTAATCACGAAAACGTGATAAGATATTTTGGAATTGTAGAACACCAAAATATGATAGGTCTTGTATTAGAGCATTGCAGTGAAGGAAGCTTAAAAACATATATTAAAAACTATGAAGAAGGCATGGAAAAAAGAATAGAATTTGCTATTGATGCCACATGTGGGTTAGCTTTTATGCACTCGAAAGGAATTAGCCATTTAGACATAAAGCCTGATAATATTTTTGTATGTGCTAATAAGCGCTGCAAACTTGGAGATTTTGGGCTAGCTTTAGGAAATCTGGAAACTAATAAAAGGTCTCATGGATTTACTATAAATTATGCAGCGCCAGAAATATTGCAAAAAGAGCAGTATACAGAGAAATCTGATATTTGGTCTTTAGGGATGACACTTTATTGGCTATTTTTGAAAAAATCTCCATGCGATTTTATCAAGGCTAAGAGGCAGACAAAATTGGAAAAATTTTCTATAGGAAAAGAAGAAATGATTTATCAAATTGTCTATGAAGGTAACCGGCCACCTATAGATAAAATGTTTGAAGGAGAATATCCAGAGCTAGCAAATCTTATTAGAAACTGTTGGGAACTTAATGGAAATAACCGGCCAACTGCTTATGATGCACTTTTAGTACTTCAACAATCATATCAAACTTTAAAAGCGAGAGAAGAAGAAAAGAAAATGAGTCCTTAAAAATTAAAACATAGGGAGAAATTCTATAAATGATAATAATGATAAAGTGATAATGGCAAAAATGTAGAATTCTATAAAGAAGAGAAATAGCTATTGAGATGATTATTTATGTATATTGAGGTAGAGTGAAATGCTTAAAAGTATTATAACTAATTATATTTTTCCAAATTAACACCAAAATTTGGAAGATTTGCTATATCATAATTTCTAATTTGAAAAACTGTACTTTCAATTGAAATTTCTTTCATAATTTGTATATAATCTCCAAGATATACTCTCATAATGTGTCGTTTTTCTTTACTTTTAATATCTGGGCTTAACAGCTTTTTGATACTTCTTTCTAAATCTTCAGTACTATTTTCTAAATATTTCAAAATAAGCCTTAAACTTGCCCATTCAACTTCACTTTCCAATTGACTTTGCCTATCATTTTCGATCCCAATCCATCCTTTTGCTTTTCTATTTGACCCACACTCTGCTATATTACAAAGTTGTGCAATCCTCGTCCCAAACTGTATAGCTCTTTTTTTCAAAACCCCAGCATTAGGAATTCCAATATTTTTTGCTAATTCCCTTAATATCCACTTATCCATATGCGGCACATCAAATCTACACACTTCTTTCAACGGCAATTTAGATAGAAACCTCCACAAATAAGTATCAAGAAACGGAAATCTCAGTTCTCTTCCATGCGTAGCAGTAACTCTATCATCTCTTCCTAAATTCCTATGCCAAATTCTATCTAAATCTAAGCTCATTTCTCTAATGACTCCTTCTTCTAAATATTGCAAAAAATTGCTCCTATAGCGTGAGTAGCCTCCCAAAATTTCGTCAGCCCCTGAGCCACTTAATAAAATTTTTCCTGGGAAATTAATAAATTCGCCTGTGGATTCTAAAATCCCTTCACCTTTACTAGCAAAATAAAGAGCTGTGCCTATACTGAAATCCATCCTTGTATCATTTGTAGCTAACAGTTGGATTATATGGTCTCGAGCGGCGTCTATATCTGATTGGGAAGCATTGATGCAGATAAGTAAAAAATTTCGACTTGGGCAGGCTGATTGAAGCTCATGGTAACTTTGTAAAGCAGTTTCTCTGTCTGGAGCTTCACTTGTAAAAGCGACATTTAGAAGATAGATTGGGGAATTTTCAGGAAGAAAACGATTGGCGAGTGCTGCGATAATTGTTGAATCAATTCCGCCAGAAAATAAAATTCCGATGTCTCCGTATCCTATGACTCTTTTTTGGACACTTTTTGATAAAATACTTTCAAAAGTTTCATTTGAAATTTTTTCATCGAAATTTTCTTCATTAGAAAACCTTAAAGAGCTTGGTGAATTTAATCCAGGATAAAGCCAAGCTATATGCTCACAACGGCTTTCCCTTAATGAAATTTTAAAAATTCCTCCAGTTGGGACCTCTTCACCTAACCCTATAGAGCCTATTTGTAATACATTATTTTCTTGGTATATCATAAGGCTTCTTCTTCCTAGGAAGTCTCTACCAAATCATATAGCTTCTTCAATTCAGTCTATAACGATAAAAGCAAATGGGCCTTCTATTTGAGAAAATACTTGCAATGGGTTATTCGTAAGCAATTTATCTAAAATTTGTATAGTATCATTTGCATTAAGATCATAATCTGTGCTACCATAAATATTTGCTCCAAAAACTTCTCCATTCCATGCAAATCATATATGATCTTTTGACTGTGGCTGCTCTACTAATGATTTTCCTCGTAAGTGAAGAACGCTTGATAACAGCTTGATATCATCTTTTTCAAGTTTTCCTTGAAAATCAGGGCCTCTTCTTGCTAATTCATTTTCAGTTTCTAGTGTAATTGCTTTGTGTAGCTTGTGTGGCGGAAGGTTAGAAATTAATCTTGAAAGTATAAGAAAAATTCCACACATTTATTTATATGATGAAATTTATAAATTAATTTAATAAGCAATTTTGAAAATAAAAATATTATAAAATTAAAATACTGAACAATTGCTGCAAGGGTTATTTTCTAAAGGCTCCTGACTTGATTTTTTAGCAAGCTCATTTTGTCTCATAATTTCTCTAATTTCTAATATTTCTTTTTGCTTTATTTCTATTTCTTTTCTATTTTTCGCTATATCTTCCATTATTTTTTGTGCATCAAGTTCTGATTTTTTATTTTCTTCAATTTTTATTTCCTCAGAAGTTTTCAGTTCCTGGATTTTTGATTTTAATTCTTTTTTCTTTGCTTTTCTTTTTTCCAATAACTCCTGAGCTTTTTTGCCTCTTAAATTAAGCTCTTGAATAGTTGCGGTTAATTCATTGACGATGTGGTTTTGCTCTTTTAAGGATTCTTCTAGCTTTTCTCCATTATTATTAAGAACTGATAGATTTTCTTTAAGTTTTTTTATGTCAGAAATTTGAAAATCGACCATCTCTTTTGCTTTTAGAATTTCTATAGCTTTTTCTTGGTTTTGTTTTTTAAGGGCTTTTACTTCTTCGCCTTTGGCTTGTTTGATTTTTTCTGCTTCTTTTGCGAACTCTTCTTTATTTTCCAGTTCTTTTTTAAGATTTGTTATGGACTCTTCTTTATTACTAATAGCTTGTTTAGTTTCTTCAATATTTTTTTGTGTGTTGCTGATTTCTTCGTTTTGTTCTGTAATTTTTTGTTCTAATTGCTCTCTTGTTTCAACTTTTTCTTTTATTTTTGATTTTAAATCATTTACCTCTGATTTGTTTTGCTTTTTTAGAGATTTTACCTCTGCGATTTTAGATTTTATTTCCTCAAGCTGCTTTCTAAGTAAAATTTCATCTTCTTCTTGTTCAATTATTTTCCTTTCCCATTCAGCTGCCTTTTTTTCAGCTTCTTCTCTATGATGTTTTTCTTGCATTAGCATTTTTGCCCCTTCATGCAGCTGTTTTTCATTATTTCCCAAAATAAGAGATTTTGTCTGTACTTCTTGTGTCAAATAGTTCGCATCTACGCTTTCCATTTTGCTGTCAAAGCACCTGTCACATATTTTTTTCTTTTCATTTGTTGCCTGATCTTTTATATGATTTTCAGAGCATTTCGAGCATACAGCCCTAAAGCAAAACGAGCAGCAATTTTTTTGCATTGGAATTCCTACTCTATTAAATTTGCTATTGCAGACTGCACAGCGTTTCTCGTCTTTTCAAGCGTTGTTGTTTGTGGTTTCTATCTTTGGGCCATTTTGTGCAGCAATGATATTCTGGCTTTCAGGAATAATATTTTCTTCCATTTTATTTTACTTTAAAATTTCCGGCAGCTTTGGAAGTTGAATATTTGATTTTTAAGTTTAAAGACATTATAATAATTCATTATTTAATATAATTTTACCTAGTTTTTACTGCAGGTACCTTATTAAAACCCATAAATAAATAAAAACATTTAAAGAGAATAATTATTCAATTAATCTATGTTTTCTTCTTCTGTAATGCTCAATCCTTTTTGTCTTGCTAACGTGAACATCTTTTTCTCAATACCTGAAATTTCTTCACCTACTTGCCAGATTTTATTTTTTATTTTTGTTTTGTTTATATTGCCTAATATTATAAGTTTTTGGAGTTTCTCAATTTCTTCATCAGCTTTTTCATTAGGTTCAGCAATCTCATTAGCAGATATCTCTGCTTTCTTTAAGCTGTCTTGGATGCTATAAAGGTCAGCTTTTATTCTCATTTTAAGGTCTGCCAAATTCTCTTCCAGCCCTTTGATCTTCTGTTTAAAAGCCAATATTTCTCCTGCTTCTTGCTGAGAATTTCCAGTTTCTTCAATATTTTCCGCTGTAGTCTTAGCGATTTCTAATAAATTGTCTAAGCTAGACGCAGAAAATTCTGCTACTTGATAAATAAGTCTCTTAGCGTTTTCATTATTAAATTCTAACTGGGCTTCAGAAGTAATATTTTCTTCCATTTTATTTTACTATAAAATTGTTGGCCGTTTTGTTAATAGAATATAATGGGGTAATGCTTTAAAAAGGATTATTAGGATAAAGATTATATAAATAAGATTTTGGTAATGATTTTGGTAATGATTTTGTTAAAATAATTGCAGAAAGCATTTTGTATAGACATTTCTATTATTGAACTCAGAAGTAAATTAATTTGTTAAATTAAACTATGAACTATATCATAAAGTAAATTTGCATTATACAAATGGTTTAGTAGTTTTATTGTAAATAAAGATCCCGAAATAAATAAAGCCTCTTAAATAGAGTAATTATTAACTTAATCTAGGTCTTCTTCTGAGGAAATGTCTTCGCTTGAGCTTATTTTTACTGAAGATTCTTCATCACTGCTTCCCATGTCTACGCTATCTTCTTCCTCTTCATTTTTATTTTGCTTATTCTGAGGTTGGACTGCTGCAGGCGGACTTTCTTCTTCTCTAATGCTCAATCCTTTTTGTCTAGCTAATGTGAACATCCTTTTCTCAATTTCTGAGATTTCTTCACCTACTTTTCCGACTTTATTTTTTATATTTGCTTTATTTAAATCGCCTTCCTTCATAAGTCTTTGGGTTTTCGCAATTTCTTCTCTAACTTTTTCATTAGGCTTTGCGAACTCCTTAGCGGATATTCCTGCTTTTCTTAAGCTTTCTTGGATATTATAAAGGTCAGCATCAATTCTTGTTTCGAGGTTTGCCAAGCTCTCTTTAAGCCCCTTGATATTTTCTTTAAAAGCCAAAATTTCTTCTGCTTCTGACTGAGAATTTCCAATTTCTTCAATATTTTCCGCAATAGTCATAGCAATTTCTAACAAATTGTCCAAACTCGATGCAGAAAATGCTGCAACATGGTTAATAAGTCTCCTAGCATTTTCATTATTAAATTCTAGCTGGGTTTCAGGCCTTTCTGCAGGCTTTACTCCTTTATTTAAAATGCTGTCTCTAACTTGTTCTACTTCAGCCCTCAAGCTTAATAGTTCTTCATTGTATTTTAAATTCAAGCTTTTAAAGCGCTGCTCATATTTTATATGACACTGCTGGACTGCGTTTTCTAGCCTTGTGGTCACCTCTTGGACCAGCCAATTTTTCATATTTTCTCTCCCTTTTGCCTGGTTCGGGTCATTTCCTTTGCCTTCTTTTTGCATTTTCTGTATCCTTGCCCCATGGACTTCTTCATACTGTTTCAGCTCTTCAGCAGCTTTTTTTGACGTCTCTAGTAGCCTTGCCTTATATTTTTTGATTTCTTCTTGATTGGTTGCTAGCTTTGCTTTAAAATCTTTTTGCTGCTCAGTAAGCTCGTCTTCTACATGCTGCACAACCCCACAGACTTCTTCTTTTATTTGGATTTCTAAGGTTTTCAGCACAACTTGGTTATCAATGCTCAGCTGTTTAAAGGAATTTTCGACGTTTCCAAGCCTGGTCCCAAGAATCCTGTTTTCTTTGTCACGCTTGATAGTAGCCATTTCTAGTTCGCGTTTTGCTCGGTCTTCATAAGTATTTAAGTTGTCCTTGGTAGCTTTTATGAGCGCTTTGTTAGCTTTAAGTTGTTCTTTGAGGTCGCGTGATTTCTTTTTAAAAGAGCTTAAGATTTGGTCGAGTTTTAGAAGATTCGGCACACTGTCCACAAGGGTGACTAAAGGCTCGTATTTTTCTTGGTCTTGAGAGAGCTCGTCGACTAGGCTTGAAAGAGAATTGATCCTTTCGTCAAGAGTTTGCGCTGCCATTATGGAATTAATTAATAGCTAATAATAATGTAATTTGAATTATTTAAATAGTTGAGAGAAAATTTTGATGAGGGAGTCTTTTTTATTGAAAATTTAATAGGAAATCCATTAAATCACAATTTTTGAAATAATAATCTGGGAATTTTATAAGAAATGAATAATACTCAAAATTAATATTTTTGGGCCAAAACATTAAACTAGGAAAAATTTTGGCTTATTTTATCTAAATCTTGACTTAATAGAAGTTTTTAGATCCAAAAATCTTAATTACTGATCAATCTTCTATAAACCAATAAATGGCCATTTAATTATCCTATAAGTCAAACTTCTTGTTTTCAAAAATCCAGCTAAAAATTATCCCACAACTGCGTAGTAATCTCCAATAATTTAATTACACGTAAATCTGCATCAAATCCCTTAAGTATATACCAATCAATTTCTAATGAACCCAAAAATCATAAAAACCCCTATAACCCTTTCCCAAGTAAAAACACTGATAATTCTTATAAATTCCTTCACATAAAATCTTCAGCCTTTATTGAGGCTGATTTTAACAATTTCACTGATACAGATGGCTGAAATAAAAGAAAATGTTCAGCGGGCGTAGACTATTGCGACAGTATTGTAAAATCTTCGACAACCCACAAGATGCTATTGCAGATATAACTCCAGGGTCAACGATAGCTGTTGGAGGATATCGCTCATGCGGAGTACCTGAAAATCTCTTAAGAGCTCTTAATCATTTAGGCTCATGGGACCTCGGCATCTATTCTATGAGTTCTGGGCATAAGGACTTCGGACTTGACCTTCTTCTTCAAGCTCGTCAGATAAAACGCTTAACTACAACTTACCTTGAGCCAGGCTCTTTGGCTTACAAAGAATGGAAAAATGGAAACATTGAGCTCGACATCATCCCTGGCGGCACCTTAGCTGACAAAATTAGAGCTGGAGGTGCAGGTATCCCAGGGTTTTACACCCAAACAGGGGTAGGAACTAAATTCGAAGAAGGAGGATTCCCAATAAAATACATGACTGGTGGCCGAAGAGTAGAAATCCTATCAGGCCCAAAGGAAAAAAGAAGTTTTGAAGGCGTCGAAAATTTATTTGAGGAATCTATCAGGACTCAATTTTCGCTCATTAAGGCCTATAAAGCTGATAAACAAGGAAACTTGATTTTTAATAAAACAGCCAGAAATTTCAACCCAGAAATGGCGACTTGTGCAAAGGTCTCAATAGTGGAAGTTGAAGAAATTGTGGAGGTAGGAGAGCTTGACCCAGATCATATAATTACCCCTTCGATTTTTGTCAATAGACTTATCAAAGGTGAAAAATATGAAAAACCCACTGAAGTTGTAGAAGAAGATGAAGGCACTGATGATAGAGTTGACCCAGACAGGCTGAAAATCGCGAAAAGAGCCTTAAAAGAAATTAAAGAGGGGATGTATCTCCACCTTGGATTCGGAATCCCTATTAGCATTGTCTCTAAATTGATCCCAGACAAATCGAAAGTAAAAATCCTTACAATCCCTGGTGCATTAGGTGTTGGAGGACCTGCAGAAAAAGGACAAGAAGACCCAGATTTGATCAACGCTCTAAGAGAGCATATTAAGCTTATGCCAGGCTCTGCAATTGTATCGTCATGCGACTCAATGAATATAATGAGGGGCGGACATTTAGATTTAATTATGATGGGCGCTTACGAAATATCACGAAATGGTGACATCGCAAGCTGGAACGTTGAAGGCGAACATGAAAAAGGCATCGGAGCAGCCATGGACCTTGTTTCAAGCAGAAAGTCCAAGCTTGTCTGCACTATGATTCATACAAGGAACGGGAAACCTAAGATTGTAGAAGAGTGCAACTTGGATGGCTTGACTGGAAGAGGGGTTGTTGACACCCTGATTACAGAATTAGGAGTCTTTGAATTCAAAAGAGAAGGAGGGATGACCTTGACCGAAATCGCTAGAGGTGTCTCTGTAGACTCTGTCCAAGCAAATACAGGCACTTCATTCCTTGTCGCCTCAGATTTAAAGAAGATGGATTAATTTCTTATTTAAATCATTGAAAAAATCTAAGAATTAATAAAAAGTAATTTTTAGAGGTAATTTTTATATAATAAGATTCATAAAAAATCAATTTAGTATTATATCATAAATCGTGGCTGTAAGTTGTTAATAATATGCTAATGTTTCGACTCACCAAAACTTTGAAGCGCTCCTTTGGGTGCAGGATATTTGAGTCTGTACAAGATGCTATTGAAGATATAAGGCCTGGATCAACCATAGCAGTAGGTGGATATACTTATTTACTAAGAATAGCCACCAAGGAGCATTTTTTGGTTGGCCGGATGATTGCTGGCTTTCCAAATTCGTTGACATACCATATTTCTGGCTAACCAAATTTAAGAGTGGCGAACCAAAAAATGCTCCTTAGTGGGCTATTCTTTTAAAACAGGTATATGGGACCTGTGGAGTTCCTGAGAATTTATTGAGGGCTCTGTATGAATTAAACTCATATAATCTTCATGTATATTCAATGAGCTCTGGATACCCAAATCACGGCCTTGATCCATTAATAAAGGCGCAACAAATAAAACGCTTAACGACCACTTATCTTTCGAATTCTTCATTAGTCTATAAGGAATGGCTTGATGGACATATTGAGCTTAATGTGATCCCAGAAGGCACTTTAGCTGACAAAATAAGGGCAGGCGGGGCTGGAATCCCTGGCTTTTACACAAAAACTGGAGTCGGGACTGATTTTGAAGATGGTGGATTTCCTATCAAATATTTCCCTGGTGGGAAACGAGTGGAAATTTTTTCAAGCCCAAGAGAAAAAAGAATTTTCTGTGGGGCTGAACATTTGTTTGAGGAGTCTGTAAGAACGCAATATTCCTTTGTAAAGGCTTGGAAAGCAGATAAGCAGGGGAATTTGGTTTATAGAAGGACTGCAAGAAATTTTAATCCTGAGATGGCTATGTGTGCTAAGGTGACAATTGCAGAGGTCGAGGAGATTGTCGAAGAAGGAGAACTCGACCCAGATTTTATAGTGACTCCATCAGTATTTGTAAAAAGACTTATAAAAGGCGAAAAATATGAAAAACCTATAGAGCACTTAGTAGAAGAAGAAAAATTATCAAGAATTGATAACCCAGATAAGCTGAAAATCATTAACAGAGCTTTAAAAGAAATCAAAGAAGGCATGTATATACATTTCGCATTAGGATTACCACAGCTCGTTTTTCGGTCAGTCCCAGACAAAAGCAAAATAAGGATTCATTCAACCCCAGGGGTTGTAGGTGTTGCTGGATATGCTGAAGAGGGCAAAACAGACCCAGACTTGATTAACACTGGCAGAGCAACGATCCGTTTGGCAGCTGGAGCTTCAATTGTTTCATCGTTTGATTCATTGAATATTCTAAGAGGTGGCCATATGGATTTATCCTATTTCTATTAATATTTCTCTATTAATAATTAATAAAATTTTTTTACTAGGCTTAATTTATATGGTTTAATTATGGTTGGAGCTTTTGAGGTCTCCAAAAATGGAGACCTTGCGAATTGGGGTGTCCATGGTGAAGGCAAAGGCATAGGAGTCACTATGGACTTAGTTTCTAGCAGAAAATCAAGAATTGTCTGTTTAACCCCTCACACAAGAAAAGGGAAGCCCAAGATTGTAGAAGAGTGCAGGAATTATCCTATTTCGGGAAGAGGAGTTGTGGATACTCTTATTACAGATCTGGGGGTTTTTGAGTTTAAGAGGGAAGGAGGAATGACACTTACAGAAATTGCAAGAGGCGTTACTGTTGAAGCTGTGGTGGCCAATACTAGCTGCTCTTTCCTCGTTGCTTCTGATTTGAAAAGTATGGACTAAGGTAGTTAAGATAAGTACATTTCATTAAAAATAGAATAAATCATTAATAAAGCTAAAATTTATATTAAGATAGGAAAATAAACAATTCTGAATAAAATTTTCCTATTAATTTAAGATTTTCCCTCTCTTCGGTTAACTTCTCTATATTCTTGAGTAACAGCACATAAACTGCAAAGCCATTCTATCAAGCAATCTGTCACGAAATTTCCTTCAATTCGGTATTTATTTCTGATTTTTCCTCTGTTGAAGGCAGCTCCTATACAAAATGTGAGACAAGGAAAAATATAAGGGACTAATAATCCTTCTCCTGTAGCTTTGTCAACAGCTTTGGCTTGGAGGCAGCAAAATCCTCCAGGAATAAAGCAAACAAATAGGCAGCTGGGGAGATCAGAAAGGCAAGCACAAAGTCCTTCATCAAACTCAGCCATATTATATAAGAATTTTTATATATTTTTATCTATAAATAGCTTATTAATCATCTTTATTTATAGAAAATTCATATAATATATAATAGACTATTTATTTATCTTGATTTTGATTTTGTAATTGATAGTCTTGAACCCTTGGATACACCCCAGAAGACTGTCTTGAGGTAACAGGGGAGCTTTGTCTTGATTTGTACCCTACAATTTGATCATCTTGCATTATAGGGATTAAATTATTTGTGTTTATTTGTGGAAGAACGATAGGTTTTCCTTTAACCCTCGGACTTTTCGAGATAATAATTACGTTTTGTCCTTCATTATCTATACCAGGACTATCTGTAATGACGCTCATGCTATTTTCAATGGTTTCTTTTTCCTCGTTTTTGAAGTCTTGAGAATAAATAGTCCAGTTTTTTAAATTTGTGATTAAAAATGTACGCTTAATGCTTCGTATTAAAATGAGAAAAATTATGACTGAGATGATTGCGCAAATTGTGAGTAAAAATACAATATAAAATTGATTATTTTCAGAAAAACTTATTTTTGATATCAAGAAAAATATCAGGAAAGCTAGTATTGCTAACTCCCCCCCCATCTTTGATCGAGCGACTCGCCATCGTTCGATCAAGGATGAGGGTTAAAAACAATTTTTTGGGAAAAAATTTTTATATATATATATATATTTTTTTTATTTACTTTTAAATCAGAGTTTTAAGAGTAATTAATAATTATTTCTAACTCCCCCCCCCCCCCTCCGTGAGCGAACAAAACCATTAGAAAAATCGCCATTTTTTGACCAAAAACCCACCCTCCGTGAGTGAACAAAAATTTTTTTAATAGAAAAAATTTTAATGGAAAAAAATTTTGATATATAAAGTGATAATTAGTATAATGAAATCTAGAGCTAATTCTGTTTAATTTTAAACAAATTGCGTTTTAAAACATAAATTTTGCAAATTAAATTAATATTTGCTTCCCAATTTTTGCAAATTAGGATTTTTTTAAATTTCGAAAAAAATATTTTTTATAAAAAATTTATATATAAATTTTTTTTAAAAAAAAAATTAACCCCCCTCCGTGAGCGAACAAAATTTTTTTTGTTCGCTCACGGAGGGGGGGGGGGGAGTAAAGCAAAAAATTGAATTAATTTCATAAAAAATACTAATTTTTAATATTTTGATTTATTAATTACCCCTTTAAACTGTATAAATTTTAATTTGTTCCTTATGGAATTAAAATGTTTTTTTTAAAAATTTTAAAGAATCTCTATTTTATTAGATTATTGAGTTTTTAAGCCTAGGTTGATGACTAAATCACTTCGGATAGTTGATTCTGTAGCTTTCTGTTGTTTCAAAGCTTCTGAAAACAGCTTCATTATGCACATCTTCCCAAGCTTTTGATAGCAAATATATTTTAATATATATAAAAATTTGCATGATATGAAAATCGTTCGATCAAGGATGGGGGTTAATTTTCCCCAATTTTTAGGAATTTTTACAGTCAATCGTTCGATCAAGGATGGGGGGGGAGTAAGGCTAATAGCAAAATTGGTGGCAAAATATAAGACCCAGTGCCTTCTTTAATTTTAGTACAGCTGCACTCTGTAACGATCTCGAAGTCCATGATAAATTCAACCTTGCAAATATCGCATTTTCCTTTATCTAGGTCTTCATCGATAGATAGCAATCAGATTTTTAAGCAATGCTCGTGGATATATTTCATCGATCCGCTGCATTTGCAAGGGGATATTAATGGATTTTCATCATCTGCAATTTCATAGCAAATTCTGCATGTGTTTTCTGTGCTTTGATCAAAATTTGCTTCAGTCTGTCTGCTTGTTGTAACTCACCCTCCGTGAGCGAACAAAAAAAATTTGTTCGATCACGCTGGGTTACTTTTTTTTCAAAACGCAAACTGTTTAAAAATTAAACAGAATTAGCACAGATTTCGTTATATTAATTATCACTTAAATATCTAATTTTTTTTTTCAATAAAATTCTTTATATTAAAAAAATTTTTGTTATCTCACGGAGGGTGGATTTTTCCAATGGTTTTGTTCGCTCATGGAGGGGGGAAGTAAGATATTCTGTGATTTCCTTATGGTGGAAATAACTCTCCATTTATGACGAGTTTTTATTAAAATTATTTTCACATGTTTATTTGGCTTTTCTGAGACAATTTTTCATAGTTTTTTAAATGAAAAGTAATAAATTGATCATAAAGAAGCAGATTTAGTTAATATTTGGAATTTTGCTGATAATGGCTACTAATTATTATATTTTTTAATTTAATCGATAAAGTGATTTATAATATGTCTTTTCTTATTTAAGAGGGAGAAGAAATGAATAATTCAAGAGTTTTAGAGCTAAATTAAATTTAAATATGAAGTAGATGTTACTCAATTATTGAAAAAAATAAACTCTCCTTTAATTTTTTTAAGTTAATATAAGTGTTAATAAATCTATTTGAAGCAAAAAGTATTTCTCTATTTATTTTCAATATTATAAATCAATAGATAATATTACCTCCATATTTATTTTTTTTTAAGCTTTAAATGCCTATGCATTAGTATGGTGAAGGTGACCACCCAACCTCTTGATGCAATTTTCTCAAAACCTACGGGAATCCCCAGGTTGGGGAACCAAGTCAAGAAACAGGTTCGCATTCTTAATATATGCGGGTAGAGGTTTTCTCTGTGCCATAGGGTATAATATCTCGGATATGGGATTTTTCCTCCTGACGTGGGATTGGAAAGGGCACAATTAGCCTTTTACCTTAATTAGGTCCCATCCCTACACGAATCAGGGATTCTGAAGACAGCAGATGCCCTGGAGTTCACGCCCTAATAGGCCAGAAGTCCCGAATAAAGCCATGTTGGTGGAGCTTGAAGTGAGGCAGTCAGTGTCAGCTGGGCATCTTCAGTGATGGATAAGCTTGGAGAGGTAGAAATCTTCAGCCGACAAAACAGGCGGTTAATTTAATTAATTTAAGCTTTAAATGCAAACAAGTTTTAACTGCCATTTCGCTGTAAGCTAAAATTTTCTGATCGCTATAACACATAAAGAGCTTATAAATCCAATTCTTTCATAATTAATTATCCTTATACAAATCCAAAAATTTCTGGCTGCTTCTCTTATTTTCTTCCATAATTATATTATTTTATATCTTAAATGTATCAAGCAGAGATCGAGCCAATCTTAAAGGTCGTTTTAGGCAAAGAAGAAGTCCCTCTCAAGAATTATAGATCAAGAAAAAAACTATTAGACCAATGACTAGTAGAAGTTCAGCAAACACGAAGATATACAATTTTTAATAAATATGCCATAATCTAGTCTAAAAATGGCTTGAATTTCTCACTAGACAATTCATTAAAAAAAACCACACACTTATCCGAAAATCGAAGAAATGATAGCAGCAAACACATGCGACGAAGAATTTGCTAGGCTTTACCTAACATGAATCACCCAGCTAAACGAAAACCCTAAATGTGGAATCCCAGCCCCCGAAAAGCCGAAAAAGCCATTTTCAGAAAACCCGAGATCTCCTTACATAATACACAAATTCATTAAAATTTTTGAATCCAGAGACAATGAATATATGAAAGCAGGGATGGTCAAAATGCTTTTCCATAAGCACGAAGAAACAACCCGAACCAATGAAGCTGTCTTACGTGTAAAAATTTATTACCTGCATTGCGCAAGACTTGTTGAATGCTATAAGAAAAGAGTGTGAATGGAAAATTTCTGTAAAGCCCAGCAGCTACACAAGTTTCATCAGCAGGCACTTTTGGAGCCTTTAAAGCAAAATCATGAGGAAATGAAAGAAAAAAGGAAAAAATCATTTTTATCGAATATTTTGAATGCTTATTATAAGCGAGCTATGTTTACTTATTTTAATGCGTTTGCATCGAAGTGTATTAAAAGGAAAAATAAGGCGATTTTGTTTAAGTCAATGCTTGTGAAAAATTATTTAACTCTGCCTCCTTTAAATTGGAACAAAAGATAGGTATTTTATCCATTTTTTGGTGCTTTAATCCCCATTTAAATTGAAACAATTTTTTTCAATGAGAAAAGTATTATGGGCGAAAACTAATTTTAATAAAATTAATTTCGACCGAATTTAATAGACAAATTCAAGTAGAATATTATTTAAACAGTTTTGTATGCTAAATGATTAAGTTTTAGAATTAATTCTTAATAAAATAAATTAAAATTCAAAAATATAGCTTTCAATTTATATTTTTTGATTTTTTAGAAAATTTTATAAATTTTTTTACAGAAAAAATTTAATATAAATTTTCTAATAAAAATTTAGTCCCCTTTAAATTGGAACAGGATTTTTGCTCTTATTTAAAGAGAGTTAAGAGAAAAATTCAAAAATTTTCAATTATATAAATTGCAAGCTCTTGAGCATAAATCAGCTGACTCCCCCCCCTTTAAATTGAAACAAAATATAGGTAAAATTCCTACTTTTTTGGGAAATTACCCCCCCTTTAAATTGAAACAAAATTTTATTATATTAGAAAATTTTATAGGTAAAAATCATTATTTTATATGTAAATACGTTAATACCCTATTTAATATGCTTCAAAAATATAAGATTTAGAAATTAAACTCTATTTTGTCCAATTGTTATGGGGAGAGTTAGAAGAATACCATTTCAGTAAGTTTACACTTTGAGATTGAGAAATTTATGAATTAATTTTTCATGAAATTATAAAATTTTATCTCTGAAAAAAATTTTATATATAAATTTTTTTATAAAAAAATTTTCTTAACCCCCCTTTAAATTGAAACAAAATTTTTTGTTTCAATTTAAAGGGGGGGGGAGTGAGCAAATTAAGGAAATTGATAAGAAAAATACAGAAAAGGTAGCGAGAATTGAAAAAGATAATGAGCAAAAAAGAAAATTAGAACTGATAAGTATGTTGAAAATGGGGATTAATAAAAGAATAGCTGAAGCAATATTTTTATGAAAAAATTATGTTAGTGAGCAAAAATTAAACAGATCTAAAGACGCAAAAATTATAAGGGAATGGCGTAATATTGCAAGAAAATATACAAAAAACGGTATTATAGCTGCAATAAAAGCAGTATCAAACCATAAATCCAGCGAAAATAATAAAAATGAGACAATAATACGGGCTTTATATTGCTGCATCCAGCAGCATAGGCTAGTTCTATCCAAAGCTATATCAAAATGATCAAGAAATATAAAAGATCAAGAAAACCACACAAAAACCACAGAAAATAAAATTTTAGATTCAAATAATAAAGACTTAAAAAAACAAGTAAAAAGCTTAAACGATGAAATGATAGGATCTAAGCTGAGCCTCTCACAAAAAATAAACGATCTTATGTCCCAGAACCTAGAAAAAGAAAAAATTCAATCCGAGCTACAAAAAGAAGTCCAATCCCTTTTATTAGAAAACCAGCATAAAGATGAAGAGCATAAACAAATAGTTTCCCAACAAACAGTCCAAGCTTTTAAACTTCTTTTAATGAGAAGGCAAATGCTATTTTCCTCTGCATTTTCTAAATGGAAATTTGAGACTATAAAATGAAAAATGCAGGTGGAAAACCAAAATAAGGCAAAACTAGACAAAAATAATTTTGCATTTTTACAGAAATGGCATAGTATGAGTGCAAAAAGGTGGACAAAAATTATGAGTTCTGCTATACACCAGCTTCAAGCTAATTCTAGGCTGATTGCTCATAACAGGCTATTATGAAATAGGCTGATTTCTAGGATGTGTGAATTTGATAATAATAGACAGAAGAAATATATAAGAAAATGAAATGAAAAAGTAAAGGAAAGCCAAATGAGGACGAAATTCTTTTTTGTTAGCAAAGCTCTAGAAAGAAGATATATTGACATGAGTGCAACTTTTAAAAAATTTAAGACACTTTTAGAAGCTCAACACAAAATTCAGCATATAAACCAGAAAAATAAAATAGAATTATTAATCCGCGCATACTGTAAAGGAATGAATATCAACTATTATAAATTTTTCTCAAAGTTTAAACTTCAGCTACAAAAAAAACACAAAAAAGAATCCCTGCTATTAAGAGCATTATTACATGGAGAAAAAACACAAAAATTAGCCTTATCAAAAGCAGTTGAAAAGCTAAAATATAATGTTTTAGAAAAGAAAAAATCAGATTTGTTAAAAATACAAGCAAAAAAACAAGCAAGGATGGATGAAGAAGAAAAAAAAGCAAAAAAATCATTGCTTGAAAAACGAAAAATGGAGTCTTTAAAGCATCTTTTAGTAAAAGTGAAATTTAGCATGAAAAAAGCATTTGACGCTTTAGCTTATGAAACCAAAAAACAAATTGCTGTAGAAAAGGTAGAGAAAAAGCTAGATGTTCAAAGCCGGCGAATAAAATATATACAAAAATGGATGGATTTAGCAGAATTCAGAAAAAATTCGGTGAAATATTTTTTTGGCAAATATAAATTTATTGCTACACAATTTTCAAATAAAGTAAAAAAAGATGAAAAAATGGTAAGAAATGTCCTCGGGAAACTCAATAAATTAGTAGAAAATAAAAGATTAAAAGAAATTGGAAAAAAAGTTATGAGAAGAGGAGCAGAACAAATTTCAGAATTAATTACAAATTCGTTTAAAAAATGGAAAAATAATTCGAAGGCAGTTTCTGAAGAAAAAATACTTGAAGAAGTTTTAATAGAACCAGAAGAATTGCAGCCTCAAAGGGCTACCAAAATAAGCCACCCATCTCAAAAGCAAATGCATAAGCTAGGCAGGTCTAATGACAAATCACAAAAGCAAAAAGAATTAATTTTAAGAAGAATTGTTTCAGTAAGATCAAAACTTGACAATAAATCCAAAATAATTGAAAAATTAGACACTAGCTTTGAAAACTCCTTATGTGATCTTCAGCAAAAAATATGGCTGAAAGCGACAGCTTTATCTTTACTCCCAAAAGACCTCCAAAAAAACTCTGGAAATGCTGAGCTAGAAAAAAAATTTTACATAAATGTCATTGACCAGCTTAAGATAAGATTAAATGAGTTAACTCGCAAAATAAATTTTACAAGGCAAGAAATTAATGAACTTCAACAGAGGAAAAATGAACTCCCGGATTTATTAGTGAGCACAAGAGGAGAATGCGAAGTAGCTGATGAAAAAATTGAAAAACTGAAAGCAAGTATACAATATTTGAAAAAACCAAAAATAGATTGGAAAGATATTCTTATAGATCATGAATAATTCAAATTTAAATTAATATTTATTTTTTATTGTATTAATATAGCTAAGAGTAGTAATGATACAAATAAAAGTCTATCTCCTATCAAGTTAAAGCTTGAAAATGATATTGTACTTACTCATATTTTTATTTTAAATTAGCATTTAGAAAAAATAATTTTTAGTGCCAGAGCTTATCGCTTAATTTGTTCATATCAAAAATTTTATATATACCAAAATGTGGGAAAAAAATTTCAGAATCAGTATAATGTCATTGCCAATGAAAAACCAAAAAAGCTTGAAAGTCGATTCAGCAAGCCAATCACAAAACAAACTGCAGACTTAAATACACAACGACAAATCAGCTTATTCGAGTTTGCAATAATCAGCTTCATTATAGGCTTTTCACTTAGCTGACTACTAGGTTTTCATTTAATTCCTCATAGCTAAATCTAACTTTTCCTTTTTCTCTAAAATTTCGTGAATTTATTTAAAATTTAATTGATTATCATTGGCCAAATTTTAAGTAAAAATATTTTGAATTTATGGCCATGAGGACATTAAAAATGAATAAAAAATTATGAAGCATTACACAGCGAGAAGCCAATCTGTTCTTCTGCTATCCGACAAAGAAAAATCTCCAATTTTAACAAGTGTTCGCTTGCAAATGATTGATTTAAAGCTAAACAATAATCCTCCGCTCCCTATTATTGTGAAAAATAATAAGAACAAAATTCATTACAGATCATGCCCAAAAAGAAAAATAGTTGATACTCAGCTATGAAAAGCCAGAGTAACTGATAGTAAAATCCAGCAGAAAATTGATATGCAGCGCTCTGTCAGTTTGAAAGATATTTTAAAATTAAACTCCAAGCCAAATTTAGGATTGATGAAAAGAGCTGAGTATGTTAATAAAAATCCAAGGTGGTCGACTTCATTGCAAAATTCATAAAGAGGTTATTGTATATAACCTGAAAGTATGAAAATTACTAATAGTTGAAAATAAAATAATAACGATTGGAAAATATTAGGGAAGCTAAATAAAATTAACAAGTAATTTTGTGACACTAATTATATGTAATAGTAAATTAAAAAATTTGAGAAAAATTTAGAGGGAATTAAATATGAAGCGAAAAAGATCCCCTGTTCAGACTAAGCTTAACTTCCAAATACCAAACAAATGCAAGACATGCCCAGAATGCAAAAAAGAAATTGATAATAAACTTTTCGAATTTCACGCAGGATCTTCTGATTGTAAAGAGAATCTTACCCAAGAGCTAAAACCAAATATCGCGCCATCTCCAATATCTACTACCCGCTTTACACAAAAATCATTCACTTCTCCTAATCCTTCTTCTTTAAATGCTTATGATATTCTTATGAGTACTCCTCAAGCCAATCTAAGCCAAAGTTTCAATTTATCTTACCTTGGCGAATCCTCAGGACGGCAAAAATGGGCTTGCTTAATAGAAAATAAGCCATCAGGGACCTTTATTTCAAGGAAATATTTTTTAAAAGAATCCTCCCATGACCCTTGCCAAATTATTTTAACTGCTTCTACTTCCCATCAAGCTAAATCCCCTTTATCATTTTATGATTTTTTTAGATTACAAGCATTTTCTCCCAGCATAATAAAATCATGCTTACAAAAAAGTATTAGACAAGGCATCAGAAATAAAGCAATAAAATTAGCCTTTCAAATGGCAGTAAATTGCGGGTAAAAAATAAGTAGAATAAGAGAATTGTGTAGAAGATTATGCATAATTGTGCTAGAAGACAGCTTACTGCACCCAGATTACCCACTATTAGTATGATGCATGGTAGCTGGAGAAGAATATCAATTTTCTCAAGAAATTCTGGAAAGCATAATTCAGATTGTAGCTGATATTTCAACTGTAAGCTATAGAGATTATATATATGTGGAAAAAAGGAATAATTTGTTTACTCAGTGAAACAGCTCTAATGATATTGTTAAAGCAATTTTGATAAGAACTTATTATAAAGGTATGAAAGGAGATATGGAAATGCTGTCTGTAATATATATTTAGAGATATGCAATGCAGTGGATGGAGAGATTCAATGCTAACAATGAGTGGATTGAAATTATAAGAAAAATATATTATGAACTGCCAATTTGGACAGAAATAGAAATTAATGGAGGATTAAAGATAGAAGATATCCCATTACAAGGCATCGACTTCCATTGCTCAAACATGGTATTTTAGATGCAGCTTGATATATTACTTGAAGATCAAATATTTATAGCACAGCTTGAGGAAGCTTTAAATAAGCCAAGAAGTCAACTGAAAGACTATTTGCATGAAGCAATTTGGACTCAAAGAAGTGGCGTTAATTATAGGAAATATTTTAATGAATACTCATCAGAATTAGCTACAAGCTTACCAGCTCCAGATCAAGATCAACCAGAGCCTGATGAAGTGTTTAATAGTCTTGTTTTACCAAAAATAAACGAATTTTCGTCAGGAGAAATTTCAAAAAGATTTAGAAAATCTCTAAAATTATTGAATCAGGCTTAAAAAAATTAATGAAAAGTAATAAGGTTTGTAATAAAATTTTTAATGTGGGCTGAATTGGATTTGGAGAGAGTTAAAGAAGAAATAAAGAGTCTTGAACTTTTATCGTCAGGAATTCCTGAAGCAATTATTGAAATCGCTAAAAATACTTCAACACCAAAAAAAGGAAGAATAGCCGCTAAGTCAAAAACCAAAAAGTAATGCAATTTCATTGTCTTGGTAAATAAAACTATTTGAAATACTTGATGTCTTTAAAAATAAAAATCTTAAAGGAATTTTTAGCTTCTTATCCTTGATAATAATAGTAAAGATTTTATCCTTGATAATAATAGTAAAGAGTCCTAGAAATATCTGCAATAAGCAAATCAATAAAAGCTTAATCAATTTATCCTAATTCTATCTTATTAAAAATTGGGCCCTGGTCATCGATAGTAACTAGTTTTAGAATAACCTTTTTCTTGTATTTTGGGTAAACATACAAAATCTAATCTTCAACAATTGCAAGCAGCTTGCGTGTTATTTATCAATATTTAATCTTTTCATAAAAACCTCAAAAATATTTTTTTAGTAGTCTTTATATTTTATCATCTAATTTTTAACAGTTTCACTATAATTTTTTTATTTCAAAATATTACCCTCTTCAATCCTACCAAATATAACTATCACAATTTTCTTTTCCCTTTTATAGTTCCCATTTTCCCTCAATTTTCATACCTTAACTTAAAAAACGAATTCTAATTTTCCTTTAAATTATGATAATATACTGTATATAATTTCATGTCTAACCACTATGTAGACTGGCATTACCGTTATGAGCAGCTTTATGACGATTTCCTCCAGCTCCAGAAAGAGCACACAAAACTAAAGAAACTGTACGAGCAAGCAGTTGAAGGGAGTGTCCAAGATATCAATCTTATTAATAGGCTAAGCGCTGAAAACGAAGAACTGAAGCTTAGACTGTCACACTATCAGACTCCAGAGCCTATGGTTGAAACCATGACTCGGACTCCAAAGAAACCTTTGCAGTCCTCAGGGAATTCTGATTCATATATCCTATTTACTCCAAGTCATTCTAACCTAAATATTTCTAACAATTATGATACTGATACTCTGCATGAGAAATTGTATCAGAATACAGAAAAAACCCTCCAAGCACTTCCTGATAATAGCATCTCCTTTATACATAACCCAAAAATATTTATATCTTTCCTTATTTTAGGTATTCCAAGAGAAAGATTAGGAAAATCTGACAAACATAAGCCAGAAATTCTCTATGAATTTCCTAAAGAAAACTATTCAATATCTGACGAAGTAAAGAGAATGGTGCTAAACTGCTGTTTCCATTCAGAAGAAGAGCCTCAGCCACTTAATCTTACTGGCTCAGGCTCTGATTTGAATGCTTTATTATATGGACAAGTTTATCACAAGCGCGGAAACTCTTGTTTTACATTTACCTTAAGATCAGACCAGCCAAGAGACACTTTAACTGATCTCCCGAATTCCAATAAAGACTTGTATTATGTGTTTTGCTTGAAAATCGATGATTTGACTCCACAAGAAGATGGGCAAGACGAATGGAAAAACACCAAAATTTACTGTTTTATTACATATGTGCCAATTTTTGAGCTCCATTATGAAGTTTTATCGAATTTACTGCTATTAAAAAGACTATTCAGGATGGAGCAGCTAGTAAATGATGATAAAAGTATGCATCTGATAGGAGAAGAAATTATCACCCCAGGAGAAATCAAGGTCTTAGAAAATTATGCAGAAGTAGAAAATATCGGGGCGATGCTAAATATTGAAATTGATATGGACAGGCTTGATCCACTTAAATATAAATGCCCAGACGATCTAAGTGTTATTGACGTCCCATGGTTTTGTGCCCCATTGTTTTCTAAGCTCAGCTTTAACGATTTCTTTTGGATTTTATCTGCAGTTGCGCAAGAAAAATCAGTTGTATTTGTATCAGGAAATTTAGGGTTATTAACATCTTGTGTTTTGGCTTACCAGGTTTTATTGAGACCATTCAGATGGCCAAATCTGATGATACCAATTCTTCCGAAATGCTTAATTGATGTATTAGATGCCCCAGTCCCACTTATAGCGGGTATGACAAAGCCGCCAAAAGCACGTGGAGATTTAATATGAGTTTATTTAGATGAAACAAACCCATCTTCACGTATACGGGGAAGGACGTCTATTATTCAAGATGCAAAAATACCTGAAGCTGTACAATTAAAGCAGAGAATAAAAAATGTGTATTTAGCTTTGAATTCTAATGAAATTTGTTTTACTCCTTCATTAGAGCAGAAATTGGCGTGCATAGAGATTGCCGAATGTATAAAGGATTATTGGTTACAAATCATTGATATCACCAAAATGTATAATTATAAAGACATGAAAAAGCTTGCTTGGCAAATTAATAAAAGATTCCCAGATGGAGACCACGATTTTCTGAAAGCTATGCTGCAAACTCAGCTGTTTAATAATTTAGATGAAGAGGTTTTGCATAGCACTTTCTGTAACGACTAGATGCTGAATTATAAATTGCAAATAATTAAATAGAATTCGTTATTTTAATTATTAAAATTTATATAAAAACGATTCTAAATTTCCAAATAATTAATTATAGCCTTAAATTGCAGAGTGTTCACCGCTGTTTTAAATAATTTAAATTAAAATATGGAAACTCAAAATCAAGCACTTGCCCTCGAAATTGAAAACATGAAAATTCTATTAGAAGTGGCTGAAGAAATTTTATTTTCATTTACTTTGCCTCCAGACCTTGTAAAAAAATACGAATTTATTCGAGACCAAACTTTTGAAAAGGTAGGAATCTCTGATACCTCTTCAAAAATCTGGGCTTTTCAAAGCGAAGCTTATGCTAGAGCAAACAGCAAAAGTCAACAAGGCAAGCCTAATGTTATGGAGGACGAAATAAGAGATATAAATTATAAATTAAAAGCAGAATCTCTCAGACATGTGATTGCGAAATATTCTCAAATTTTAGAAAACTCGATAAAACTGCTACAAAACATTGAGGAAAGGATAGGGAATATAACAAGCTATGATGAGTGCACTTTTAGACCAAAATTGATGACACTAAGCAGCCCTGATGAATTTTCGCTAAAAATTGCGGACCTTGAAATTAGCAGCCAAAGAGATCCATGATTTGTATTGGAAAGTGAAGCAGAAAGGTCCTTTGCAGTATTTTCACAGAAAATATCTAATTATGAAATTGAAATTTTTTCGACTATAAGTAAGGTAGCTGATAAATACAGGCAAAAGAGTTTGAATTCACAGACAAATAGTGACGGTTTTAATAATTCAAAAGGAAGGTCTGATAATTCAGATTTAGAAGAAAAGTTAAAGGCAATAAATGATATTTATACAAAAGAAAGAAAACAGACTGAAAATAAGCTAAATTTCTTATTATCGCAAGGCTACAAAGAAAACGACATCCGCAAAATAATAGAAGAAAAAGACCTTTATGTCGAAAAATTTAATATTTTAGAAAGAGAATTATTCCAAACCAAAACTCTCCTACAAGACGAAATCAGAAAACTAAAAATCGCCAATAAAAAAAGCACAATAGAGCTAGAAAGCCAGACAAATAGCGAAATCAGAGCTATGAAATTGTCACATAGCAGCGAATTTGAAGAATATAAAAAATCACAAATAAAGCGAGAGTCCGAACTTTTACAAAATTTAGAAAACGCCACAGAAAATCATTCAGAAATAGTTAGAGAATTACAAGTGTCTCTTGATAATGAAATCCGAATAAATGATAGGCTGATGAGGTCATTTGCTGATATAAAAGGAATTTTAAATATAATTTATCAAAAATTCAATTCAGATGAGGACGCTGAATTTAACCAAATAAAAGAAGAGCTTACAAGAATTTATCAAGATTTCGAAGAAGGCGATTTACTTATAAAAACAAGGTTTCTTGCACATATTATAGAAAAATATAATTCAGATAATAACTGACTGATTGAAAGGCTTGGAGAAACCCAAAAAGATAATGAAAGACTTCAAAAAATTGCTTCTCTGAAAGATGAGACTTTTCAGAGTATGAAAACTAATTATGCGCAGACAAGTATGGTGCTAAAAGAATTTGCAGAAGCCAGGGATAAGCTGAAAAATAAGTTTGAGACTAGCCTGAATGAGTCAAGTAAATCTCCAGAAAAAGAAAGCACTTTTACCAAGCTTTTTCAAAAATATATAGGACCAAAATAATTTTTAATTTAATCTGATTTTTATTATAAAAATGACTCTTAGGTCTTTAGGTAATTAATTATCATATTTTATCGGCTTTTTAATACGAAAGATTTAAGCTTTCAGATGGCCTTATTCCATTCCTCATCATTAAATTACCATAATCAGCCATCGCTCTGCTCTTCCCAGGAGACATACTTTTCTCTTTTTCAGGCAAATTTATCCCTGAATACCCAATAATGGGATTATTCAATACAATTTTCGGATTTCTTTTTGTGAATTTCGGCCCACTAAAAGTCGGATGCCTAAGAAAATCGAAATTTGTCAATGGGCTCTGTTCAGATTTTTCTATACGGTTATTTTCTGCAGAGAAAGTTTCCCCAATTGACCTTTGCATTGATTTTTTATAAAGATAAGGGTCTCGGTCAGCTGTTAAATTTCTTTCTTTAGAGTGAGGGTTGAAGCCGTTTTGGTCAGGCTCAATTCTTTTTATTTTCGTTATTGGCTTTTGAAAGCTGTAGTCTTTAGTCGCTACATTTTCAAATTCTGGATAAGAGTCCGGAACTCTTCCTGTACTGAGATTTCGTGAATGAGGAGTTTTTTCTGAAAAATTGTCAGGAATCTTGGGAATCGAGCCCATAAGGATCAAGCTTGGGGATGTTTCGTTTTTATGAGTTCGAAAACGACGGAGACCGAGTTTTATTTCACCTGGCTGGGCTTCTAGTTGAGGATGGTAGACTTTGAAATCTAGCTCTTTTTTCTGGATCATAAATTTGCAAAATTATTTTTACTGGAGTGTATTAATTTTTTAAAAAGAGATATTTTAAAAATTAAGTTATTTGATATATTAAGCTCTTGATTAAATCCATTAAGATATGTATTAGGGCAACAGTGTTTGATTATCGATAATATATTAGCATCTTGTTTTAATACATAATGCATCAAGTGATATTTTTTAAGGCTATCTCTCCATATTCATTTTTTTAAAATTAAAATATAAATTCAGTAGCTTGAAGTAATTGGCATTATTGAACAAATATAAAATTACTTTAAGGCCCTTATTGATCATAATTTTCTTTAAACAAGTCTGCTATGATTCAAAACATATGCTAAACAAAATCAAGTATATTAATAACGATTTTTAAGAATTACACACAATTATTTTCTCATTAATACCGAAAAGCAGTATGATTTTCAGTAATAAACAGTCCTCTTTGCTTCAAATTTTCTTGTAATTCAGCACTAGGGACGCACTCTGTAATATCACTTGAACTCAGCTGCTTACTATGGTTATATCTAGACTGAGATATTGAAGAAAATGAAGAGGACTGAGGGCTTAAATTTCTTGGCTTATTTATCCATTGTTTAGAATTTGGATTTCTTTTAAAATTGACTTTTTCCAGCATTGCATTGACTAATATACTTTCTGCTTCACTTGGGAAGTAGCTGGCTAATTCACAAGAATTGGCTACATTGATTTTCTCTGGGGATTGCGTTGATTTTTCAGAAAAATCTTCCTTTTGGGTTGATTTTTCTACATATTCTGCTAATGGTTCAGAATCTTTTCTTTTCATTATAGGAGAATCTCTAGAAATTTCTGGCCTAAACTCGCTGATTTCTTTTTCCTCATCAATTTTCCTTACCACTAATGATTTCCTAGCAGAATTTGCTTGCCGGTATGTATTTAATTTCATAGGTTTTCTGACTGATTTTGACCTATATGTAAAATTTTGAAAAGAATTTTCTTGGATTTTGTATTTTTCGGGTGTTTTTAAGATCGGCTGCCTGTTTTTTGTAGTCTTTATTGATGATTCTGTATAATCAGCTTTTAAATCTTCTACTCTTAGTGCTGTTTCAGTCGGCAGCACCTCTTTTATCTGTACAACTTCTCGAACTACTTTTTCATCTAATTTCTGCATTTTTCGCTCCAATTCATTTATCGAATAAAAAAGTGAATCTTTTTCTCTGTCAAAATCATAAACCTTGCTTAATTTATTTTCAAAATAATTTAGCCTTTGGTTTATCTCATTGTCGAATTTTTCAGAAATATTTTTTACAATATAGTCAATCTCGTTTTCTTTTTTTTCAAGGATCGTTAATCTTTGTCTCATTTCTTGTTTTCATTTGTCTTGGCTGTTTTTTATTTTTGAGTAGTGTTCTTCGAGCTCTAGTTCATTTTCTAGCTTATAAATTTCTTTATTAATGCTATTACTTTCAGTATCTTCGCATAGCTCATTTTCTTTTCCTTTTTTAAGCCCTCTTTCTAAATATGAAACCCTATCATTTATTTTTTTTATGCTTTCTTTAATAATTTTTTCATTTTTTCTTGACTGTTCTGAGACCGTTTCCAATGCTTTCATTAATTCTTCTTTTTGTGAAGCCATTTCTTTGGATTGTTTAGAAACTTTCATCTCAATAACTTCAACTTTGGAGCTTAAAATATCTATTTTCTGCTCAAATTTTTCCATGGTAGAAATAAAAGTATGAAAATAGCTCATCATTGTAGGGTTGTCCATAATAGAATCCTCTCCTCTTGGAGACTCAATTAGAGGCGTTTCATGGGTTGTGTCAGTTAAAGTAAAGGAGTTGGTCAATTTGTCATCAATTTCTTGCTTTGTGTCTTTTTTTTGAGTGAAGTCTCTGTGGATTGGATTGAGTAAAGTGTCTGATTCTTTTTCAGTGAACTGGGACTTGTTTTGGGAAATCGAAAATTGAGGGGTTTTTGGGACTGTTTCCAGGCCTGGGTCATCAATAGTAAGCAATGAAAAGTCTTTGGAGTCACATGATAATGATGATCTGTGAAGGTGTTCAGGCGATTTTTGTCTCATAGATAAGGATTCAGCGTTTCCTGAATCTTCAACTCCATTGAAATATTCATTTTGCATATATTCTGGTACAAAATAATTTTGGTTTATCCTTGCATTAGCTTTAAGTGACCTCAAAATTCTTACCAAGGGACTCCCAGGATCTAATTTTTGCCAATTAATATTTCTTGATATTATTTGTTTTAGCACCCTATTATGCTTTATCAATGTACTTTCCAATTCTTCTAGTGAAAACCTATCAGAAGGATCTATATCGATTGCTATAGCCACCAAGCTGCTATATCTCAATACTTGTGCTAATTTAAATAAAATCGCCTCTCTAGTCGATAATTGTCCGCTTTGATTTTCTTTAATAGGAGCAGGCCCAGACAGCTCAATTCCCATAATTCCAAGTCATTTAAGCCTTTTGTTTATTAATAAAATATCAAGAATATTTGACACAGATTCAAAATTTAACGGGTTGAAATTAATTGAAAATTCTTCTATTGATGTGTTATAAAGACTAATTGGCTTAATTTTATTAAAAATTGACAAGCAAAGCACATTTTTCCTTAAAAAGAATAGTAACTATATATAATTTTTTTATAAAATCAGTCTAAAACAGCATAATTAAGTCCTTGCCAAATAGGAGCAGATTTAATATCATTATGGTCTAATATCAGCGCTTTCAGCTTAACGTCTGCTAAAACCAAGCATAAGCTTTGTATAGATGCGTCATTAATATTGTTATGAGAAATATCGAGCACTTCTAAGCATTGATTTGTAGTCAAAAGTGATGAAATATAACTAATTGATTCAGAATTTCCTAGGGAATTTGATTGGAGAATTAAATTTGTGATGACGGTGTTAGACATAAGGCCAACACATAATGATTTTACTGACTCTGAGGATAGTTTTTGGTGCTGTATTTTTAGCTCTTTTAGGCTAACTGAATTTATCTGAAGTTTATTAGGAATTTTCCCATAAGAATTTGTGCCTGAAGCTTTAAAGTCTACTTGGGCTGAGAGTTTTTGGTCAGGCTTGCTAATAATTGAAGCTTTTTTTGCAGGCTCGGTTTGAATATTTCCTTTTTGGGTATGCGATAAGGAGAAGGATTCAGGTAAATCTAAAATTTTTGACGTACTTTTATATGAAGGGCTTTGCATTATTTCTTTATTTTGTTTTATTATTGAAGCAAGAGACGTCTGGAATGATAAGTCTAAGCAGTGCTTTCTAGCGAAATCCTGAGCAAGCTGATTTGGATCGTCTTTTTCACATATAGTAACAATATCTTGTTTTCCTTCTCCAATATCTACAGTCATCACTAATAGCTCTTTCCCACTTGATTTTAATCCATAATTATCCTTTTTCCAACTATTTCCGTCGTCTGGGTTTCTTCCTTGTTCTTCCATTATTTAAATAATTAAAAAATTGTTAATAAACTGCTTCTAAAACTAAAAAATATCTTAATTCGGCACAATTAAATCTTTATAAGAATCTGAAGCAAATTACTCAATATTATTTTCTAACTACAACAAATTTTTATTTCTAAATTTCTAAAAAAAGATAAGCATTTGATTTAGTTTTTAATGGACTTTGCTGAATCTATAAGGGATAGATACAGGTCATCATGGGACAAAATCCGACCTCTGATACACAATCCTAAAACTAGCATTCCCATCCGAGAAGAAAAAGGGTCAATTAGCTGCAGAAGCATCAGAGAAGACAATAATATAAATTCCGGTTTTGAGTCCCCAAAGCTGAATTATTCTAGATCTGTTGCAAATTGCATTAGAGGTCTTAACGAAAAGACCACAGAACTCCTTAAAGAAAACCAAATCTTAAAAAAGGATAACGAAAATCTAAAGGCAAGCTATCTAAAAGAAAAAGAGGAACTCTTAAAAACAATTGATGAAAAACAAAAGGCTGCTTGGATAGAAGAAAATAATATCAAAGAAAAAATAAGGGATTTAGATGAATTTTCTAGAAATTTTCAAATTAAAACAAATCAGCTTGAACATGAGCTCGAAAATGCTCGGCATGAATGCGCTTTAAAAGATAGCGAAATTCATAAATTAAATACCATACTACAAACAAGAGAAAAAGAAATAGTTGAGCTTAAAGAAGAGAGAATGAAACTAAAAGAAACTTCAAAGGAGGAGCTTGACCATGCCAAAGCGATCATCACGAAACTCCAAAGTGAAATTAAATTCCAAAAATCTGACAAAAAAAAATTAAAAGAAATTTATGCAGAGCAGCAGGCTAGAGATATAGAAAAAGAAACTGTAAGATGGCAAGAATCCACAAGTAAAATAGAAAATGAACTATATTATATTTTTATATAAATAAAAAAATATTTAAAAATTATGCTATATAGGATTGAAATCTCTTTATGTAGGCATTTAAGAATTAAAGAATAATTAAATTAAGAGATGAAAATTCAAATTTGAAAGCTAAAATAACTGAGCTTGAAGATAATAAAGCATCGCTTATTGAACAAAAGTAAAATTCATATAGCGCTCAATCAGAAATCTTTGTAAAAGAAATCGCTGATATCAATGAAAAATTATTAGCCGTTATTAGAAAGAAAAATAAGTCAAGAAGGCCAACAATGAGCAAAACTAATAGTCGAGTGTTTGCAAATAATAAAGAGTTCACACCAGATTTAGGCGAAAAATATTCATCATTCCCTGCACAAAGGCGTGGAGATTCACAAATTGTGGAAGCTTCGATGCTTGAAAATGATTTAAAAATTTTAAATGATAGATATAAAGATTTGCTAAGGATGGGAAGAGAAGGGAAAGAAGATATGAGTGTGCTGGGAGTAGAATTAAATTCTGTAGCTGCTGCTTTGGAAGCCAAAACTAATCATCTGCACTCACTAAAATCAGTGATCTCAGATAAAATGTCTTACTCCCCCCCCCCCCCTCCGTGAGTGAACAAAAAAAATTTTGTTCACTCACGGAGGGGGGTTAATTTTTTTTTTTTTTAAAAAATTTTATATATAAATTTTATAGAAATGTTTTTTTTTTTCGAAATTTAAAAAAATCCTAATTTGCAAAATTTGGGAAGCAAATATTAATTTAATTTGCAAAATTTATGTTTTAAAACGCAATTTGTTTTAAAATTAAACAGAATTAGCTCTAGATTTCATTATACTAATTATCACTTATATATCAAAATTTTTTTCCATTAAATTTTTTTCTATTAAAAAAAATTTTTGTTCACTCACGGAGGGTGGGTTTTTGGTCAAAAAATGACGATTTTTCGAATGGTTTTGTTCACTCACGGAGGGGGGGAGTTAAGAAGCCGTAAATTGAAAATAAATATTCAAATAAATCATTTTCCTAATTTTTTTTATTTTGAATTTTCTATATTTTTTTAATTTTTATATATTTAATTACCCGAAACTTTAGATTTATTCTTTATTAATTAATCACAAAGACTTATTTAAATTGCTATATAGGATTCTGTTAAAAAATCAGCTTATCCGCCTAAACGAATACAAAAAAAATGAAAACGAATTTTCAATCTGAAGAGTATTTTCCAAGAATTTCAATTTCTTCTCAATCTCCAGGAGGCTACCAAAATCAATATAAAGCTGCGATGTCTCGCTTGTACTATTCTCCTGCATGCAAATTTTTTTATTTCATTATGATAATCTTATCAGCTACTTGTGTGATTTGGACACTATTCAACTTCGGAATGTATCCGATTGAAGGATGGTTTATAGCTTTAGAAATTATTTTAATTGCCTCTATAAGCCTAGAGCTGTTTTTTAGAGCTTTCATGCAGGGTTTTTGAATTTTTTTAAAAGATTATGAAAATGCGATTGATATTTTTGTGGCAGTTGTCAGCATTATAGGAATTGTTGTTGGGTTCAAACTCAATGATAAACTTGCTGATATGGAAGAATATTTGTCAATGTTTATATTGCTGCTGAGAACTTCAACTAATTACATGAGACTAGCAATTTTTGTTAAAAACATGAGAAGCACAACAATAAGTGAAATAAGTTTGACTCATATAACAACTGAAAGAAGCCAAGAAAAAATCGAGATGAACAAGCCTGTAGCTAAATATATTGTGAATAGAGGCAGAAAGAATTCAAAAGAATTTCTAGATCGTAAAGAAAATCCTGAAAATTGTTATGATCAGTCTTCAATTTCATTTGCTTAATGCTTAATTGAAGGTATTTATTATTAAAATAAATTTAGAAGTTAATATATACCTCTACAAATTATTAATAATAAAACCTATAATAAATAAAATTCCTCAATTTTTCAAATACATCTGTACACATTATCTCCCTAGGGTATAGATTAATTGCATGTTTCGATTCCAGTAACTCTAGGGTGGTAATATCTGAAATATTCACTTGGGATATTGGATAAAAATCCAGCAATGAAATTTTTCTTTTCAAATTTACTAGGATCATATATCAAATTTCCTTTTGCATCTCTCATCTTCAGCATTATTTCCACTGAGCTTAAAGCTTCTGCCAATTCTTCTGGGGATGTATAATCCTCAAAAATCTTGATATCTACATCTAAACTCAGCCTAGATCGTATCCCTTCCACAATCTTCTTTTGTAAATTCACATTCGTGACTAATTCAATTGGCCATATGACAGTCTTATAATTTTTGTAATAATCATAATTATTCAAATACTGTGACAATAAAGAATTCAAAATTTCTTCACAGATCTTTGTGTTATTCTCAATACGCCTTTTTGTGAATTTTTTTCCCTTTAAAAATCGGTGAACTCCTAAAAGAAGTACTAAAGCTCTAAACGGTATGCAATAAAGCACAAAAGCTACCATTAAAACTCCTATACAAAAATATGATGACTTTTGAGGATCTTCCCATAAGAATAAATTTCTCATTTTTTCTAAAAAACAGCTGATTTCCATTAATAAAATTTGTAGCTCCACAAGGTCAATTTTAAATTTATTCCATTTATCCATAACTCCTTCTTTTATTTCAATTTCAAAAATCCTTACATCACTTTTTGTGTCAAACTCTGTCTCCTTAATAGTTTGGATCTTTGGAGGTTTGCAGATTCTTTGGGAATCTGAAAAAACTATATCAATAAATTTTTTAGAGTATGGGGAGAGTTTCGGATTTTTAATCAAAATAAAACTCAAAAAAATCAACATAATTAATGGCAAAACGTATTGACCGGGCAAAAAGAGTGCTAAAATAATGTATAAAGCCATACAGACTGCAGAAAATTTTGGGTAAATCCATAAGAACATTTGATAAATTTTTTTTAATGATCGAGTATAAAGAATTCTGACTCTTTTAGATCTTTTGGAAGCAATTTTTAATTGTTTCATAGTCGCTTTTGTAGGGGTTGGCTCATCTTCTATAAAATGTGGTGGCACAGGTAAAAAATTGCAAAGAAAATCAGCTTGGTGGATAATGTCAACATTAATATAAGCTGGCATGTCTTCACTTATAGAGGCTTTTTTCTTTTTTGGGTCTTGCATTTTGAAATATAAAGTAATTGGGCCATTTGTGTAGGGATATTGATTTATATCAATTAGAGGAATATTAAACTCTTCAATAAGGTCTTCTTTAGCATGCTGCTTAAGCCAGCCTTCTGATGAAAACGAACAAATTTCGATTTTTAATACAAAAAAACGATTCACAATTGGCATTATAAACGTCTGTCCCCAATCCACCAAATCTCCTTGTGGCAATATAGATGTTGTAAATGAAAAAGGGTTCAGCGAAAGCCTCACAAATACATGCGACTTGACTAAGCTTGAAGCAGGCTTATTAACCCTAATATTTTGGCCACTCCATACCTTCACCATAAGTCTTCCTGCAACTGTGATTTTCTGTGATGTCAAAGGTGAATCTTGATTAGCCGATGCCATAATAAACAAATGGTTTTTTCATTCAGAATAGTCCTTAGGTGACGGTCTTAATAATATTGGCTTACTCTGATGAGAATGGTGGATTTCCAGTACATTTAAAGTCTCGTTTTCTCTGATGACAGCCCCAGAACAGCTGATAACTGTGGTAAAATAGCTTCCAGGCTTATCTTTGGGGAAAAGATAAAGGTCGTTTCTGATTATAGAGCCATAATAAGTAATCCAGTCCTCTTCTGTAATAATCACGTCAATATCGCCTGTATAATGTCCTGTGCTTGGGAATATTTGTGCAGATTCCACTATGTTGTCTTTGCTACTTTTCACTCTTTCTTCAGTTTTCTTTTCTTGCCCATTTATGTCAAGGAACTCTCCTACAATTTTCATGAGGGAAGTTTTTGCCATTGGAGGGAATTTTGCACATAATACGATTATTCCATTTTTCTTAATTAATTTATAGGGCATGCGGAGCATGCCTAGAGGAAATCCAAAGTAAATATTTTAGCTTAAAAAAGCTACTTTTAGACTAAAAGAAGCTAAATTTAAGTGTAAATATTCCATTCATATAATTGTGAAAATCTCGCTTTCTTTGTTCTGTTTTGTTGATCATTGTGAATTTTGAAGGAAAAGCTGGAAGATCTAGTCTAGGAAAGGCTGACTTAAGAAGGCTGTGAAAAGATTTGAACTGATTGTATCTGCGATATACAATATGCTCAACGTTCGCAAATTGAAGCTCAACTTTGTACTCAACTACATTGTTGTCTGTATAGCGTTCTGAAGTAACTCCTATTGACATCAGCTTAGGGTCGTAATTGTAAAAGTCTCCTATGCTGAGATCCCCAGTAGACTCCATATATTTAATTTTCAACAAGCTATATTTTCAAGGACTAAGCTATATAAAATATTTAATAGCAAAATCCTGTTTTCTGTAATAATATTGATGTTTTTATAACTCTTTCCTTTAAATTGGAATAAAGCAATGGTAAAATTTGTATTTTTTTAGGGACTTTAGCCCCCCTTTAAATTGAAACAGCTTTTTTGTCAATAATGAAAATACTAATTTTTATAAAATTAGAATGCTATTTAAACAGTTTTCACACTGAATCGATTAAATTTTTTATATAATCTTTATAACAATAAATTGAAGTTTTATACTCAATTTTTTGTTTCAATTTAAATGATGGGAGTAAATAAATATGTTTTTAAATCAATTACAAATTACTTAAATTAAAATGTTCTATTCATTTCGGTTAAATTGATTTTTGATACTTTTATTATATCATAATTAAATTAGCAATTACCCTAGAGAAATATCTGAGTCTCGTCTTTGCATTATTGGTATTTATCTTAATATACACTTAAAAGCTTTTAGAGCTATTTTGCTCCTGCAAATCTTGATTGTTTTGCTTATTTTTCTTCATTTGTGCAGCTTTGTAGCATTTCTTGTTAATTCTAACTTGTTGAGTTAATTGTGAAATTGAATATGATTTTCCTAAAGATGTCCACATATGATTATATTATATAAACAAGGACCCTATAAAATCCAAAACATATTTAATTAAATATTTTTTTTATCATAAACACTGTTTCCTTTACTTTGCCTAAGAATCTTAAAAATAAAATTTATATTAATAATAATAATAATAATAATTAAGCGATATGTGTTTAAGGTCCCTTCTTCCATGCGTGGCATTCCTCCGCGCTCCTTAAGGAGCCGTGCCGGCACGAGCGAAAAGGATGGACTTCCATCACTGGTTCTCTGAGCCCAGGCCGAAACCCCTGGCTTCTCGGTAGTGGGTTGCCATATTGGGTCGTCGCCGACCGTCGCCGGGCACCACCATTTCCAACTCAGCCTTCCGCCCCGAATTACGCCAGTCTTTGCCTCCGGTTGGCCAGATCACCCCGTTTAATTTGGGGCCCTTTTGACTGGAGAGACCGCCTTCTTGGTCGTCTAATCTGCCTCCCCTTTTCCCAGCTTATCCACTTGAGAAAATACTCAATCGCTTCCGCGATTCGGGGCAGACCACAATAGCAGCTTGAGCAGGTAAGTCGCCCTGCTCCATTTCGGGCACCCACTGGCTTGGGCGCTGCTGGAAAAAGAAGATGCTCCTAACTGCCCTAGGATCTGGACACGATCAGCGGGTCTGTGTTTGTCCCCGGTCGCCACCAGGGTCCAGCAGATACTGCTGAGCTAAGTCGCTTCTTCAGAAAACCATGCCCGGATATACATGGGTTACCGTCACTGAGAGGACGGGTCGGTCGCCATACGCCATTTTATGTATATAAAATTTATATAGCGCTTTCCTGAGGATGGCGCGGAATGGCGCCATCCTCGGGAAAGTCAACTAAGCATCCACACGGGAACTGGGAGTTCCACGTGTGGATGCCATTTTTGACATGTGGGATCCAAACTTCCACATGTCAAAATGGCATCCACACGTGGAACTCCCAGTTCCCGTGTGGATGCCTTCCTGGCTTTCCCGAGGATGGCGCCATTCCGCGCCATCCTCGGGAAAGCGCTATATTTTTAATATATATTTCCTCACTTACGAACTTGCTGATAATAATAAGAGCTCTAAGAAGTGCTGTTCCATTTATATAATTTGAAGGCAAAATTCATTAGTTGTTACAAATACTGTTAATATTAAATTAAAATAACTCATTTATGATTAGTGATGAACTTCAACATTACCTTAACACTACTAACAAATAAGTAATATGGGCGGCGATAAATATGTTCTCGATAGCGGTGCGCCATCTTGGTCGCAAAAGTTAATTTATAGCCTAAGACAAGGTTTATGCTTTTTAGTCGTAGCCATTAGCGTGCCTCGCGCAGCCATATAGGTGGGTATTTCTTGGGTCAGATGGTGGTGACTCCTTTGCCAGGTATTAGTTATCCGGAGGTTTTTTAAAACACAGTTCTTTTCCCTACCGGCTCGGAGGGCGTGGCTCCTTTTTTCATGAATCAAGGTGGCCAAAAAGAGGCATCAGGCTAACCTTTACCTAATAGTATCCGATGGCGTTCTAACTGACAATCCCTCTCGACCTCTCAAGATTCTTTAGTAACAGTGCAAGTTTAGACTAGACCATTCCAAATAGTGGCTGAATTTCGGCTGACAAACACTTAGGTCGAAAGTGTGAGGGAAAGATAATTATTGAGAAGACTTTAAAACTCCTTTAATTTAACACTACTAAAGATAAGCGAAGTGGAATTATCAAGCTTGCCCAAGATATTTTGAAAGATTCAAATTCCAGATTTTCCAAGAAAAAGCATTTTGACAGGAGGATCAAAAAATCTTCGCCTGAATTTCATTATTCAAGTAGGAAGATTTTTGAAGAAAAAAGTGCGGAAATAATTAAAAGCAGCGATGGTGACTTGCGCATAATTGATTATAGTAATAGGCAAGATCGTAGCTTTATAACACCCACAACAAAAAATCAAGTCCTTAACTCGATTTATTCACGAGAATCACCTACTCAGATAAAGCAGGTTTTAGCATCTCCACTCAGTAGACTCAGACGATATAAAGTTATGAGTCCAGATACCTCAAGCTCCACAATTTCAAAGTCAAGCGGTTTAAAACCTCCTAGATCAAATGAATCAAATCGATTAGAAATTATGAAAAAGAAGCTTTCAGTATATGAGCAATCAGTATTACAAAGACCATCAACCCATCGTCGTTAACACCTTGCTACATAATTTTTAATCAATTTGATTTTTTTACTATATATTAGATATCTAAGGCACTGGCTATGCCAGTGCTCAATTTTCTATAAGAAATATTATTGTAATATAGTTAATAGCCCAACTTCAGCACAATAAAAATGTTTCGCAGACTGGAATTAAGCTTTTAAGGTTTAATTAACATATTAGTTACTGTTAGAACAATAGTACAATATTTTTCTCAATCTCAATCTGTGCATCCTCCTCTTATTCAACTCTTACAGTGTGAATTTTCACAGTAATAGATGACGATAATTCAGCTCGGCAGACTTCAGAATTGTTATTAAAAATTTTACTTTCTTCAGAACTGCCAGAGTCACTGGGCCTTCTTAAGATAATTTCTTCGTTTTCTTCTTTGGCTAATGGAATGAATTTAGATATTGTAATGATACTATCAAAAGGCGCTTTTACATTATGATGAGGATCACAATAGTCTAAATTGCCTTCATCAGTGGGTTTTTCTTTAATTTTTATTTCTTCATTTATTCTTTATTAAATTAAATATAAAAAATTATTTTTCTATATAAAAATAATTAATTTTAATTTAAGGGATATAATACACTTTCTGCTAAACTTCCTGATAAAAATGCTGCTACTTTGTTATCATCTGAGGAAAATTTTGTGGAGTTTGATAAGAAATCGTCAGTCTTACTTGGGCCCATATAAAGAGGATATTGTGTCGTACCTACTATGAAAGGATGCCTTAATAATTTGTAGACGTTGGCACGCTTGCTGGGATCTCTTTGAAAGCACTCTTTTACAAAGTCCTTACATTCTTCAGAAAGCTCTTCTGGAAGCTCTGGAGGATTATTTGTGCTGCAAACGTGCATGAAGACAGCGATCGGGTTTGTTTTGTAAAACCATGGAGGCTTGCCAGTTGCCATTTCTACAACTAAGCAGCCTAAGCTCCAAACGTCTGCAAATCGTCCATGGCCCTCTTCTTTCATTACTTCTGGAGCCATTCAATTTACAGTTCCTCTAACTTTTATCCTATAAATTATTTTTTATTTTTTAAACTAAATTAAATTTTATTTTTTTTAATTTTTTTAATAATGTCAAAATTAAGTGATTTGAACTGTGTTTGGTCACATAATCCTATGATCCTTTTCGAAGCTCCAAAATCAGCCAACTTGCAAACTCCATCACTGCCAACCAGCACATTTGCACCTTTTATATCTCTATGTATGATTTTATGATAATGCAAATACTCAAGGCCTTCCAAAATTTGTTTGGTGTAAACCCTTATCAAAGTTTCGTTAAATTTTCCATACTTGGCTAATAAGGACGCAATAGAACCTCCTGGAATATATTCAAGAAAAATATGCAGAAATTGGTCGTTTCTTTCAGTTCCTAAGTATCTAACAATGTTTTTGTGTTTCAGCTGACTTAAAATGTCAACTTCTTCTTGGATCTCTTTAATCCTCTCGTTGGCGGTTTCATATTCAAAGCCAACAATCGGGATCTGTTTGACTGCCATCAGTTCGCCTGTATCCATGTTTGCGCCAAACAAAACGCGGCCAAAGCTACCCTGGCCGAGCATTTCACTTGTTTGCCAATTTGTAGGGGCGATGATTTCTCCTGGTGTTTTTTCTTCTTTTACTAGCAAAGAATCGTAATATTTTTGCTCTTTTTTACTAAAATACAAGTATCCTTTGGGGTTTTCGATATTGTCCTCAGTTGGGCCTAGTGCGTTCGCAATTAGGAGAGGAGTGTTTTGAGTTGATTTCTTTTTGGATTTTTTGCGCTTGGGGATTCCTTTACATATACTGAATATGCTTGTCTTCCCACCCATTTTATATATATAAATCAAAATGAAACTATTATATTATGATAGGTTGAGTGCAAGGATAATATTTGAATCTTCTTGCTTATTTATATAGTAATCGAACAATAATAACAGTATAAAAATTAAATTGGTGTAGTATATATTAATTTAGAATTTAAATATAAGTTTCTTACTATACCAGCCACAATTGCCGATTTCAAGGTCTATTAATTTTACATTTCTAATATTAAAAGGTTTGGTATTTATTTACTCAAGCAATAAGCATTTTCGAAAATAAAATTAATTATCAAATTTAAATAAAGACAAAATTAAAAATGATTAAAATATGATAATAGATCCTTCACAAAAATTTGTAATTTATTATTTTTAAATAAATATTTAATTCAAATAAATTATAAAAAATGTTTGCAATATGTACTTTCTTGTTGGCGGCATATTTGAGTTCAGCAGATGAAAGCAATTATTCTTATTAAGACTGGATCAACAAAAATGAGCATATTTTATAATATAAATATATATATTATAGTAATAGTAAAAATATTCAGTTTTTCATAGAATATATAGAAGATGATACTGACCCAGGAAAATGTGTATGTGACCTCACTGCTAATTCATGTGATGTATTTTGCTGCTGTGACGATGATTGCTCTTCAACTTTAAAAGATCTCTGGGACACAGAAGACCCATCCACAAATCGATGCTTAAACAGCAAATTTACAAAATATTACTCACTTAAATGCCCTAGTTCGAATGATAATTATTTTTACTCAGCAAGAAGAGGAATAAAATCAGCTACATCTGACATTATGAATAATCTTTTATGTGTGGATCAAGATAACTCAGCTTCTTTTGGAACTTATTATAAAAAAATCTCAGATAGCTCAATTTCATCCGATACAATACAGCAGCAAATAACTGATAATGTGGAGTATTCAGATTTATTGTATTCTCCACAGACTACAATTACAAGAAGTAATTTTAACCCTGGAGATCTTATGGGTTCATTAGCTAACAGCTGGGCACAATTTGGAAATAGGTGGAGTTTGCCAAGTCCAGACAGTTTTGGATATTGTAATGATATGAATTTTGTCAAATGACTTGAGCCTTCATCTCCAGGATTTTGTAATCGCCAATACCTTGCTTCTACTTTATCAGCAATGCCTTTGAGTAGCGCGCTAAGCGCCCGAGACTTCCCGACGAAGTCTGGGCAGTGGTTTGACCAGCTGATGTTGGTCAAACCAGCATCCAATTTGACAAATCTTCTATATGTTGGTTTGACCAACATCAGCTGGTCAAACCACCGCCCAGATTCGTCGGGAAGTCTCGGCGCTTAGCGCACTACTCAAAGGCATTGCCTATATCAAACTCATTGCACTTCTGAACTAAATGCTGCTTTATACTCAAGCCTTCTCCAAGTCTACAATACTTCAAATCTTGCCTCAAGCTCTCTTTATACAATACAAATAGGATCAATAAAAATAAGGGACGTCAATACTCTCATTGACACTTCGTCAAGCAGCACCTCAGTTTCTACCACTTATAGCAGCTGTATATGCACAAATGCTTTATTAGAAGCCCATTATACAGTGCTCACAACTTTATCACAACAATATTTTTTAAAAATAACTGCTGATCTTGTGGTAGGAAATATTGGAACGACTGGATGCTCAGGTACTGAAACTATTAATATTCAGCAAAAATTTTCAGTAACTTTCCAAACACAAGAAACTGTTACTGTGAAATCGGGAAATCCAGGGTATATAGTAGGAAAACCTGTATTATTAGGAAAGTTGCAGTCGGATAATACAATAAATGTTTATTCGAGTGGGTATCCTGTGTATGGAGCTTCATTAACAGGACAATGCTTAACGTCAAGCCAAACAACTTCTAATCCTCCTGTAATAAATTTCAGGCAAGATTTTGTGTATTCTTGCTATTATCCTCTTAATCTCTCTACCTCAGAGTTAGAAAAACAATTGAAAAGAGGGCAATATATTTTTCTATTAGAAAATAACAGAAAGTTTTTAAATATAAAATTATTTGTATGTAAAATCTTTTTATGCATAATTAATAATTGTTATAGCTAGATATCTTGCTAGTTTTATTAAATTTAAGTCGCTTAAGTCCTTAATTAAATTAATTTTTCAAATATTGAAAATGGGGAAATTTTTATGAAAAAAATTATAAAATTAATTTATTATAATTTTTTAAAAAAAACTTTGAGCAAGATTTTTCTCCTCAGTCTAGAAGTTAGCTATCCAGCTCTTTCAAGCTATTGCACTACTTATAATGAAAAATTGCCTATTTTTTCGATTTTTGATGATATTACTCATGTAGGGAAATTTGGAAATTCTCTTTCTAGTAATATTGACGACTGAGTAGAAATAAAAGATGCATCAAATAAAACAGTAGCGACAAGCTGAAACTCAGAAACAGGAGATTGCTTGCTTCCAAACATGGTGGTTTATGATATTGTGGTAGCGGAAATTGGATCTATAAAAAATCCTCAGCCAAAAATAGTTTATGCACAAAAAAGAAAAGAGTTTACGAATTGGGCATTTATGAAAACTATTACCACTGACGACCAATATTTTATGAATACTGTTGTGATTAATTATATCGAGTATGACAAATTTAAACTTAAAGTGCTTCAGATTTGATAACCTGCACATTTCCTACCAGAACCAATGCTTGCCAGAGAAATTCAGACTCTATTGGAACAGTGGTTTTCTCAAGGAATCGGGCTTGCACTGCGAACTGGGTTAGAAGCCATTTTGCCCTTTTGCTATTAAGGTATTGAGCCCGGTGCCTCTTGTCAGCATCCACGAGGAGTGGAGACGCTTTGGAAAAAGAACGACACCTCCAGATTTTGAGGAAAAGTGCCTAAAACTATCCGATCATTAATACTTGGAGTCATAAATATCAGCATTTCAAAGCAAGTAAGTTAGAATTGAAGGGCCTGAACCCAAGGCTCATGACTTTTGTATCACAGCGGTTTGCATCACCAAGGACATATCAGTCACTAGCACCATATTTGCTATGAGTATGTCAAGGATTTTGATCCTTATACTCTTATTAGATTAAAATCACAAATTTTACCCGATGATGTATTATATCCATTTACTCCTCACTTTAAGTTGAAAAAGAAGCCTTTTCAAATTTAAAGGCTAATGCAAAATTTTTGAGAGGTAATATAAACCATTTTTCAAAAAAATTAACTGATAAAATTTATCGATTCAAAGTGATAAATTTGTTAAATAATATCTAGTTTCACTTTTCACTTAAAAGTTATACAAATTGTTTGTAAATTTTTGTATTTTATAATATTAAATTGGGTATATAGCATTTACATAGAAATTTTGATTTATTCCTATAAAAAATAAAATTTTCTAACTCCCCCCCCCCCCTCCGTGAGCGAACAAAAAAAATTTTGTTCGCTCACGGAGGGGGGTTAATTTTTTTTTTTAAAAAAATTTATATATATAAATTTTTATAAAAAATATTTTTTTCGAAATTTAAAAAATCCTAATTTGCAAAAATTGGGAAGCAAATATTAAATTTAATTTGCAAAATTTATGTTTTAAAACGCAATTTGTTTAAAATTAAACAGAATTAGCTCTAGATTTCATTATACTAATTATCACTTATATATCAAAATTTTTTTCCATTAAAATTTTTTCTATTAAAAAAATTTTTGTTCACTCACGGAGGGTGTGGTTTTTTGGTCAAAAAAATGGCGATTTTTCTAATGGTTTTGTTCGCTCACGGAGGGGGGGGGGAGTAAGCTAATAAACCCAAAAATTGAAAATTTTACCAATATTTTGTATAATTTTAAGTGAGGGAGTTAGAGCATCTGGAAGCAGGGTAAGTATAAGCGTTATTTTTGGCATTTTAGCAATAATCCTAAATTAATATCACTTATTTATAGTAAACTTATCAGAAAATTATAATTATCCATAAGATTCTATAAAGCTTCAAAAAAATACTCAAATCCTTGGCCTAGTTCCCATATAGAAATTCCAGTCTTTAATTTTTCTGCTAATTTTACTCTCGATTCAATCATTTCTTTTGTTGGAAAATATGCAATGATTTCGTTTTTGCCTATTTTGTAGCTGAATTTATGCTCATTATGGGCTGATTCTCATTCAACTCTCATTTTATTTTTCTCTAAAAGCTGTAGAAAATCATTCCCTGTTATGGCTCGAGTAGAATGTCTTGTATATTGATTTGGCTTATCAAGAGGAGAAAATTCATAGCCATAAAAGGGAACACCTAGCATAAGCTGTTTCATATATTTTAAATGCATTGATTCAGCAGCTTCTTCGTCATAATCGCTTAGGTCAATTTGATCAACTAATTCTTTATAGCAGCTTTTAATCCAATTTTCAGGGCTATTTGGCCCAGGAGAGATTTGGCTGTAATCATATGAAACTAACGCAAATCTATCGACAAATTTGCTAATTCTTTATTAATAAATATTTTTTTAAAAATAATATTTATTGAAAAATAAATTTTTCTTAATTTTCTAACTTTAAGGGGTGCAAGTTTTAAAAATTCTCCCATACTAAACTCAACACGGTAATTTGGCCTTGGGGCTGGGACTGTTATCATGCACATCAAATTATTAGCTTTCATTGTCCTGCATATTTTTTGTATTAACCTCACCTGAAATGACCTTAAATATTCTTTCTGATCCGCATTTCTCAAAATCCCATTCCCTTGAGTCCACATTTCTAGCATCACCCCTGCAAATCCTTTCGATATTATAAAATTTTTTATTTTCTCTGATAAATTTACTTGATCTTCGTCACTTTCCAGCAGCTTTTTATAATCATCTGTATTGGTATTTTCAAGAATTATTCGTGGAAGAATTTTAAATAAGTCTTTAGAGGCTTCTATAAAGGTTTTATTACCTTCTCCTAATAAATCGTATTCTAATTTGTATCCATAAACTGTATAGACGTTTAATTGATATCAGCAAGGAGAAATATAGTCAATTTTCGCAGAATATTTCAAAGCATAATCATATCCTTTAGAATTCCAAGGTGTTAAAAAAGCTAAAACTTCACCAGAAAATTTCTTTTTGAAAGGTTCTGTGCATATATTATGCTGTGATAAAATGTTTTCTACAGAAACTTCACTGCTGCTTGTTAGCGAAACTAATATAAAAGCCAAAAAATGCAGCATTATTTTATCCATTTTGGTATTAGTTTTATATTCAGCTCAGAAAGATCAGTGAATTATAACATCTAAATCTCTTTTATATAATAAGCCATAAATAAATAATATAATAGTATAAAAATTCCTATTTATTTAACGAATAATTCTTGCATACTTTTTTAATCAATGAAAATCGTGCACCCCAATAACTCTTATTAAATAATTTATAATGGGATGCTGCCATGCATCAACAGTAGAAAGCGACCTTTCTTTAAGCAATCCTCCATCCAGCAGAAACCAAAAAGAGCCACTAGGTGATGGATTTGATAACCAATTCGAAGAAGACACACTGACAAATAAAGTTGCAGAAAGCGAAATTTTTAAGTTAGCTGATTCAGTCGTTAATAAAAATTCTCTTCCAGTCTTGCCAACACCAACCTTTGGAAGCCAAAATCAAAAACCGTTTAAGTTTGAAGAAAAAGAATCAATTGAAGGCCTTCCTTTGCCTGATACATCAAGTGATCCGAGTCTAAAATCCTGGCCTCATGATGTGCATTTTACGAGCAATTCAAAAGACTATTAAGTGTAAAAAATTTTTAAACGATTCAAAAATACATAATTATACTGTGATGGGCTAAATTTGACAATATTATATTTATAGGGCTGGTAGTATTTTTTTATAAATTAGGTCCTATTGTAGGATATTGTAGTTTTTAATCTAATTTAACGTGGATAAATTATGTTAATTCATACACTTCTGACTTTACTCTTTTTTGGGGCAAACTTAAATTTTCATTTGATGGATTAAATGACTGCTTATCATCTCCATTTTCGAAGCAGCTTTTTTTCTGTGAAGCCTTGATACTTACTCTTGATTTAGAGAGGATGTCTTTTATTTTTAATATAAAAATTATAATTGTGTTATATTTTTTTCGAAAAATAAATTCATAAAATATTAAGAGGGAGTTAAGCTAATTTTTTCTATTTCTTTACTCCCCCACCTTGTAAAATAGCAAAATTTTTATGCTTTGATTTTAAATAATTTTTTTGATTAAATGCATTCAGTAAATGCAATTTAAAAAAAATTATGTTTTAGCTTAAAATTTTGTAGATATTTCACAATATATAATAGTTTTATAAAACATTTTTTGCTAGCTCACAGAGTGGGGATAATTTCCAAAAAATTAATGGCATTGCTCCTGATCGAGGGGGAGTTAGAGTTTTTTATCACATTTGCCTTTATATTCGAAAAATTTGCAATTTCCACATACTCAGGAATTTCGATACTCATCTCATTTGCAAGCAAAAGCTGAATTTCTGTCAACTTTTGCATTTTTTCTACTTCAGAATATTGATTTAACTCTCTAAAAACGTTTTCAATAATCCTTAATTTCCTGTCTTTTTCTTTACAAACCTCATCAAACTCTATAATTTTTCCTTCAATACTCATTTCTGCATTAAACGCCGAACTTTTGACCTCATTAATCAGTTCTTTTTCTTTATCCTGCAATACACTTCTAATAATCTCAAAATCTCTCCTAATAGAGTTTTCGCAATATTCTCTATCTGCTAAAGCAATATTCAGCTGATTTTCATAATTATTTTTTACATATTTGGCATAGTCTGCTTTTTCACGATATTTTATAAATAAATCTTCAATGTGCCTTTGGAAGCTGGCATTTGCCTCAGCTGAAAAGATATCAATCCATGTGTGGTGCTGGTGAGTTATTACACAGCCAGAGCAGAATCCGATATTGCAAGGCGAAATGCAGTAAAATTTGACTTTTTTGGTTTGGTGGAGTTGGCAGGGGTTGTTTATCCGTTTAATTGGCTTGTGATCTAATATTTGGAGGAGAGTGATATTTCGAGGGAGCTGGTCTGGGCTGTGATAATCATAAACACGGTCTTGAGGGCAGATTAATTGAGTCGTTCGGTAAATGGTTTCTGCACATTTTGAGCATAAAGTATGCCCACAAATTAGGATTAGAGGGATATTGGCGTTAGAGGAATATGGCTCAAAGCAGATAGGGCATGATAAACAGTCATCCATCTTTAAATTATTTGAAAGGGGCATTAATTAATTTTATTATACCATTTCTGACTTCAGCTTCACGAGAGAGAATATTATGCAAGGGGGCTGGCAGTTAAATTATAGTTATTTATGGTAATTTATATTGGATTTTATATAAATTATAGTATTTTTATCTCAAAGTAATGAATTTAATATAAATCTATTTACACTCTTGATATATAATTACAAATGCTTATGCTATTTTTTAGAGAAAGGTTTTATTAATAATTTTATTATCTTTAAAATCCCTTAAAAAACATATCTAAAAACCTAAATTCCCTATAAATCTTTTAAGAATTTCTGTCGAAAAATCCATAAATGGCTGGCATCTATAATTATGTCTGAGGTCGAACAAGCTCAGCACCCTCAAATTCCTGCTCCAAACGAGGAGACAATATTCGATAAAATCGCTAGCAAGCAAATTCCAGCCAATATTGTATATGAAGATGACTTAGTCATGGCATTTAGAGATATTTCTCCACAAGCTCCCGTGCATATTGTTCTTATTCCTAAGCACCGCGATGGACTGACCCGCCTTCTTGTCGCTGAAGAAAGGCATAAAGCTTTACTAGGACATATGATGTGGGCTGCTTCAGAAGTTGCAAGACGTGAACATTTAGAAGCTGGATGGAGACTTACAGTAAATGATGGAGTCTGGGGAAGTCAATCTGTGTATCATCTTCATTTCCATATACTAGGAGGACGTCAAATGGGGTGGCCTCCAGGATAAACTAATATTTCTTACTAAATCTTCTATATTTATTTAGTTTTTTATAAATTTAAATGAAAACTGAGACAGAAGAAACAACCGACACTTTTGAGTATGAAAATAATCCAGACAAGACCACAAAATTAGACAATCCTGAGATTAGTCAGGACATAGCCTTAAATATTGAAAATATCAATTTTTTTAAAAGATCTCACAGGATGACAAAGGCGATATCGCTTCTATTTAATTCTTCTTTGAATCCAAACGAGAGAATGAATAAAAAAGAATTGATGCTGATTTGATATGAGCTCAATATGGTTGATATCGAAAGCATTACGTTTATACTTCCAGCTTTTATTAATCTAGAAGCTCTATACTTAAGCAACAATAGTATAGGAGTTTTACAAGCACAAAAATTATCTGAATGCCTTGTATATTTAAAAGAACTTCGAGTGCTAGTTATAGCTAGCAACAATATAGGGGATGAAGGAATAAAGTGGATTTCTACTGCGATAAAATATCTAAATCATACTACTTAAGAGTGAACAAGATTTTAAGTTCGTTTTTCAGAGGAATTAATGTTATTAGGGTTATAATAAGTAAATATTTAAAAAATCTATAAAATATAATTTTTTTTGGTGCAAATTGTTGAAGATTATTAATGTATTAAATATTTTGTTGCTCGAAAGGAAAGCTAATTTCGTAAAATTAGGGATTCCAATGGTTTTTGTTCGCTCTTAATGAAAGAGTAAAAAACATAAAAACGCTCAATTTCAAATTAAATAGCATCACACAAATTGGGGCTAAATTTCTGAAGCTATCAATAAAGAATTTTCGTTACTTGCGAAGAATTGAGCTTGGAGGCTGCTGTCAAGCACAGATCCCAACCCTACCTCCTACCCATATGAGATCATGATCCCACCCCCTTGATAGACCATTACCTCACCTCTATAGCATATAATATGGGATATTATCATATGATATATAATATTATCTATATCCAATAATTCCAAGCATCTTGTATTTAAATTACTTTATTAATTTAAAATAAGTGTTTCCATAATTTGCTTATGAATAATGGTTCCAAAAATATTGCCAATGGGTTAAGTTAGTGAGTAACTATTGTCAGAATAATTTTCTTTTCCTTTTTATTTCCCGACAAATTGCCATTCATCTATCTTGTGTCATTCCTCTTAGCATAACTAGGCACGCTTTTAAAGGGTAAATTGAGCTGGATTACTGTGCGTTAACTATGTTTCTTTATATAAATGCTCTGCAATACTAACTATAATCCCTTGGCTAGATTTCTTATGGCCGTTATACGCGTAATTTTCATATTAAATTTCAAATTATGAATTTGCCGCACTAAAATCTGTGTTTTGAAACGTATATTTGGTTTCCACATACCCAATTCAAAATGGCATGCATGTGCATAATAAGAAATAAATCCAACACATCATATTAAATAAAGCAATTTTTTATATTATATGTGGTGAGGATGGGGCTATTACCTGAGCTCTACCAGGCAGCGATTTACTCACAAAAAATACAATTGGCCCAAAAGGAGCAAAATTTATAGGATCTGCTCTAAAAGAACTGAATTTTGTCCGAAAAATTGACTTAGAAGGAAATGAAATTAGAGATAAAGGCCTTTCTGGATTAAAGCCTGCTATTTCATTCAACCGAAATTTAAAAGCGATAAATTTGTCTAAAAATAGCATTACCGCTGAAGGAATCAGCATTTTAAGCAACATTTTGCCAGAACTGAAATTCTTATGACGCCTTGATCTATCCTACAATAACCTCTCAACGATTTCTCATTACAACTTTTTTCATGCTTTTAAATCGCTGAAAAAATTAAAATTGCTTAATCTATCAAGAAATAAAATGGTGACGTTGACCGCACTCCCTATGGCAGGTAGGACCCATCCTGATGTGTTGAAAGTAGGACCTCTGCTTCGGTGGAAGTAGGCCTTCAGGCTTCGGAATGCCTTGCCGAAAAGGGAAGTTTTATTTCTCCCCGAAGGTTTTTCCTGTCACTGCCAGATGGGCTAGACAGGTTTTGCCTACCACATGGTCTTTCCTCATCGGGGCAATCGGGGCGCTATCTAAGAGCGGCTGTGCTCAGGGCGAGCTAATCCTCTGGACAGGTGATTCAGGTCGGAAATCTAAGATGGAGTCCTTGGATGCCATTTTGGAGCCGGGACGGAGCGGATGGTCAGCACCTGCGGGAGCGCTTATGGCTGGATACTTAATAACTTAACTTAAATTAATCTATCAGGGACAAATTTAAACGAAAATGATTTGGCCTTTATTTTTACAAACCACTCATTATTTTCTAGCATAGAAACTTTATGCTTAAATGAAAACAATATAAATGATGAAGGCGCAGAAATAATTTCTAATGGTTTGGAGAATTTTATGTCTTTAAAGTCTATTACACTTTATGGTAATAAAATTACTGATGATGCTTTTGAGATGTTAATAGAGAGTTTTATTAAAACAAACCTAAGAAGAGTAGACCTAGGCCATAACCTATTTACTTCAAATATAATAAAGACTATCAAAAAGTACAAAGATGAGCTTGAAAGATTTCAAAGCTTTAATCTTAGGTCAGAAATTAATGAAAAGCTAAACCAAAAACTTTCGATGTCAAGAAAGAGCGATATTTTGCTTCAATAATATAAAATATACAAGGAATTCTTGACTATTATAATTTTTCTTTCGAAATATGGCTACTTAATTTAATTAAAATCAAATAAATTTTAAAATGGATTTTAAAGAACCCGGAGACTATAAAACTGAAGTCCATTTCATTGGACAAATAGTCGCAGGAACACAGTTTGATACCAGTGCTGGTCTTTTTTGTGAAATTCATTTGGAGTATGGCGACCAATGAAGAGAACTCCCAAATCGTTCAGAACAAGGAATCCAAACACAAACAAGTTATCCAAGTGTTGATGAACTGATCGTGTGGGCTCATCCTATTGATCTTCACTTTTCCACAAATTCGATATTTGGGTGGCCTAAGTTTATATACAAAATTTTGTAAATTGGCAATCAAAATTTGTGAATCTGCCTTAATTTTTATAAGAAAAAAATTAGGTGTTAATATAATAGTTATAATAATATTGTATAATAAGAGTGTGGCGTTTAGATGATGTTGGGAGAATTGATTTGTTATCTTATGGAGTTACCGCGCTACCTTGTAGCCCGGGATATTTTAAATTAGAATGCCCCACATGAAGACCTATAGGGACTTGGCAAGATGAAGCAATGGCTTTTTTTATTGGCGGGCCACCTCGACTTATGAACCAAGATGCGCTTACAAAAGAAGTCGGCCTTAGACAAACACTGAAAACTGTTTCTTCAGGAAGTGTTATTATAGAAATCGAAGTTATGCTTACTCCTTCTCTAGTAATCAGCAAAATTTTATCAGGGTGTTATTATAAAAATCATTTTTAATTTCCTATAAAAATATCAAAATTCCTTATGTGCTCATCTAAAATTTCCAATTGCAGGAACCCTTAATAAAGATTACTTATTACTGAAATATGGAGTTAGGAACTTCGATGTACATTGGGCGCGAAGCCAAATTAACTAGCTATTTATTACCCTTTTATTATTAAATATTCATCCAAAAATAATGATTTTCAGGCTTTCTCGTAGATTTAATGATCTTATCACGTCAAAAACGTTTAGCCAAACTTTATTAAAGTCTAGGTTTGCTGAAGACAAAGAGCTTATATCAATCTGCCGTGAAGTTTCTGACTCCCCCCTCCGTGAGCGAACAAAACCATTAGAAAAATATCTATTTTTGGTCCAAAAACTACCCTCCGTGAGCGAACAACAATTTTTTATGAATTGATATATAAATGATAATTAAAATCATGAAATCTATAGATAATTCTGTTAATTTTAAACAAATTGCCCTTTAAAAACATAAATTTTATAAATTAAATTAATATTTGCTTTCCAAATTTTGTGAATTAAGATTTATTTTAAAACAAAAATTAGCCCCCTCCGTGAGTGTTCGCTCACGGAGTGGGGGGAGTGAGCTGAGATATTTAGATCTGTATCAGAGATTTGGAAAATCATTAGAATTCGACGCTTTTATTGAGACACTTGAAAAGAGGGCACCAAGAATGCCATTGAATACCCAAAAGGAAATATTGAAACATATGATAAAGAACGCGGAATTAAGGAACAGAGCCCTAACAAATAATTTTTGGACTTCTTTAGCTGAAGGCTTCACTAACTCCCCCCCAAGATAGAGACATGTTTTACTGGGAAAAATATGGAAAATTTCTATTTTTTGGGTAAAAAAACTCCTTCCAATAGAGACATTTTTCAAAATGTTTTTATATAAATTTTTATATTGAAATTTTCCATATAATGCGTGAATTCATTAAGAAAGTTAAGCCTCAAGCAGCTAAAATTGAATTTTTCATTAACCCCCCCCTTTGATTGAATATAGACTTTGAAAATAATATTCTTGGATTTTATTTAAATTTATGTTATATAATTTTTAAAAGCCCACCTTCCAATAGAGACATTTTTGTAAAATGTCTCTATCTTGGGGGGGAGGAGTAAGAATATTAGTCATATGAAAATTGAGGACAAATTATATGTAATGCACGAATATGCGATTCTTCATATTAAAGGATATGATGTTCAAGTTTTAATTAACAATTTATTGAAATCTATTGAAGAAACAGGGATAAAAGAGTTTCAAGCTTTGTCAATTTCTCAATTAGCTGACTTGCTATGAGCAATAAATGCTCATAATGGACAGTCTCCAACCCTTTTCCAAGCTTTATCTGAAGCAGTCTTAACACATCCTGAGCTAGAAACTACAAATGGCACTCTACTAGCTAAATTTATAAGTTTTTTGATTAAAAATGAATCAAGCAAGCAACTTTGTGGCCCAAAACTCTTTGAAACCTTGAATAATATGCTGAAAAGATATCTGATTAATGATCAAAATATTACTTTTTCTGATATGATAGAAATTGCTTATTTTATAATTCCATTAAATTATGATGACAATGGATTAAAACCACTAATTGAAGAAACATATAATAAATATTTAAGCGAAGCTAACAATGAACTATTTACTATAAATACCATAAGAATTTTTGAAGCTTTTAAAACATATAGGTTTACTAATCCAGGCCTATTAGGATCACTTAGCAATTTACTTGAAAAAAATTCTGAAGGTCTAAGCATTAACGAAATCTCTTCATTGCTTTTTATTTTGGCTCACAAGAGAAAAATCCACAAAGCTCAAATGGAGGTTTTAGATAAAGTTTTGGCTAAAAAATTGAGAAAAACTGATGAAATTTCATTTAGAAATTTTACTGAATTGATAATAGATTATTCGAATTCAGGAATGCAGAACGACAACATTTGGAATAATTTAGAAAAAATAGCAATAGTACACTTGAAAAGACCATCAATTAATACACATTATCTTATTAAAATTTTGACCATTTTTTGTTATGAAGGATCTACTAATAACGAATTGATTAACATTGGTATCGACAAGATAATGGAAGAAGAAAGGCTTTCTAAAACCGAACACAAAAATCTATCTCGAATTATTGCTGCTGTTGCAGAGTGCAGCCAATTACAAGATCCAAAATTAATAGAATTTCTAGAAAGAAAATTATATAACTGCGTCGACTACATGTACCCAAATATTGAGGCAAAATCCCTTTACTCTTTGGCTAGGCTATCTAAAGGATCTCCAAACTTATACAAATTATATGCAAAGCGAATTGCTGAAAAAAACATAGGACTTCTAACTCCAGTCGCTCTTGGCCAATGCTGCTATACTTTTGGGAAAGCCAACGAGAACCAATTTATTAGAAGCGCAGCTTATTATGTTGATAAATGACTTAACGGAAAAGAAAAATTGACATATAAAAACGAAAAAGAAATAGAAGAAGAGACAGACGCAGCTGGGAAAGAAAATTTTTCATTTAATAAAACATTCCCAGCAGTTTCTGCAGTGCAGATGGCATGGATGATGTCAAAATGCAAATATTTCGCTAGTGAGAATTTTTGGTCTGATCATGTTATCAATTTGTTGAATAAAATTGAAGTTGGGAGCTATACATACTCATTAAATGATTGGCTTGTAGATCCTTTGTATCCAGATGAAGAAAAGGCGTTGACTGTGGACCAATTTCATTATGATTTGCTGCAGAGCATACAGGAGCTTAAAAAACCAAAAAAATAAGTTATATCAGCTTTTAGGCAACTTAATAGTTATTTAATTTTTAGATTTTTAGGCTGATTTAGTATTTCGATAGCTAATTAAGTAATTTCCCCCCTTTAAATTAAAAAAACAACATAAAATTTCCCATTTTTGGGCAATTTAACCCCTTTTAAATAGGCACAATTTTTTTAAATAGGAAAAGTGCAATCAGAATATTAGCTAGGCATTTTCACATTAACTTAATTAATTTTTTAATTAATTCTTCATAAAAAGAATTAAAAGCCATGAAGATTGCATTTAATTTATTTTTTAATTTAATTTAATATAATATCTAAATATTAATTAACTCCTCTTTAAATTGGAATAGGATATTTACAATTTAAATTAGAGTAAGTAGCATATGCATGGCCAGAAGCAGTGCTTTTAGATGGAGCTTGCAAAATATATAAAAAATGAATAATGCAGATTGATGATGGAAATTGAGTTTTTGGGTTGATAACTGAAAAATCAGATTGAATTTCTTGCTAATGATTTGCAAAGTAATGATTTGAGCATATGATACTAAAGATCAGTGCTAAGTAGGTAATTTTTATAGACCATACATTTATATTGTTGCTTACAAAGTATTTCTACAGTTTCAGTAATTTTCAGATATAGCTTAAATTGGTTTTTAATATTTTAAAATGATTCATAAAAATTACTTATTCCTCTCGATGTAAAAAGGGGATTTTTTTTTTAAATTTATATATATCAAAAACAATTTTTTAAATAAACAATTTTTTATCTTCTTACGGAGGGTAAGTTTTTACCACAAAAAAGGAATTTTCCCATTCATTTGCTCGCTCACGAAGAGGAGAGTTATTAGTTCATAATTTAATAAGCCAAATCAGACTTCAAATTCCCAACAACGTAAAATTTTTAGATTTAGAAAATTAGCCTAAAATTCTAGTTGTGATCCTGCATAGCCCTATATAATGAATAATTTTTAATTTTGATCGTAATCAACAAAAGCATTCAATATCTTGATAAATGGCCTCTTATAACCGCTCTTTTTTATTCATCTTTCCGCCAAAAAAAATTTAAAATTTTGAATATGGAGAAATGATTTAAAACGCTGAAAATTGCAAATAAGAGGAATGAATAGAGTCAAATATGAAAACTTTAAACGGCGTAAGACATTAGTTCTCTCTATCAATATAGGGTTTTCCCCTAGATAGCCCTGCAAGGACTGTGGATTCTGGGTGGAATCTTTCAGTTGGCCCGACCAACTCAGTACTTAGTCGGACCAACTCACTTGTTGATTCCACCAACAAGGATTCCGCCCAGAATCCACAGCCCTTAAAGGAGTATCTAGGGGAAAACTCTATATCGGCCTTGCTGAAACTTGTATCCGTGCAAAATACAATCAGCCAATAATATACAAGATTGCAGAAAAAATGGTGATTTTAGCTTCTATAGCAAATGAGAATTATACTGTGCTTATTAATAAGTTTAAAAAATTATGATAATAGTGCTGGTATCTATAGTAATTTAAGATATTCTTGGCAAAATTGATGCTAAAAACAGCCAAGTATAGTATATAATATTAATATGGCAAAAGCAAAAGCAGCACCTAAAGCAGCAGCAAGCAAAAAAGTAGCACCGAAAAAGGTTATAACGAAGAAACAAGAAGGTAAAAAAGCACCAGCCAAGACTCAGGCAAAGAAGGCCGCTAAACCAAAAGCAGAGGAGAAACCAGTAGCCCAGGCACCTGAAGCCGCCCCAGCAGCTGCCCCTCAAGCAGAAGCATCAAAAGCTAAAGCAGCCCCTAACTCATCTTTAAAATTATAAATTTAAAAATAATAATTGATTTTAACTCCCACCCCTTCTTAGCAAGCAAATCCATTAGAAAAATCCCTATTTTTTGGGTAAAAACACAACCTCCGTGAACGAACAAAAATTATTTAATTATAAAAAAAATATTTTCTAGTTAATTCATTTGAATTTAAACAGCTTGCATTTAAAATAAATTTTACTACTCAATTTTCACGAAAATGGATATTAAAAATTTCCAAAAAAAATTAATCCCCTGCATGAGCGAACACAATTTTTCTTTTTCAGTCACGGAGAGGGAATAAGAAATTTTCATATGATAAAAACCTAGTCTTCTAAGAAACATATAACTTTAGCATACCATAAGAAGTAAGAAAGCAGCAGCCAAAAAGCCAGCCCCAAAAAAAGTTGCCGCCCCTAAGAAAGCCGCACCAAAAAAAGCCGTTAAATCTGCAGGAAAGAAAGCAGCTGGAAAGAAAGGAGGAAAGAAGTAAAATAATATAATATCTCCACTTCTATATGTTAATTATTTAGAATCTTGATTAGCATAGTCTAAAAAAATCACAGTAAAAAATAATGATTTCATATACAAAATAATTAAGTATAATTTCTTTTTGAAACTTAATCGTTTAAAATTAGTAAATATCATGGTACAATTTGAAATTAAAATGGCCAGATTTAGGATTTACCAGTATCATGAATAGCCAAGATAACTTGAAACCTAAATTTTTATTGGCAAGATTAAACATTTTACTTACTATTGGTAATTAGAATGGCTTAATCATCAGAATTTCTAGCAAGTCAATATAGCAATTTAATACCTTCGTTGCTTATAGACTATCATAAATATAAATTGAATGTCTAGCATTAATATCTATCAGTAAAACCCTAATTTTAAAAAATATATATCTAATTTTTTCATTAAAAACCCCAAAAATAAATAATTCTTCACCAAATTAATATTAAATTAAAAGCTGTGATTTTTCTATGCTTTCAAATTCCCATTATCCCTTGCAGATACGATTTCTTCACTCTGCATATCTTTCCATACAGTCTGTTCATTCCCAGTCCACTCCTTATACTTCACAAGGATAATTTCTCCAAGTGCCGCTTCCACCCTTCCTTTTAGCCAGCTTTGTCCAGTCTGATCTAAAATTTCAATGCTTTCATAGGTTTTAAATTTATTATCCAGGGCGTCCTCGTCAGAATCCCTTTCGTTTTCTTCATTTGGTGACAATCCTTCTTCTAGTCTCTTTAATTTTGCAAGGAGAACTTTAAATGAAGGCTTAATATATTCATCTAGAGGCTGGCCGTTTTGGCTTGGCTTCATGGAGTAGACAGATTTCATGTTGCTGTTGATCCATTTGTCAAGGTATTGGAGGTTTTCTTTATCTTTTAGCATACTTTGTCGAGCATATTGACTTTTTGATAAAATTTTGTAGAGATAGTTGATAGCTGATTCAGTGTCGCTTGGGTATTTGCTGTTTTTTATATAGAAAATTTAATATATTCTGTTGGCTATTACTATTTTTGTGTAATAAAGCTAATAATAATCAGACTTCTGCATGCCAAAATAATTTATGATATAGACTGATAAAAGTAATATGACAATTATTCTATATAATTCATATGGAAATCTAAGAAATAGTTAATTTTGTCCTCATACAAGGAATCTTCAGTTGTCAAAAAACGTGTCAGAAGTCTCAAAAACCTGGATTTATAGTAATACTCAGAGCCAACATAGTTGTCCATTAGCTGCTTCATATAGTCTACTGATAATTCTTTATCGTCCTTATAGAGTTCTGCAAAAAGTAGTCCTAAATATTTCGCAGAAATTTTATTATCAAGTTCTTTTAATAGAATTTTCCTCGCTTGTGGCTGCTTTAAAAAGTTGATATATTGAGGTGATAAATAGCTTCTTAATAAATAAAGAAGATGAATAGCATGGCATTTAGAAGTTCCTTTGGATTCTGAATAAAAAGTATCATCTTTGACTGTCTCATCAGAAGATTCATATTTGTCGTACCCTAAAAAGATGTCGCTATTATTATAACCTTTTCTTGCAGGAAGCTTATAATCATTCTGGAAAATATAAAGCGTGATTATATTCTGGATATCATAGTTTTCTATAAATTTATTGGATAGAATCACTGTTTCTTTTATAACTTCAAGATACTGTGAAAAATATTTCGATTGAGATTTCTGGGCGAAAGGCAATAACTGAATAAATCCTAAAAAGAAATCTTCTATTACGGCCTCGTCTACATTTTGTAAGCATGCTTTTATGACCCCTACTAGCGCCCTTCTAACTAAAACCATTGGGCAATATAAAAACATTTCTTTTACCACATTTTCTACAGACAGCATTTCTAGAGTCCAGCTGCAGAGTTCAGGACTTTCCTTGAGCGCTATAAAAATCCTTTGAAAAATTTCAATAAAATCCTGGCTTTTTTCTTTTGTCCTCAATAAAATCGTCAAAAAATATTGTATTAGAAACTTATCAGGCGGATTATTAATTTTTGTTGTTATCGTTATATTACTTATTGAAAAGCCAGCTGTAATTCCCGAAGGATTATCTCCACCCATATCGCTCCCTTCGCCTGCTAGCCAGTCGTATTTACAAAGAGTTCTCCTGTTGAATAAAGGCCTGCACTTGCTACCCGGTAGTTGGGTGAGTCGCGCCGCCGTGCCGCATATAGTCAGTGTCACTAACTATACCAGCAGAGTTGCCCAACCTTGAAAAATAAAATGTCGAATTTACAGGTCGACTCTCAGCAAAAATGGAAATCCGAAGCCCAGGACGTAACTCCTGGTTTCATGCAGGGAAAGTTACGATTGGTCGGTAAATATACCGCTGACACTGCTGCTGGAAGGTCACTTACCAACTCTCAGCTCCATTTCCAGTAGAGGCAAAAATTTTGCATTTGATTAAAGCATGTGATCGGCCAACCCAACATTGCGCTTTACCAAACCAGTAAAATCCTGGCCGGATGCACGCCATCCTTCCTTTCTCGAGGACCCTGCACACACTATTTGATACAAGCTGCAGGAGCTAAGAGGGCGTGAAGTTCACTATTTAATGCATATTATCAATTTTCGTCAATTCTACTACAAAATTCGAATAATCATATCCAAAAATATGCCGGGACCTCCAATATCGTTGGTTTTGCTTCTTTATATGGCTAAACTGGTCAAGTACAAATTCTTCTGAGACTGATAAATTTATGTTTTCTAGAATTTCATCTTCTGGGTTTCTTGATTTAAAAAATTCGCTTCTCTCATATAGAAGTAAATACGCATTTCCGAATTTTTCTCTGACTCCAGAAGTATTAAGATTTGATGTTGTCGAGGTCCAGGTGTATTTTTCTTCTCCTCCAAAGCACTCATTAGGGATTTCTTCAGGGTCAAGCTCACATACCGAAGTATCATTAAACTCAAACCATTTTTCTTGGGCAAAATCATGTATATAAGAATAATAGTGTCCACTTTCAGCAGTTCCAGAGTGTATTACAATGCCTCTTAGGGTGTATTTATAGTACTCATCAGGGAATCTTTTGACTGGGGTCAAGTTTTCTTTTGATGAGTCTTTTTCTCTCTCAATTCTTTCTAGTCCTTCTTGTGTATAAGGCTCCATATCAAGTTCAAAAGGAAATTCACAATAATCGTTTACTTTATTTCTTTTCATTGTGTCAAAATCAAACTCGAACCTTCTCAGTGCAATGATCAAAAAATTAGGAAGATGCTTAATACACACCCTTCTCACGGCTTTTACTTTAGCATCACAATGGTCACATTGATAAGCATTTTCACCTTCAAGAATTTCTCCTGCCACAAAGCTTTCTAGTCCTCTCAATATAGAACTCTTTGTTTTTACCTCTACAGGGATCGTAATAAATGGCTCATGTCTTTCACTTCTATGTGTGCAATCTTTTCCTATCAGCTCTGTTACCTGTAGTCCTCCAAAATGGGACTTTATAAGTGTGTTATAGCTGCTATTTTTAGTAAGTCCTTCAATTCTGTCCATAAATGTCGCGAAAAATTCATCAGCGTCCATTTGTTCGGTAACATTTATAGGGTTTCCGTCTAAATCTTTAAAAGCGACAGTGAATCCTTTTGGGTTTATGTATTGCTTATCACTATATTTTAGCCCAGCGAATACATATTTAAGCTGATATAACAAGTTTTCATGATGAGGCTCCTCTGTAGGTGTATTTAAAACAGCTTCTCTGAACGTAGAAATCATAAATAACTGCTGAAGCACTGAGTTCATATAACAAGTGCACCCAAGGTTTTTTAAACCGACATAGCCAGTTAATGATTTTTCTTTACTGGCTGGAAAATTGTTCCAGTCCGCCCTTCTTGAAGTTCGCCAGTCAGGCTCTTGGTGGAATTTATTTAAATATTCAGTCACATTGGCCGTAAACCGAGGATCATATTGACAAAGCTCGCTGATCAGATTAAACGCGCTTTGCCTTGTAAAAATATGCTTGCATTTTGGTGGGACAATGCTGCTTGGGGCCATTTTTTCAGGCTCTTCAAATAAACACTCATGTAAAAACCAGTTAAGATGTCGGGAATCAGGGATAAATCCTACCTTTGTCCAGCAGCTTTGTAGGACTTTAAAAGCCCCTGCTAGCACAAAATCTTTTTCATTGGAATTTTTTTCTCCTTCTCTATATATAATTTTGTCTATAAGTTTTTGAGCTAAAGGTACCAAGGTTTCTCCGAAAATTTCTAAATATTTGACAGTAAATGCTAATAAATCCCAATACCCGTCACATTTACTATTAGAAATAGCATGGTCAAGCTGAGAATAAAGCTCTTCATAAAAGACAATATAAGAGTCAGAAATGTTTGCTAAATATTCAAAAATTGGGATAGAAAAACAGCTGAACTGAAGGTCGGGTGGAATTATAAGGCAAATATTGAAAAGTTTGCCTAGTGTTGAGGAGTATCTGGTTAATTGTGTTTTTAGCAAAGCGTCGTCGTAATTGTTGAGGTTTGATAATAAGTTGCTGATTGAGGAGAGTAAGGTTTGAGAGTCTTCTGGCTTGTAATCTGGAGAAATAGAGCTGGATATTAACTCCCCCCCCTCTGTGAGTGAACAAAAAAATTTTGTTCACTCACGGAGGGGGGTTAATTTTTTGTTTTTTATATAAAAAATATTTTTTTTTTTCGAAATTTAAAAAAATCCTAATTCGCAAAAATTGGAAAGCAAATATTAATTTAATTTATAAAATTTTATGTTTTAAAAAGCAATTCGTTTAAAATTAAACAGAATTAGCATTAGATTTCATTTATGCTAATCATCACTTATATATCAAAATTTTTTTTTCCATAAAAAAATTTTTGTTCACTCACGGAGGGTGGGTTTTTTGGGCAAAAAATAGGGATTTTTCTAATGGTTTTGTTCACTCACGGAGGGGGGGGAGTAAGAGAAAGGAGTCTAATAAGCTTTTCAGGAATATAGAAGAGTCACCAAACTCAGGGCGGACTTCAAGCAAGTTGTCAAGTGCTCTTAAAGTGGCTTCTTCTTTCATTGCTAAAAGCTTTCCACCTTTAATGTCTTTTGGCTTACTTCCTCTCTAAAAGCAGGCAGGATTCCTTGGTTTATTCGACCATTAAATATGTCAGTATCTGAAATTTAATTAAAGCAATAATAAAATATTATTAATTAATTGCTATTTAAAAAACTACTAATTTTTTCAGATAGTTAGTAAAAATATTTATCAGAAACTTAAACCCTCCTCTAGCTGAAAAATCTTCAGCCCACAGCTGATCTAAAGACAGTTTTTTTAAAATATTGAGGCAATATAAAAGCTGATAAATAGACTCCTGGTCAATTATTTTCTCTAGTGGCGTTTCCAATCTTCTCAATTCCTCTACCAGTTTTTCATTAATAGGAAGAGTAATCAATAAATTTCACGCTAAATCTGCATATTTTTGGTTAGAAAGCGTTAATAACTCAAAAAGTGTTTTAATGACACTTTGGTTTTGGGAGATCAGTTTTAAAGGGCTAAAAACAGTGGCATAAGGATCATTAAAATCTGCAATAGCCCAATAAATTTTTAATGACTTTATTTCTAGATCGTCATCATAGGAGCTGTATTTTTTATCATTTATAATTAATGTGGTTTTTTCAATTGGCTCATTATAAAGCTTTGCTATTTCGTGCCTTAAATGCCTTAAAGTCTTGTTTTGGTTGATGTAAACCTGTTTAAATTCTTTAGAATTGCAAGATTTTACATGGATGCCATAATTTTTGTCAGTTATATGCTCTTCTTGATCTCCTAGTAGGCCTTTTAATAGATTTAGACCTCTGATTACATAGATTTCGGAGTCTTTGTTTGATAAAATCGCTTCTAATAGTCTAGATATGAAATTATTTAAAATCTCAGGAGCTACAGCAGATGATTCAGGGCTGTATTTAGTTAACAAATTTATAGTCAATTTCAGTGCATCTTGATATACACTTTCTGAGGTAGTATTCACAAGTACACTAATGATATTTGAAAATCCTTCAATTTCTATAGTTTTTCTATATCTTAGTCTATCTTCTGATACTTCTATATACCCTTTATAGCTATTTACAGCTAAGAAAAAGGTTTTCATACACCTAAAACTTCAAGGAGTAGCATGGGCGCAGTCAAATTTGCTGCTATCGCACATAAAATGATGGAAAACGCTTTCAATCTGTTCCATTAATATCGGTGAGGCAAATTTTAAGCCTTTCATAAGCCATTTAAAAAAGACATCCCGTTCCTTGGAGGAGTCATTCCCAATTGCAAAATAATTCCAGAGAATCCCAATTTCGTCCAGGGTAAGACAAATATTTCAATTAGAGTATTTTATTAGGAATTCTAAGAAAATAAGCCGGCGCTTTATATTGGTTGCATGAGAAAATTTGCCTTGGTAGACTTGACTGGAAATAATAGGTGGGTTTGAAATACTTCGTACAGTTATAATGTAGTTGCGCAAGTTATTGATAATGAGCTCTTTTATGTGATATCTATTTTGAAGCTCAATTAATTCTCCAGGACTTCTATGAGTCTCATAGTTCGCCTTAAACAGATTTTGCAATATTTTCAATACCTGTGGGACTGAATCATTTTCCTGCATCAATAAAATAGCTTCTTCAAAAAATTTTACCCTTTCGTCAGCACAAATATAAGTATTCAGCACTTCGTAGCAGCATTTTGTGGCTAAATCCCATAGTGGTAAAGGACAGGAATCAAGAATTGATGACTTTAAGATAGGTAAGCCATATAGTTTATTTGATTCATAGCCATTTTTTAACGCGTATCGCTTTGCAGTTGTGATTGCTGTGACTGTAAATTCTTTTATCATCAATAGAAACTGTTCATCGTAGCTTTCTAATGGAACTTGCTGGATTTTTTGAAGTAAATAATCATTGCATTCTTCTTTAAGAAAAGGTGCAATTTCAGAAATTACGGTGTAAGCAGCTCTTATATAAGAGTCATGCTTTCCTTGAGTACTATTTCATATTTGGTCTAGCTGAGTCAGTCCTAAGTTGTCAGATCTTGCTAAAAATTTAAGAACAGTGCTGGATCTTTTTATAAGTTCTACATGGGGTCTTTCATCTAAAATATGTTGCACAATATTTTCACTTAGAAGCCAACTCTCTAACTCTTTATCAGACACATTAACCTTAGAGGATTCATACCCACCAACGCCAATTTCGTTATTTTCAATTGCTAGATTTATCTCAGTTAATCCTTTTATCCTTTTTTCCAAATAATTGCTTTTTATCATTTTTAAAAACAAGCTAAGCTTGTTTATTTCTAAGGCTTGAGTATTAACAGAATCTGAAAGCTTTCTCATTCTTTCTAGAAGATTAAGGATTTCTTCATATTGGAGGTCTTTAAGCTCATTTTCTGACACCATTTCTATCCTTTTGAAAATCGCTTCAGTGAACTGTGTAAAAAATTTCAGTGAAAACTCAGAATCTATGAATTGGCTGAGTGCGTATAGCAAGATTGAGTTGATAAAGGAAAAAGGAACTTTAGATTGCTCATCTTGAGATTTTAAGATTTTTAGGATGGCATCAAAGCCTTTTTCTTTTGCAAAGAGGTTTATGTGGAATAGCAAGGAAAGAGAATAGCTCTTATTAGTAATGCTGGTAAGGCTACAAGGAACATAATCTTGTGGAACTACATCATAATGCTGGAAGAAAAGAGAAACCCTCGAGTCCAATGCAAAGAGCTTGTTAAGGGTGTCAAGAAGCTCATATCACACATTTGCAAGAGCGACTTTATTGCTTTCTAGGTATAAATCAGCTTGGGACAGTCCTTTGTAGTAATAAGGAAAGAGCTTTGGCGCCTTCATCAGTCAGCTGATAATCAATTTTACGACTGAGGCAAAAAATCTTACAACTTCTATCAAATATTCTTCACAGTCACTATAATCCCAAACCAGCAAATTTTCTATATATATATATAATGTACCTCTGTAAAATTGTGTTGTCTCATAAGCATTCTCACACAAGAGATTTCCATTACAAAGAGTGTCTACTTTTTGCTTCATTTGATGCAGATCATTTATATCAAATGTCCAGTCACGAGCAGCTTTTCGCTTTGGACCTGTATAGCCTTTAGAAATTTTCCTGAATGGGGCAATTTTTGAAGATTTGAGTTGAAAAGTTGTTTCCGCTTTTAAGCTTCAGCCATCAATGAGGACTGAAATGGTGCCTGCTTCTAGAGAAATTTTTGTTACTTTTGCAACTGACCAGTCACCCATACTGTCTTTTACATCTATAAAACGTCCGATTTTGCACCAACTTGGCACTTCTGTCGTTTTATCGGTCATTATTTATATTTTGAGAGATATCATATGGAAAAAGGAAAAATGGGAATATTTCATATAGCTTATTTTACCTTAGAATAAAGCCTAAATATTAATTTAAAGCAAATTCTTTAATTTATGAAGCTAATTAACAGTTTCTCCAAACTTGACATTATTCAACCTTTCCAGCACCTTCACCAAGGCATGCACTCCAAGTTTTTCCTCTCCATTTGCTACCATACTTAAATAAAACTGGTTTGCCATAGTAAGCCCTGGTAGGACAATCTTCATCCTCTTGCATTCATCCAGTGCCAGTCCTAAATCTTTTACAAAATGCTGGACATAAAACCCAGGACTATGATCCGCTTTAGCAATTTTTGGGGCAACAGCTTTAAAATAAACACTTCCAGCAGCTCCAGTTGAGATTAAATCAATCATCTGATCTACATCAAGCCCAGCTCTCCACCCATACATCATGCCTTCTACCATCCCAATCATATTCCCTGCCAATACAATTTGATTGGTCAATTTAGTATGCTGCCCCACCCCAGCTTTTCCCATATGTCTGATATTGATCCCGTAATTGTCCATAAGAGGTTTAGCTCTTTCAAAGCCAGATTTTTCACCTCCGACCATAATCGCGAGTCGACCGTTTTTGGCACCTTCGTCACCGCCTGAGACTGGAGCATCTACAGATGTGATGCCAACTTTGGATGCTTCTGCAGCAATAATGGTGGCCAGATGTGGGCTAGAGGTAGTGTGGTCTACCAGGAGGCTGCCAGGTTTCATGGATTTTAAGAGGCCGCTAGGGCTTAGAATAAGCTCATTTAGCTCGTGAGGGAAACCGACCATTGTAAATACAACGTCGCAGGATTGACCAATTTCTTGAACTGACTGAAACTTGGCATAATTAAAATATGGCGTCTTCGTCTGGGCATGGCCTCCCGCCATGCAGCCTCGACTCATATTTTAATTATATACGACAAGGTTTTGCATTTCAGAGAAGGACAGCAATGCTAGGTAAGCAATTCTGGTGGAGCTCAGAGCCTAGCCCAAGTCTAATTTCAGGAATGTTTTTTCCTCATGGGGAAGGAGGCACGTAAGTTGGAAAGGGGAAGCTCAGCAGAGTCCGTTAGGACCAATCGGGCAACTCCCTAGCGTGAAACTGGGCGTTACGTCCCAGGCTTCGTGTTTTCCCTTTTTGCCGAAAGCCTACCAGAAAATCCATTTTTTATGGATTTTCGGAATGGCAACCCATGTCCTCAAGCGAAGTAGCTCAGTCATGAGCCGTCGAAGTCGGCAACACCTGCGACTAGGTGCACCTTGGCGTAGCAAAGCTGGTCGACCCAGAGGCCGGTGGGCCCGATGCGCCATAGGCAGGCGGAAGCTCTGGGATGGGCAACCCCGTAAGGGAAGTTAAGCGTATAAATCTAATAGAATAGACTGAAACTTGGCACCGAGCTGAAGAAGAGGTTCTGTTCGTTCTCGTGGAATGTTGTTAACTGAGAGGTTGTGCCCGGCTCTTATGAGGCGCTCTGCCATCCATCTTCCCATTACTCCTGTTCCAATCCATCCAATTCTTGATGCTGACATTTTAGCCACTATAAATATGATATTGGATAATAATGGTTTTTGGATAGTTTTCTTACTCGCCCCATCTTTGTGTGAGCAAACAAAACCATTGGATCACCCTCTATGTACGAACAAAATTTTTTACTATAAAAATATTTTATAGCAAAAATTATTGATAAGTGATAATTATTATGATGAAATATCGAGATAATTTTGTTCAATTATAAACAGCATATATTTTTAAATATAAATTATACAAATTAAATTCATTTTACTTTCCAATTTTCGCAAATTGTGATTTTTTTAAATTTCGGAAAAAATTATCCCCTTCATTAGTGAACAAAATTTTTTGGTCTCTCATAGAAGGGAGTTATGATCTTTTGCATTTTAATTAGATTGATATATAATCTATCAGTTCTGCTTAATATGAATCCTAATTTAAAGTATTGCCACTATAATTGAGAATTTATAATAAAAGTCTTTTTATAAGAAAATTTATTACTAATTGAATTATTTTAATAATAATTTTTTAAGTAGCTTACTATTTAGCAATTATTAACTATAAATTAAAATAAATGTCCAACCTTGAACAAGCCATTTTAGCTTTATATAACTCGAACCTACCTCTACACGCAAGAGAGCAAGCTATCCAGATAACTGAGTCTGCGAAATCAGATCTCTCACTATATAGCTACGCTTTACAAAAAATCCTGGAATTATGCTTAGATAATCCTAACACGCTAACCCTCCTTTTTTGGTATTTTCAAGTCATTGAAGAAGCCTTCCAAGCACGCTACTCCTCATTTGATGCACCAACAAAAGAGCAAATTCGGAATTTCCTTATATTTGTAATTGAAAATAGATCAGATATTTTAGAATTTCATTACGGGATTTTAAATAAATTTACTCTTTTGTATGTAAGGGTTATACAAAATGATTATCCTCAAATATGGCCTGAAGCTTTTGATTTTGCTATAGGAAGGGCTCTTAAAAGCAGCATCCACTTAAAATTTTTTTTAACATTGCTTATCCCTTAAAATAATAAAATTTATTTTAATTTTGTACTTATATTTTGTATAATCATAATTAGCTAACATTTATAAGAAAAGTTAAGATTTTTAATGAAGAATTTGAAGAACAGTTTTTCGGCTCAATGTCAAATGACTGTGGAAATTTGATAGTGCGAAATCTCCTAGGGGAAAATTTATTCGAATCATTTTTGATAGAAAGACATTTGACTGAAAAAACTGTTAAATTTCGGCCAAATGGGTACACTATTTTAAATTTTCGACCAAAAGTACTACGATGAAATGCACACTATCAAAAATTCACTATCATTGGACCTGCACCCCAGTTTTTCAACAGCCCAGATGATCGAAAACCTCAATTGCTAGAAATGAAAGAAAAAATTAGAAACCAAGTAATATTCCAGTCATCTGAGATATGGCAGCAGACATTAAAATCAGATAACATAGAGTTTATATCTGCAACTCTACAAGTAATGAATTTATATATTTCATGAATTCCATCTGAGGTTTGTGTTATTTTTGCTCCATATCTCCTAAGTCATGCTTCCAACACTTCCTGCCAAATTTTTGCCCTTCGATGCCTTGAAAGTATAGTCTCTAGGAAAATGGACCCCAAAAAAAAGCTTCAAATCATTACCCAAATTCAAATAATCCCTTACATCAAGCAGAAATAAAATGGCGAAGTTGATAAAAGAAGGATTCTGAGACTCATTCCCTATGTAGCAGATAGGACCCATCAAATGAAGCTGAAAGCAGTGCTTTCTGTCACTTTTGAAGTCGCCTTCACGGCTGGGAAAGCCTTGCTAAGTAGGAAAGATTTGTTTCTCCTCAAAGGTTTTCCTGTCCCTGCCAGATGGGCTAGACAGTTTTGCCTGCCAGATTGCCTTTCCCTTATCGGGACCATCGGACACCTTTTAGATGGTAGCTCTGCTCTAGGAACTAATACAAAGATAAGCTGTTGAGGTAAGAAACCCAAAAAAGCAGCCTTTTATTTTTATCATTGAACTCCGAGGTCTATTGGAGGCTGGCTTTTTGGAGCTGAGACAAGCCAAAGGCTAGTGGCTACTTCATGAATGCCAGATTATTTTTAACTTAACTTAACTAGCATCAAGCAAATTAATTTAGATCACATTGACCCTTTTTCTGATTATCATAAGGCAATAGGAATATTGCTTAATGCCATAGGTGCAAACTTAGTGGATTCTGAAGAATGGAGCTCTGTTTATGCTTTATTAGCCATTTCTATGAAATTCTTCAATATGGTATAATTTATATAGACTGATATAACTTTTTCAAAAATTACTTTACTCCCCCTTCTCTGTAAATAACCAGATATCTTTGCTAATTTATGTAAAAGATTTTAATAAAAATCTTTTAATTGTGTTTGCTTACTTATGGAGTGAGCTAGGATTTATGAAGAAATATATACATTATGTCAAAATCAAAGAATTTTTGCAGCCACCTGTGCCACTAACAGATCAAGAAAGGCAAAGCATAAACACAATTTGTGTTGCTGTAATGGCAAAGTGCCAAATACCCAAGGAGTATCAAAATTGCAGCTTAGAGGTTACAGAAGAGGAAGAGGAGTTTTATAAATATCGGGCTGAGATTGTAGATCTTTTTAAAAAAATCGTGCTAATTGAGCCTACTCAAGATACAATTTTTGAATATTTAATTACCATGACACATACAATGATAGAGATCCTTCAGACATTGACTGCAGGACAGGCAGAGCTTCCTCTTTTTCTTCTCTACAATTACGCAGAATGCATAAATGATTTTGGGGTGCAGCTTTCTACTAACACAAAATATACAGCTTTAATTAAATGCATTTTAGACTCGGAAATCCACAAAACTACTAGCAGACAAGTAATAAAGCAGTATTTAGAACTATGTGTAAGATTTGCTGCATATTTTGAGTCTCAAGATGGTAAATTACACTTTGTAAAAGTCTTAGAGCTTCTGCTAAAAACGATAGGAAATAAAGACGCTCTGATTTCTAAACATGCCATTCATATGATGCTAAGACTAAGCCAAAAAATTTCCAGCTCCTTTGTTCCGTTTTTACAGAAAATTATTGAAATTATTATTGATAATATTATAATCTTAATTAAATTAATTTACAGGTAGCTAATTGACTATGCAGAAATAAACCTTTAAGAAAAGGAATTATTTTTATGAAACTACCCCAGATTTATATCAGACCTCTTGCTTCTTCTAATCCTTGTGAAGCCATTGAGTATTCTTATTGATAAATATCAAGCAGAACTTATATGATGAAGAGTCAGCCAAGAGCTCGTTCAGAGCAATTGGGTCAATTTTAGGGTCAAAATCAATGGATATTGACGCTCAGTCGAGAACATTAGAAAACCTAGTTGAGTTAATGAGGATACAGATTACTCCGCATTCGTTATGATGTATTGCTGAGCTGTTATACGGGTTTAATACAAAAGTTCCTATTGATATTTCTAGTAAAATATCACCTGTTGCTGACTGAATTGTAGAAAATATATCAGTTTTACAGAGAAGCCAAGAGTATTATCCATCCTTTATATATTTTTCACAGAAAATTATTGATATAATGGAAGATGATTCTAGTATGTATGTTAAAGCAATTATTACAATATTGATTTCTTCATCAAGTTTTGATACACTAGAAAGCTTGTTCAATGTAATTTTTATGCAGATATTGTCAAAAGTATGTATCAAGTATAAAAGCGAGCTTAATTCGACGGTTTCTCATGAAGTTGCTCACTCTATAGTCAATTATGTGATAAATCATGTAAAAAAACCAATAGAAGCAGCTTCAGAGGATGCTCGGCAAATCATTTCGATAAGGAAAAGTTTTGTGAAAATGATTGATATTTTTTTAGCGAAAAATGTGAATTTTTTGTCTGTAGAAGCCTTGAATCCATTTATTTCTTATATAGACTATTAGCTAAATAATTATAGTAGCCATTTTGTTCCAAGATCAAACTCTAAATAAAAAAAAATTTACTATAAAGAGTAATCAGCCAAAATCATATATAACTGAGTTTGCCTTTAGCAGTATAGAAGAAAACGTAAGCTATATTTAGACACCAAAAACTGCTATCAATATATATTGAAAGATTTTAGACAAGGCTACAGAAACAAGCCCATATTTCGACGAATTTGCGTCTTTCGCATTTCTGACTTCATCAAAATTAATCCAGTCAGGAGATCTAAACATCAGAAGTGCAGATGCTGCACAAATTTCAATGGAAATTGCAAGGCTGCACCTGGTTTTATTAAATTACATGAAACTTTCTAATAAAGAAACAATGTTTGTAGAAACGCTTAAAAGCATAATAAACCCAGAGAGGCTTGATACTTATTTCAATGCTTTAAGTGCTAGCTTTGTGAACCAATTTAATAAAGATCTAGAAGGGAGGAGAAACTTTATACAGAATCAGCAAGTTATGAAGGCAATAATCCTTGGTTCTGTAGAAAAGAAATAATTAATAATGCTAATTTTCATTTTTCAATTAAAATTTAATAAAATTATAGGTCAAAGATTTTTTATTTAAGCTATAAATTTATTTTTCTCTTGTTTTTACTTATAATAACTTATTATTAGAAAAAATGGATTTTTACAAAGAGATTCAACCAATCTCAAGAGCTGGGAGACAGACAATAGACAAATACCTTATTCTTAAAGATAGAGAAAGTATCCTATCAGGAAAAATCAAAAGAAAGCCAAAATACCTCAAAAAACGTGCAAAAAACGGTTATGATGGCTTAATGTATGAAGAAGCACTCAAAACTGAACCCCGTTCAAAACCTGTGCAGCACAGCCCTAAAAACTCTTTACTATCCCCCTCATTTAAAGCTCAAGACAGAGAAAGTTACTATAAATCTCACACTGCAAAAGACCATAACCCTCCACTTGGTCACTACAAGCCAAATTTTGATGCTGTAAAAAAGCATGTTGCCTCACCTACATTTTGAAAACCCAAAACACAGAGAAAAAAGCAAAAAATAATTTCTCCCTCACAAATGAAGGATGATCAGTCTGATAGCGATAAAGACCAACAACTTAAAAAAGTGACCTCACTGGTAGATATGAAACATATGATAGAAAGGAAGCCTTTATTATTATTTTCATTATTTAGGCCATTATTTAAATTAATAAATATACCTAATTACAATGATTTGGACAAGATAAAAGGCAGGTAGCTATATTCAATGTAATTAGGTATATTTAGATAGGCAAAATAAGGGAAATGAATATACCTTCTATTGATTTAAACGAAAATAGGCTGCTTTCTTTAAATCTTTCTCCTAGGATTTCGACAGCTGTAAGGTCAGTTTCTAGCCTTGACTTTGCGAAACAAACAGGCAGAAAACCATTGTATACTTCAAATGAATTTTATCCTGACTATAGGCCAAATAAAGAAAAATGCATGCCAAAGCTGGGAAGCTCATTTGATATGAATAAAATAACAAGTAGAAAAGGGACGCACAAATTAAGCTGTACGCCTGATCCTTATGATGTAAATTATGCACTTGTAACCAAAAAGCCTATAAGTTTAGATTTTTCCAAGTTCTCGCCGAGGGATCGACTTCCGAATTCTCCTCTACCTGTTTTTATGCAGAGTAGCATAGGAAGAATGTCGCTTGATTTAATCAACTCGAAGTCTTTTACTTTTGACAGAATAAATTCTTACGCGCCTTTTCTATTGGAAAATAACTATGCTATTTGCCGCATACTAATTTTTTAAAATTATAGTCAGGATTTAAATTTTATAGTAAATTGGATAGCAGCTAATAATTAATAAGCTGGCATCAAGCCAAAAGTTATAAAACTAAGCTTAAACATGAAAATTAATTTATTCAGTTTTTTTTTTACGATTTGGCTTGTTAATTTCATAAGAATTGCCTCTTAATCTTCAGCATAAAATAAAGTTTATTATTAAATTTCATCAGAGCTCACGAAAAATTTTTAAAAATTATTAGAAATATTAATTAAATTAATTAATGTGTGTTTTGTAATTATAACGGTCTTGCAGATTTCTGCCTTCCTGTTAAGCTCCCTTTTCTGGTTAACTCATAGCTTTTCATTTTCAAATTTTGATGATTTTTCATAATAAGCCCCACTTCATAATCAGAGAATTCGTTTTCTTTGCTATAATATGCGTTTAGCTCATGTATATTTTTCGTTATTGATCTTCTATAATTTTTATTTATCCCTTCAATAGCGGAGCACGTGTTTTCTTTTTCCTTTGAGCACAAATCAGAAACCCTTTTATAAATATCATGAGAATGATCTCTTTGTAGTAATTTACAAAATTTTGGATATTCTTTTTTAAGCTCTACTTGATGGTAGGATTTGCAGAGAGGGTCTGTAGTAAAAATAGACTCTTTGCTAGTTAACGGATCTGCTAACTGCCGTGCTTGTCTTAATTTTTCTTTTTTTCTGCGGGGAGAAGTTTCGTAGAGAGCGTTATAGCTTTTATCTGTGTGAGAATGGATAACTTCTCTACTTACACTTCTTATAAGATTTTTTGGAAGCAAAGCCTTGTGTTCTCTTTCTCGTCTTTTCTGTTTGAGGAGGATTTTACTTATGTCGTTGCTGTCAGGTTTACGAGAGTTTTCTGATGATGCTGCAGATCCTAGAAAAGAAGATCGACGCTTTACGTTTTCAAGCTCCATTTTAATTTAAAATTAACGACTTTTTGTTTTATCTTGTATTAGAGCTTGGTTTTATAATTTAATCTAAAAAATTGAGGTTTAGCTAATATTTTCAATATGGTCCAGGAGTGATTTTTGATTGTTCTGGGCTAGGAGAAGGCTCAGAAGCTCCTCGAGTTGGGTTTTCAACTCAAGTTGGCAAACCAACTCGGGGAGTTGAAAAATAAGCTTTATATGAGGTATTTGTCAATTCCCCGAGCTGGCTTGTCAACTTGAGTTGAAAATCCAACTCGAGGAGCTTCTGAGCCTTCTCCTTGCCCAGAGCGATTTTTGATCGATCCTGGGCTATAAAATTTTTTTTTCTTTTCGAGTTTCTTTACCTAAAAATGAATCATTTTATTAAAATCCAAAAATTTAAATAAAATGAAAATTCAGAAATTATCACATCATTCTTAAAGAGTAAGATTCTATAAAAATAATTTTAGATAGTTTATAACTTTAATATGTAAAAAGAGTAATTTGAATTTTAAAAAAAATAATATTGCTTTTATGCTAAAGAATACATATCCTCATTAAGAAAAAAAAGTAAAATGGACACAAAGGATTCTTTTAATGAAAATAGAGCTCACTAGAGCCAAAATCTCAAAAAAACTCCATAAAATTAATTAGGTCATAAAAAATTGAATAATAGAATGGGAGTTTGTTTCAACAAACCAAAAGGCATGACTTTTGCACTAACAAGTGAAGTTAAAGAAAATCTTAGTGACGGCGCAAAAACTACTAGAAAGCAAAACGTTCGCTTATCAGTTGTCGCTTCATCTAATCCTCAGATCAGCGATGAAGATCTCCCTGAGCCAGCAAGAACTGATGCAATAGAGAACATCAAGACCCCAGCCGAAATCCAGTGCCATAAAGTGGAGTCAAGAATTAAAATAGAAGGCGCTCCACCTAATGGCCACCAGCAAGGCTTCGAAGATAAAAAACACACTGTTGAAGGAATAAATGTAATTTCAGAGCTCAATTCCTTAATTCTCCTTATTTATAAAAATAATTTATTATTTTATAATAAATTTCATAAAAATAAATAAAAAAAATGTATTGGAAAATTAGGAATTGGCTTTGCCTGCAAAAAAGGCTTAAAGCCTGATCAATTCAACCAAGACGATTTTTCAATTATAATCGATCCTGACTTTAAATTTTTCGGTGTTTTTGATGGGCATGGAACAAATGGTCACCACATCTCAAAATATGTTCATTCTCTGCTCCCAGATTTAATATACTAATTGACCAAGAATAGCCCACTATGGAGCCATTCTTAGTCTGCCAGAAAAAATTTTGACAAAAAGATCCTAATCTGCCATTACTACTGAGTTTTGGTGTTTCCAAATTTTTTGGGCAAGCCAAATGCAATAAAAAAAATTGTTCTTTTGCGATGATGCATTTGGCTTGTCAAAAAAATTTGGAAACACCAAAAACTCAGTGGTAATGGCAGATTAGGATCTTTTCTGCCATTACCACTGAGTTTTGATGTTGCCAAATTTTTTTGACAAGCCAAATGCATCATCGCAAAAGAACAATTTTTTTTATTGCATTTGGCTTGCCCAAAAAATTTGGAAACACCAAAACTCAGTGGTAATGGCAGATTAGGATCTTTTGTCAAAATTTTTTCTGGCAGACCAAGAATGGCTCCTTAGTGGGCTATTCTTGGTCAATTAGTATAACTACTCATGAGTCTTTTCCTGAGAATCTGCAAGAAGCCATCAATGATGGATTTGTAAAAACCCATCAAGCCTTATATTCTCAATGCTCAAAGCCAGAAACTGAATATGATTGCAGATTTTCAGGAACAACGGCAACTACAGCTATTATAAAAAATAATCAGTTAATGATTGGGCACGTTGGAGACTCCAGAGCAATTTTAGGCATCAAAAAAGGCAATTGCTGTGAAGCTAGAAGAATTACTACAGATCATAAAGCAAATTTACCTAGTGAAATGGATAGAATTATAGCTAGTAATGGAGAAGTCAGAAAACTCCCTGATGATTATCCTCATAGAATATTTGTAAAAGGAAAAGAATATCCAGGGTTATCTACAAGTAGAACTATAGGGGATGCTGTAGCACAAACGATAGGCGTTATACCTATTCCAGAAATTCATGAGTTAGAAATTGCTGAGGATTTCGAACTTTTAGTTATGTGTAGTGACGGGGTATGGGAATTTATGAGTGACCAAGAAGCAATAGATATTGTGAAAAAATACGAAAAAAATATACAACAAGCTGCAAATAAACTGGCAAGTTTTGCTTGGACTAAATGAATTGACCATGAAGAAGAGGTAGTTGATGATATAACTGTGATTGTTGTCCGTTTGTAAATACACGATGTATAGTTATGCAAATAGTTATAATTAATATTTTATAAATAATTTAAGTGAGATAAACTCAAAACTTGATCTGATCATAAGGATCGACAATAAAAGATTGAATTAATAAAATGGGAGGCTGTTGCACCAAATCTCAAGACGTAAATTACTAATTTAGAGTAATGATGATGTTTCCATGGAAGAAATGCGATATTCAGCATTTGTAGATATAAGCACAGAATCATATGAAGGTCCAAAGTCAATAAAAAAACTACCAAATTATAAAGCTCCTGCTATTCTCGCCAAGTCGAATACTTATCCATCACAATATAAAGGTGATTCTCTTGGAGAAGAACTTCTAAACCAATAATTTTATTGAAGCTTAGGGTTTAATTAAGCAAGAATATTTAAGAATTGTATTATGAAAAAATTAATTTAGCGTATCTTAAGAACGTATTTTCTAGTTCAAATGCCTTCTGATTAGTAAAATAAAACTAAAAAGGGTGTATATCTGTGTTCTTGATATGAATATCCTGCAAAGACAGTTTTCACAATTTTGATATTTTATCGCTTATTTTCTAGCTTATGTATGTAGAATTCTTCAAAAATTAATTAAAATTCAATTAAATTAAAGATAGACTTTGAAGAATATTTCAAAATTATTATCATTTACATTTGCAAAGGTGCAGAATTGCTTCATCTTAATCATCAAATTTATCGTTCCTATAATAATTTTAGGCAATCCTTTCTTTAAGATACCTATCCTTTACGCGCTATGCTTCTTTATGCCTACTTTATAAGTTCTACTCAAAAATTCAATCAATAAATGATATCGCAAACTATATTCTGCTCTTTCACTCTATATATTTGAAGATTATATCTTATATAATAAATGTGTATTTTTAAAAAATTTTCAAATCGAAAATCATGAATTCTTTACAATAAAATAGTTTTTAATCTTCTTAGTTTTTAATAAAATTAAAAATAATCGTTTAACATCGAATTCTGATAAGAAATTCTAAGGCAATATTGATGCAACTTATTATAAAAAAACTCAAAAAATGGACACACAGAATATTTGCCAAGAAGTTTTGACTGAGCTAAATATTGCGAGAACTCGGCCTCATGCTTATGCAGACAAAATATCATCTCTTTTGCCTCGTTTCAGAGGTAAAGAATTGCATATGCCTGGACAGCCCGTCTTGCTTACTAAAGAAGGTCCATCTGCAGTGCAAGAATGTATAAACGCATTACGGAGCGCAGAGCCTTTAGAAATGCTAACATGGTCAAATGGACTAGCCAGAGCAGCTCAAGACCATTGTAATGATCAAGGCCTAAAAGGCAAGATGGGTCATAACGGATCTGATGGATCATCTCCTGCAGATCGTGCCAAAAGATATGGCTCTGGAAACTATATAGGCGGAGAAAACATAGACTATGGCAGCAATGTGGCCACAGAAATTGTTTCTAGTTTACTTATTGATGATGGGGTCAGCAATAGAGGACATCGAGAAAATATTTTAAATTCACGTTACAATTTTGCAGGAGTAGGACTCGGGCCCCATAAAGTTTATCGGTTTATGTGTACAATTGATTTTGCAGGGACTTATACAGAATCAGAAAATGGACAAAATAATAGTATTCAAAGTGGAAATAATTTAAGAAATAGTCCTCAACAGAATAGAAATAATTCGCCTAAATCTCAGGATGCTAAGATTCAACAACCGAAAGCGCAGTTGCCTAGGGCTGGGAAAGTACAAGTCAGCCCTACAAATGCGAGGGTGAAACAAACAAGTCCAGGCCCTCAGCCAGCTTCAAAGCAGCCAATCAATTCAAATATAAACCGCCCATCTCATATAGCTCCACCAAAACCTCAGCCAAAGCCTACAGTTTCTTCAAATCCAAAGCCTGCAATTCCTACTAAAACTCCTCCACAGAAGCCTACACTTTCACCAGAATCTTTATCATCTCTCCAGCACGCTGTTCTTGAAGAATTAAACCAGGTCCGTACAAATCCTAGAGGTTATGCAAGCCATGTCACTGAAATTTTGAAATATTACCATGGAAATATGTTCCAAAAACCAGGCGAAATCACAATAGTAACCCAAGAAGGTCCAGCAGCAGTCCGAGAATGTGTCCAAGTACTAGGATCCACTTCCCCAATATGCCCTTTTCAGTTCTCAGAAGGACTATCAAAGGCTGCTCAGGACCATTGCAATGATACAGGCCCAAAAGGCAAAACTGGCCATAGTGGAACAGATGGCTCCTCTATGGGAAGTAGAATAGAGAGATATGGAAATTGGAATACGTGTATAGGAGAAAATATAGACTATGGAAATAGCACGGCAAGAGAAATAATTTTAGCATTACTTATAGATGATGGAGTTAGCTCAAGAGGACACAGAACAAATATATTAAATCCTAACTATAGAATAGTAGGGATTGGGTATGGTCCTCATGCACATTATCACCATATGTGTACAATTGATTTTGCAGGAGGATTTACTGATTCTTCAAATCATAATAGTCATGAAGAGCCATATCCGAGAAATCCTTTAGAACCTAAAGAAGAAAATAAATGATCATCAGAGCCTCCAGAAGAGGACAAAAATACGTATTCTACAAATCCATCTGATTTATATCAGGATGAATCTACTAACTCCCCTCTGTGAGCGAAAAAATAAATTTATTGGTTAATTTTTTATTATTTATATAGCAAAATTGTATTTTGCGAAATTTAAATAAATTCATTATAGCAAAATTTGAGAAGTAAAATTCAATTAATTTTGCAAAATTTGTGATTTAAAATGCAAGATGCTCTAAATTTAGCAGAATTAGCCAGAGATACTTTATAATAATTATTACTTATATATCCAAATTTATATTAAAATAATTTTTGTTTCCGAAAAAATATAGATATTTCCAATGGTTTGTTTGCTTACTGCGGGGGGAGTAAAGAATACTATTCAAGATGTCCTTCGTTCCCTGATGAAAATTTGGTTGAAATTTCTGACCCTCAAAAACCAGGATGCAAACTTCTCAGCAACAATCCAACTGCTTATTATATAAATAAAAACAATATGAAATCTATGATGGAAGATATGATGAGTGAAGGAATGCCTGAAGGAGCCGTTTCGATGAAAACAACGAGAGAAATGAGTACAAGAAATGGGAAGGTTACAGTGAAAACTGTAAAATTGTTTACTTTTCAAGATGGAAGCACTAACTTTCTCCCATGAGCGAATAAAACCAAGGAAAAATCCTTATTTTTTGGCGAAGCATTACCCTCAGTGAATAAAAATTTTTTATAAAAAATATTTTTATATATAAAATGATAATTAATATAACGAAATCTCAAGCTAATTCTATTAAAAATTTAAACAGCATGCATTTCAAAACAAAAATTTTTACAAATTAATTAAGTTTTTACATTCCAATTTTTGTGAATTCGGCTGTTTTTAAATTTCAAAAAAAAAATCTGATAAACCCCCTCCACACGAACATAAAAGTTTTGTTCACTTAAGGAGGGGCAGAGTAAGCGTGTAGAAACAATTACAGAATCAAGCCAAATGTAATTAAAATATGAGTATTTATAAATAAATATAAAGAATATCCAATCATGATTGATTATTTTAGTTCTTTCCTTATTTAAAATTAATATGTTGGAACTTCTTATTACTACTTAAATGAATTTAAATAAAATGAGGGCAAATAGGGCAAGATTCTCGCTTAATGATTTTGAAATTCAGTCTACCTTAGGAACTGGTACATTTGGAAGAGTTAGGCTGGTCAAACTTAAAGGCAACAATAACCTGCCTCCGTTCGCTTTAAAAATATTGAAGAAAACTGTTGTCATAAAACTTAAACAATTAGAGCACATAAAATCTGAAAAAGCCATCCTTGAGCAAATCAAGCACCCATTTATTATCACTCTACTAGCAACCTTTCAGGATACTGCTTTTATTTATATGCTTTTAGAGTACATATGTGGAGGCGAACTCTTTTCAAGACTCCGACGAGAAGGAAGATTCGCCAATGATGTCGCATTATTCTATACATCTGAAATTGTTTTAGCATTCGAATATCTTCATAAATTAAACATCGCCTATCGTGACTTGAAGCCAGAGAACATTTTAATAGACAGACAAGGACATGTAAAAATTACAGACTTTGGCTTCGCCAAAGTGATGACTGAAAAAACCTACACTCTATGTGGAACCCCTGAATATCTCGCCCCAGAGATTATCCAGAGCATTGGCCATGATAAAGCTGTCGACTGATGGGCTCTAGGAATTTTAATATATGAAATGATAGCAGGCTTTCCTCCATTTTACGATGAAAATCCTATAGGAATCTACCAAAAAATCCTATCAGGAAGAATTGAATTTTCCAAGGTTTTTGGAAGAAGAGTAAAAGATTTGATTAAAAAATTGCTCCAGGCAAATCCAACGAAAAGATATGGATGTGGAGAAAAAGGGATTGACGCAGTAAAAAGGCATAAGTGGTTTAGAGGGGTTGACTGGGGAATGATTTTAAGAAAAGAAATTCCGCCTCCATGAACCCCAGAAATTAGCGCTCAAGATGATACCCATTTCTTTGACAGCTATCCTGATTCGACTGCGATGACTCAGCCACCTCCGCCAGATTTAAATGCATTGTTTAGGGATTTTTAATGTTAATTTACATAAAAATTATAATATTCTGAAATCATTAGCTAATAATATATATTCTTTTTTTCTATAATTATTAATTTAATAGTAAAAATATAAATTAAGCAAATAAATCATAGCAAGCAGGCTTATTATCGAATTTTCTTTCTTGGTAGCTTGTTGTGATGCCCGGTTTGGAATGTATCTTTAAATTATTCGTGCTTCTAGAATCCCTCATTATCGAATCCCGCCTTATAGTTTCGTTGGTACTAAACGACTCATTTTGACAGTCAAAAGTAGCTTTTCTCGATGTATGAGGTGTTTCACAAAAATTCGGATTTTCGAAGCTGTTTTCTCCAAGAGGACCATCAAGAGTCATATTGAAAGATTTTGTCCTTGACTTCCCCCGCTTCTTGGTAATGCCTTGTGCATGCTGGCCAAATGCAAGCATACGGTGTTTAAAAGAAATATTTGACTGCGAACAATTAATAGCTTTTTTTGATCTTAAGTTCGCTAGCTGAGTTTGAGAATGATTTAGCCTTGTATGGAGCGCGTCAGTGTTTTCACGTGGATTTTTCATCCTTTCTTCAAGTTCTGCTATTTCTGCTTTAAGTTCTTCCATTTCGTCCTCTATTGGATTTTCAAAGAGCATGACTGAAGAATTTGCATAAGACCTTGTGCTTGGGGTAGGTGCTCTATAGTTAGATTCTGAAGCATTGGAGAGGTTAGAAGGTGTACGGGTATGCTGACGGAGAATTCCTGAAGGAGTCCGACTGTGCTCGCGGCAGAGAGCCCCAGAAGGAGTGCGGCTATGCTCTCGGATAACTCCAGGGAACCTTCTGCCGTTTGGCATTAATACGTTTGCATCAATTGAAATTGAGAGGTTGCTATTAAAATTTTGCTTTTTATTGTTCAATTCTTCTTTTTCTCTTTCCAAAGATTTTTTTTGATCCTCCAGGTCTCTGTATTGGGTTATTAGCTCTTCTTTTTCTTTTAAAAGCTTAGTCTTTTGGCTCTCAAAAGAAGCTCTTTCTTTATCTAGATCTCTTGTTTTTGCTTTTAATATGGTTGATTGTGAATTTATTTGTTCTTGCTGCTTCTTGAGTTGGTCTATTTTGGCTTGGTATTCTTTCTTAATAATATCTGCTTCACTGGCCATTCATTTGGCTTCTTCATTTAATTTATGGGTGGTCTTACGACTTTTTATAAGCTTTTTAGTTTCATTTTCTAGGTTTGAATAGCTGCACATATTAGGTTTTGGTATCATTAATTTTTCGAGTTTTCTGTCACATTCTGGATTTTTGCTTTCAAGTAGTTCGTCAATATTATTATGGGAAAAAATAATACTATTTTGCAAAGCTTTTCCAAAATCAACCATTTCTTTCGGTATAATTATCTGCATTCTTAACTCTTCAACTTCATTTTCAAGCTGCCGAATATAAGATCGGGCTTGAGACGCATTGAAAGGCTTGTTTTCTTTTTCTTTATTTATTAAATTGTTTGCTAATTTTGTCAAAGTTTGCTTTTCAGGGAATATTATCCCTTTATTTTCAACATAAATATATAAGGACTTGGAGCCTATGCTTATTATATTGCTTGAAGATGTTGACGACTCAACTAAGTCTATGAATTTTTCGATGTCTTCTAACAGTTTGTATAAGTCTGCTATGCTGCAATTGATTTTAATGTTAGAACAGTCAGTATTCGTATTCAATTTCTGTTTAAATTCAAATTGAGGCTGGTTCCCTTTTTTAAATAAAAGATTTTTCAGCTCTTCGGCTTTCCTGAATTCATTTGATCGAAAATCTTCACAAATCATACTAGATCTTTCAAGGCTCAGCATAAGCGATACAATTTTTTCACCTGCCGCTTCTTCGGCATACTCCGGATCGCTTAAGCGAGAAATACACCTTACTAGCTCTGGATCTGAGTCTTCTGATACAGGACTTGGAATTCATCTGCTGTAGCTGTCGATTTTGTTGGCAAAAGTGAGCTTTTTATTTTGAGAATATTCACTGTATTCAAACATTTGATTTATAAATGAGAGTTTATATTATTTTTTCATCTGTTTCTATTAATATTTCAAAACTTCTTCTATAAAAAAATTTTAACGTTGCTAAATCCTAGATTTCTTTTAAGATTTCCTTAGATAAATATATGTGTTTTAAATCAATAGATCGTTAAACGCATATTTTTTTCTGTAAACGGCTTAACTAAGAAATTCTTTAGGATTGCCTTAAAGTGATTAAAATTAATAATAATTTGCTAAAGAGAGGAAGATTTTTCTACTGATGAAAATGCCTCATTTATGCCCATTATTCCATATTTGAAATTTATTTATGAAGATCAAGACTATAGTCCTCTGCAGTGAAAATTGTTCCTTGAACGAGGGCTAAAACTATCATTTCTACACAAATTAGCAAGTTAGAGGTGTAACTGGTTATATTTTCTCTTGAGTAATTGGCCTCATCAGATATACTTGACCAGCGTGATAAGCCTCCAATTATAGCAGATTGATAGAGAGTCAACGCCAAGGTCAATAAAATCATATATGATTTTGATCTAATTTGTAATAATTTCATTTCAGGGATTTGTGAAATATTTTTCAAATAAGTAAACAGCTGATAAAGTGCCACTGTTGCAGATAGAATTTTAAACATATTGATTCAGAAATAGCCATATGTCGGATCCATATCCCCATACTTAAGATAATCCCCAGAAATCAGCTTTAAAATAACAGAAACCACAAGTAAGCAAAAAAACACAATACAAGTTTGCAATGCCGCAATTCTCACTTTATTGAGAAACCACGAGACGTCTTCTTGATTTTTTATTTTAGTTGACCCCATACATTCACAGATTTGTTTCACATTTTCAAGACGAATAAAACATCCTTCAGCTCTTGCTTGGCTGAATTCGGAATCTGCCTCATTTTTTTCTCAGCCGATAAGTATTATTGAGTAGTCAACGAATATAAATAAAATAACTCCTTTAAATAAATCACCTACATATTCAAGAATTCCTGCATCAGGCCCAAGGATTAATACAACTCATGATGGCCACCCTATTAAAACAGGGGCAAGAATCATAAAGCATAATCTCAGTTGAGCTTTTTTATATTTCATCTTTTGAATTTGTTGAGTAAGCTGGCTTAAAATGAGCAGGGAAGAGAGGGTAAGCATAATTCCTGTAGCTCATATGCTCCCACCTATGCCTATTTCTCTTCTATTGTAAGTCATTTTCTATTTAATTTTAAAATAATTATCTTTGAATTTGGACAATTTATGTATTTATTTTAAAATATAAATTGACATAAATAAATTATAAGGCTAATCTTATAAATTTTTAATTTCAGTTATTTATCAGGTGTCTTTATTGTAAAAATTCGAAATTTCTAAATGGTAAATATGAGAAGATAATAATTTGCATCATGATTCAATATAATATCGCTGCTATCTCTCCTCGAGCTCCTAAAGCTTCTATAGATGAAATAGACTTACAAAAAGCCTGCCGACTTGGCGATCTGGATGCTATAAAGCGAGCCTTTAAATTGCACCCAGATAAACTTAATGAAAAAGATGAAGCTTTAGGCTGGACTCCTCTATACAGGACAGTTATATGTGGACATCTAAAAGGTGCAGAATATTTACTCAAGCACAAAGCAGATCCAAATATTATTAACAACCTAGGAGAAGCTCCTCTTCACCAAGCAGCTGATAATTCTCAATATGCTCTTGCTGAAATTCTCTTAAAATACGGGGCGAATGCAAATCTCCAGCAGAATGATGGCGATACTTCTTTGCATCATGCTGCATATAGAGGTGATAGCAAGATGGTTTCAATATTGCTAAATAACAAAGCAGACCCAAACATCCCTAACCATATGTTTGGGAGAACCCCACTCCATTATGCGGCTGACTGTGGACACATGGAAAGTATAAGCTTGATGGTAAAAGCAGGAGGGGATTTGGACTTAAAAGACCTACATGGCAAATCTCCATTTGAACTAGCCAATAAAGAAGTCCAAGACTATATGAAATTCCTTCAAGAAGAAATGCTGAGAGAATCCAGTCACCCAATAGTTACAGAAAAACCTATAAATTTGAATAGGACTGAAAATTTTGAGCCAGAGTCAGAAATTAGTGTCATTAAGAAAAAGGCAGAAATAACTCCATTATATAATTGGCTAGAAAAAAATGGGCTACTAGAAATATATGATGTCTTGTGTGAGAATGGGTTTGAAGACTTAAACAATATTATTGAGCAGATGCATAGCTCTATTCCTATTAAAAAAGAAGACTTAAGCAGAATTGGCATCAAGAAGGCAGGGCTTATCAATAAGTTTCTTATGAAAATGGAGGAAGAGGCAGGAATAATGCCTTATAGCCCAGCTTCTGCAAAGACAATAAAGAACTCTTCTGAGACTCAGCCTAAAATATCAGTATCAGAATGGTTAGAAAGCATGAAGCTCTCAGAGCTTAAAGACATTTTTATAGAATCAGGTTTTGATGACTATAATACGATTTTAAGCCTAATGCATTCAAGATACCCAATCACAGACCAATTGCTTGTAGATATCGGTGTCATAAAGCTCGGCCACAGAAATCGTATCCTTTCCAAACTCCAAGAAGAAACTACCCTCAAGGAAAAGCGAGAATCCCTTATAATGGAAAAAACTACCAATACAGCTTCCTGCCAAAGATGCTTAATAATGTAAATTTATTTTAAATCCTAATAAATGTCAAAAAGAGCCCAAACTGAACTTATGATAGTAAGTGAACAAGGAAACCTCGACAGAATCAAGACCCTTGCCAATCCCAAAAGTCTCAGCGAAAAAAACTCAGCAGGCTACACCCCACTTGCCTTGGCAGTTAAAGAAGGGCATTTTGAAGCCGCCAGAGAACTAATTAACCAAGGTACCGATATCAACGCCATCAATGATGTAAACTTTACTTCAGTAGGCCGGGCAAAGTATCTTATTTCTTGCTTGCTGGCATAATAGAGAAAATATAGTAAAGCTACTTTTGGAAAAGAAAGTGAAGATTGATTTGCCAGACCACAGAGGTTGGACACCTTTGACGATAAGTGTATATCATAACTACACGAATATAGTCCAACTTTTATTAAACGCTGGCTGTGATATTGAGCATAAGGACTGTGTAAGGAATATTTAGTTTGGGAAAAAAGCCATTGATAGAGCGAAAAACATTGAGATGATCACACTGCTGCAGAAGACTGCAAGCTTGAGGAGGAAAAAGGAAAGAAGCCAGTCTCCAATGACGAGAAATTCGACAGAGAGCTCAGCACCACAGGTAAGCTGAAAAAGCAAAGAAGAAGCAATTAATGTGCCTAAGCCAGCTTATACAAATTTGGCAAGGAGAAATAGCAGCTCATTGATTTCTGTTAAATCGGAATCATCATTAAAATCAGTTTCAAGGTACTCGACACCGACGATGTCAAAAGCAGATATAAGCATTCGTTCAGATTCAGTTAGGCCAGATAACAGAAGAAAAATAAAAGAAGGGATGGAAGCTTACATGAAGTCCTCTAGCCATAAATTTGAAGCCCAGCTTGACGAAGAATGATTCCAAAAATTAGGAGAAATTTTAAATGATCAGCTAAGAAACACCCAATTTGACCTAGAAAAAGAAGCCGAAAATCTGCTAGCAAGAGCTTCAAAAGAATTATTTATAAAACTGAAAGAAAATACAGTAGATAATGTAGAGAGGCTATCAAGAGCTAATGAAAGAAGAATAAATGAGTCTTATAGCTCTGAGCATAAAATTGAAAATTTTCCAGAAAAAAAGATTAATAGATCAAGCAGTGCTGGAAAATTGATAAGGGAAAATTATCAAAAAGAAGACTCAGCTTATGATGTAAAAAGACGAGTAAGGGAAAATTATCAACAAGAAGACTTAGCTTTTGATGTAAAAAGACAAGTGATGAGATATGCTGAGCAGCAGTATATAGAAATTCAAGGGAAAATGAAAAAAGTGAGCAATTCCATGATAACTAAAGAAATAAACAATAGGATTTTGGCCAATAAACATTATGTGACTTCTCAGCTGCAAGATAATTTGACAGATATTGAGATGAGGCTTAAGAATTATATAGAAAATACAGTAAATGATAAAATCAGTCAAATCTCAGGGCAAAGTGTCCCGAACTCTAAAGAATCTACTCAAAAATCCTCAGCGAAATATGAAGAATATAGATTTATCGACCAGGTCATAAAAGACCCTCCTATTCCAATTGAAAAACCCCAGCGAAAAGTTGTTGAATTTGCTGAAGACAGTGATGAGCATCAAGAAAACGGTTTCGACTACATAGAAAGTATCTCCAAAAGCTACGAACAATATAGAAGCCCCAGCAACAAATGTTCCTACCCTTCTCACGGTATTTTTTCGTCCCCATCCAAAGATAACTCAGCATCTAAGCTTCCTCCTAATCCTAAGAAATCTAAAAAATCTGAGCCCAAGCAACCAGTTCCCCCTACAAGCGTCACTTCTGCCTTGCAAGGTTTTATAAAATCCCGTGAAGCTTTTAAACTTTAATACATACCATTAATTAAAATTATATCTTTGGATGCTTAGTCGTAACGCCGTACTTACTCGAAAAATTTACACTCTTCGTCATTTCCTGCCAATTGGCTTCAATACACGCTACACACTCCATGAATTCGCCCCAAAGCAAGAAGAGGCTGACACAGAAGAGCTAGAGATCATGAAATCAGATAGACCGATTTTTAAAGGGATTGAAAGAGCTGTGCCAGCATCCAGTATTTCACGAGCTTTTAATTTTGCCAAACTAGGAGGCTCGCTGATAGGAGGGACGATATCCCAGGCGTATAAATCTGGCTTTTCTGGGTCACTGAAGCAGCATGCCCTTTCAGAAAAAAACATTGAGATTTTGACTGAAGGGATGTTAAAAATGAGAGGGGCTGCTTTAAAATTAGGGCAATTTGTTAGCTTCCAAGACACACAAAAACTGCCTCCTACTCTTCTTAGAGCTATGGAAAGAACCCGCAGAGAAGCTTATATTATGCCGTCAGCACAGCTAGAACGTGTATTAAATAAGGAAATTGGGGAAAACTGGAGATCGAAATTTGACGAGTTTAATATGGAACCGTTCGCAGCTGCCTCTATTGGACAGGTTCACACAGGGGTTTATAAAGGTAAAAAAGTAGCTATAAAAGTACAGTATCCAGGAGTTGATACCAGCATCAACAGTGACTTAAATAACTTACACATGCTCTTTACATGGACAAATATTCTTCCAAAAGGATTGTATTTTGACGCATTAGTAGACCACACACGAGAAGACTTAATTAATGAGTGCAATTATTCATTGGAAGCTGAACACCAGCTAAAGTTTAAAGGACTGACTAAGAATATAAAAGGGGTCTATGTACCTGACGTTTTCGAAGAAGTCTCCACAAAGCACATTCTTGTGTCAGAATACGTAGACAGCCTTGTATTTGAAGATTTCTCACGACAAGCCAGCCAAAAAAGAAGAGACTCCATTGGGACAAGAATTATGGAAGTCACACTCAGGGAAATTTTCGATTGGAAATACATGCAAACTGACCCTAACCCTGCAAATTTCCAATATGACCCTGAAGATGATGATAAATAAAATATGGCGTCTTCGTCTGGGCATGGCCTCCGGCCATGCATACTCGACTTATATTTTATTTATATCCGGCAAGGTTTTACCAATCCAGAAATGGACGGCAATGCTAGGTAAGCAATTCTGGTAATGCACAGAGCCTAGCCCTTAGTCTAATTTCAAGATTGGGTTTTACCTCAAGGGAAAGGAGGGTTTGGATTTGGAAAGGGCAAGCCCAGCAAAGTCTGCAGGTAATCCCCAGACCAATCGGGCAACTGCCTAGCGTGAAACCGGGCGTTACGTCCCGGGATTCAGATTTTCCTTTTTGCCGAAAGGTCGAACAGAAATTCCATTTTTTGGGATTTTTGTATGGCCAACCTTGTTACACATGCAGCAGCCGCAGAAGTCCATAGTCCGCCCACTCAACACTGGGCCGAAAAGGGAGGAGGAGACGTCCAAGCAGAGTCTCACTTCAGAAGTGCCATGGCATCAGGCGCTGAAGAAGAAGAAAGGTAGTGTCAGAGCTGAACACTTGCCCAGCGAATCATTGCCCCAATTCGAGCAAGGCGAAGCTGAAGACGGCGCAAAGCGGATGAAACTGCCCGTACGGGAGAGTCCTTGGTGACTGCGTAACCGATATGGCAGACGCCTACCTATAAGTTTAAGTTTAAGACCCTGTAGATGATGAATTAGACTTACTTGACTTTGGAGCCACAAGGACTTATTCTGACCAATTTGTGGAGAAATATAAGCATGTTGTCGTTTCTGGGGTCAAAAAAGACAGGGAAGGAGTTTTGCATTGGTCAAATGAGATTGGGTATTTCAAAAATGATGAGGCTGCGGAACTATATGATGCTCATGTTAATGCCTGCTTTGCTGTTGGAGAGCCTTTTTCTACACCTGGGCTTTATGATTTTGGAAATCAAGGGATAACCCCACAAGTTTATAAGCAAATGCCTACAATGATGCAGCATAGAAAATGCCCTCCACCTCCTGAGACGTACACACTTCATAGGAAATTGTCAGGGGTTTATCTTCTATGTATGAAACTTCGTGCAAAAGTCCCAGCACATGATTTATTCAATAAAATAGTCCTTAAGCTTTAGTAATAAAAGTGAATTTTCATAATAAAAAAATTATTCTATATTAATTAAATACCTCTTGCCATTTAGATTAAACTACAGTTTTTTAAGAAAAAATATTTTATCAATTATAATTTTATAAAAAATCTCTTTAGAAAATACATTTCATTGATAAAAATCAAATTTTAAAAAGACGAGAAAGCTGAATTATAAATATGGCCTCAAACTACGACCCTAGGTCAAACAGGCTTCAAGAATTCAGATTTAACAATGGGCATCTTGATTATACTGCTTATAAAATCGCTCCCATGCAAGACTATATGACAATGGAAGAATACTATAAGTTCTCGCAGAGAGAGAATACCTGGCTATATATAGAATTGGGAACTCTAGGAACTTTTGGGACTTTGCAGTGGCTTGTATCAAAGATAGCAGGATGGAAAGCTTTTTCAGGATTTGCGAGAACTAATATTAGAGTTGCTCTTGGGCTTGGACCTTTCTTTTTTGTCAGATATTTCCATAATCAAGATTTCACCAAGCGCAAAGACAGGATCATTATGAGCAAGCTGAATGCTGCCTTTGAGAATCCAATGTCTAAGCAATTAGCATTATAGATGGTTGGATTAAGCTTAAAAATTATTAAACCATCTAAAAAATTTTAGATTAAATAATTAATCCTTAGAAGTGATTTTGATTGGATCATGAATTTACGTTATATAGCTAATAGTAAACAAATTATAAGATAATAGTGCTTAAATGTAGAAATTCTCATAAATATCTTGTATTCTTTTAAAAATTATAGCAGCCCTGTAGAAATGTTATATTCTTATAATAGATATAAAATACTATAGATTGATAATATTTGGCAATTTATGCAAATTAAGTGAAATAAGCAATAATGAATTTAGATTATTTTAGTAGAAAGGCATAGAGTTTTTATTAATAAAAGTATTAATTATCAAATTTCATTACAAAAACAAAGAATAGAGATATGCAATATGGAAAGTTGGATCGATAAATTCTTTCCGTCTTGCTGCGCAAGAGGGCGACCGAACATTAGTCCTGATTATAGCCGCTCAGATACTACCGAAATTAACTCATATTCGCCGTGCAAAGTACGAGAAGAAGAAACAATTGACATTTTGTCACCAAAACTATCAGGGCATGCCTTGCAAGCAGTTGCAGAAACAGATGAAAATAAACTAGCAAAATATATTACAATACATGAAATTTCTCCACAGGAACTATCTAAAAATGATAAGCCTTTACTATCAATTGAAGATAGCCCGGTTGAAATAAAAGAAGAACAAAAGGAAGTTATGGACTTAAACAGCGGAAACAGCACTCAATCTTCTTCGAACTCAATGGATAAAGTCTATGCGCTTCTAGATAACTTCAAATGCGCTAATTGCTCGAAAAAGGCAGCAGGATGGTGCACCGGGTGCCCTACTAAACGATACTGTGTAGAGTGCTTTAGTATGGTGCATAGAAATAGTGACTTAGCTCATAAATTCTGTAAATACAAGACAAAATCAATATCAAGGACAGTCCTTCATGCTTTAACTGCTTTATCAGTAAAGAAGCCAAAGGAATAGCTAGTGCGCTTGTTTTCGAATGAAAAGAAATTTAATGAAATTAATCTAATATCAAATGGCAGGATTTATTTTTACAGTTTATTAAGCATTTAATAATTATAAAATCCAGCGTTTTTTTCCTAGTTAGCCATGAAAAATATATTACAGTTTTAAATGCCATCATAATATTCAATTTACTAAATTGGCTATTTATTTTTTCTCTCATTTTTTAATAAATTTATCTATTTATCCCTATTATATAATTTTAATTTGATTTCGCACGGTCCATATCTTGCATCAAATTCGGTTTCCAGCTCTCTTCCAATTTCAGACAGCACCTTAAAAAACCCTTCATTATGCATTCTCTGACAAAGCCCCGGGTTATAGCTCTGTGCAATTGACTGCTGCGAAAAATGATGACTTTCATTTTTTGCCTTATCCAGCCACTGATTTATTTCCATCAAAATAAATTCTCTTTTTAATTGGAAATAATCATGAACCAGTTCCTCAAATCCAGCTGGCGGTGTTCTCATATTTTTGATCATCGCATACTTAATATTCAAGTATTTTACAGCATTTTGAAAGATTACACTATCAGGACAGTTTACATCTAAATAATAAAGCCCTGGCTCCTTTTGAATAATATTATTGTCCATTACAAGGGCTTGGATTGACAAGAGCACTTGGAGAATATTTTTATTAGAATTCCATCTTTCTGATTCATCTCCTGACCATGTGTTTATTATTGATAAACATACATAGCCATTACTATAAAGATTTGGCCCAAAATAAGCTTCACCATTTCCTGTTGTTTTTAAAGTGACCTGAGGTGGCGAACGAGGAAAATCTGGCCCACAAAAGATGTCAAAGAAAAAAAGCCCATGAGCATAGGGAGTTCCTTCTGACCCTGCAATAACTCCAGACATGTATCGCATTTGGTTTGAGTCAATACCAATAAAAATTGAACAGGATTTATCAAGCGGGAGCCCTCTGGAAAGAAATGGTTAGGCTAATAAAGACAGGTGTTAGCTAATTGGTAACACAGTCACCGAAGACTTCCTGGATGGGAGGTTCATCCGCTTTGCGCAACTGCCCAGTAGGTCTAGTTGTAGCCGACACAGTATGTATTGAGGCTTCAGTCTTGAGTGGGCAGCTTATGGATTTCTGTAGCCCGTCGACAGATGATTGGAGCAACTTGATTTAAGAATTAACTTTTGGATTCTGTCGGGTTTCTAGAGTGTCTTACTTCGGCAGCTACAGGAATAAGACTGTTCACTGTGGCCTAGGCCAAAACAGAAGAATGACCAAGGGTCAGAGGACATTGGACACCTCCGTTTCCAACCTCAGGAAAGCAGCCAAAAACTACCTGAATACACTTCTGCTGAGGCTGGATTGATTCTAAGCTCGAAATCCGTTTCACTTCTTTGACCATAAAGTCTGGACCATTACGCCAAGAGGACAGGCCGAAACGTGTCTCCATTTCAATATATATAGACCTCTAGAAAGGACTTTGATTTCTTTGCTGAGTCTTTCAGCGAGACGTGGAGGCGCTTCGTCTACATTTTGGAGGTACGTGGATGCGAGTTTAAGGTTGTCAATAAAACTACATTGCTTCAGCTTTAGTTTTTCCACAAAAATGTTGGAGTCTGCAGCTGATTCTTGGTTATCAGAAACAGCTTGCGAGTTTTTTGACGATTTATTGAGGTTTTCTTGCAATGAAGATTGGATGATGCCCGATTCCATTTTTAAAATTAATTAATGCCAATAGGATGGTAATTTACAGTTGATAGAACAGAATCAGCAGAAATGAGAAATTTAGAAAAATGAGAGGGAAGGAAGAAGTATGAATGATATCGGGATTGATTATAAAAAAATAAAGCATGAGGATAGTAATATATGAATTTTGTATAATGTAATATAAATGATGATTTACTAGAAAATATTACATGAATAATTAACAGATGTAATAATAAGAGATAAAAGGAGAAGGATACTTAAAGTGAGAATTTAATAGTAGTTAGAATGTTTATTGGCCAATTTCGCAGCTTTACTAATTAAAATAACCATTCTTTCGATAAATAACTGACTTACCCAATAATAAGCAAACTCTTGCTTATTTGGGGGTTTTAACACAAAATTTTGACATAGTAAATTTTTATGGGAGATCGAAATTTACATTTTATTAAAGGGTTTCAGATATAAAATGCCAAAAATGCAATTAACTACACCCAATAATAAGCAAATTTCGATAATATTTGAAGCTTGTTTTCCACGAATAAGCAAAAATTGGCCTATTGCTAGGGGGATTAAATAAATTGTGTGTTTATTAAAAATTGAATACTTATTTATGCTGATGAATAATTCTTCAAGCCTTAGATATCAGCTCCTACTCTATCTCGAGGAATAAGTTTCAATTCAGTCCCATATTTCAAGAAAATACTTCCAGCTGTTTGGTTTGGGTTGATACCCACTCCGTGATTTGTTATCAATGCTGACGTGGATGATTGAACTCGAAATTCGTCTGCCGCAAATTTAACAACTGCTGTAAAAGGTGCTTGCTCTGGTACTGAAATCAGCCTAAAAGCCCCTTTCGGATCAGCTGCATTTACAATACGGAACTGAATTTTTTGCCCAGCTGACCTATATTATCATTACATTTTATAATTTATCCATTTATCTAATCTCTTAATCTACCCAAAAAATCTTAATTTTTTTCGATAAAAATTTTTAAAAATATAAAATGTACCATTATTTTTTAAATTTTAATATATATTTACAAAGAATTAATCAAAAAATTAATCGATTCAGTGTGGAAGCTGTTTAAATAATATTCTACTCTCCATTAAATCATTTCAAAACTAAATTTTTATAAAATTAATATTTTTTACCTATATAACTTCCTATTATAAAAATTTGTTCCAAATTTAAAAGGGTTAAAATATCTAAAAAATGGAAATTTAACCTATGTTTTCATCCAATTTAAAGAGGGAGTTAAATATCTTAAACTCTAAATTTTTCAATTCCAGCTTCATTCAACTTGCAGATATGAGGGAGATCTCTAAAATGGTTGTTATAGTCTATATGATATCCAATAATCCAGTCATTTGGCAACGAAAATCCTATAAAATCAGGCACAACCCACTGGTTGATAGGGTTTCTTTTATAAGCTAAAACGCTTATTTTTAAATCAGCTGGATTTTTTTCTCTGACGATTTCTGCAACTCTTGATAAGGTTTTTCCTCTATCCACTAAATCTTCTACAATAAGAACATGCTTACCAGTCAAATCCAGTTGGTCAAGACCCTCAACCAACACATCTTGTTGAACGTTATTCACATAACTTCTGGCTCTAATAAATTCTAAATTGTAGTGTCTGAAATTAGGGTTTGGCATAGCATCTATAGCTTCTATCAAATCTTTGGCATAACGGAAAGCACCTCTAAGGACGACTAGAATGGTTATATAGGGCTCCGTGTCGCATTTATTTGGTCAAAATTTTTTTCCTCATGGCAAATCTAATAGAATTTTAATAGATTTTTTCGAGCAATTGTCTCATCAGGCAAAAGCATGCCCAAAAATCTCAGAAAATTCATAGGAGGAAAAAATTCCTATTAAATAGCTAGCAACGGGTTATAGGATGGTCTTGAAAATAGTTGATAACATCTTCAGCGATTTTCTTTATCCTGTCTTGGATCATCCCTCGAGGCACAAATATGCCTCCAATATAAGGAGAGTAGTGTGATGGGACACTGTATAAGGACGGTGACACATATCCATCATCTTCCACAAATATCCAAGGACCTTTTTCCATTATGATTATTATAACTGAATAAACCTGCCACTATTATTTTTCTTCATAGATTTGTCTAAATATCACTTTATAAGTCAACTTGTAGATATTATTAAATATTTCAAAAAATAATAAAATAACTAATATGAATACACAAAAGGCGCAAGATATAATTCGCACTGGGATTATTTCTGATTCTGAATACCAAGAAGCCTCACAACTCCTCTCAGGAATAATTAAATATGCCCCTCTGAGCACCTGCAAAGAAGTAATAATCATGATCAAAAGAATAATCAAGGACAAATCTTGCCCTCCAACATCCAAACTGAGAGCTTTAAAGCTCTTCCACGAATGCATGATGGCTGATAATACTTCCTTTTTGATGTATGCACAAAAAAAAATTATGAGTCGCCTTACAGCGCTTGCAAAGCATAAAAAGCAAGAATCTGATGATAATAGAGGAGATGATATTTTTGGCATTGCAAGTCTGAGTTCTGAAGAAAACAGGCTCGCTAGTAGGAATTTTTTGATAACTTTGCTGAAAAATATTCAAACCTGAGCTGAAAACTATGGACGAGGCCCAGATGGAAGGCCAAGTTCATATTTGAATTACTATAACCAATTGCTAAAAGAAAATGTTATATTCCCTATGCAGCTACTTACTCAATCAAAGCAATATGCGTCTAGAAGTCCTCCAGAGAAGCTTGTAATGAAATATCCAGGAACTATTCAAAGAGATTATGATACATATCGGCCTCCTTCAAAACAAAATTCAATTACTTTTAAAAATTCAATTGAGTCTGCAGTCAAAACTTTCTATGATCTAGTTACAGCTGGAGAAAAAAAAGAAGTGCTTGATGAGAGGGCAGCATGTCTTAAAGGCTATAGATCTGATATAGAAAATCAAATCCAAAATTGCAGCACTGATAGTGTTGAATGGGTTGAAATGCTTTTTCAATTAGGAGATAAGGTACAAAACGCTTTAGAAATGTATGAAAATTTTAAAAAAGGTAAAAAAACTGAAAATATAAATGATAAGAATTTAGGAACGCCAAATAAATCTTTAAATGAAAGTATATTAGACCTAGACATCTTCAGCGATATCCCTCCGCAGAAAGCATCTCCAGTTGTTATAAAGACACAAGGATCTCCAACTAAGCCAATGCAAGGACCTATTGGAAATGGAGCATTTAATGATCCTCTCTCCTTGACTCCTGTGAAAACTCAAAGCCCAGCTGCAGTAAACCTTTTTAATCCTCATCTATCTCCCAATCTTAATTCTCCTTCCATATTCCAAACTTCTATAAAATCTCCGAGTGACCGAATCGAAATTTCAATTCTAAATCCCTCTCCTTTTAAGCAAGCAAAATATTTGGATCATTCTTGCAAGATTTATTTTTAATTTAAATGGGAGATATTATTTTAAGGTATTTTTCCTGCTAATAGCTTTTGTTGCTTTCTGAGTTTTCCATCATTATTTTTTTTTTGAGATTGAAATTTCCTGTTGAAAAATTTGGATAAAAACAGTTATAAACTAATCTTTTTTTTATCCGTTGCTAGAAAAATGGTTAATTTTCCCAAAAATAAGAATTTTATGATATCTCTATCATTTGCTAGAAAGCTTAAGAGAAGAAAACGACAAACTTAAATCTTTATTATTTCAAAAGCAATCAGAAGAAAATGAAAGAATAAGTCAACAGAATAAACTATTAAATGAGGTAAACTTTTTAAAGCAAGCTTTAGAGCTAGCCAAGCAAGATATTTCAATGAAAGATGAGCTTATAAATAAATTAACTTCAGCTAATACACAATTAAACAAGTCTTTATTTGACGCTGCCCAGCAAATAGAAAAACTCACAAAGCTAACTAACGGTTTTCAAGATAAAACTTCTAGACCAAATGTGCTTAAAGAGAACCATTTAAATGAAAACAGCTTCGACCACCTAAAGCCTCCACAAACAACCAAAATACTACCATGCGAAAGTGCTGTTTCTTTTGAACGAAAAATAAGCTCTGAAGCAATAAATTATGACCTTTACCGGACTTCTAACAGTATGGCAAGAGGGGTTCTGTTTGATGACGAAAACATACAAGTTGGCCTACAAATAGCTTCTGATGACACAAACATAATAGGAATGATGTACATCGGCAACAAAAATTCTTGCCCAATCACTGAAATCACAACTGAAGTATCAGACTATGAAAAAGATGGGCTAGTTTTGTCAATCAGTCCTACACATTCTCATGATACCATTCAGCAGGGTGCTCAAGCCAATCGCATGATAAAGGCATCTTTAATTAACTTCACAGGTAAAATCCCTTTGCTTAGCTTGAAAATAATGCAAGGTGTTGAGAAGAAGTATTCTTTATGATTACCAATAACTGCTGCAAGATTTGTACATGGGCTTCAACAAGACTCAAAAGAGATATGGAGGCTATGAGAAGAGCTAGCAAGTAAAGAAGAAAAAAGAAATATTCCTTTACTGGGGATAAAATCAATGCACGAGCTCTCTCTGCACATCTCCTTTGCAAACTCAGTTAAGGTCTACACATATAAAGAAATTGAAAATCTCAGCCAAGCCCAGCTGCTTGGTGCTGGCAATTCTAAACCTCCTGTCTTCATTTTGACTACTATTGACCCCAATACTCTCCGAGTAGACGTAGCTGTAAGATCTGAAAATTCACGAATACGCGAATCCTTTCTTGATTTAATAACTGCTCAGTTATGTGGGCCAGAAATCCATTAATTGTTTCCAGCTTATAAAAATGTTATGGTTTATAATAACTTATCCCATTTTCTGTCCCTCCCGTTATATTTTTAATAAAATCTTACCATAATTTAATCGCTGTAAATGGCAATATTCATTTAAGTATTCAAATATTAAAATGGGTAAAAGTGATGACAGCTCAGTCGTGATGGACAATGAAGAAGAGAGCAGCAAAGACTATCGACCTGGCGGCTACCACCCAGTACATATAGGAGAGCTTTTCCTGAATCGTTACATTGTTGTCCAAAAACTCGGCTGGGGTCATTTTTCAACAGTTTGGCTCTGTAAAGACACAAAATATGGGACTTATGTAGCAATGAAAGTCCAAAGATCTGCACCGAACTATACAGAAGCAGCTTATGACGAAATTGATTTATTAATAAAAATCGCGCAGGGTTACAAGGATCCAAGATGGATCGAATCCATAATGAAATACGTCGCAGGCACCGCAGAAGCAGAAGAAATCAAAGAAGAAGGTATGAAAACTGATCATTGCTTCGTGGTGCAGCTGCTCATTTCCCCTCTTTAAATTGGAACAAAATATTGATAATTTTTTCATTTTTGAGTAAATTAGCCTTTAAAAGGTAATTTTATATAAAAATAAAATATGGCGTCTTCGTCTGGGCATGGCCTCCCGGCCATGCATACTCGACTTATATTTTATTTATATCCGGTAAGGTTTTACTACTTCAGAAATGGACAGCAATGCTAGGTAAGCAATTCTGGTTGTGTTCAGAGCCTAGCTCAAGTCTAAATTCAGAGGTGGTTTTTTTCCTCGTGGGGAAGATGAGCACGGAGGTTGGAAAGGGGAAGCCCAGCAGAGTCCCTTGGACCGATCGGGCAACTCCCTAGCGTGAAACTGGGCGCTACGTCCCAGGCTTTCGAGTTCTACCTTCTACCGACAGTCGACCAGAAAATCCATTTTTTATGATTTTCGGAAAGACAACCCACGTTGTGCGAATCCCTTGTTTGAGGCAACAAGGAGGGTGTCCGCCGAGGCCTCACCATGGGCGAAGAGCGTGTATGGGTGCAAATCCCCGGCCCTGCAAATGCGAACGGCTAATCTTAATCTTAATCTTAAAAAAAGGTAATTTTATATAATTTCTATATAAATATTTTGAAAACCAATAAAAATAGTTCTATCTTAAATGGGAGATCCTAAGTAGGATTATTTAAACAAAATTAGCAATCTGAATGAATAAATTATTAAAAAATATTAAAAATGTGAAATAATTTTTTACCTTTAAAATTGAAACAGATTTTTTGGTTCAAATTCAAAGGTAAAGGAGTTAATACTTTTCTTCATACAGGCCCTAATGGCTCTCACGTTTGTATGTGTTTTGAAATCCTAGGAGTTAACCTACTGGAAATCATTAAGCATTATAAATATGCTGGAGTACCAGTCCATATAGTAAGATCTATTGGCAGACAAGTTTTAATTGGCCTTGACTATTTGCATAGAATATGTGGGATTATTCATACAGATTTAAAGCCAGAAAACGTGCTAGTCCAGCTTTCCCAAGCACAGGTTAAAGAGATACTGACCAGAGGGCTTCTTTTGAATAAAAATCTCCAGGGAACTCCTCCAAAGGAGCTGCCCCAAAGCATTTTGTATCCAGAAATTGGAAATAATGTTGATGAAGATGAATTCAAAAGAATTCAAAAAGCAGAAAAAAGAAAAAGATATAGACAAAGGAAAAAAGAAGCAGAAAAAAAGAAAAAGGCTGCCGAAAATCCAAAGGAAAAACAAGCTGGACAAAATGAGAATTTAAAGTCTCAGGATCAGAAAAAAAAGGCTGAAAACCAAGAAACGGCACTGCCAAGCCCTGATAACATCTCAACACAAACATCTGAAAAACCAAAAAAAAGGAAAAGAAAGAGAAATAAGAACAAAAAAGCAGAGCCAGTCGAAGAAGAAATTTCTGAAATCCAAGAAGCAGATTTATTAAAAAGTTTACAAAGCCCCGATGTAGATTATGATGAAACCATCAGAATAAAAATCGCTGACTTAGGCAATGCATGTTGGGTTAATAGACATTTCGCAACAGAAATCCAAACAAGGCAGTATAGATCCCCAGAGGTGATATTAGGGATTGACTATAATGCTACAGCTGACGTCTGGAGTTTTGCTTGCATGCTTTTTGAGCTATTAACAGGCGATTTCTTATTTGAGCCAAGGTCAGGAAAAGATACAGATAAAAATGAAGACCATCTTGCTCAAATGATAGAAACCCTTGGGCTAATGCCAAAACATTGAAGTCTTTCAGGAAGGGACTCGAAGAAATTTCTAAATAAATATGGAAGGCTCAGACATATAGACAGGCTAAATATTTGGCTGCTTAGGGACGTTTTGATTGATAAGTATAGGTTTAAGGTGGAAGAAGCAGAACAACTAGCTGATTTTATGAGGCCAATGCTTATATATCAGCCAGAAAAAAGAGCGACAGCTCAGGAGTGCTTGAAGCATCCTTGGATATGAAGAACTGATAAGGATGATATCAAAATGACTGAAGAAGCATATGAAGAATATATGAAAAAAGCTGAAGACCATAGGCTGCAAAAGCTAGAAAGACTGGAAAGAGGAGAGGCTGTGAGCAGCCCTGAGCTGCCTGCAGATTTAACAGCAGAATCTGCAGACTTAGAAGACAATGACTATTGGAGTGACGAAGCCTCACTTGAAATCGACTCTGACGAAGCCCCACTTATAGACGAAGAAGCGTATCATTTGAAATTGATTAATGCAAGAGCTAAGCTTGGATTATAATAAATAGAAATTAATGAAAAAAATTGAATTAAACCACCCACTTAACTCCAAAGACAAAAAAAATCTTAAGCTCTTTGTGTAAGACACATACAGAGACTTCTCTGAAGATAGGCTCAGGAGAGTAAAAAGTGGAAAAACACTGTCACAGACGTTGAGCAATCAAAAAACCACTTATGGGAATTTCAGAAAGCTAGCAATTAGGGCGACTGAAAAACCAGCATTGCCAAGAATCTTTAAAGAAGAAAACCAAAGAAAAGCTGAATTAAAAAAGCTTGAATTGCCTGAAGGAATTTGCTATGAGACTACAGAAAGGCTAATAGCACAGTCCACAGAAAGGCATATCCTATCATCTTATCCCTCATCTACAGTTAATAAAAAACATTTTCGGGTTTTAACTCCTGCAATGGAAGAGTACTTAAACTCCCGTGGATTTTCTCCACAATTAGAAGATAAAAAACTCATAAACCTGGATTCTCATTTTTTAGAAAAATTCCAATTGATATCTGACTATTTAAAAGAGTCCCAAGTCCGCCACACCATCGATTCATCAGTAATTAAGCTGCAATCCAACATAAACTTACTCCCCCTTTAATTTTTTTGGTAAATAAGCCCTTTAAATTGAAAAATTTAATTTTTACGGATAAAAATACGACTTTATGCTCAATTTAGCGCCTTAAAAAAATATAATTCTACCTATATCTTGCTCTATTTTAAGAAGGGTTGTGAAAATTTGTATAATTGCTTTTTTACGAAATAAATTAACCCGTATTTTTATATACATAAAATGGCCCGTGGCGGGTGTCCTTATGTATACCGGACGTGGTTTTTGGATGCGGAGAGCTACTCAAGGGAAGAGTTAGCCTCGAGGCGAGAGGCCCAGCCCAATTTCCGCTGATTTTGGGACTCGACCCGGGCAGCAGTTTTTCGCATTCTTTTTGCAGTAGCGCCGAGGCTCAGACTCGGTGTCCGAAAGAGGCAGGGTGAGTTACCTGCCTAGGCTAATGGTGGCTTAGCCCCGAATCCCGTAAGGGGTTGAGTTCTTTCTTGGAGATGATCCAGGAAAGAGGGGAGGCAAAACTAGACTTGGGGATCTCAAGGGCACAAGTCTCTCCAGTTAAAAGGGTCCTCTCACGAGGGCGATCTGGCCAACCGGAGGCAAAGACTGACGTAACTCGGGGCGGAAGGCTGAGTTGGAAATGGTGGTGCTCAGCGACAGTCGGCTGACGACTCAATATGGCAACCACTACCGAGAAACCAGGGGTTTCGGCCTGGGCTCAGAGAGCCAGTGATGGAAGTCCATCCTTTTCGCTCGTGCCAGCACGGCTCCTCAAGGAGCGCGGAGGAATGCCACGCATGGAAGTGGGGACTATAAATACACATCTTAAACCTAACCTAACCCCGTATTTTTGTTAAATTGGAAGCTAGAGAAAACTAACTCAATGGTATACGATAAATCTGCAAAAGAAAAAATCGACCCAATTGAAAAGAAGCTTCTTTTAGTGGACACAAAAATTAATGCAATGATTGACGAATCAATGGAAAAAGAAAAGCAGAGAATTGAAGAAAATGAGAAAAAAACCATAAAAATCGACTTCGAGAAAAACAGAAAAGTTCATACTCCAGCATACATGAAGTTTACAAGGCTGAACAAGAAGGGAAAATATTTGCTGTGAAGGCAGGACGAGCTGAAAAAAATTGAAGCTGATGATTATGCAAAAGAGAAAAAAACAAAAATGATGGATATTTTAAAAAAAAATAAAAGATTGCACAGTGAAAGTACGCCAAGTTTATATAAAGCACCTAAAGATGGAAATATTTTTATTCCGCCACTACAGTTAAGTGAGTCTAATGAAAATTTGCAAAGCTTTGATTTGCATTCAAATACAAGCCGCTCCAAGCAGTTCGGGTCTTTAACTTATAGAGAGTATTTAAAAAGGATGAGTTAAATTTATTAAATATTGACTGAAAATCGATCATTATAAACATTTTATATATTAATTATTTTTATAATCCTATTAAAATTCCACCTTGCAGCCAGGTCTTACTACATTTTGCAAAGTCCTTTTTTCATCATTTCCCATAGGATTATTTTCAAGTTTCAATAATTCCAGCTTATTCATTCTTCCTAATGCTCCTTTCAAGAATTTTACACTATCGTCTCCTAAATTGTTATTTCTCAATTTCAAGGTCTTCAAATGTGTCATTTTTGGCAATGCCCCTGCTAAATATCTAGCGCCTTCAGCCCCTAAAGCATTATAGTCTAAGTCCACTTCTTTAAGTCTTGCCATCCCTTGCAGAACCAAACAAATATGCCTTGCACCAGTCGCTCCAAGTGAATTTTTCGCCAAACTTAACACTTGAAGCTCTTTTAAGTCTGTAAATGCAGGCGACAGAGCTTGAATTCCGCTTCCCCTCAGATCATTATCAAATAAAATAAGTTTTTGTAGCCTTGGCAGCTTAGATATCGCTTCGCCTATTTGTTCAGCACTTTCCGACCCAAGCCCATTGCTGCCTAATTTAAGTATTTCTATTTGTGGTAGGAGGCTTAAAGCTTTTACTAAGTGAGGGATTCCTTCTTTTCCAATTTTTGCTTTGTTTAAATTGACTTTTTTCAATGTGTAATGTTTTTCTGCAATTATTTTTTGGAATAAATCTTTCATTTTTAATGGGATCACTGCTTGGTTTTGCTGGTAATAAATTTTCATGTCTTCTATTACTGGATTCGCGGCCCAGCCCATTTCTATAGACATGAAGTCGCGAATGTCAAAAGAAACTTCTTTAACGTCTCCAGAGCACTGCACAAGGCAGTCTTCGGGGTCTTTAAGCTCTTTTATACGCTCTATTATTGGGTTTCCGACAGGAATATCGCCTGGCTTGTCTAGTTCATTAAGCGCACTTATTATGGTAGCTTCTTTTGCAGCTATTTCTTCGAGAAGGCTTGTTGTCAGACTTTTTGTATCGGCGACGATTTGCCGTATGTAGCTTTCTTGTAGGGAATCAATGCATTCCAAAGTGTCTTCTCGGAATTTTATTATTTTGTTCATTTCTCGATCTAAAGTTGCACGCACAACTTGTTTTCTTACCTCTTTTTCTGAGAGCTGATGTCCAGATTTTGAACCATCACCTCCTGTAGATGAATCATTGTTTCGGTTAAAGGATACAGATTTTTTTCCAGGTTTTTGGGATTCTTGCACTTCTGAGATTGCAACTACTTGGTGATTTCCAGGCTCTGATTTATGTCTGTCTAAATGAGGTTTGCAGAATTTCCCATTTCTGCATTTGCATAAAAAAATCGCTTCGTTCCCACAGATTTCACAAAGACTCATCATTTTTGAAATTTTTTTTATTATTATAATGATAGAAAAGCAATAAGCATTCAATATCTGTTTAAATATAAGAATAATAAGTTGTTTTCCATTTAATTTATCCCATTTTCCTTAAGGAAAGTATTAATTAATATGAAATTTTATGGATGATTCTTCTCATCTCTATGAAATTGGAGGTTTTAGAGATTTGAGATTCCATTTAAGTAAATAGATAAAAGAGCTTTATAATTAGTGGTGAAAATGGTGAAGATGCCTAAAACAATCAGGACTTACTGTCCTAAGTTGAAGACTCACACCGTTCATAAGGTCACTCAATATAAGAAAGGAAAGGAATCCTCCTTAGCTCAAGGCAGACGAAGATACGATGCAAAGCAAAAAGGTTACGGTGGCCAGACAAAGCCTATTTTCAGAAAAAAGGCTAAAACTACAAAGAAAGTCGTTCTTAGACTTGAGTGCACCAAATCAAAGGTTAGAAGGCTAAAAGTTATTAAGAGATGCAAGACTTTCATTATTGAAGAAAAGAAAAAGAAGTAGTGCTAACTAATCAACTTTTCTGAACTAACTCTCCCCCCTCTACCGTAAGCGAACATAAAAATTGGAAAAATCCCTATATTTTTTGATAAGATCTAGCAAAAATTTTTTATAAAATAAATAGTTTAATATAAGTGAAAATTAATATAACGAAATCTCTATCTAATATTGATTAATTTTAAACAGTTCGCATTTAAAAACATAAATTTACAAATTAATTAATTTTATTTTCCATTTTTGCGAAAAAAAATTTACCATAAAAATTTATATTATATATAAATATTGTAGCAGAAATTAGCAATAGACAAGATTTTTTTGTTCACTCACAGAGAGAGGAGTAAGGCAAATTTTAGTGATAGAATTAGGATTTAAATACTAGGATTAAGCTAAAATAATTCTTACAATATATTTGATATTTTAATTAGATGCCTTACTACTGACGAATAATTTATTATTTAAACAATAAAATATAATTATTAAGATATTTAAATAGCATAAATTTACCTTTGAGTTAGTTCTAGGCCTATACATCATTTTCTTATAAGTTTCATCAGTTGGATAAACAAAAGTTTCACGAACAGCATCGGGGCAAAGCCTAATTAGACTTTGTACTCCTGCTTCAACTTTCTTATTAAGCGGAAGCTTGTCATTTTTGGGATCAAATAGATGCTTTTCTTCTTCCAACTCAATCAATGGAACATTAGCAATGCTTGCCATATCGAACGCTCTACATATTGCCTCTAAGAACTCCACAAAGCTCATCTCTATGTGTCTTTTCTTATACAGCTCATCAATTTGAGTCATCATTGCTAAGTTAAAGCAAAGGTCAATTTCTCTGCTCGCAAAATTATCATTAACAAGTCCACCTTCGTTGCACAAGTTCCTAAACTCATCTAAACACATAAATACTTTTTGTCCAGGAAGAGTCTTTTTCCCACTATATTTTTTGTAGATTGCATCTAAAATGGGTTTATGGGCTTTTAATACTAAATCTACTTCTTCACAAAGATAAGCTGTATTTAATTGAATTAATTGCGATAATTATTAACTATTATCGGCAAGTTATTGCATTTATCAACTAATAAAAATTAGCATGATTAATCAAATTGGCATATTTTTCATTTCTTCATATATTGGTATCCATTGGAATCATATTTTTAATTAAATGGTCGTCAATCATTTTTTGTACAGAATCTGCAATATTACTGCAGATTTTGTTCCTCAGAAATCTATCATTAGCAATTCTAACCAGGATTTCCATAAATTCATACCTTACTAAAGCACTGCCTGGATTATAAATCTGCCCTTTTTCTTTTGGAACAATGACTGAGTTCCAGTTCACACCCATATCACTTGCTCCGTAAAAGGTATCTATAAGAAGACATTGGTTGAGGAAATCAGTAAGCACATTTGTTCCTATTGAAAATAGCTCAGATCCTCCATATGCAGACAAGTTTTTAAACGTTTCTTTAATATGCATATAGTTTTTCTTTAAAATATCTCTCACAGCTTCTTGATCAGTTGGATTTTTTACAAAATTAGCTAATCTTGAGTATCTCCAATCAAACTCAAAACACTCGTTTAAGGTTTCTTCAGTATCATACATTACATTAGATTAAGTGTTTAAGGCATCTGGGCATGAGACAAAAATGTGGTGACTTCATGAGTATTTATGACAAAAATTAGCAGACCATCCTATACCTTGCCGCCTCCATCCTAATCAGTGTCTCTCGCCTCGCGCATTGCCATCACTCTGAGTTCAGCTTCTGTACGTATCCGCGCTAAATTTCACCCCTTTTCTGAAGTGCCAAGCAGTAAAATCCAGTGTTTCCATTAGGCTTTGACCAGGTCGTAAAGCTGCGCACCTCTAGCTGTTGGTTATCTGATGTTGCAGAAGAGAATTCTCTAGAAAACCTAAGCTTTATATTAATAAAATGAGCCCAGAAGAGGAAATCCCTCCACATAAGTTATTTTTCAGTATCAAATTTATAATCCTTAAACAGTGATATAGGAATACTCCATGGAATTCTTTCTATTTCTTCTAATGGTGGCTGATACACTCTTCCAATAATTCTGGGTTTTACATTAAATGTATATTTAACCCCACATTCATCTCCAATAACATTTCTTATATTTACAGCATGGATATTGACTGTTTCTGTATACCCACCTCCATAATGAAGCTTATTTTTGAAAGGCTGGTCTAAATATTTAATTTTAAATTCATCAGATTTCATTGGGCCATTTAAGTCACTGTAAAAAAATTTTATAGTACCTGGAGGAACAGCTCTGATAAGCTGAAATGATCCATTAGGAAGAATGTCCATTAGCTGAGGTGTATAGCCATCACATTCCAAATGAAGGAAAATAGGATCCTCTTTGGCAGCTCCAGATCTCCCAGGAATTCATGCAAAAATCATCTCCATCCATTTTTCACAGATCCAGCAATTCATGGAGAAGCCTCCTCTTTGAGGGCTTTTATTTTTGTCCTTGCCTAGAATTCTGTGGAAAAAATGGCCTTGCTCGATTTTTCCGCTGTATGCTGTCGGAATTATGAACCCTCTTGAATCAATATAGCAGTCATTACCAAGCATGTGGATTCCTAATAAATCATGGTTTTCGCTTAGGCCTTGACCAATAATTTTGCACTCTTCTTCACTAAAATAGTTATAGGAAAGATCTAAATGCTTAAGAATAGAATTTATCCTCAGCGCCTTTGAAATTGCTTGGCCTACGTCTGAATTTTCATATCTTCCCATTGCATTCCAAGATAAGTCTAACTGCCTTATGCAGTCATTCTGATAAAGAGCATCAAAAATTTCAATTGCTCCTAATCCTCTTAAGTTATTCCAATGAAAATCAAGATTTTTTATACAGGTGTTGTATCTTATCATTTCTTTTATTGCAGTTGCTGCTTTTGAGGTGATATTGTTGCATGCTAAATTTAGCTTAGTCACTACTTTATTTTCAGTAAGGTGCTTGCATAAGTCAATTACTGCAGAATCTCCGATTTTTGTTTTTTCTAAATTGATGTGTTTTAGTTTTGAAAATGGCCTTGATGCAAGCTCGATAATTTTTTCAATTGATTTTATCCCTAAGGAATTGTCAGCTAAACTTAAAGTTCTGACATTTTTGTCTTGAAGATTTTTTAATATTTTAACACTTCCACTCTCTGTAAGCCTATTTGAGCCTAAATCAAGCCTTTCTAATTCTCTGTAGTGATTTAACCCTCTTGAAAAAGCTCTCGCATAATTATCCCCCATGCTGTAATGACGAATGTCAATTGCAGCTTCTGGGCCTTTTCTCCGAATAATCCCAAATGGGTTTGGATTTAAGCGTTCCTTATCAATCTTTTCTAAGTAAGCTAAATTTGGGTTTTCTTCTAAATGCTCAAATTGAGTTCTTTGAGATTGATTTCGAATGTTCTTATATGATTCGAAAAATTCGAGCCTCGCTTGGGCACCAAGTGGCCCAAGATAAAATTCCATGCTTCCCTTAGACAATTGTCTTTCAGGAGGATCTTCCATGATGTCTTCTGTATCTTCATTAGGCATTGACTGCCGCCTCATAGACTTTGATGGAAAAATTGGGCTTGCTGCTGCAAAATTCGGTGTCCCTGAAGTCCTTACTCTTACTGTTTTGCTTTTATTTAAAATAAGTGGCAAGGATCTTTGATGATTCCCATTGTTGTAAAAGTTCATTGATGTATGGCTTTTTGGCGTTGACATTTATGACTACTAATGTTGCTTTTACAATATTCATTAACACTTGAGAACTCTTATTCTTATTATACCATAAAAATATTCAAATTCCAATATTTTGGAGAAATCTTCATTTAGAATAGAATTATTTATAGAATATTCAATAGTTAATTAGTAAAAAATACAGAATGACAAAAAAACCCTCTATATTAGCAAGAGAATATAAAATTATCTATTATAAATTAAGAGTCAAATTAAAAAAAAATACAATTGATTCTTAAGCATCTTGGAGAATATACCTTCAGAACAGGTATAGCTTGACCTGAAACCCCCCCTCCCCTCCCCTCGCCCCTGACAGTTTCAATTTTGAACGAAATTGCTAATTCAAAATGACAAGTCCCTCACTAAATATTTGGCAAGTCAAATCAGTTTGTAGATTTCTATAAAGCTGAAACCGTTAAGGGGGAGGGGGGATTCTCAGGTCGATCTAAAACTGTGCTCACGGTATATTGATTTATATTATACTAAAATTTATTTAAAAAATTATATCTGATCTCTATTCTCTTTATCAAACTTAAAATGGCTAGCTTGGCTATGAAAGCAATAGGCAGCAAGTTGTCATCGAATTTTTCGACGAGCAGTAATTTTGACCTTAGCAATATCAGAGCATAACAGTCACATTGATTGGCACGACTACAACTTCCCACCATGTCTCAAATTAATCCATTTCAGATTATCAGATTTTCAAGGAAACGAGAAAGCGCTAATCAAAAAAATTTATGTTAGTTGGATTTTATTGACAATTGTATTATCCATTAATATTATCAGTACCATAGTGCTTTCAGCAACGGTTCTTCCTGGCATTGACATTCTTTTCACCTTTCTGAACTTTATCATTGGGATGGTGCTTGGGACTTTTACTTTCTTTTGGGGATATTATGGGATTGCTAACCCCTATAGAAAAAAAAATTTTTTTTGCTCTCATAGGTTTTTTAATTTTCAAAATTCGAAATAATTTTAAAGCAAATTATAATTTAATTTGTAAAATTTATGTTTTTAAATGCAAATTTGTTTAAAATTAAACAGAATTAGTTAGATATTTCATTATGCTAATTATCACTTATTTACATCAGAAATTTTTGTTCGCTAAAGGAGGTGGGAAGTAAGAAAGACAGCAGCCATCTGCGCAAGTTCAAAATCGGGGCCGTAATATTGGTAATTCTATATATTTTGGCAAGTTGTTTGCCCTTCGGCGCTTTCAATGGATGGGCACGCATCCCGGTGCTAAATGATAAGTCAGGAGGAGCTGCAGATTTTGGCGTTGCAATGTGTATTATTGAGTCGCTTATTTATACAGTCAATGCAGGGTTATTAGCTTATTGTATTTATCTTGTTCAGACTGATGCGGTATAATATATTTAGTACGACGACCAAAGTAGAAATTTTAGATAAATCAGATCAAAATAATATTAATTATCAGATTAGAAACGCATGATAAATAGTAATGCTTATTAAATTATGAATCTTTTATAGAGACTTATACTCCTTTTAAATAAATGGTTTCTCATAAAATAGGAAATTGGTATCGAAGTGTAGCAGGTGTTTTTATGTCTCAGCCCAAAGAATCCCACTTTTTAGAAGCAGGCACCATGACTCCAGAAGAATTTTTAATTGCTGGTGACCAGCTTGTACATAGATGCCCCACATGGACTTGGAATGCAAGTGCCCCAGGCTACGAGCAAAAGCATTTGCCAGCTGACAAACAATTTCTTATAACCAGAGGAGTCCCATGCAGAAAGCGAATAAATGCAATCGGAGAAAACGAAGTGGAAGAAAGGGAGACTGAAGACGGGTGGATTGTTGCTGAGATCCTCGGGCCTCGTGAAGAGCCTGATGAAATAGTCATCTCAAAGGCACAAATTTCTAACGAAGAAGAAGAAGTCCCTGATTTAGCCGATCTTCAAGGCCAAGAGCTAATTGATGAAAATGCTGCAGAGCCTGCAGTTCTTTTTGGAAATCAATATATAAGTGCTGAAGAGCCAGTTGAATCAATAATGAAAACTCGTGTATATGACCTTTCTGTAACTTATGATACTTATTATCAAACGCCCAGAATGTGGCTTACGGGGTATGATGAACATATGAATCCATTAACACCTGATATGATGTTTGATGATATTATGGGAGACTATGCACATAAAACGGTGACAATTGAAAGGCATCCTTGCTTAGGTACTGATCAAGTATCGATACACCCGTGCAATCATGCAAAAATGATGAAGCATTTTATTGATATGCTGGAATCAAATGGGTCACAAGCTCAAGTGCACCATGCGATTTTTGTTTTCTTGAAGTTTTTATCGTCTGTGGTCCCGACAATTGAGTATGATTTTACGATGGACTTAAGTTTAGAATAATAAAAAAATATATTAAATTATTTTAAAAATAGTAGGAATATTGGGAAATAAAATGGAGATGGCTTATGAGTTTGTTAATTTATTTTAGGCAGATTGATGGCTCGCTGTTTAAGAATCGCATTGAGTTGTGAATTTCTTGCAAATTTATACCCATTTAGCTCTTAATATTATGATAAAAGTGAAAGGCATTGCAACTTGTGCTCTAATAGATAGCTTTGACCCAATAAAACTTCACTTAAATGTTGAAGAACTGACATATAAAAAGATCGATCTCATAATGTAAGCATCTCTATTAATGGATAAACTCTTTATGATGTAGACATAATTTAAAATCTTTATGAATCCACTCACCATATTTTATGGATTTTCTCCACTTCTCTTAAAAAATAAAAATATCAATAATCGTTTCAAAAGTGCATAGGTCTATTCAAAATCTATATAATAAATCGTAAAATTATTTATTTTTTCAAAATTAATTTGCATATTTTAATTCGTTTTTCATTCAAAAATTAATAATAAATGAAAGAAAAATTGAATAGAGAGATAGGATTCCTATATCACTCTATTTCATTTATGGGAAAAGGCGCGTTTGGGTCGGTTTTTAGATGTGTGGATATTAAAACAAACAAAGAAATCGCTGTAAAAGTTTTAAGCAAGCAAAAACTCAGTGACCGAGAAATTGCTAGATCAATGCAAGAAGCCAGAATTTTAGCTGAGCTGAACCATGAAAACATCGTTAAATTCATTGATGTGAAGCACACAGATAACTATATTTATATCGAGATGGAGCTCTTAAAAGGTGGCACTTTGACTCAATTAATAGAAAATCGGAGGCTATCTGAAGAAGAAGCAGCAACAGTCATGAAAGGGATTTTTAGAGCTGTTGCATACTTGCATGATAGGAAAGTTCTGCATAGAGATCTTAAGCCAGACAACATCATGTTTAGAGATCCTTATGATCTTTCATCAGTCAAAGTTGCAGATTTTGGACTGAGCACAAAATATACATTAGTTGAGCAGCTTCATTCTATGGATGGAACCATGCTTTATATGGCTCCTGAACAAGTATTGGAGCAGCATTATAGTGAGCCTGTAGATATATAGCAGTTTATTGTGGATAAAAACTTCTGCTGATTAATTGCTATTATATTTTTTTATGTTGATTAGAAAACTGATAGACAGTTATAAGTTGCTGCTTGCTATAAATTGATTTATGAAGCTGTGGAATAATTCTATATAATCTTGTAGCTGGAAAGCACCCATATTTTGAAGAAGGGGATGATAAAAACACGATAATTTGAAAGCTTAAGAATATTCACTGAGAATACCCTAATGGATTTCCTTCACTTGCGAGAGATTTGTTTGAGCACTGTACAACGATTTCTTATATGGAAAGATATACAGCTAATTTAGCTCTTACTCTTATCCAAATAACCATAACAAAGATTTTAAAAAATTATTAAGATTGATCATAATTACTATAAGATATTTTTACTTATTTCAATTATTATTTTTTAATAAAATTTTAATCTATAACTTTTTCTAATAGATAATTGTTGAGCTAGTCATCCTTGGATAACCAGATCAGGTGGCAAAATTCCACTAACTCATCTTGAAACTATGCGAGGCTATAGTGACCGACTCAATTTGAAAACAATTGCAGCTATGACTTTAATCCTAACGCCTCCCTTCCATAGCGAACAAAAATTTTGTTCTCTCAGTCAGGAGACTAATTATTATTTTTCAAAATTTTACATGGAAAAATTTTAATTTTAACTCCCCCCCCCTCCGTGAGTGAACAAAAACCATTAGAAAAATCGCCATTTTTTACCCAAAAATCCACCCTCCGTGAGTGAACAAAAATTTTTTTAATAGAAAAATTTTTTATGGAAAAAAATTTTGATATATAAGTGATAATTAGTATAATGAAATCTAGAGCTAATTCTGTTTAATTTTAAACAAATTGCTTTTTAAAACATAAATTTTATAAATTAAATTAATATTTGCTTTCCAATTTTCGCGAATTAGGATTTTTTTAAATTTCGAAAAAAAATATTTTTTATAAAATTTAAAATATAAATTTTTTTAAAAAAAAAAAATTAACCCCCCTCCGTGAGTGAACAAAATTTTTTTGTTCACTCACGGAGGGGGGGGGAGTAAGAAGTTTTAAGCATTTAGTCAATTTTCGATTATTCTTTCTATTCTTTAAATTAATTTTGAAAGTCATCCTTTGTGCTTATGATTTTTTTTAACTCTGTGAATAATATATATAAACCAAACCTAATAATGATCAATATTATCCTTGCTAATTATATTAAATGTATATAAGAAAAAAATATATAAATAAATTTTTGGTTTGCTCAAAGCGTGGTTTTTGGCAAAAATAAGTATTTTCAATGGCTTTTTTTTTCCGCTCACAGATAGGGGAGTAGGCCAATTATGCCTTAATTCAGGAAGAACAATAACTAAAAACTATACGAAAATTATTCATCACCTTTCAGACAAAAATTACGAGGCAGAAGAATTAGACAATCACATTCAAAAATGCCACACAATCCACTCTATTCCAGATGCCAAAATCCATAAAAGGGCGTCAAGTAAACAATTTAACACAACAACTTCCTTCTTATCGGTCCCTACCAAAGTCTCAAGACCTAAATCAGGGAGTCCTGTAAACCGAAAAGCTGCCGATTTGACTCCCCCGACCTCAAATGAGCTGTTAAGAAACAGATTGGTTCGGCTTTCCCCAAGGCCTCAAGCAGAACATTTCCCAGAAATCCGTAAAACAAAGTCCCCTATCCCTCGCTCTCCAAAAGAAATAGCTCCTTTTAGAGATACGAGGCTCTCATAAATAGTGAGTGGTGAATAAAAATATTGATAGCTTTTTCATAAATTTATGTGATTTAATAAATTTATATAGAATGAGTCGGTATGTAATTAATAACTCTCCTGAATTCACTGGGCAGCTGCTATCAGGGGTGACTGAACAAATTAGAAGAGAGCTTCCTACTATGATTAGTATAATGGAAAGAGAATATCCACCAAGATCAGATTACCAATTAGATTCATTAGGGAATAAGAAAAAAAGATATTCTATTTATACAGGATCAGGTGGAAATTTATATTTTTACTATAATTTGTACACAAAATACAGCAGTGAGTACAAAAGTTGTTTGGAAGAAGCCATAATAGCTAATCTAAATTCATGTCAAAGTAACAGAAATACTACATTAGGATTTTTAACAGGAAGATCAGGAATTTATGCTATTACAGCAGCCGCATCAAAAACTATAAAATATGTTGAAGATCTTTGCAGAGATGAAAATCTTATCCCGGAAAGTGAAAACGAGCTATTGAATGGTTTAGCTGGATATATTTATTCAATAATTTTTATAATTGATAGATGAAGCGATGTGCCACTCAGAGAAGATTTGATTGCCTTATTAAACAGAACTGTAGATGAGCTTGTCAGAAGAGGAAATAATTATGGAATGCTGAAATATGAATGGCCTATTGGAAGAGGGAAATATTATCTAGGCGGCGCTCATGGGAGTATTGGAGTCATAATGATGCTGCTACAAAGCAGAAAATACCTACAAAATCATTATGACCATGTTATAAGAGACACATTAAGATACTTGCTAAGCTTGAGGTTTCCGTCAGGAAATTTTCCATCATCAGAAGGGAAAACTCGAGATGATTTAGTCCACTTTTGTCATGGGGCTACAGGAGCTGTCCCTATGCTGTGTCAAGCCTTTTTAGCTTTTCAGGATCAAAATTATTTAGATGCTGCTATAAGGGCTGGGAATGTTATTTGGGAGCGTGGGCTGATAAAAAAAGGTAAAGGCGTTTGTCATGGAATTTCAGGAAATGGTTATGCGTTTTTATCTTTGTATAAGGCTACGTTAGATAACTTATGGCTTTATAGGGCTCAATGCTTTGCTGATAAGATGCTGAATGATCAAAATTTAAATCGGGAAATAGAAAATTATGAAGATTCTCAAAGATTGGTTACAGGGATGCCAGATCGTCCATTCAGCCTAATGGAAGGACTTGCTGGGAACATTTTATTTTATCTAGATCTGTTGAATCCACAAGAAGCGAAATTTCCTGCATATGAAATTTAAAATAAATTAATAATTGATAATAATTCATTTAATTAAGTTTTCAAAATGAATGACTGATAAATTATATATAATTGAAATTTTGATCAAATAAGTTTTTAGAACCAAATTTATGATTGATTTTTAATCCATTATAATTAAAGATCACATCCTTAATTAGCATAATCTTCAATCTTTAAAGATTATTCATCAAATATTATAAGTATCTCGGCTATATTTCTATGCAAGCGCTCAGTGATATTTTTTATTTTTCCACTTTCAGCACCATCAGCTTAATTTTCTCATAATTTGCACTCTTAAAAAAATTTGAATATTTTTTTCTGAATATTATGATTCCATATTACAATAATTAATTAGACTTTATCATAAAGAATGAAGACAAGATCTATGAATGACAATTACATATATACCCCAAAAGCAGTCAAACACAACTCAAAAAGAAAAACGACACAAAAATACGACCCTTATCTGAGTGAAGACAGCGACATCTCAAACTCATACTCAACAGAAGGGTCTCCATCTTTTAAATTCCATGGGTCAAAAAAGCGAAATAGAAAGACTGATCTTCAAATCAGCATTTTGCGAAAAGAATACGAGATCAACCCACACTGAACCAAAGAGCAGGTGGCAGAACTCGTGGCAAAAACTGGTCTAACTGAAGCCCAGGTGTACAAATGGGGATGGGACTATAAAAAAAAGCTGAAAACTGAAGAGAGTTATACTCAATTACAGAGCCTTATTTTTATATCAGCAAAAGCTTGTCCCATTTTTAAAAAAAATAATAAAAAGCTATAATACAGAAGATTTTAGTCCTTAATGAGGCATATCAGAACAGAGTTTGCTTGTATTGTGAAGAAAGTATTGTCCCGAGTATGATGGAATACGAAATTTTTCAGATTCAGCAAATGTATAAAGCTTCATTGTCAAGCTTTAAAGAAATAGTGAGCCCATCTCTGTTTTTACGCAGTCCTTGTAAAGTATAAGGAATAATTAATCTGTAACCACATAATTAAGTATTTGTTTCTATATTTATCGATTTAAATGATAAAATATTTGAGTTGTTATATTTTCTGGTAAGATAACCTAATTGCTTTGGATAAATATTTAAAACTGATTTAACATAAAAATTTTGAAACTGACAATTATTTAACATAAATAATAAAACTAAATTCAAGAAATTAAATTAAATATATAATTAATTTGTATAATTTTAAATATTTTATTATAAAAATAACAAAGTATTTCATTAACTCCCCCCCCCCCCTCCGTGAGCGAACAAAACCATTAGAAAAATCGCCATTTTTTGACCAAAAACCCACCCTCCGTGAGTGAACAAAAATTTTTTTAATAGAAAAAATTTTAATGGAAAAAAATTTTGATATATAAGTGATAATTAGTATAATGAAATCTAGAGCTAATTCTGTTTAATTTTAAACAAATTGCGTTTTAAAACATAAATTTTTGCAAATTAAATTAATATTTGCTTCCCAATTTTTGCAAATTAGGATTTTTTAAATTTCGAAAAAAATATTTTTTTATAAAATTTATATATAAAATTTTTTTTAAAAAAAAAAATTAACCCCCCTCCGTGAGCGAACAAAATTTTTTTGTTCGCTCACGGAGGGGGGGGGGGGGGAGTAAGTAAATTATATAATACCCTAATAAAGTTTTTGCAAGAATATTTAATATGAGCTCACTGAAAATTTATTTATAGTAAATATGGACTTTGAGACAAGAAAAAATGCAGCTGAGCTCCAAGCCAAAGAAAAGGAATTTGAGAAGTTGGCTGCCAAAGCCAATCAGAATTTGAGAATTTTATACCAAAGAATTCGCTACGTTGAAGAAAAATGCTATTTACAGAATAATGAAAAATGTTTAAGCCAGATTGAAAATTATTGGCTTACTTTAAACCAATTAGAAAGAGAAGAAAGCAAAAGAGAAACGATAATACAACAAAAATGCGAAGAAGAGGTGCCATTACACATAAAGATGCTTGATGATAACAACGACTCAATAGTATCCAAAGAAGAATTTGACGCTTATAAAAATTATTGGGATTGCACTTCAGCATCTCGTGAAAATTTAAAGAATTTCACTATTAAAAAGGCAAATGTTTTAAATGAAGCCTTCATGAATTTAAAGCAATATTTACCTCAAAAGCCAAGCTAGGATTTATTAAGTAATAAAATATAAGACTAGCTTTATAACTAGATCAATTACGTCAGAATTTAATAATTAATCTACAAATATTGAATTAGAAAAAATTGTTTTTATCAATATCTCATTAACTTAAAATTCCTAGAGTGATCATTTATCTATCAAATAATAACTTCTTATTTTAGATGAAGAGTAAGCTTTTCCCCAATATCCATATCCCTCACCATTTTGCAAAACTCCGGATAAGAGATTTTCCCATCAAAGTCTTCATCAGCTCGTATCAGCGTTCTATCAACTAATTGCTGCAGCTGAACATCAGTCAAATTATTTCCCACCATCATTTTGAGCACCCTAAACAGCTCTCCATTAGAAATGAAGCCATCTTTGTCCATATCATAGATTGCAAACAAAAAGTGCAGCTTGTCGTCTTCGGACCCTGCTTCTGAGAGTTTCGAAAGTCCAGTTACAAATTCATAAAAAGAAATATTTCCATCCCCATTCTTATCAAATACAGAGATCACACGCTGGACCAGTGGATTTTGTGCTAGCTCTGGAATGTCGAAAAATTCATTGGGCTCGAGCATCCCGCTTCCATCAATGTCTAAACGTCTGAATCTTTGCTCGAGCATTAAAAGTTCCTCTTGACTGAAAGGAATTTCTCTTGATATTTCCACTCCCATTTTAATTATAGCTTATGCAGTTTTGAATAGCAAAACGCCATACTGTGATAAATAAATGTAAATTTCAATCAGATTTTTTATTGTTATTGTTTTTATACTAGATTTTCATTATAATGATGATTTTAGGATTACAATAAATGATTGAGAATAATACAGTTTAAGAATATTTTATATAAATCAGTAATGGGCTTATACTTGTGTTTAAGCTTTATACAAGAAATTTTCTGATATTTTTTGCATTGAAATAATTAATTGTGTAGAAATTGAAGTTGTCTTGGACTTTGGACTAATAATATAAAATTCAGGAAAAAGATGCAATAATTTTGGATTCATAATAAAAAATTAGGGAAATAAAGTGTATGACAAGGCAAGAAGGAGATAATGGATTAGAACAGATTAAAGTTTACACTGTGTGGGGCTATGGGGAGCTCTTAGAAAAACGCCCAGCAAAAGCTATAGTCAAATTTACATGGGGTGGCCTAGGATACATTGATCCAAACTCAATTAGCAATAAAGTCACCTTAAAAGTGAAATCTTTTGCCAAAGACAGGAAATTATTATCATTTGAATGAGATATTACTAATGATTTTTCTAATCTATTTTCTCTATTGAAGAAACAATATTCCTTATCTGCAGGAGCAATTATCAAACTGATATATCCTATGGGATCCATGAAGGAAATAAAGCCTACAGACTCCCCTTTTACGCTTAAGCTGAAGTCTCATTCAACATTTATTGCCTTGCTAAGACAAAATTTATATTGAAACGAAAACAAAAAAGCAGCTAACATCGAAATTTCAAATAATGGGATGACAGCTTCAAAGAAAACAGAAGAAGAATTCGAAACAGTCCTTTGCAATATGTGCTTATCCTCTGGACTTTGTACTTGGGAAGTGAAAGTCGATTTAATTGTGGACGATGACGATATTTTTATTGGGGTTGCAGATGAAAATGTTGCCTTATATGGTCACCCGCCTGATGTCGGCTTATTTTGGGGACTAAGATGCAGTGGGGGGAAGAAGTTTAAGCCAGAAACTGGTATAGAAGATTACTACGGAGAAAGTGTTCAAACTGGAGACATTATTTGTGTCAGGCTCGAGTACAAAGGGGATCAAGGCTCAATTAGCTTTTTGAGAAATGGAAAAGATTATGGCGTCGCCTATACAAACGTCCCAATAAATGTTTATCCTGCTGTTTCGTTATATTATAAAAGAGCTCAGGTATCTATAAATTGCACGGCGTAAACACTAATTCTTTTAAATTGGTAACCAATTTGTCATTCTAATGATTTATTTTAATTCTTTCCTAATCACAAATAAGTGGATTTCCTGTAATTGCTTGTTCTCTGCCCATGCTAACAATCTTGGAATAGTTATCTTCTGATGCAATTCCGACATCTGCATAAAATTTACATTTAATGTCTTCTTCCCATCCTCTTCTTTTTATCTTAATCGGCATTCCTCTGAAGAAAACAACCAAAGCTGGGGTTCCTATAACTCCAAATCCAGACGCAATGCTAAATAATTTATCTGCGTCTACAATGAAAATGTCTTTCTCAGTGCTTTCTGCTTTTAATTTTTGAAAAATTCGAGCGGCATGAAGACTGAAAGGATTCCATTTCTCAACAAAGAGAACGAACCTTGGCTTTCTGTCCTCGCAGCTGAATAGGGATTACGATTTATTAAGCTCCGAATTTACTTGACTCCACTCGTCGAGTTGTTCCATTATTTATATTGGTTTGGTGCTCAATTGACTATTTTAGGAATAATATTTTTCTTGAAATCAGAATATAAATATAAATTAGATTTTAGTCCTGTAAAATTGGCATTGCCGTTGTCAATACAAGCAAAAGCAGGCCATAAACTGTAAAAATATGAAGGGAAATAAGAATTATTTAGGTTAGACTTTTTCTACATTTCGCATCAGGAAGCTTTCTTTCCCAGCAACTTCACAATACCCATTGATTTCCCTTCGGAAGTAAAAGTAATATCCACCACTTACCAAGCTAAAACTTAGGGCAACGAACATTAAAACCAGCCCTGACTCTGCTTTGACGTTATAAGCATCACTATAATACATAGGTTTTTCAAGTGTAAACACTTTGCTGACTGTTACATATAAAATCAAGCTTAAAGAATAAAGCAAAGGGTATATATAATTTTCTAAATCCTTCATTATTCTCAGTTTAAAACAACAGAAACAGGATTTCAGTATTAAATTGACCATTCCAAAGACCATAAATACATGTGCAAAAGATGTGAATACTATAAATAAAACCCCAGCTTTTTTCCAGTCGTTTATATTGTCACAGATAGCGTCAATTGAGCCGAGATTAGGGCACCAATGATTTTCAAAGGCTTTAAAAGCTCCAATCTCGTAAACGCCGTCTATTCTTGATTTTACAGAAAGTTCTGTCATTCCTATGTGATTGGTTTTCATGAAGCGGAAGCTGTTTATGAGATATATGGAAAATACGAGGAAGAAAAAGGTCAGATCTAAGAGTAACTTAATCAGAATCTTTATCTGAGCAGGCACCATTTTATTAAAGATTCATTTAATAAAGAAAAAATGTTGTAGAAATTCTGGTCATATTTTGTAATGTTATTAAAATGGCATATTATATTCGTCAAATTAATAATAAAGTAAGAATTTTTTATGAAAAATTCTCTAACTCCCTGAGAATTTTTTTTTTAAAATTAAAATATAAAATCATAATTGCAAAAATTTAATAGTAAAAATTAATTTAATTTGTAAAATTTATTTTTTAAAATGCAAGCTGTTTAAAAATAAACACAATTAGCAAGAGATTTGATTATAAAATTATCACTTACATATCGAAATATTTTTTCATAAAACTTTGTTCACATCTTTATGGCGAGTTTTATCTAAAAATTAAGAATTTTTCCAAATGTTTTTTTTTCGCTCGCGGAGGGATAGGAAGAAAATAATCAGAAACTAAAAAGTTCAACTATTAAATTGACTAAAAAAATTAATTCTCATAAATGATTTTTTCTATAATCTCTACAACCTCATCAAAGACTCCGATAAAAAACTCATCACAATTTAGCACAAATCTCCCTCTGCACTTTTCTTTTAGTTCCCTCTCAAATTCTATTGAATCTGCAAAAGGGCAAATTTGATCCTGGTCTCCTTGTATTATATAAATGCTGCCTTTAGCCTTATGGCAATAATATTTCATGTCAAGACTCATCATCTCTTGGATCATATTTCACGTGCATTTCCATTCTTTTCCAAGCGCAGTATGTATTATTTCGCCGTTGATTCTAATTGATTCATAATTATCTTTTATAAATGGTGGAAGTAGACTAAAATCGTACTTTGGAGACAATGAGATAATAGTTTTTACATCGCCATATATAGCTGAATAAATAATTGCACTGGTCCCAAATTTCGCATTTCCAATAATTCCTTCAACTGAATATCCTCTTATATATATAATTTTTTATTCAACTTAACTTAACCTCTAGTTGGGCCGCTATAGGCACAGCATCAATTTTTTTCAATTTGTGGATTTCTCGCTAGCATGTCTGGCCTCGCAGTACTACTCGCTCCTCATATTCCAGGATTTCAGAGGTGTAGCAGCTGCCTGCCTCGTTTTATCCGGTTTCCTTCTGGCGCCTAAGGGTCATACTTTAATGTCAGCAGTGAAAGAGGTAAAAGGCGAGATTCACAAAGGATGTGAGGTTAAAAGAATCCTCACCATTTTCTTCCTCTTGTTCAAGAACTTAATGAGTAAATACCTAACCTTATAATACCAGAAATTGAAAGTTAAGGAATGAAATACCCTTTATTTTAAGCGACAATGATGAATATCCTCTTTCAATTAAAAATTTCACAGCATCGTCAATATCATCTGCGTCTCGCAAATTGCCAGCATATGTATTTTCTCCTTGACTACTCCCAGTTCCAGTTAAATAAAATTTAAATACATTCGCATCTAAGTTCTCGTATATAAATTCAGAGAGAAAAAATATTTCTGTAGGCCACATTGGACAAATGATGTAAATTCTTTGAACGTTTGGATATTTTATAGAGATGCTGTAAGTTAATTGTAGACCAGAGCGATTTGTAAAATACTCCATAGAATCTAAAAATAATAAGAACTTTATATAAAAGAAAGAATTAGATTAGTAAAAAAGTCTGACTTCCCCCTTTAAATTGGAATAGAAAATTTTGTTCCAATTTAAGAAAATGTTTTTATAAAAACAAATCAATATAAAATTTTATTAGAAAAAAATTACATTTCTCATTCTCAATTTATAAACTTTCCGAGATGGTATTCTTCTAACTCTCCTTCTTTAAAGTTGAACAAAATAGTGTTTAATTTTTGATTCTGCATATTAAATTGGATATTAAGGTATTTACATATAAATTATGATGTTTTGCCATTAAAATTTTTATTTATAAAATTTAATTTTGTTCCAATTTAAAGGGAGGTTAACTCCCCAAAATAATGGAAATTTGTACCTATTTTTGTTTCCAATTTAAAGGGGGGTAGTGAGAAATTTATTCCGATAATATTTGTCTTTATATTCTTGATTCATGTTGATCCTCCACTCACTCAACACTAGCCGAAAGGCAACGAGGAGACGCAAGAGGAAAAGCGAGGACTTCAGATATCCCATGGCATTAGGGGCTGAATGAAGATTAAGGTGTTGCAGATCCTTTTCTCGCTGGGGAGCCATCTAAATCCAGCCCAGCTTGACCTATGGCGTCTTTATAGTGGATGAACATCTAGAGGATCCTTGGTGGCTGCGTTACCTATAAGCGGAAGCTAATCTGCAATTAAGTTTATGCTAAAATTCATACTTGATATTTATCTAATTTTCCCAGTCTGATTAAGGTGATCGACAACTTAATAAACTGATAAAGATAGAAGGCACTATTAAATAAAAGAAAATAATTGCTAAATATATTTATAAATTAATTTTGAAACAATTTTTGCATCTGCTAAAAAATTTTCTATTGGAGAATTCGAACTAATAGAAAAATTTTGACAATTTATTTTAAGAATTATTTTGATGATTTTTCATTATTTTTGCCAAATAAAACGCATTTTTTCTTATTTTCCTTGCGTTTATCAATTTCTGATATCGATGCATATTTCTCTTTCCACTAGCCTAATTAACTATGGAATAAATTTATAATATTATTCGGCGCCATAGTATGCCAAATTATCAGAAATAGTCCCAAATTTCATTCAAAACTAATTTCTCTCTAATTTTTTTAAATTTCAGTCACAAATCTCTCATCTAAAGTGGTGCTCTTTTCATCGACAATAATTTTTCTTATACAAGAAATGTGTGAAAAATAGGGCTCGCCAGAAAGTTAATATACATAACTATGGAAGAACAAGAAGAAAAAATCGTGGTCCCGATAGCCCTGCACTGGAATTCCATTGAGCCTGGGCTAAGTCTTATTGCTCAGCTGTCAAATGAGCTTTTAGCAGAGAGAGAAAAGTGTTTGCAATTATCTAAAGAACTTGAATCAGAAAAACTCAAATACCATCAGCTGGAATCATGCCTATCATCAATCTCTCAAGAAGGCACTGCGAAAATGCCTAGAACTGAGAGCTGGAACTCAATTGCAAGCACTACTGCAGACTTTGAAGACGAAAAACCGCTTGTGGGTATATATCCTCCACACATAAGAGAGCAAAAAATTTTAAGATATAAAATGAAACTCCAGAGATACAGGCAAAAAGTAAAGATTTCAAGGAGTTTTCAAGGCAGGAGTGAAACTGCAAGACATAAATTGAGAGTCAAAGGAAAATTTGTAAAAAGCTTTGACAATAATCTAATTGATTTGTAAAAGCTTGAGTTTTGCATTAATTTTTTTAAAATAAGCAGTAATTATTAGAGAAGAAGGCTCTTATGAGGAAAAGGCTTTTCATATAGTGGCTAGTTTTTTAATGGATGAATAAATTTTGAAATTTAACCATTTACTGAATTGAATTTTTGAAAGGATTTTATTATGAATTTAATAAAGGTAGCGTTAGGTTAATAAAGAATTGAGAGTTGAGAGTGTGGAGATTGTTTGATAATTGAGATCTTTATATTGTTTGTCTTTCGGCGAGTTTTAAAATTTCTATTTTATTTAAACGATTTATTTTGCGTCTTGATTATTTTTGCTGGTAAAAAAAAAATCATAAAGTTTTTTGATGAGGTATCAAGAAACTTTGAAATGTAATATTGCAACACCTTACTTAATTAAGCAAAATCACCCTTTCAATTTAATAAACTTAATAAAGTTTCAAAAATATTTTACATAAAATTTATTGATAAAATTTACTAAACTGTTTCTTAAAAACACCATATTCCATTATTTGGAAAGGCTTTTCAGATAAGAGAAATAAGGTTAGTTTCAATGGGTATGCACAGATCTTATTGAAAAAATTAAATAATAATTAGCTGTAAATTTAAATTGGATTTTTTAAGTTACAGAAAATAGACTACCTCATCGAAGTTAATTCTTAAATGCATATAGATATTCTCATAAATATTTTATGGAGTTTTTAAATGATGATTCTTAGTCAAATGATTAAATTTAAATAAAAAGTTAGGAAGAAAAACATGGACAGACTTAGCAATAGGGTCTCAAAAAACAGTGTAGCCCACAATGTATCCTCAGCATCAGTGAGAAGACGTGTAGGAGATCTAAGCTCTTCCTTGAGTAGGATGAGTATTGATGAGAAAAAGCAAGCCAATAGCAATTCAACTTATAATGCTGACAAAATAGCTGGCAGCGGAAGTTTTGGCACAGTATACCAAGCAACAATAGCTCAAACTGGTGAAACAGTTGCCATAAAAAAGGTTTTGCAAGACCCTCGGTACAAAAACCGTGAACTTCAAATCATAAAAGAGCTGGTTCATCCAAACGTCGTCGCATTCAAGCACGCCTTCTATATAAATGGTGAAAAGCCAAACGAGCTTTATCTAAACGTCGTCATGGAATTTGTAAATGAAACGCTCTACAGAGTAATAAAGCATTACAGCCGAATGAGACAGCCAGTGCCTATTTTACTAGTAAAGCTTTATAGTTACCAAATTATGAGATCTTTAGCTTGGCTCCATGCCAAATGACCGTGGATTTTTGACAGTGTGCATTTCATCGAAATCCATTTGGCCGAAAATTAACGTTTTTATTCGGTCAAATGTTTCACTATCAAAAAATTTTCGATCAATTTTCGGCCAAAAATTTTTAGGTGAAATGGACACTAGCAAAGTAGTTTGACCTGCACCCCTTTAGCTTATATTCATGCAGTAGGGGTTTGCCACAGAGACATTAAGCCTCAAAATATCCTAGTCGACACAAACACTCATAGTACCAAACTTTGTGATTTTGGCTCTGCAAAGAAACTCATAAGAGGAGAACCCAATGTTTCTTATATTTGCTCTCGCTATTATAGAGCCCCTGAATTGATTTTTGGAGCTACTGATTATACACCTGCAATAGATGTATGGAGTGCTGGCGCGGTGGTTGCTGAAATTTTGTTAGGACAACCGTTATTTCCTGGAGAAAGCGGAGTAGACCAGCTTGTGGAAATTATTAAAATTCTAGGGACTCCAAATAGAGAACAAATAAGAGACATGAACCCAAGCTATACAGAAAATAATTTTCCTCAGGTCCCACAACATCCTTGGAATAGAGTGTTTAAATCGAGGACTCCAGTAGATGCCATTGATTTTGTGTCAAGATTGCTGGTATATTCTCCTCAGTTAAGACCGTCAGCATTGGAATCTTTAGAACATCCTTTCTTTGACCAACTTAAAGATGAGGCAACAAGGCTTCCAAATGGAGATCCATTGCCACCTCTTTTTAATTGGACTTCAGAAGAAAGGGAAAGGTACAACCCAGATCTTCTTAGACGCTTGACACCATCATGATATAACCCTTCTTAAATTTTCAGCTGTATAATTGATAGTGTTAGCTTAAATTTATTCGAAATTACCTTGGTATAAATATGGAATTAAGAGAAGTTCCTAACTCCCCCCCCCTCCGAGAGTGAACAAAACCATTAGAAAAATCGCTATTTTTTGCCCAAAAAATCCACCCTCCGTGAGTGAACAAAAATTGTTTTAATAGAAAAATTTTTAATGGAAAAAAATTTTGATATATAAATGATAATTAGTATAATGAAATATAGAGCTAATTCTGTTTAATTTTAAACAAATTGCGTTTTAAAATATAAATTTTATAGATTAAATTAATATTTGCTTTCCAATTTTTGCAAATTAGGATTTTTTTAAATTTCGAAAAACAAAATTTTCTATAAAATTTATATATAATTTTTTTTTAAAAAACAAATTAACCCCCCTCCGTGAGTGAACAAAATTTTTTTGTTCACTCACGGAAGGGGGGAGTAAAGAAAAGTAATTATAATGCCAGGTTCCAAAAAGAGCTCCACCTAAAAGCAGTCAAAGTGCCTTTAAAAGAATGCAATAATTTAAAGCAAGACCACAGATCACTGCTATTAAAGATTCATAAACAAGAAAACACAATCGCATGCCCTGGTTCCAAAGACCACAAGTTATTACTATTAGATCCTTCAATAGCCGAAATCCCTGAAACACTAATAAACTACGAAATTCTCCCACACACAATTTTATTAGGATACGACCATTTTTCTGCAGAAGAAGTTTTAACTCCCCCCCCCTTTAAATTGGAACAAAATATCGGTAAAATTTCCACGTTTTTGGTAAATTAACCCCCCTTTAAATTGGAACAAAATTTAATTTTATAATAAAAAATTATATATAATTTTTATCTAAAAAGTTTTGATATAAGCTAAATGTTTCTTAACTAAAATTAAAAATTTAGTTATATCTTGCTCTTTTTTAAAGAAACAAAGTATAAAGAGCATCTTATTTAAATAAATTTATTATCGTTAATTGCTAAATTTTAAAAAAAATTTATTTTTTTTTTTAAAAAATTTCCAAAAAAATTTTTGTTTTTGTTGATAGAAACGATATTTTTTATTTGGATAGTTTTGATATAAATTAAATAGGAATTCTTTATAAAATTTCAAAATTTACTTATTTCTTGCTTTATTTTAAAGAATAGAGTATAAATAACATCTTATTTAAACAAAATTAGCACTTTGATCGATAAATTTTCTAAAATTTTTTTTTTTATTTTTTTTTATCAAAAAAAAATAATAATTTTTGTGTAAATAATTTTGATACCAATTAATAGTGGCGTATTAACTAATAATGAAAATTTAGTTATATCTTGCTTTTTTTTAATGGATAAAGAGTAAATAGCATTTTATTAAACAAATTTTATAATCTAACTCGATAAGTTTTTGAATTTTTTTTTTTTAAATTTTTATATATAAAATTTTTTTTTATATAAAAATTTTATATTGATATTTTTTTAAAAAAAAAAAAATTAACTCCCCTTTAAATTGGAACAAAATTTTTAGTTCCAATTAAAGGGGGGGGGGAGTAAGAGAAATTCTTCCTAATGGCACAGTGATCCCAACAGGGTTTGAAACAATTGGCCACATTGCCCATTATAATTTAAAGCCTGAACATATGCCATATCGATATATAATCGGACAGGTAACAATAGACGTAAAAAATATATAGAAAAGTCCTTCAATAAAAACTGTTGTTACAAAATTAAGCAAAATCGAGTCAGTTTTCCGAACTTTTGAAATGGAAGTTATAGGAGGAGAAGACAAACTTGATACAGAAGTTGTAAATTTTAATTAGAAAGAAGGGAACTGTATATTTAACTTCAATTTCAGAGATGTGTATTGGAACTCAAAGCTGGCCTTTGAAAGAATAAGGGTGGTTGGGACGTTAAAACCTAATGAAATTATATGTGACATGTTTGCAGGAGTAGGACCTTTTGCAATAAAAGCGGCAAAGTTAGGATGCAGGGTAATCGCAAATGACTTAAATCCCTCATGCTATGAATGGCTTGTAAAAAATTCATTGAGAAATAAAGTGGCTAAAAACCTGTCAGCTTATAACATGGACGCCAGAGAGTTTATTATACAGCTATTAAATACCCCAAGAGAAGAAGTTAAATGTGATGATATGTTGAGAGCTCCTCCTATGCAGACACTCCCAAGCGTTTTTCATCATATTTATATGAACTTACCTATGGACGCTATTGAATTTCTTGATGTATTTAAATGGAGATTTAACCCTGATGTATGGAAAGAGCTGCCTGTTATACATGTTTATGGGTTTTCTTCAGTTCCAAATGGGAGTGAGCTTGTTGATAGGATTAAAGCAGCTTGGGGGGATTTTGATACATCTAATTTTAAACTGGTGACTGTTCGTGATGTATCGCCTAGAAAATTCATGTTTTGCGTGGAGTTTAGGATTCCAGAAGAAATAGCGTTTAACCCGAAAAGAGCAGGAGATCAAATTAGCCCTGATCCTGAGAAGAAGCATAAACATATTAATTTAGCTTAGACTTGACTAATTTTGCTAATTACCACATCCATAAGTGAGTAAATTCATATTTTTTCGGCATAAAGCCACCCTTATCCTTTAAAAATATTTTGAAATATAGCTATTATAATAAAATTTCTAGCTATTCTATTTGATTTTAACTATTTCCTCAAATGGCAAAATATCGATAAGATTTCGAATCTTTTGGGTATATAGCTCCCTTTAAATTTGAGCGAAGTTTGATTTTCGGTAGAAAATTTTAATTTTATAAATAAGTTTTGCCTAATTTAATGGAAAAAGTTCAAGTAAAATATAGTGCATAAAATCATATTAATTCTGAGTCACACAGAGGCTGTTGAGCCAGGTTAGGCTCAACCGATACCCAGGTAATTCCAGAAAAAGGCCTAGATAGATCACATTTTATTAAAAAATCGCCTATAAGGGCGATTCTCAAGGTCATTTTTCTGATTTTGTAAGTAACCAGCAAGCCAGTAGTGCGTTCTTAAAGAGCTCGACTTTTTAAAAGATTGCAATTTCAGTATAAGTCCAGGATGATTGGTGAGTTGATTCCAGCCTGAGATAAGTGGATCAATACTTTTAAGAAGTAAGGTATTTTTTGCCTGGCCAGGATTCCACGACAAGCTTTTTTTCTTATTCCACAGACAAAAGATCGAAGGTGCAAATTTAGCTCATACTTCTTGGAAAGCAATCATACGCTTTTAAGGTCATGATAGTCCAGAAGGTGATATTGGGCGCTTCCTCCGTACTCTGAGTGCTACCAGGAGTTAAGGGAGTCCAATGTATCAGGGATAAATCCAAACATGGCCGGGTGAGCCTCCCGAGAGACTGATGACGTAATCATTTTTTTTATAATGTTAACAAAAAAGGCTGTGGTGTGACGCCAGGTGACTAGAGCCGCTCGAGCCTGAAACCCATGGCAGGACGGAGAGAGGCTGAAACAATTCCCGAAGACCTGCTATAATTTAATCTAATCTAATCTAAAGAGCTTCAAGTTTTCACAATGTCGAATTCTTTTAAGAAGAGTATATTATTCTACGACTTCTTTGTAATTCTAAAATAATTAAATTTTTCTTTATTCTCTTCAATTTGATTAAAAAGTATAATGAAAATGATAAAATGCTGATCAAGATAACAAAAGAAAATTTTTTATTATTATTTTTCTCAAGATATCTTTATATTTTTGATTAATCAAAATAATAATCACATGGCTCAAAAATCAGCTTCTTTAATCAAAACCTCTCAATTTAAAAAATCAGCACAAGGCCCCTTATCTCCAACAAGAGTCCCATCTCTTATATCCAAAGAAGTCAAAAAGCCAATTAAAAATACTGTTACTAGCCGGTTAAACAAAAGTCAAGTTTCATCAAAAGGATTACAAAAACTAGCTGATGAAATTTTGAAAGCTAAAACAGCTTCAGAGCCAAAATCTAGCAGTGAAAAAGAAGCAAAAACACTGGATTTAATCAAAAAAACTATAACTAAAGAAAAAGAAAAAATAAATGTTGACCCACAATTACGAAATATAAAAGAAATCTATGAAAAGAAAACCCAGAAATTTATGGGCTCAATAGAAAAAGAGCTTCAACAGATGGGAAAAAAGCTAAAAGAGGCAAAAGATAAGAACAAAAGACTGAAAAAAGCACTAGAAGAAGAACCTTTATTGGAAAATAAGCCTCCTCCTCCTCCTCAAGAAAGAACTGATTATGATATTTTTTCAAGAATCTCAAAGGAAGCTAAAACTGAAATCAATGGGAGATTTGAAGAGCTAGCAGATGACGCGATGTCTATAAAGAAATTAATAATCCGAAACTATGCAAAAGATATAGAAAACAGTGTCCAAAAATGATATAATAACTTGGATTTAGAGCCTGAAGGATACCAATCACTTAAAGCAGGCTTATGTAAAAACATAATAGATCTTCAAAGCAAGAAGCGTGCTCTTGACGAAGAAAATAGTGTTTTGCTTGCAAATAAAGAGAAAAAGATCGCAGATCTTGTTTTCGCTATAAAAGTCTATGAAATGAAAAATCAGAACAAAATGGTATAACTATTAAGGCTTTTCGAATTTAATTATAATGGTAAAATCAGGTTAATTTAAATTCAATTAATTAGAAATTATGCTAAAAACCTCAAAACTTGCTTGTATGTGTGTTAATAGACTAGAATGGCAATGGCGTTTTTGAATAATAAGGGTTCGGCTTGCTTAGATTATAGATAAAAGAGGAGTCAGTCCCAATTCGAGGACTATACTCATGGTTTGTAATAAAAGATATGTTACCGTTCAACCTCCCCTTTTTCGACACAATTGGAGATAGACCTCCAATTCTATTTCTTTTGAATTCTTTATTAATATCGTCTAAAGCCTCAGATTTTCTTGCGATTTCTAATTTAGTGAAATTTTCTTCTCTTTGTATTTCACTAGACTCAAGCTCTAATTCTTTAATCCTCTGATTTAAATCTCTGAAATTAGCATTGAACTCTTTTTCCTTTACTTTTAGCTGCCATTCTCGTTCTTTGATTCTTTCTTTGAGATCTTGTTCTCTTTTCATGCTAATTTCAGCATCGCCGACAATATTTTTTTATTTTATTTGATAAAAATATAAATGTTTTAAGTCAATTTATAAGTATTTTTTTAAAGAAAATTGGTAGAGAGGTTAAATTAAATTATAGCAGATTTCTGGGTTTATTTTAGCCCCTAGTCGTTCTAGCCCGGCTTAAGGCTCAGGTGACCCTAAGTACTTGCGTCACACCACGCCCTATTCTTGTCGATGTCAGCAGTCTCTCGGGAGACTCATCCGACCATGCTTGGGTTTAGCCCTACCACATTGGATTCCCTTAATCTGGTAGTACTCAGAGTATGGGAAAACACCTAATGTCTCTGTCTAGACTGCATGCCCTTGCTCAGGTGCATAATTGCTTCCCAGAAGTATGATCTGACTTTGCACCTTTAGAGTCTGTCCAGGCAAAAACCCACCCAGGACTTCCTAAATTATAGGCCCTGGACCTTAAATCATTCACTATCTTTTAAAACGTAAAATTAGTAGAAGATATGAATATTTGGTAGATAAATTCTCCAAATTAGTATAGCTCCAAATAATTTTGATTCAATTCTTGGTATTTCTGTGACCATTCTTGCAAGCCTTGCATATTCAGTCGTTCAGTTTCATCCAATTTCTTAATCCTTTGAGTATAAAGTGATATCGCAGCTAAATAATTTGCATAATCAGAAGGGCTTGCTTCTTCATTACCTCGAGCCGCTGTTTCTTTTATACTTAGGGTTGCATTTAATAATTTATGAGCATTTTGCTTACTAATGAGAACATTTTGAAGTCTTTGGATTTTGTCTTTTAGGCTGCATTCGTAATTCGGGTCTGAGAGCTTATCGATTCGTTGATGCAACAGACGCTTTTCGTTTCTAAATAAAAGTTACATATAAGATTCAAGCTTGCTCTCAGCTTTTTGGTGGCCATCTTCAGCAACCTTCGTTGGTGACGGCCTCCTTTTTTTGCTTTCCTTTTGTGTTATTGCATCTGTTAACTTAATATTTAGATCTTTTAGTCTTTTTCTCAGCTCTTGGTTCTCTTTTTGAAGTGAAATTAAAGCTACTGTATCATTTTTAAATGGATTTGAGCTTGTAGATCTCAGTCCTGGAGATGAGATTTCATAATATTCATATCTTTGCATTTAAATTACATAATTAATGAGATTGAGAATTTATAATGAAGGAATAGATAGTAAAAATAAATAAGGATTGAGTTTAGAAGATTTATTATTATATAAATTTAAATATATTTCAATAATCCGGCTAGTTGGTATGCTTTATATCTTGAATCGATTTTGGATCATAAATGAATTCTATTTGTGCTCGTTATCTGGTAAGTAGTTACTTAAATTAGCTGATAATAAAATTTCATGCTGATTTAGATTGGGCATGCATGTTTAAAAAATTTAAATAGCTCTCAAAAAGATATTGAGTGCTTGATTGTCTGTTAAGTGAATTATATAAAAAACGAAGAGATTACTATAATGGTAGCCAATCAGCTGTGTCACCATAAATATTAATAATATTCATATCAACAATTAAAACTTAATTTGAATACTTACTAAAATTTAAAATCCTCCTTTTTCATATTGAAAACTCTTCATATAATTAAATAGGATTTAATTTTCCTAAATATTAGCTCGTCCTTTAGTGAACAAAAAATTTTATTTTTAATAGAATCTCCTAATTCTATGCCGATATTCTAACTAACTCTCAGATTTTTGAGACCGATAACCATTTTCCTCGTCACCTATCAGCATAGGAGAAGTATATTAAGTAATTCTAGGTCCCTAGCTCTAGTTATAAAAACCCGCAAAAATGTCGAATCACGATGTTAGAAGATTTCCCAATGCATCCAGACCAGCCTTTGCCAAAATTACCAACAAAAAAGTAAGGGCATCAGAAGGCTCATCAGAATCTCAAGATAACGGCCCAGAAATTATCGACCATTCCCCTATAAAAAGTTCTCTCGCGCCACTCTCTGCCACTCAGACATGCAAATTGTGTAGTGGTCAAGATGAATATTCAAAAGTTTTGCAGACAGCCTTAAAAGAGGTCCTTGACCAAAATGAAGCTCTTAGGCTCAGAGTGATAGAGCTTGAAGCTATTCTATCAAAAACAGAGGACGATATTGAAGAAAAAGACGAATTAATTCAAGAATTGCAGACAACTTTATCAAAAATAAAATCAAGCAAGGCCAAAAAATGTTAATTTGGAGGTTTAGTGATAGATAATAAATATTTTAATACTTTTAAGTTATAATTTGCAGGAAAATCTATTAAGCAGATATATTTAGGGAAAATTTGGGTTGTTTATTGTATAAAAGAGATTAGCAATTAATCTTCCCATCAGATAGAAGTTTCTTGAAATCCTCAAAAGTGATTTTTTCGGTATGGTCCAAGTCTACTTCCTTAATAATATACTGTAAAAAGATAATTTGGCTCATTATTATTTAGGAGGTTTTATTAGTACGATTTATTATAAAACCTCATATTTTTAACTTGAATACGGCTGACGTTTTTCCCCATATTCGTAAGAACATCATAAACATTTGCAGGGGTTATAAATCCTTGGTCATCTTTATCGAACACTTTAAAAGCCATCCAAAGTGTATGCTCATCAAGCTGGATTCTTGAAGAAATTGTTGCATTTTAAATTGAAATTTAGAGGCAGCTGCCACAGGCCTTATGGCTTTTTGATTAGCCACATAGCTAATACTCTGCAAATCTCTCTTTTCCTCTCTCTCTCCAGTCACTTTATTTAGTATGTTCAATATGAGACAAATAGAAACACATCCCAATGAGCGCCAGGACTGGCCCCTACAATCCCTGAACGTTAGCACGGATGACATCCTGTTTGGGTTCACATCAGACGGCCAGTATAGTACCCAAATTTGCCAATGCACACCAAATGGCCAAGACCATGGCATTATACTTCACCAAGCACCTCAGAGAGCCAAGCAGGGAGGCAAAAAGAGGCCTTTAAGCAAGCTCTAGAAGCCTTATTCTGACCAGGAGACATTCTAAGGGCACTAATGATGGTATCCGGAGATAGCGCGGTCACCTTCACTGATGGCGCGAAGTATAAAGCCACCCTTAAGGCTGGGTACATCAAGGTCACTTGCTTAGGAAATGTAGTATTGTCCCACCGGACCATACTTACCGCTAGGAGAGGCTAACTATAGCAGATACAAAATTAGGACGAGTCTTACGATCGATATGCCCATTGAAAGAGTGATTGAAGAGCTTAGCCACTTCTGCGAAATCCTAGAATTAGACATGAAAAACACCATCACTGAAGGCAAGGAAAGAAAAACAGTGAGCTTCATACCTGAGTCTAAATATGCCCTTTACATCTAGTTTGGCACTGTTGATCTGACACTGGAATTCTCCAAAGCAATTGAGATAGATGCCTATTATAGCCTCCAACTCCATTTCCGTTTTATTATCCACCATGTCCTTTATGAGCTTTTTTTTGAATTCATTAATCGCTACTAAAAATAAAATGGAGCATTGATGGAAATTAGACTCCGCAAAGACTTAAGCTTAAATCCATTTACATTAAATAAATTGTTGCAGCCAAAAACTCTGAGTATTTAACACTTCCAGTCCCATTATAGTCAAGGTTTTTAAAAATCTCAAAAAGCTGCGTTTTTGGCAGTTCTATTCCACATTTATTTAGAGCTTGTTCAATTTCATCAATATTCAGCTCCCCTTTTTGATCTAAATCAATATCATAAAAAGCTTGCCTTAAATCCTTAATCTGGTCAAGTGATAAATACTTTACTATAATCCCAAGTGCTGCCCTTTGCATTTGAGATTTTGGCTTATAATGTCTCAATGCACAAATAATGTTAGGGTCTAATTCTATTTTTGCCTTGGGAGCATCACTAAACCAGTGATGACGCAGTGCATCATCTGCACACAATCTTTGATTAGGGTCTGTTACAATTAGTTTTCTCAATAAATCTTTTGCAGGCTCACTAATAGTTTCCCATACTGGGCTTTCCATATTCAGCTCTCCTCTGACGACGTTTTGGAAAATTTGTGTAGGAGTTTCTCCTTTAAAAGGATGATGGCCTGTGAGCATGACATACATGATAACACCTACACTTCATAAGTCACATTTCGGACCATATTCTCCTTTAATAACTTCTGGGGCTACATAGTAAGGAGTTCCAACAAAAGTTTCCATTTTGGTTGTGTGCTTGAATTTGTCCCCAAATTTATTTGATAAACCAAAATCAATGATTTTTAGCTCAGCATTAGGAGAATCATTTTCAAATAAAAAGTTTTCAGGTTTCAGGTCTCTATGGCAGACGCCTACTTGGTGGAGATGGTTGACTGCTAGTAATATTTTTTCCATATAGCAGGCTGCCTTTTTCTCATTTATTTTGCCTTTTTCCATGATTTTTTCAAAAAGCTCTCCTCCAGAGCAAAATTCCATGACAATGTGAAGGTATTTTCCATCATCAAAAGTTTCATAAAACTTTATACCATTCCCTATTTTTCACTGTTGGCAAATAATGCTCGTAAATCTAATAAACAGAAGGATTATTTAAGGTAAATAAATATATTGTTAATTTATATGAATATCTATATAGTCTCTGCATTATTCCTAAATTCTATAACCATTATTAGTAGTCATATAATGTTTGGATGATCAATGCTTTGCAAAATAGAGACTTCCCTTTTCAATAAATGCAAATTTGACTTGATTTTAAATTTATCAATACTTTTAATTGCAACAATCAGATTGGGATCATTTTTATGTTGGCCTTTCCTCACTATTCCAAAGCTCCCTTGACCGATACATTTTTTGATATTGTAAACATCAGTAAGTTCTCTTTTTTTGATTTTGTTTGTTGAGGATTGAAATGAAGGGACATCTTTTGACTCTTGCGATTTTGGCATAGAGGTGTTTACTGATGTTTTTACGACCACTTCTGATGAGTCTTTTTCGCTTTGATTTAGTTTGGCTAATTGAGAACTTTTATGAGTAGTTGTAATGCAGCAGCCCATCTTAATGATAATAAAATTAATAATGATAATAATTAAGTTGTTATGCTACATTGATTGAACAGATAATCTGACCAAATACAAATTATTTGAGTTAATAACCATTTTTTCATAATTAATTTATAGTCTCGCATTCTTCTTAATGATTAAAAAGACTTAAAGATAAAATTATGCTTACTTTAATTTAATTCCATATCCTAAAATTGATCAGGTTTTAAAAATATTTATCTTCCATACCAAGCTAGCGTATCAAGCTTGACTTTTCTTTTTCTTCTTAACAATTAGCCTTATTATGAACCATGATATTACCCTTTTAATGTTTTAAGAAATAATTAGCCTAACCCAAACTCCGCAATAAATTCTTCCACACCAATAAAATTTATTCCTTATTGCATCGAATATAAAAATTTCTACTGGCTGCTATTATCCTATTTCTAAATAATACATATATTAGTGCTAATCATTAGGAATTCTTGCATCCTTTATAATTTTTTATATACTATTCTCTATCAATCATCATTATTTCTATCCAAACTTAAAATCATCTCTAAATTCTTAGGACTTTATAAATTTCTTTTAAGATTCAATTTTGTTGCAAAACGGATAATGAATAAATACCATTTAGCTTTATTTATCTTTTATCTCAGCGTCTCTATTTCTTATAGCTACTCTTTATCGAAGTCTCAATATTTTCTTGAATTGCGACAGGATTCAGAAGAGGAAACAGAAACAGAACAGACTGATTCCAATTATGATCTTACTTTGACTGAAGTAAACAATGATGATACTAGCGAGGCATCTGATACTAGCACTACAGATACCCAAAATGAAAAAGAAGAGGAAGAAAATACTGAAGAAGGAACTGAAGAAGGCGCTGAGGAAGACTCTGGAGATGTCCAAGGTGAAGCGGAAACTGATGAAATTGAAGAAGAAAATGAGACAGTTGAAGAGGAAAATGAAAGTGGATCAACTGAGGATGAGACTGAAGTAGATGAGACAGCTGATAGTGAAACAGAAAACACAGAATCTTCTCTAGAAGTCCTAGCAGATGGGGTTGAAACTGTAGATCAAAGCATTTCTGACCTTTCAGGAGATCTTGATAACTCTATGAGTGATATCACTTATCAAACTAACACAGCTATCGATTTTTCTGCCACATCATCTTCTACAATGATTGACGCACAAATCACAGACCTGCATAATGATTTAGATCAAGTAAATTACGAACTTGACAATTTAGAAGCTGAGCTAACCGTTTATCTTGCCATTTGTACTGAATTCGCAGCATGTTCAAGCTGTACCTCTAATTCTAACTGTGTATGGTGTCAATCTGAGCTGAAATGTGTAGAGATGGATAATTAAAATATTGCGTCTTCGTCTAGATATGGCCTCACGACCATACAGCCTCCGACTCATATCTTAATTATATCCGGGAAGGTTTTTCTAGCCTTGAAATGGACAGCAATGCTAGGTAGCCAATTCTGCGGGAGGCAGAGCCTAGCCCAAGTCCAACTTCGAGACTGGGTTTTACCTCGAAGGAAAGGAGGGTTCAGATTTGAAAAGGGCAAGCCCAGCAAGGTCTAAAGGTAATTAATAGACCAATCGGGCAACTGCCTAGCGTGAAACTAGGCGTTACGTCCCAGATCTGGACTTTACCCTTTTGCCGATAGACTACCAGAAATTCCATTTTTTGGAATTTCGGAATGCCAACTTCATACTCCCTCAGCCTCAGGAGGCCGCACAAACCCGTAGGCTGCCCACACAAGATTGAAGTCTTTTACAAGAGACAAGGAGGAGACCTGACGGAAGGAAGGTCGCAAAGCGGTTGAATCCCACAAGGGATCTTCGGTGATTGCGTTAAAATTAAGGGCGCAAGCCCGTCTACATAATGTAATGTGTAGCTGGAGATGAAGACGGCCCTTATGAAAACGAGTGCTATTCTTGGGACTATAATCAATGCATAACTAAAGACTGTATGGATTACGACAACTGTAAAACATGTATAGAAAACTCTGCTTGTGGCTGGTGTGAATATGGACAATACTGCTTAGAAAGTTCTTCAGCCCAGGATTATGGTGACTGTAAATCTACGTTTTTTTATCATTCTGAATCTGACTATAAAAATAAATGTCCAAGCGAAGATGATAAATCGCCAAGAAAAGCAAAAGAAAGCTCGTCAGATGCAAAGGAATCCCAAGCTATAAGAGCTGAAATAAGCGTCCTTAGAGACTATCAGTCACAAGTCCAGAGCCAAATTGATGATTTAGAGCTTCAAAAAGACAGCATTTTGGATACCTCTTCAGATGGCAGGGCTGACAGTACAGATATTTATGTTGAAAGTAACAACGAAGGTCTTGGAGACTCCGTTGATTCACTTTATGATAAAGAAGTTGAAGATTCCCGAGAGTATGAACAAGAGCTTGCAGAAGAGTCAGGAGATAAAATTTCTGAGTCAATTAGCGGAGAGGTTAGATAACTTGATCTTCTGTTTTCAGAAGCTTTTTACATGATATAGGAGTCGCTCTGAGCAACGGATTGGCAGTTGCATGATTGTTAGAACTTCATTCGTCCTCAGCTTGAAAAGCACTCTTCTTCCGCTACCCAGTAAAGTGGATAGCGTCTCTTATATGCAAATCTCAGAATAACCTAAATTTCCCAAAGCGAACTAACACCTCCATTTTAATTGTATGGAGAGGTTAATTATGGGACTGACCAAATGAAGAGCAGTATCAGTAAAGCTGAAGATAGTATTAGTGATGAGATTGAAGATGTGGATAGTAGCTTGACTGAACAAATTAATGATGTAGAAGCTGATGTGGTGGAGTTAAATGAGAAGGTACAAGGGTATGAGGGTAGTAGTGGAGATACTGAAAATGCCAGTGCTGATACGACTGATTCTAGTAGTGATGAAGCCGATTCTAGTAGTGATGAGAATGCCAGTGCTGATACGGCTGATTCTAGTAGTGATGAAACCGATACTAGTAGTGATGAGACCGATTCTAGTAGTGATACGGCAGATGAAACAAGCACAGCAACTGAGGGGACAGGGACTTCTTAATTAAAAATCTGACTCATATTTTTAATAAAATTACATTTGGATACTTATTAAAATACTTGTTTTTGCACCATAATAATTTTAATTCGTTTTTCAGTCCAATTATAATGGAAGATATCGTGCTATATACTTATTTCCCCTATAAATTGAAGCAAAAAATCCTATTCTGATTTAAAGGGGGCTAATTTTGTTTTTTAAAAAAAATTCTCTTTAAAAAAAAATTTTTAAAATATAAAAATCTTTATTTATGAAGAAATAATTTTAAAAGCTAATCAATTCAGTGTAAAAACTGTTTAAATAGTCAAAATTAATTTATAAAATTAAGTATTTCATCTTTAATTTTTTTATAACAATTTCTTTTAGAATTTAAAAAAATATGAATTGAGCATAATACTTTGAATTTATTTTTGAAGAATTAAATAAAAAAATAATCGATTCAGTGTGAAAACTTTTAAATAGCGTTCTCCTTGTATTTTGTTTATTAAATTAAGCCAAAACTAGTTCGTTTTTTTATCGATAAAATATTTTTTATTTAAAAAACAAGCTTTGTTCCAATATATAAAAGGGCTAAATACCTAAAAAATGCAAATTTTCCAAATTTTTTTCCAATTAAAAGAAGGGGAGCTATGGAAACACTTACGATCCAGTGACTCAAATAGCCAAACTATGGCACTCTCTTTATGAACTCGAAAACTTCCAAGAACTGCACTCAGATTATTATTGGAATGGCTTAGGCGACCTCCCCATTCTAAGATTCAACAAGTCTTTTTTCACAAATGACCATATTCTCCCGTTCCTGAAAATCGCTTTTGACTGCAATTTTGATTTTTCCGAAGAAGAGAGGTTGGAATCTGACTTAATTGAAGAGCAATGCATCAGTAAGCTTCATCCTGCTACAACTTATGCTAAATGGATGGAAGAGGATACTTCTAAAAACTTTTTCTATTCCAGGGGCAATTTCTTTTGGAGATTGTTGAAGCTGCCTTTTGAAAAACTAAGCTTTATTAGTGAAAAAAGGCATATCAGAGAATATCTGCTGAGGCAGCACAATATTACGAATAGAAGAGACTGTTACTATCAAGCTGAAAAAGCCCATGAGCTATTAAGTCAAAAATTAGGTGAAAAACCCTTCTTTTTCAGTAAGCCTGGAAGAAGAGAGTTTCCAAGAAGCACAGATATTGTGGTTTATGCATATTTAATGGAAGAATTAAATCATATTGGAGATCATTTTAATGTCAAAGATTCATTATCAAAATACGAAAATTTGTTAGGGTTCCTGAAAAGGATGGATAAAGTTATTTCAATGAAAAGCACAGAAGATGGCAACATAAATTATACTCTAGTTTACAGCTATTTTTTACAGCCGCCTTCGGAGTGCAAAGAGGAATATTTTCCTCCTAAAATTTATTTTAATGTTTTGAAGCGTCCTGAGAAATTTTGGTATACGTTGAAATATCAAAGTGGCGAGAAAAAGAATTATGAAGAGAAAACGGTTGCGAAAGATATTATAGCAAATAGATATTGGAATGCTGGAGCTGCGCTGACTTTTATCCTTTTTCTTGCGATAAGAACTAAGTAAATCAATAATCTAATAGTAAATTTGCTTACACAACCTCTCTCGACATGAGTGAGCAAAAATCCTAGTTTTTTGGGGATTAGCTCCCTTCGTAAGCAAGCAATATTTTGATATAAACATTTTTCTATATAAAATATTTTGATATATAATAATTGATATCTAAAGTTAATTTCAAATAAATTGACATTCTAAAGCATAAATTTTATAATTTAAATCATATTTTTAATTCTGAAATTTAGAAAAAAAATGTTTTAGGTAATATATTTTATAAAAAAAATTATTCCCCTTTATTGAGAGTAAAGAATTTTTGCACCCTTAAGGAGGGAGAGTGGGAGTTAACTTATAATTATTTCATTATTTCACATAAATTTTAAGCTTAATAGCAATAGATTTTTTATAAGGGTTTATAATATGAAAAATCAAAAACACTTTTTGGAGCAGTATGCTGAAAAGAATTCATGTCCTTGAAACAATATGGGCATATTCTTGCGATTTTTGTGCTTTTGGCTTCAGAGTAGTTATGTGAAAATCCAGCCGAGCCATTTTGATTTTGGGAATTTTGCGATGGGTTTATATTTTCACATCCCTTTTTAGCAGTATCTTTACTATTTTCACTTACCCCACCCCCTTGAGCGAGCAAAACCATTAGAAAAATCCCTATTTTTTGCCAAAAGCCCACCCTCTGTAAGTGAACAAAAATTTTTTAAATAGAAAAATTTTTATGGGAAAAAAAATTTTGTTACATAAGTGATAACTAGTAACATAAAATCTTGAGCTAATTCTGTTTAATTTTAAACAAATTGCTTTTGAAATATAAATTTTACAAATTAAATTAATACTTGCCTTCCAATTTTCTAGAAGTGGGATTTTTTTAAATTCCGAAAAATTGTTTTCTTTAAATTTATATATAAATTTTTCTAAAAAACAAAAATTAACCCCCTCCTTTAGCGAACACAAATTTTTATTCGCTCACGGAGGGGGGGAGTTAGATAAACATTCCTCTTACTTCATCTGTTGCAATTAACACAAATCTTATCTTCGATCTCATTTATAGGAAATCTTAGCTGTTGTTCTTTTGCTCTCTTTTTCGGAAAAACCTCAGTTTGATCTTCAGCCCTTTTTTTCGGAATTGTGCGAATTACTATTTTTCTGCCTTCTATGTTTTGATCTATTTGCTTACTCCCCTATCCGTGAGTGATAAAAAATTTTGTTCGCTCACGGAGGTAAAATTATATATTAAATGTTTTTTCTTCAAAATTTAAAAAAATTCCAATCCGTAAAAATTAATTTAATTTAAAATTATGTTTTAAAATGCAATTTGCTCAATATTAAGCAGAATTAGCTCGAGATTTCATTATACTAATTATCACTTATATATCAATTTTTTTTCATAAAACAATTTTGTTCGCTTGCAGAGGATATGTTTTGGGCAAAAATAGGAATTTTTCCAATGGTATATTCGCTAACAAAGGGGGAGTTAATTACTAGCTCTTTCGATTGCAGCAAAGCATCTATGTCGATTTTCTTTACTGAGGTTGGAGTTTCTGGGCCATCAAATCCTAGTAATGGTAAACTAATTTTTAAGCCAGACTCAGTTTGAGAGTTTTCTCTCCTATCTGTTATTCGCAGCGATTCAAAATGCTTTAAATCTTCTTGATAATCGATGTGGCTTGAAGTGATAAGCTTACTTATTACCATATACAACTCTTTCATTATTATAATGGAGTATGTTAAAATAAGCTCTTTTCTCATTTAGATTGAGTTATGATGAAATAAAACTTCGTAAATAAAATTAATTGCTTATTTTTTGATATAATCTGCAATCAAAATTTACCAATGAAAATTATTGGTATTTTAAGATTTAAAGATTTATCAAAACTCTCGCTGATTATAAGCAGCTTTCAAGGATTAAGATTCTAATGAGCCAAAATGCACGAATATATAGGTTTCCTTAGCTAGGAATTCAATTTCATATTCGTGCGATATATTTCAATATATTATAAAATAAACCCAAAACCTGGTTTTAAGACAAATTTAGCTTTATAAAGCTGCTAGCTATTCTATTTTTTCTTGATTCAGAGTTATTTTTAATCATTTTCAATTTTTTAATTTATTTATCACAATAAGACTTTTTATCAGAATATAAAAAAATCACATTGAAATTAAAATTTAAATTATTTTTTATATTTAAGTTAGATTTATTTGATAAATAATAACACAAATTAATTTTAAATATTCAAACTTACTCGAAACTTATTATTTAAAATCAAGTCATTGAATAATTAGGCATAATCAAAAACTTCCTTAAATGTTTATATAATTTGGATAGTATATTATAATGATAAAGGTTTCATAGGATTCTTGCTCTTGGCTCTTCTCATATATAAGCTACTTTTTGACATATATAATTGTGGTGCTGCTTTAGCTTTATTTGTCCAAAGCTCCCGGCGAAGTTCTTTTATATCAGAAGAACTTTGAAGATTAATCTTATCTGGGCTATAGGCTACTGATGCTGGCAAAACTGTCCCATATAAAGAGATTGACATTTTCGAGTTCATAGCTACTGATGGTTTTTTTTGAATATTGATACAAGAACCCATTTTTTTATAAATAAACCAGTGCAACATCCTTTTTTCTGTGCAAAGAATTAATAACAGAAATTGGATAATGTGTTGGCGAGCTAGCATAAAGGAGTGGCTAAATCAATTTATTATGTAAATTAAAGCAATCAACAACAGATTAAACTTAGAAAAAATATGCTTTAAATCGTCTATTTTTAACAAAAGATGATAATCGATTTAAAGATGAGATAATATATAGTATAAGAATCTTAAAAAAAAACTATTATTTTTCATTTTAAGATTCTTATTAATAAAAGCAAAGGAAGGTTAGATCTAGCAACCTTCAAATTGTTTGAGGATATGATTACTCTAACTCCCCCCTCCGTGAGTGAATAAAAAAATTTTGTTCACTCACGAAGGGGGTTAATATTTTGTTTAAAAAAATTTATATATAAATTTTATAGAAAAAATTTTTTCGAAATTTTAAAAAAATTCTAATTTGCAAAAATTGGGAAGCAAATATTAATTTAATTTATAAAATTTATGTTTTAAAGCACAATTTGTTTAAAATTAAGCAGAATTAGCTCGAGATTTCATTATAATAATTATCACTTATATATCAATTGTTTTTCATAAAAAATTTTTCTATTAAAAAAATTTTTTGTTCACTCACGGAGAGTGTGGGTTTTTGGGGATTTTTCCAATGGTTTTACTCACTCAGGAGGGGAGTAAGTCAAACTTGAAGTCATGCTTTCTAAGCTTGAAAAAAAAGAGGCATTGTTAGCTCTAACGGACTTTGTGAGTACCAATCATTATAGGCAAATGTCTCTAGCCTAGCAAGGATCTTTTCTGGACAGCCAATTGGAGTGTTGCATCACCAGGAAGAAATATCTCTGATCTGAGACTCTCAAAGAATTATTTATTACTCTCACAGAGTCGGCTTTAAGATGTGCCCTTTAATGACCAATTGTGAATTTGTTTAGGATTCAAAGAAAGATAATAAATCATACAGATAAGTCTTCTTTATATTGAAGAATCAACTCTAAAATTATCCTGTGTAATCGAATCAAACTGTCTCAATTATCACCAAATATTGCTAGTGTTGAGAAACTGCCATATTTCTTAGTTTTATTAGTAATATATCTTGAAAAAGCGAATAATATAAACGTCTATTCTTAATCATAAAATATTTTTACATTTTTATTTTAGGTAGAGTGCCTTATTTATTCTAATGACTAAAAAATTATTTTACCTTGATTAATTTTTGCTGCAACAACATTTAAATCTCCAGCATTTTGAGCTAATTTCGATATAAGAATTTTAATTAGAATGGATTATTTTGCGAAATTTTATTCATGTTATATAAAATATATAAAATATTTACAGCACAGAAAATTAAAAATTATTGTTGGAAAGAATAGATTTCGCTAGCTTAAATATATAGAGCAACAAGAAGTATAGAAGACTATGTGTATATTTAATATTTTATATATTAAAAGAAATGGTAATAAAGAAACCAATAGTTAATAGGCTCTAAATTCTAATAAATATCAAGAAAATAAATTCAAAATAACATTTATGTACATTTTAGTTTTGAATTAAGGTTCTATTTCTCCCCTTTAAATCGAACAAAATATTGGTAAAATTGCGATCTATTGATTAATTTAAGAAAGAAAATATACTATTTAATTTTGATTGATTTAATGGGGTGAGTTAATTTTTATAGATAATTTTTAATAAAAATATATTAAAACTCAAAATACTATAATTTTTTTTTAATATTAAAAAATTAATCTCAATTAAACTGGAACAGGATTTTTTTGTTCCAATATTAAAGGGATGAGTAAGGGCTATGATAACAGCAGAGACATTATCTCTGGTTTGCCTTTTAAAGCTCTCAAGAATAACTCCCTCAACAGCTTTTGCACATTTCGTTTGTGTTAATTCACCATTTAAGCCATCGATACTTTCCCATGCTTTGTCAACGACATCTCTATTTGTCATTGTGTCAAAAATGCCGTCACTTCCAAGCACACAAATTAAAATAGCATGATGGGCAGCCCCACTCTCTTAACTCCTGCAACTAGCATCCCATAGGATGCACAGGGACCTTGAGAAGGAATGATGGCGCTCGGGAATGTGTATCCGATAGATTTTTCTTGGTTTGGTAAAGCACAATGCCGGATGGTCGATCCCATACCTTAGTCCAATGCCAAGTTTTTATCTCAGAGGGAAATGCGTCCAGAAGTTGGAAATGGTCTTCAGCAAAACAGAACATTTGGTGATTCATCCTGGCCAATCGGGATTATTTCCTGCGTGAAGCTAGGAGTTACGCCCTGGGTTACGGATTTCCATGTTAGCGAAGAGTTAGCCAGAAAATCAACCCTTTTGATGGTGGACAGCTCTGTTTACATACATTACGATAATGCGACTACAGGGGTGCGAGTGCAGGCCCTCATCCGGCAGGAACAACCTTTGTGAGGTCATATGAGCTGGTGAGCAGGCGAAGGGAGTATTACAGATTGAGCAAGTTCTTTATAATCACAGCAAACTTCTCGATAATTCTTAATAACTAACCTGTCAACACTTCCAAGCATAATAAAATCATATTCAGGCTTTATCTCAAATTTTCTTATTTCAGGTGTTGAAATCACAACAGAAGGATTTCCTCCCATTTCAATATTTTTTGCATCAGCATCTCCAATAGTTCGGCTTACTGAAAGTTTGCCAGGCAAAACTCGATAAACTTTGGACCTGTTTCATGAAGTTGTCGAGTAAACTAAGCCTCCAGCCTGAAAAATCCTGGTTTGCTCTTGAGGGTCAGCTGGCTTATGATCTGTAGTAAGGGAGTAAACATGCTTACCAGACAATCCACTCATTAGTGCTCTTGAGTCACCAATATTTGCAATATAGCAAACTTGACCAACAATTAGAGCAATTACTGCGCACAATCCACACACATATAAACCGACCGTCCGCTTGGACCTGTTTCGAGTTTGGGAACCTTGCTGCGGTATTTAGCCAAACTGAGCAGGAAACGCAGTCTATGGGTGCTGGAGATTTGTGCTCTGGTTAGGTTTTGCTTCCCTCATCTGGCAATAAAGACTTTATGTCTTCCCGGGAATTTGGGCAAAAGACTTTTTACCCCTAGGTATAGTTGGTGACGATATTAGTTAGGAAGTTTATCCCTAGCTGGAAATCTTCTCACTCACGCAGCAGCCATAAAGTCCCAAACCTGCATATTCCATGTTTCCGAGGCAGCATTAAAGAAATCAGGCCGAAAGCCGGAGGTGAGCTATCTCTGGTGAAATATCCAGGAGGTTCGCTAGCAGCTGAACGAGTCTTCTATGCAGATCGTCTTGGGTGAGACGTAAGCAAAATCTATATTTAATGTTTATGCTAATGTGCTGCACACGATCCTGATTTATCGTTTGTTTCTTTGGAAATTTTCATAAATTCATTTTCTGCTTTCTCCAAAGCTTCTTTTATCGCTTTGTGAGGAAAGGAAGGGAAAAAATGGCTTTCTATGATAAACTGATGCAACTTATCTCGCAAGAAGCTAGAGCAGCCATCTCCTCCATGTCCATCAAAGATTCCAAAATATGAACAGTTTGGCCAAGCCGCTTCATGCATTTTATTTTGAGGCTCACTAAAGCTTGCAATAATCATAATCCTGTCTTCATTTTTCTTCCTCCTTAACCCCTTATCAGTATTTGCGGCATATGCTAGGACTTTTCCACATGAAGCCCTGGATATTGAAGATGGCTTGAGAGTTTTAGGGCACTCTTTTGGAATTTCTAACTCTTCTCTGTGAGCGAACAAAAACTTGTGTTCGCTCACAGAAGGATTAATTTTTTTTTTATATACAAATTTTATAATAATTTTTTTTTGAAATTTAAAAAAAATCCTAATTCGCATATATTGGAAAGCAAATATTTTTATTTAATTTGTGGAATTTATGTTTTAAAATGCAATTTGTTTAAAATTAACAGAATTAGCTAGAGATTTCATTATGCTAATTATCACTTATATATCAAAATTATTTTTTTAGATCACAGAGGGTGGGTTTTGGGCAAAAATAAGGATTTTTCTAATGATTTTGTTCGCTTATTGAGCAGGGGATAATGAATTATTTAATACTTCCTGAGCCAAAAAACTAAATTTGACTGTCGATTTTGTGCTGGTTTTACCATTATTTGGGCTTAACCTTTTTTGTGATAAGTTTCTTAAGCAAGCTGGTGTAGAATGACCACATTTTTCTATCCCAGGAAGAGGAGTAAGATCTGTAGATGAAGATCTATACTGCTGACGTGAAGACGTCCCAGCTGCCAATAATTTTTTGCTTTTCATTAATAAGTAAATTGTTTCATTTTTAAGCAAGGAGAAAAATAAACCTGACAGATTTTTAAATTTGATTGATTTGCCTTCGCTAAGTAATATATAATTAGTGATTTTATGTTCAGTCTTATTATGGGAACTGCTTTGTGGTAAGAAAATTTGACCTCAAAATTAAGATAGATGCCTAAAAGTATTTTATGCTATCCAAATGGAAAGGCGAATATTGAGCTTATCATTATTTAATAAAGAGCTCGCTATTTAAAAGATTATTGATCGAAAATGTTAATTCTTGCTTGGGTTCATTTATTATAAGCTATGCCATTTATTTTAGCCGCTAAGATTGGTAGCATTTCAAATACGAAAATATTGGTTGGAGTTTTTAGTGATAAGATTGCTCTTCTTTTACTTCAATCCTGATCTTTCTTGTAGCCCTAGATATGAGAGCGACCTCCGAGCAATGATTTGACAGCTGTTCGACCATTAGAGCTTCCTTGACCTCCAGCCCATGCATGACTCTATTTCAGTCACCAGTGCCAGTAATGGCTCTTTGTTTTGTCTAACCCTCAAAAAATCAGGAATTCCCTTCATTGGGTTAGGTAAAGGAAATTACCATTTCTTAATATATATAAAGCTCTTATAGTTATAGTATTATTTTACAATTAACTTTTGTTTAAATTCCTAACCCTCCTTCGGGAGGAAGTAAAACCATTGAAAAAAATCCCCAAAAAAATTTTTAAAATAAAATATTTTAATATTAAAGTGATAATTATTATAATGAAATAAATACCCAGCGTAATCTTAATCTTAATCTTAATTATAATGAAATAGCTAGTTAATTCTAGTTTATTTGAATTTAAAGTAACTTGCATTTTAAAACATGAATATTATAATTAATGCTTTCCAATTTTTGCGAATTAGTTTTTTTAGATTTGAAAAAAAACTTTACTTTCATAATTTATTTATAAATAAAAAAATTAACGGAATAAATTGTTTTGGTCGCTCAAAGGTGGAGAGAATAAGAGCAATAATAACAGTAGAGACATTGTCTCTTGTTTGTCTTTTAAAACTCTCAAGGATAATTCCTTCAGCAGCTCTAGCACATTTACTGGGAACATTTTCATCATTTAAGCCATCGATGCTTTCCCATGCTTTGTCAACGACATCTCTATTTGTCAATGTGTCAAAAATGCCATCACTTCCAAGCATAATAAAATCATACTCAGGCTTTATCTCAAATTTTCTAATTTCAGGCGTTGAAATTACAACACCAGGGTTTCCACCCATCTCGAAGTTTTTTGCTTCGATATCTCCAATAGTTCGGCTTACTGAAAGTCTACCAGGCAAAACACGGTAAATTTTTGACTTATTTAATGCAGTTGTCGAGTAAACTAAGCCTCCAGCTTGAAAAATTCTGGCTTGCTCTTGAGGTTCAGCTGGCTTATGGTCTGTAGTAAGGGGATATACATTATAATGGTGTGGTGAAACAACCTAGCCTCTTTATACCTGAAAGTACACAACCCAGAAACCTTTTGGAAGCGAGAATAGCGTTCAGGAATGTGTATTCGGCCAGGTTTTACTTGGGTTGGTGAAATCAATTTCTGATATAGCCGACCGCAGCTCACATCCAAGTAAAGGTTTTACAGGAAGGGAAGGTGAAAATCTCGGAGCTCGGAAAGAGATATCCAGCAAAGCCAAAATGTTAGCATGGAATATCGGGTAATTCTCAATTTATATCAGGGATAGCATCTCGGCTATTAGATTCCATTTTAATCAGCAGTCTGACCAGAAAATTCATTATTTAGAATTTTCTGAAAGGACCGCCTTGTTTGAATCACGGCATTGCAACTCATATACTGACTCCCCCCCCTTTAAATTGGAACTAAAAATTTTGTTCCAATTTAAAGGGGGGTTCATTTTTTTTTTTAAAAAAAAATATCAAATTTTTTATAAAAAATAAAAATTATTAAAAAAAAAATCAAAAACTTATCAGGTTAGATTAATAAATTTGTTTAATGAAAGGCTATTTACTCTTTATCCTTTAAAACAAAGCAAGATATAACTAAATTTTCATTATTAGTTAATACGCCACTATTAATTGGCATCAAAATTATTTGCACAAAATATATTTTTTATTGATAAGAAAAAATTAAAAAAAAAAATTTAGAAATTTATCATCAAAGTGCTAATTTTTTGTTTAAATAAGATGCTATTTATACTCTATTCTTTAAAATAAAGTAAGAAATAACTAAATTTTGAAATTTTATAAAGAATTCCTATTGAAATTTATATCAAAACTATCCAAATAAAAAAGTATAATTTTTATCAAAAAAAATAATGAAAAATTTTTAAAAAAAATTAATTTTTTTTTAAAATTTAGCAATTAAGGATAATAAATTTATTTAAATAAGATGCTATTTATACTTTCTTCTTTAAACAAGAGAATTATTAAAATGGCGTGATCTGACGTGGACTCCTGGTGACCTGTGAGTTGATCCAGGCCCAGGAAAGGCGAGCCACATGGCGATAGTTCTCCGGGTGGGGTTTTTTGACTTGGGGCTGACCCTTGTCCTTTTTTCCTTACCTACGAGTTAACCCTACTGGCACAAAGTCCCGATACCACTCCATGAGAGCATTATCGAACCTGTGACACGGTTCTGACAGGTCATGGAGAAGGCAGAAAGCGATTCCCCTATACTCTGAGCCCTGTCAGAGGTTAAAGGAGTTTTCTGCTGAGATTCGGAGACCCTGACCGGATGGGGTGGCTTCCCCGAAGACCTTCGACGTCACCATTTTTTGGTGACGTCAGAAAGGGAAAAAGGTGGTGTGAGGATAGCGCTTAGCGTCGCTGCGAAGCTATCCGTGGGACGGCGAGGGGCTGAAATAATCCCTTAAGACCCGCTATAACATATTTCTAATCTAATCTAATCTTTGAACAAGAGCAAGACATAACTAAATTTTTAATTTTAGTTAAGAAACATTTAACTTATATCAAAACTTTTTAGATAAAAATTATATATAATTTTTTATTATAAAATTAAATTTTGTTCCAATTTAGGGGGGGTTAATTGACCAAAAAAGTGGAAATTTTACCTATATTTTGTTTCCAATATAAAGGGAGGGGGAGGGGGAGTGAGAGGATTGGCATTCGAGAGAGACGGTAGTAGTAGCTGAGCGAAGCAAGAATGAAGAAATATATAATTACAAAGAATTAAATAATCTACTGGCAACTGTTATTCTATTTCCATATAAAAAAGGATAAAGGCTAGCCAGATCTTATTCAATTTAATTAGTTAAATGCCTTAGGTATCACGAGAGCTTCAAAATAATCTTAACTAAGAATTCAGGTCTGTAGTAAGAGAATAAACATGCTTTCCTGACATTCCGCTCATTAGCGCTCTTGAATCACCAACATTTGCAATAAAGCAAAACTGCCCGACAATTAGAGCAATGACAGCGCATGATCCAGATTTATCATTTGTTTCTTTATAGCGCATTTCACTGATTATGGATTGCGTTCCACAAGTGGAGAAATCATCATTCCTCGTAAGGAACCCCGATCCCTAAATAGTGCAATGTCCTATAGAAATTTTCATAAATTCGCTTTCAGCTCTTGCTAAAGCTTCATTTATAGCTTTATGCGGGGCAAGCGGAAAATGATGGCTTTCTATGATGAATTGATGAAGATTATCACGTAAAAAATTCGAGCAGCCATTTCCTCCATGGCCATCAAAAAGACCAAAATAGGAGCAATTTGGCCAGTTGTCTTCAAAAACCTTATTATGAGGCTTATTTACACTTGAAATAATCATGATCCGGTCTTCATTTTTTTTTCTAATCAGTCCTTTATTTGTATTTCCTGCATAAGCCAAAACTTTTCCACATGAAAATCTTGAAATTGAAGATGGCTTCAGGATCTGGTAGTATTCTTTTGGTGTTTGTGGAGTGCTATTTAATACCTGCTGGGCTAAATGGCTGAATTTGGCGACTGTTTGAGTGTTTAATTTATTACTGCACAAGGATAGCTTTTTGTGTGTCAAGTTCCTGGTAAGAAAAGGTGTTGAAAATCGGTTTTTATCAATATCTGGAAAGGTGGTAAGTTCTGTTGATGTAGATCTATAAGGTTTATTTGTAGGTAATCCACGAGCTAACTCCCCCTCCGTGAGTAAACAAAACCATTAGAAAAATCCCTATTTTTTTCTCAAAAACCCACCTTCCGTGAGTGAACAAACATTTTTTTAATAGAAAAATATTTTATGAAAAAAAATTGATATATAAGTGATAATTAATATAATGAAATCTCTAGCTAATTTTCATATTAGGATTTTTTTTAAATTTTCGTGAGTGAACAAATTTTTTTTATTCACTCACGGAGGGGGGGAGTAAGGATTTTTTAGTATTCATATTTACTTGAATTATATCATACCGAGATACCGAAGATATCAATGAAACGGCTCAGAAATTTTTATTTTTTTAAAATAAAAAACTACTATAATTTTGAATGATTCGGCATTTGGGTGATTTGATTCAAACGTCCTAAGACAGTTAATTTATATATTAAAATTATTTTCCTTTGAGCTAATTTAAATATCTAAGATTTTAGATTGGTATATTTAATTTAACATTAAAATTAATTATTATTTAATCCTCTTGAAAAGTGCTAACTCCCCCCCCCTCCGTGAGTGAACAAAAAAATTTTGTTCACTCATTAATTTTTTTTTTTAAAAAATTTATATATAATTTTATAAAAAAAATATTTTTTCGAAATTTAAAAAAAATCCTAATTCGCAAAAATTTGAAAGCAAATATTAATTTAATTTATAAAATTTATGTTTTAAAAAGCAATTCGTTTAAAATTAAACAGAATTAGCTCTAGATTTCATTATAATAATTATCATTTATATATCTAAATTTTTTTCAATAAAAATTTTTTCTATTAAAAACATTTTTGTTCACTCACGGAGGGTGGGTTTTTGGGCAAAAAATAGCGATTTTTCTAATGGTTTTGTTCACTCACGGATGGGGGGGAGTAAGCTGGTCTGATAAGAATAAATATTTGGATTATTATGAAACAAACTGTTACATTTTGGGAAGTTTCATATTTACGATCATATAATAATATGGATGCCATTTCTATACTGCAACCATCTTCATTTAATACCCTCACTTTCACATTGAAAAATACAATATCTCTTTATAAACACTATAAAAATCGTAAAAATATTTTTAATAATAAATTATATTAATAGATTTTCTGGCTTATTCTAACCCAATTTAAAATTATTTTAACAATTCTGATTAAAACTTAATGTATTTTCAAAAATTCAAACACTAGAAATAAGGTCAAGAAAGTAGCATAAAAAAAGAACATTACAATTCCAAAGTGCTGTGATAATTGAAATTTGAAGCCGGCTAGAAATATATAAGAAGTCCCAAATATGCTCATCATGAGGTATTCAGCCATGTATAAATCAACTGGGATATTAATAGGTTCATTTATCACAGCTTCGAAGAAGCATGGAACTCCTATTCCTATCCCTATGTTTAGGATGTTAGACCCTATACATCCAGATAGTGCCATATCTCCATGACCCTCTATAGTGACTTTGAGAGAGTTCAAGAGATCTGGTATTGATACTCCCATTGCTAAAATATACCAAAATATAATGATGAAACCCTATCATATATAATCTCTAGAATTTTTTTTTTTAAAAAATAATCCTTTTAAATAGGTATAATAATCCCAAGCACACTTTCGGGAATCCCAAGAGCAACTCCTACATCAGTTGTCCATCAAACTAGTAAAAAACTAAGACCTCCAATCCAAGTTAGCGACATCATCATAGAAATAAGCCACAGCTTTGGATGATTGCTTATGTTTGGAATAGATAATCTAAGGCAAAGTTTAAGTGGCAACATCAGTCATATCAAAACTCTCTTTAATAATGATCGTGAAGCTCTGACTTCAGAAAAAATTTCTTTTTTCTCTTCAATCGTTTGTAGCTTTCTAATTTTTGCCATTCCTTCCATACTTTCTTCTCTATTAAAAACTTCGTGTTTGTAAGGATATATCAACCCTCTTTGCTCTCTTAACCGTTTTGAGCATTTTTTCTTCTCTTCGATGGCTCTTAAAATCAAATAGACACTATATTTAAATCTAGTTCTAATTTCTGTGTTTTCTGCTGAGTCATTTTTGACTATTTGAAGCTCGGCATTTTTTTTCATTTTTGCTAGGATTCCTCTATTGAAATTGAGCTCTTGAGGTATAGGTTAAGCATCCTTATAGAGTTTTAGAGCATTTAAGCATAATTTTGAGTTTTTGCACAGAGATTTCTGTTAACTGGAGGTTTAAAAGATTGCTAAAATGATTTGGTTTGCCAATCTGGCAGTTGCTTTTTTTTTGAAATCGACAATTTTGGCCGAAAGCCTTTTTGATGACTCAAAAATGAATCAGGAGCTATATATACGCTTCAAGGTCAGAAACTGAATCCCTTCTCACTATAAACGCTTTTTCAGGAAGCGGCTTAAAGTCAACTTCATCTCCTTCATACGGCAAATTTAAATTTTTTTTTACTTACTTACTTACTTAATTATCTGGTGTTTAAGGTGTCTAGTGCCGCAGCCCAAAAGGGCCTATGGCAAAAACTAGTGACGTAAGCGAGCCATCTTGGCACGGGTCAGCCCCATCCAAGCCTTCTATCAACTCCTGCTTCACCAGCCTTGCTGCACATCTCACCCGGCGCGTTGCCGTCGCCCTTGTCACTCGACTCAGCTCCTGCGCGTTTTCCGCCGCCTAAGGGTCATCCTCCCGTGGGGATGTGCTGAGAGGTAAAAGCCCGAAATCTTGAGTGGACTGAGGAGTGGTTCCTCTGGTTATCCCCAGAGTTAAACTTCTATTGCTGTCCAGAAGTTCTCGAGTGAAAACCTAACCCTATAAATAAAATTCCATGAGGGAGAGAAAATTAGCAGAGCTAATTTCTCTCGAACCGAATGCCATTTTATTTATATATAAATTTTTTTTTACAAATCTCTCAATCGGCCCATTATACTTCATAAAGTACGCATAAAGTAAATACACAAGAATAAGCACTATCCCCTCATATCAGTCAATAAACAAGTTGCTTCAGAATAACAACAAAAGACTTAATAAGACGATATTAAACATAAAATCCCTCACCACTTGTCACCACTGGAGCTCGAAAACTGATTTTGCACTCATAGCGCAGATTCCGACTAGAAGTATTGCATTGAATGCTCCAGAGCCTATAATAGTTGAAAATCCGATTGTACCATTCGTAATAAACGTACTCATGAAACAGATAAAGATTTCAGGGGCAGAGTTCCCTAAGGCCATCAAAGTTGCACCAGCGACATCAGGGGAAATAGAGTATTTATTTACAATGTAGTCAATAATGGGCATAAAATAGCTAGAGCAGACTTCTCGGATTCCAAATAAGGTATAGAAGATGCCGACTATATAAAGAAGCTCACCACCATTGCGTATTTCGTCTGTAGAAAATGAGCTGTCTGGCAGGCCGTTCAGTTGTCTTGGTGTTTTGGGACTTGAGTTATCGTAAAAAAAGGGTATTATTGCTGCTGAAGCAGAGACGAAAAATATTAGTTTTTTCATTATTATATATGAATTTTAAGGAACTGTAAAAGAAATTCGGTAAAGAGAAATGAAATATGAATGAAGACTTAGTTCATTAAGAATGTATACTTATAGAGACTCAGCGTTGAAAGTTAAGTAATATTAGAAAAAGAATATGCTAAATCCTTTCCTCTTTAAGACCAAAGTGTTTTTAGATTTCAAAAAAAAAAAATTGTGATATAGAAAATTTAATTAATTTTATAAAATTTATGTTTACAAATGCAAGCTGTCTAAATTAATAGAATTAGGAGCATATTTCATTAAAAAATCACATAAAGATATTTTATACAAAAAAAATTATATATGGAATCTTTTCACTTACTCTTAAAGAGGGTATTTTTTCTAAAAAGTACTGGTTTTGCTTGATCTTAAAGGATATGAGTAGCAAAAAATAGCATACGTATTCATCCTTATTAGGGTATGATACATTAAAATTAAGTTAGATTGAGAAGTTCACTTCCATTCTCGATCCAGGTATTTATCTCCACCTTGCTTCGTTGGGCCCCTACCGCCACCCCACTAGGGGTTAACTCCTCTCCTAATGAGGCTCGCTTCTAATAGAGAGTAGAGTGAGATGGTCACCGTGCCGTACACCAGACAAGGCTGCCTGCACAGATATTCCAAAAAAAAGACCAACTCTCGTCAAAAAGGAAACTTGTAACCCAGAGTGCAACTCTAGTTTCACGCTATGGAGGTGCTCGATAGGCTTAAAACGATTTGCTGGGCATCCACTTTCCAACTCTAAATCCTCCTTTCCCTCGAAGTAAAATCCAACTCCTGAATATGGACTAAGGCTAGGCCTTAAACGAATTATAATTGCTGACCTAGTATAGCTGTCCATTTCATGGCTGACAAAGCCTTGCCGATGTAATTAAAATATGACGTTTCAGCCCGGGCATAGCCTCCAGCATCCAGCTTCAAGCACATATTTTAATTATATATATTAAAGTATGATACAAAAAATGAAAATTAGCTTAGCCTATTGATTATCCAAGCTAAAGTAAAAATTTTGCTAATATAAAGAAAATGTAACTTATAATGCTTAACAATTACTAATATATCTATATAAGAAACCAAGCATCTATGCAAATTTTAAACATGTTCCAACAATAATCCTTTTTTTAGCAAATTACCACAGAATCTTATCTAAATCACGATTCTTCTTCACATCCTAGGCAGCTATTAAAAAATTGATAAGAAATTCACTAAAACCTAACTTTAATCAAAAGCACTATAAATGAAAGGTCCAATTTAATGAAATTACCATTCATCACCTCCAAAAAGATCCATAGCTCCTTCTACGACTTCTTCTTCAGCAGGCTCTTCTTTCTTTTCCTCTTGTTTAGGTTGTTCTGTAGCAGCTGTAGTTCCAGCTTGAGCAGCTGATCCAGCAGGTGCGCTTCCACCAGCTCCCAAGTTGCTTAAGAGTCTTGCAAGGTCTTGTCCCTTTAAAGCATTTGCAAAAAGAGTAGGCCAATATTTTTCTACTTGGTTTCCAGATGTTGTGAGGATTTTAGATAGTTTGTCAGCCTAAATAACTGGTACTGTGATTTCTAATCCATCATCATGGAGAATTAAAGCTGCAAAAACGCAAGAAAGTTCATCATGTTCAGCTTTTGATAATGATGTTCTTGATACTGCAGCCATAGATTAATTATGGACTTCGACTTGAATATGAATCTTAAGTCATTTAAAGCAAAAAGTTAAACAATTTTTAAGGTTTTAATGGATAAATTTGGGGAAGTGAAGGGCAAATGCTTTTTATCATCTGCTGAAATTGGGAGTTTAAACATTAAAGTATTTATAAATAAAAAGCAAAATAATCAAAAACTGAGGTATTTTAATTATTTTTTATGTTATATCTAGAGCGTAGTAAGATTTAGGAGAGATCGCATGCGGATAATAGCAAATTTATTGAATCAGATAAAGCTTTTTAATCTTCCTTTTATGTTTTTGGCTCTAAAAAATCCCAAACAAGCTTCTAGCTCGATTATTTCTAATAAGGATGATAAACTGCTGCATATATCCTGCAAGCAAATATTGCTTGTAAGGTCTTTACCCCTTTATCTTTATTCTTCACCCTTCACTATATTTATTTCAATAAATTAATACCAAATATGAGCAAACGACACGGATCAATTGATTCAAAAACTCATGGTCGGAGTCACCGCACTAAAAAGTCTTTACCTCCAATTTCTCACCGTCTACGAGATACTTCTGATAATCCGTCAAGAGTATCTCCTTATGATAAAACATCTGAACTAAATCTTTACACATATTTCAACGATAAAGCCTTTATATCTAAAGAACCAAGTATCGCTCACAAATTTTTCAATATCCAAAAGAGTTTTGAGCCATATTCCCCAACTTCTCCTTCTCCAGACTTAGTATCAAAATCCGTCATAATTCCAAACGATACTCCATCATCAAAAGTACTTATAAACTCATCCTTAAAAGCTATTGGAAAGCATTCGAAATGAGAAATGATGGAAAGAATTGAAAATTACGAAATTAAAAAAGCACAAAAAATAGCATCGAAAAGGGATTTTGATAGCCTTAGCGAAGAATTTTATGGCTGGTTTCAATGCTATAACGAAATTGTACCTTTGATAAAGCTCCAGTCTGCAGAAGCAGCTAAAGCTTGCTCAAAAATATAGCTTCTTTTGTGTTTTTCCGTATTATTATGGAAATCTAACTTTAAGGGTAGAACTACTAGTCTTCTCTTAACGACTTAAATGATTTTGCTGGTTTAAAAAGCTTTAAAACTAAATTAATTGATTATTTAAATGCCTAAGACAATAAAAAATGCAGAAGAAGCTAGTACTGCCCCTCAAAGATAGATTTTCCATAATACGAAAAAGCACGAAAAAAGCTATAAATGATTATGTTATAACATTATTTTCAGAAATTTCAAATGAGTTTAAAAATCAAAAATTCCTATTTAAAGAACAAAAAACAAAACTCGAGAAAACAATTAGCGAATTAGAAGAAAAGGTTCTGAAATTCGAAGGGGTTTCTGAAGAAAAAATAAAATATTCAAAGCTAGAAGAAGAAAAAATCAAAAGAGAAATCAATGAAATTTTTGGAGAAGATGACGGCGAGTATCAAAATTTTCGACAAAAAGCAAATAAGCTTTACAGTATAAAAAGTGGTGCCACAACAGAAGCACTTCATGAAATATACAATGATATGGCTAAAGAAAGAGAAATCCCTCCTTTACAAACGTATGAGAACGTCCTTTTAAAGCCTGAAGAAATTGAAAAAAGTTTAATGAAAAATTTTAAAACCTTACAGAGAAATACAGCCCAAAGAGTTCTGAAAATATTTGAATCCAAGCAAGTAAAGATAGAAAATTCTGCACAAACTGGAGAAATTTATATCGAGCCTATTCAGCATGAGAAAGCTATTAGCAGAATTGAGGAGCTCGAAAAGCGCTTAAGTTATTAGACTTATATAGAAGTTCACTGTAATTCCTAAGGACTATCTCCACCCGTGACGCCCCCTTTGCCTGCCCACCAGTTCTAAGTTTTTGCATGACCTTAAAAAGAATACTCCTGCCGGACAAGGGCTTGCACTTGCTCTCTGATAGTTGTATGAGCTGTGCTGTCGTGCTGCATATCAATAAAGATGATCCACCACGACATTTGGCTAAATGGAAACTGGAAGACAGGACATAACTCCTGGTTCCACGTTGGGAAACATAGCTGCTTTGCTGGGAGTTCCTTTCCAACTCTCGGCTCCATCCCTCTGAGGCAAAAAACCGCGATTTAGAGCAATAATGAGTTCGGCCAACCCGACATTGCGTTTCACCAAACCAAGAAAGCTGCTGGGATGCACATTCCTGAACGTCATCCTCTCTTCCTCAAGGCCCCTACCTCTTGCCGCACTAAGGGCCAAGGACCGAGGGAGAGAGTGGAGGGCAAGTTCAGACTCTGTAATGTGAAGGAAACTGAAAAGTATGTGTTCAATGAATGCGAGCTATATGCAGAAATAAGGAGAAAGGCCCGACGGAGGCTTACAAATGTAGTAGGGGAGACCTCGGAAAGGCTGACGATGTACACATGGCTGATTGCGGACTCCTCTGAGCTAAAGGGGCTTGCCAGCGAGAAGGATCTGGATGCTGTTGAGAGGGAACCAAGAGGGCACTGATGGAATTTGATGATTTCCTGAGAGGGAGCAGGCCGAACAGCAAACACAGAAGACTGGAGAGGAGGAGCAACTGGAAGACCTTGAAAAGGCAGGGATTACGGAGGAGATCGTACAGGAAATCGAGTGGTGAATTGCTGAAAAGAAAAGGAAGGAACTCCTAGTGGAAGAAAAGGCCTGGCGCACGACAGCGATGGGCATTGAGTCGTCCGGCTGCTAAAGGGTCAGATGGTCTCCCTACGTGGCGGCCAGCCAGAAGATCGCCACAGGGAGGTTTGCTTCCATGGGAAGGGCTTGCTGCCCGGAGAAAACTGCCAGTGATGGCTCTTTGGGGGTTGCTGGTCTTTTGGGGTCGATGCTCCGGGAAGTTGTGTGGAGTTTGTGAGAGTTGTGGGAGCCGCGCGGGAGTTTTGGGATTTTCTGGGAGTTGCAGGTATTGTGGGCCGCTGACCCAGTCTGAGATTGAGAAAGAAAGGTCCCGATGAAAGCAGAGAGACTATATAGCAGTTGCTCGATGATGGCGCATTGAGCGTCGTCATCGGGCAACTGCTATATTTGATTTAATGCAAGAATGGATCAATCTATGAAAGCGAAGTTGAAAACTAATGAAAGCGGAGTTGGGAGTTGCATGAACGTGAAGTTGGAAGTCCTTTGAAAGCAAAGAAAAAAGAGGGATCCTGGTAAATGCAGAGAGACTATATTTGATTGAATGTGAAAAAGGATCAATCTATGAAAGCGAAGTAGGAAGCTACTCGAACTGGAAACATGCAGGAAAATCAAAGAAAATTAGGGTAGGGTAAATAAACTTCTTCTTCAAGGTTCCTGCGCGCCCTGATAGATCCCAGCTACAGGAGTTAAGAGGGCGGGCTAGTTTACCTCGCCGTTTTAATGTGTATGAAAAGCTTGAAAAGCAATTTCAAGAGTTATCACAAGAGCATAGCAAAAGCACAGAGCAGCTTTCACATATGGAAAATTTAGCGAAAGAGATAAACAACGAAAAAGAAAGCGTAACTAATGCTTTGTATAAAGCAAAACGAGAAATTGAGGTACTGATGGAGCAGATTAAAGATATAGAAAAGGATAAGGAAAGGATTGTAGCAGAGCACGAAGCAAGAAATTTAGAACTAAATAAAAAAACTGCAGAAAGCAAAGATTTAGAGCTAAAGATTGACAATCAATTTGACAGAATCGGAAGACTAGTACAAAAAACAGAAGAGTATGAAAAGCTCTTAAAGCAAAGCCGAAAAAAAATAAAAGAGCTAGAAATGAAGGGCGCTCAAGAATCCAAAGGATCCCAGCTTAAAATGCTGCTCGAAAAATTGCCTTCAGAAAATTCCAAAAGTCTGCTGAGTTCTCAGCACACTTCAAAAAACAACATAACAGGAGAAAGCTCTAAATCTATCATTATTCCTCAGCCTGAGTACGAATTCATTAACGAAAATATCTCCCAAATCGACACAGAGGAGCAAGCTCAAAAGAATTTTAATAACTCAGACTCAAGGACAACCCTTGATTTTAATACAAGAGCCGTATCAAGATTGAGCATGGACACAAACTGTTCTCAAACGACTGGGGTTAGTCAAATTATATCAAAGCACCAATCCAAAAATTCATATTTAAGCAAAGTAGAAGAAAATCAGGCAAGCTTAAAGCCTAATTCTACTCCTGTAATGAAGAAATATTCAAAAAGAGATATGCAAGAGTATCAGGAAACTGCATATAATGAGGCAAATAATAATTATAACCGATCTGAAGAAATGGTGGAATTATCTCATGCAGGGAGTATTAGTGAAGATGATGGCTTGAAATTAGACCCAAAATGAGGACAAAATGTTAAAAATTCAGGGAGTCAAAAATCAGTATCTCAATACACAAGCAATAACTATACTTTGGGAAGGTTTATAGCCTTACCTTGAGCATAGTGGTACCACGCTGAGTGAAAAAACTTGTGAACTCTCTTCTAACCGCTTACACGAATAATAAATTAATGCCTTATGCTTTTATTTTTCAACTTTATGCTGGCCCCTCAGCATGAAAATGATGGCAATGACCTTTTTCTCGTGCTCAATAAACTCCTAAAGAAGATTATAAGCCTTTCTAAGCTATATATGAAAATTACCAATAGAGCGAAAACAGGCGAAAATGGGAATCCGAGACAAATGCGGGAGGAATCCTGCTCAACCTTAGAGCTAAGCATAAAAAATTCAAGAGAAAGCTCCAAAGGAATTCAATATAACTGAGAAAATCCAGATGCTGATTATGATTCTGACAAACTTTATGACTCAAATGGAAACCTTATATATTTAGTTCCTTTTAATCCTAATAATGTCTACGGATTAAAAGGCGATAACTACCATCACACTTTAGCAAAGGTATTCCAAGCACAGCCAGCAATACCTGAATTGAAAGATTCTATAATATTTAAGCCAAGCTATAATTTAGAAAAAGAAGCAGCTTCTGATAACAGTAAAAAGATACAGAAAAAGAAAAATAAAACTATGAAGAAAAAATTACTATCACCATATTTGCCATAGTTGTATAATTAAATAAGTATTTTTTAAAGAGCCAATTTGCTATAATATTTACATTTATGTCGTTATATTACATTTCTGGTTTATGAGATACTCCTAAAGTTCTTTTGATATAATTCGCAATTAAATGAGGCCAATACTCAGGCATATTTTTAGATTGCCTATAATATTTCCCTCCAACTCTTTGATAAAATAAAATATAAGAGTCTTTATCTATTGGAGGCTCACCTTCTACATGATAAACATTTTCATCGTCAAATAATTGTCAAGAATGGCTGTTTTTATGCTTTACTGTAGCTGTATAATGCGTGCTATTTACAGAGGATTCACAGTTTATTTTTGCGAACAACTCATATCTTGGATTTTCTTTTTGCAGTGCAGATACTCATTGAGCAATGTCAATTTTATTGCTTCCAGTCACAAATAAAGCTTGCTTCAAAGGATTATTTATTGTTCTCATTTTTTTCGTTTTCAATTGAAATATCAAGATTGGAGGAACTTTCCATATATCTATTTTCTTTATTGCTTTTACTCCGTAGTTACACTTTGGACATAATCAAGATCTCTCACTCCCTTTTACGCTTTAAATTGGAACAAAATATTGGTAAAATTTAAATTTTTTTAGTTTTTAACCCCTCTTTAAATTGGAACAATTTGTTTTTCAATAGGAAAACTTTATAGTTAAAAAAAACGAATTTTATAAAATTAGTTTTGACCTAATTTAATGGAAAAAGTGCAATTTGAATATTATTTAAACAGATTTAACTGAATAAATTAATTTTTTGAATTAATTCTTAATAAAATAATTAAAATTCAAATATTGATTTCAATTATATTTAAAATTTTTATAAAATTATATTTTGAGTAAAGATTTAGTATAATTTTTTTTTAAAAAAATAAATTAATTCCCTTTAAATCTGGACAGGATTTTTTTCAAATTTAAAGAGGGGAGTCAGAATTTTTAGGGTTTGTAAATAGTTGGAAGCACTCATCAATTGTTGCTGGTCTATCTTTGTTTGGCATATCTAAACTTAAAGAAAAAAATATTTCAAAGGTTTGAGCACTAAAATTGCATTCTGTGCAAGTCAAAGTTGATCTTAATTGTCCTTGAAATAAGTCAATAATTATAGAAGAATTTTTTATTAGTTCATTCTGCCATGACTTTGCAGCTTTAATTTCTTGTGCTTCACTTGATTTTAAAGGTCTTATTAAAGGAGTTCTATCAGCTCTATTTAAATCTTCATGTATTAAATGCAGCAAAACTTTCAAAAGCTGATATGCATCGTCATTGGGTATATTACTTTCTCCAGAAATCAGGTTAACTAATAATTTTGGCACTAACAAATCATATGATTTCTGCCAATAAGCTTCAGCAAGTTCTCCAAATGCCATAGCAACTTCTCCTCGGCTTCCATGTGGATTTAAAACGTTTAAATCTTGCTTATGGATTCCAGAAAGAAAATAATCCATCAATGGCTGGCAGTTAAATAAAACTTGAAGAACTGAGTTAATATAGCAGGTATTTCCAAGATTTTCTAGCCCAGAAACACCGATGTCTTTGATCGCAGAAAATTTGTCTGAGTTGAATGTATTAGGGATTGAGAGGTAATTATCTTGAATCATAGTATAGACTTTTTCTGGGGTGTCGTTTTCTATTTTTTTAAGTTTTATAACACTTGTGTTTGGATTTTCAAAAATTTGGACGTCAGAATTCCTGCAGCAACCATTTCCCATTGTGTTTTATTTGCGAATTACTCTATCATCTTTTATAAAATGGCTAAAAACACACTTTTTTGAAAAAAATATATTATAAAAAACTCATTTAAAATTTTTATATTTATTTTTTTGGTAATGCTAGCAAGAATAGAGTACATAATGTGCTATACAGTCTTTTATAGTCTGTAAATAACCCTTTTTGTAAGGAAAACCTTTATAAAAAGGGGTGTTTGCCGACTGTCAAAATATTTATAGCAAATATGCTAATAATTACATAAGAACTGTGAGTATAGGTGGATAGAATTTTAAGTTTGACTATACAAAATAGTTTGATCAAGGATTGAGGCAAGCTTTCTAATTATAGGGAATTTTAAATGATATTTTTGGAGGAGTTAGTAATAATTTCTCCAACAGCTTTATTTCCAATCCTTGCAAAAATTTTGTCTCTTAGCTTATAAAATGATATTCTTTCCAAATGATTTTATCGCTGAGCACAGTGTAAGTTTCAAGGAATATTTGAAAGTTTAATTTGAAAATATTTATTGAAATGCGATACTGCATAATATATATTTTAGACTTATGCAAATTAAAAAGAATACTTTTACTCCCCCTCCGTGGGCAAACAAAACCATTGGAAAACCCTATTTTTTGGGTAAAAGCCCACCCTCCGTGAGTTAACAAAAATGTTTTTAATACACAAAAAAAAAATTTTTGATATATAAGTGATAATTAGTATAATGAAATTCTAGCTAATTCTGTTTTTTTTTTAAGCAGCTTGCATTTAAAAAATAAATTTTGCAAATTAAATTAATTTTACTTCTCAATTGGGTTAAAAAAAATTTAGCCCCTCGTGAGGAACAAAATTTTTTTTGTTCGCTCACGGAGGGGGGGAGTCAACTAAGCTAGTAGCATTTCCTACGTAATGTTTATTAATTTTTAAGCTTAAGTTTCGCTGTATAAAGATAATGGTGGCATAAGTAACCTAGGAGGTGTTTATCAATAAAGAGGGAAATTATTTTAAATTTAGAAATTACATGTCAGAAACAAGCTCGATTTATCTTTCCGTTTTTACTCAATATCCTAAACTCGGTATTGCAAAATTTGATGAATCAACAGGGCACCTTGAAGTCAGCGAAATTTGGGTAACAGTCACAGATTTTTCTTTTCTTTCTCCAATTTTCATAGAAATCGAGCCTTCATACATCATAGCTTCTAACACAGCGCCTGAGCAGCTAAAAGAAATACTCGAAAACTTCAACACAACATACATGCCAAAGTCAGAGTTTGATTATAACAAAGCTAAACAGCTTACAACCCAACAGTGCTTCCAAGGTGATGAGTTTAAAGCTACAACCAGCCTTAATTTCTCTTGCAACGCTATGATCAGTTCTATAGGAGCCTTAATATCATACCTCACCAACTCTTCAAATTTCTCATCATTTTCAATCCAAAAAGTATACCAAATCAAAATATCTGGCCTTCATTGCGATTTTCAGACTTTAAAGGCTTTACAGATCATACAAGAAGATTCTCATCCATCAAAAATAAATAATGCTGGGAGATCAAAAGAAGGGCTATCAATTTTTGGGCTGTTTGATAATACTTGTACAACCCAAGGAAGGAAAAAGCTAAGACAATGGCTGCTAAGACCATTAGGTGAAATTTCTGAAATTAATGCAAGATTAGAAGCAATAGAATTTTTTATGAAAAATCCAGGAATTTTGCAAGAGATACTGCACGAGCTAAAAAATGTAAGCGATTTAGAAATTTGTGTTAAAAGATTTTATGAGGTTAGAACAACTACAAATGACTGGCTAAAAGTCATTGAAACTTCCTCCGCGCTTCTCAGGATTGTTGAAATATTGAAAAAATTTGAAGTGCTGCCCCTTATGTTTTTACCTCTTATAAATACACAAATTGATCTTTTTATTGAGCTTTTAACATATCTCCAGAATTGTTTAGATTTTTCTAATAAAGATCATGGTAAGCCACAAATCCTTTCAGGTGTCAGTGCAGAGCTGGATTACCTGAAAAGAAGCGCAATAGACCTTGACAATTTTTTAATTCAGCTATCGGGGATGCATCCTTATAGCTTACAATAAAAGTAATTTGTATTATATTATTTTGAAAATACAAAAATATTGAATCTTAGCCTAAAAGTCCATTATATGATCAAGCTGCATTCTATAGCTATATCAAAATGTAGAAAAACTAAATTTAAAAAAATGCGGCATCGAGTTTGCCTCCTTAAGTGTTATGCATTTCCCACAGCTTGGCTATCATATTGAAATCTCCTATCGAGGCCGCATAGGTTTAACTCCTAGCTCTGTTGGCTCCGATAAAAGTGATCATTCATTATTTGAAAAAATAGGCTACGAGTATCAATTTGCAGCTGATGATGCAATCTATTTTAAAAATGACAAAACAAAATCATTAGATGACAGATTTGGTGACTTAAAAAAATCAATAAATGATACTGAAAACGCTATTTTAAGAGATTTAGAGACTGAAATTTTGAAAAGAGGGAATGAGTTGTGCTATGTTTCAAGACTTTTAGGCGATTTAGATGCACTTCTATCACTGGTTTTGGCAGCTGAAACTTTAAACTTGACAAGACCTCAGCTGCAAGAAGAGCCTGGAATCCAAATTGTAAACGGAAGGCACTTATTAGTAGAAATTTGTGTTGATAATGCGATACCTAATGACTGTGCGTTAGATTCAGTCCATAAAATAGCAGTAATTTGTGGCCCTAACTACTCAGGAAAAAGCGTCTATATGAAAATGGTAGGATTAATTGTATATTTAGCCCACATAGGTAGCTTTGTTCCAGCAGAATTCGCAGTGATAGGAAAAGTTGATCAGATTTTTTCAAGGATGGCATACTCAGACTCACGAACCTCCAGCTCATTTTCCGAAGAAATAGCTCAGCTAACAATCGCATTAAACAATTCAACCCCAAGTTCCTTATTAATTCTCGATGAATTTGGTAAAGGAACAAATTCCATTGACGGCATGTCACTAGTAGGCTCTTTGCTATCACATTTACAAGTAAATTCTCCTCCATTAACCTTACTTTGTACACATTTTCAAGAATTAATCACTCATAGCCTCATCTCTGAGTCAGAAATCATGAAATTTTACACAATGGAAATAGCTTATTCAGATCACCCAGTTTTTCTTTATAAATTAATAAGAGGAAAACCTATGGGGAGTTTTGGAATTTTTTGTGCTAAATGGGCTGGAATTTCAGAAGAAGTCATAAAAAGGGCAGAAGAAGTAAAAGAGAGCTTTAGAAATGGAAAAGAACTAAGACCATTACCAAGGATCGACCGCATAGAAAAATCAAAACAAGTGTTAAGGATGCTATCTCACTATAAAGATGGAGATTCCCCTGAAGACTTCTTAGGGAAAGCCCTACAATTAATGACATCTCCTAATTAATTTTTGCAATTTTTTGATAATCCCTCGTTATTTAGAATAAAACGAACTGTTTTCTTGCTGACCCAAAGATTTGATTAGGCTGGACCTTGAGAACGTTGAACCTGACAGTTTTAGAGAGAGGTCTGCATTGGCCAATTGTCACGATGTCTCCTTCTTTTACCTGTTGAAAAGCTGGGGAACAGTGGGCTGAAATGTTTTTGTGTCTCTTTTCGAATCTTTTATATTTAGGGATATAGTGAAGATAGTTTCTTCTGATGATAATTGTGTGCTTCATTTTGGTAGAAATGACCATACCTTTCAGGATTCTTCCACGGATAGAAACATCGCCTGTGAATGGGCATTTTTTATCTACGTAGTTACCTTCAATGGCTTCTTTTGGAGTTTTGAAACCAAGACCTACATTCTTCCAATATCTGACTCCTTTAGCTGTTTTTTTTGCGAAGAATTTCTTGCTTTTTAATGAGACGCCGTCCTGTCTCATAAAAGCTTTCTCGGTTTGTACATCCGCCATTGTTAAGATTATATCCACATTCTTAAGCTTACAATTTTAATTAAATCTGAATTTTATGTTAACTAATTTGAAGAGCCTATGCAATTTAATATGATAGCTTTATATATAAAATCGTATAATTTAGCACAATATTTTGTTTATTTATAATAAAATTATGTGTTATCTAGCTTTCTCTACTTAAAGGGGACTCAAAATTACTTCTTGTATAGTAATCATTTAAATCTGGGTGAAGCTTTAGTAATTGATCCTCATACTTAAGTGCCATATCAAGGGAGCATCTTTGAAAAGGGATAATGGTCTCATAGACTCAGCCAACCATCAATAACGCTAGAGAAGCATGCACGTATCTGCTTCCGTATCGCCTAATTCAACTTTTCTCTCTTGGGACTTTTAGAATATTTTTCTCAATATACATTATTGGAATGGCTAGCCCAAAAACAAAGGTAACTGATTTTCATGGTTTTTTGTGTTTTAATTCTTCATATAAAGTATCTAGATCCTCACTTCCTTGTTTTTTTATTATATCTTTGGTATAGTCTGCGTCAAAATACAGTATGAGCTTCTTTTGATAGTCGGCATTACTTCTAGGATGCATTTTTATTAATAATCTTAGCATAAATAATCATCATAATTCTTTAAAAACCAGACAATACACTAAAATTAATGCTCTTAAACACTATTAGAATAAAAATACCTAAAATTATCAAACTAAAGTATCCTATGATATAACACTTTTGCATTTAATACACCTATAAACAACCTCTTGATACTGCTTCAGAGAATGCCCACTACAGCAGCGAAAAGCTTGGAAGACAAATCCAAGAGTTTTCCAAAATCCTAATTCCCCTTGTTATGAACAAAAAATATCATTTGAAAATGTCTATTTTCTGCAAGCAATCTATCCACCGTAGTCAGTAAAAAAATTATGAAAAAATATTTTGATATATAAGTGATAATTATTATATAAAAATCTCTCGCTAATTCTACTGAATTTAAATAGCTTGCATTCTAAACATGAATTTTATTATAAACTCTATTAATTTTGGATACTTTTAAAAAATAGAGAGAATAAAAAATTTTATTCGCTGATGGAGGATAGAAGTAATGATTTTAACCTAAATGAAATTTGAACTTGAGTATTTTGGCAGCACTTATCACAATATATAGCTACAGGCTGATTATATTTTTGAATAAATTTCTCAAATTTAAAGACAGGGATATTAGGTTCTGTGTCTTGGTGATCTACATATAAATTTGTATTTGTTTCTTGGTTTCCATTAGTTAACTGAATTCTATCTAAATCAAACGCATAGACAGGGGAAATTGGTTCAGTTTCGTTAGAAAAATTAGAAAAAACTTTAAATGAGTCTATGCTAGGGTTTGTATAAACTGTTGATAATCTGATATTTCTGGATGCTTGAGGGTCATTATCAGCTTGGCTATGAATTTCTTGAACATTTGTAGGGATTTGGTTGGCTTGTAACTTATGTTCTTCACTCCTTCGCTGATTTAGTTTTGATAATATATTTCGATATCTCTGATTTCCTCTATTAGCATTTATTGTATGCAATTCTTGCCTATTATCGAAATCAATATTCTGTTGTGGAGGGAAAAATTCATTTGGAATACTTTTTGAAGATAGCAGCTCATCGTTTGAAATTTCTTTGAATTTACTCCTTTTTTTCATTAATTGGAATTCAACCTTTTCTGCAACTTGATTTTGCGGATCAGTATCAAAAATATCGTCAAGTCTTATTAGAGACTCCTTGAATTCTAAAGGAAAATTAATAGATGAATCGCTTGATAAATTGAAGGGCTCGAAATTTTGGGATAGCATCTAACGGTTTAATCAAATTACAATTTATATAATGCCATTTATATATATTTTTTATTATACTTACTCCTCCGGGAAGAAAAATATTCGCTCATGGTTAACTTTTCTTTTAATTAATAATTTTATTGTGATTTTTTTTTCAAAATTTTAAAACAATCCCTATCATAAAATTTGAATTAATTTATGTTTTAGAATGTAAGTGCTTTTAATTTAACAGAATTAGCTAAAGGTTTTGTGATAATAATTATGAATTATACTTAGAATATATCAAATCGTGTAGTAATTATTCCCATGGTTCAGGAAATTTTCTTGTTATTTTCATGTAAATTTTTAATGAATAAAGCGTAATATTAAAATAGATACTTGATTGGTTTGTTTACGCTAAAACTATTAATATGTCTTAAAGAGAAATGGATGCTTATCTACTAAAATATTCAAAGCCTTTCAGCGCAGTATTTTTTTAAATAAAACTGATTTTAAAAAAAGTAATTATAGGCAAATTTGATGCTTAAACAAATCTTTTACCTTACATGAAATTTATATTTGCTCATGTCAGAAAGGAACAGTAAGCAGATTTCAAGCATTATAATTTGAATTCACATTGAATATTCATTCCTATATAAGCGGATGATAGAGCCCTGAAAACTGGATTGTCATTTGGATAAAATCCCATTTCTTAGAACTAATGAATTCCAAATTAAAATGCAATTATTTTCCCCACAAATCACACTCTTTTAAAATGGTGGAGTCTATATCATTTGGATCTGCAAATCCTCCTAATTCATTAACTCATGCGCAAAATATTAATCCACTACTAATAGGAGTTGATCCAAATGCAGATAAAGATTTATATCTTCAAGACACAGCTTGCATAATATGCAAATCTGAATTCGGTATAACAAAGCGAAAGTACCGATGCAAATTTTGTTGACGGGGTGTTTGCTCGAAATGTTCAGAACAAAAGACTTACCATCCCATATTTAATATAGCTAAAAGAATTTGTGACGACTGCTTTAAAATATATGTCCATAGACTAAGCACTGTTTCAGTTGAGTATGAAGTTTCAAGGTCAAAGCAAGTAATTGAGGAGCTTCAATATTACATAACGAACGTTATAGAAGAGAAAAAAAGAGATGTGACGATGGTCGAAGTTTTAAAAGGAAAATACCAGTTAATAGAAAAAGAAATACAAAATATCAAAAATCAATATGACAATAGAACAAAATTAAGAGAAGCAGTCGAAGAAAAATTGAAAGAAAATACAAGAATCGAAAAAGAATTAGGAGTGCTTGAAATTGAAAATAGATTTAGAAGGAGAAAAAGCAGAATAGTTGAAGATAGAGTGAATTGGATAAGGAAGTTAGATGACAAGCTTGGAAATGTAATAAAAGATAAAATTTTGTTATCTAAAGAAGCAATGAAATTAGAAGCAACAATAAAGAAGTCAACTCAAAAACGCAAAGAAATAGAAGAAAACTACATTAATTTGGAAATGCTGAGAAATCAAAAAGAAAATCTCAAAAAGCAATTAGAAAATTCGCAGAGGGAGACGCCCAAAAAGTCATGTTTGGAATGTATAATTCAGTAAAGTATAACTAAATCTATCCATAAGGATTTATTTCAGGTTAATGTGCTTTGCTTATAATTAGTTACTTTAAATAAATTTCTTCAAAAAAGATAAATCATAGTTAATTTTTATTAAATTGGCTTTGCAAATGCTGCTGGATTGCCTGAAGAGGGTTCGCTTTAAATAATGGATGATCCAAAATAGCTTGGACTCTTTGTGTGTCTCGATTTCTGAATATTGTTTACTGGATTATCTGTGATTCTTTTTTCGATAAATGGCTTTGATGCAAATCTTCTTGATTTTTTGTTTCAATTTCCATTAGAGCATCTCCTAAGGTTGATAATTTTGAGAAAGATCCTCCTTTCTTTTTTGATTTCTTTTCTTTCTTCAATGCCTTATCAATTGCTTTTTCTAGCTATAAATTACTTTTTAATGTTTTTATTTTTCTTTGCTTTCCTTTCTTTTTCCCTCCTTCTAATTTTTCAATGCTTTGGTCGATTTCTTTAAGTTTGAGTGTCCCTTTCACCATTTATAAAAAGTTTTGATAGAATATGGCTAGTAAGCCAGCTTGATTTTTTACAGCTAAAGCATGCTATTTAACGTTGTAAAATTATGAAGCCTATTAAAACTAGCCTAGCTTCAAAGACTGAAAATCAAATTAAGAATTCATTTCTCAATGAGGTAATTGATTGCTAAAAGATTTCGTGAAGATATTGGCGAGAAAATGATTTAATAAGGCTAAATATTTTTTTGCCTTTGTGATAACGATTAAAGACTAAGATTTATGTCAAATATTTAATTGTTGAATTATTTATATTAATTCTCTATCTTTACTGGCCCTCACCAAAAATGAAAAGCTTTAAAATTAATAAATTATCCATGGAAATTCTATCAATTAAAGGCTTTATTCTTAAAATTATATGCAAATTAATTTTTCACTGGCTAACTTTTTTAATTACTTAATCATCTTTGTAAGTCAGAATAATTGATCTTTCTCTGTGGAACAATTTTTTTCATGCCTCACTTTGAATATACCACTTTGATGTATGATTAATAAATATTTCGATTTAAAACCCTAGAAAATTAGTCTAATTTTTAATTAGCTTGATTCTATAACATAATTATTTTATTAAATTACGGCTTTTCAAGTCATTAAAATTTAAATTTTTTAAAATCAATTGTAAATTTAGCTTGATTGGAGGGATGATAGCAAATTTATTCTAATATACCATCAGCACATAAAGGTAATGAGCTTTAAAGCGATTGCCCATTAGAAATTAAAAAGAAAACACAAAACTGGCTAAATTCTAAAAGTGGCAATTTCTTTTTTAGATTTCCATATTAATAGCGTGAAATAGCTGAAGTTTTGTGTCATTTTATATATATATTATTCCTTACAAAAAAGAAATGGGCTGTTCAATATCGTCAAAAAAAATCAAATCAAAGGTCTTGAATGAAGAGGAGTCAGAAACTTGTTATAAAAGCAACACTAAACATCTTGGATCCCCTTTTAGAGAAACCAGAGAAAATTTTACCAGCTTGCGATCTTTAAATTATAAGGTCCAAGGAGTTCATTACAAAATTGTTGTAAGCTTTAAAGCTACACCTAATCAATCTATTTCTGCAGAGTAGAGAAGCTGTGCATGCTGACAAAGAAATGTTGAGTATTAATAAGTAATTAACTAAAAGACGGTTTTATATTATAATTACTTTGCGTTTTGCTATAAAGGCCTAATTTTTAGGAATTATTTGCATAGCTAATTGTTAAAAAAATTCTATTTCTAAACTGTTTCATTAATAGCTTGGAATCATTGAAAGAATTATTAAATTATGGTTAGCTTCAATAAATTTTGGAATAATTTAAAATAACCAGATAAAACACTAATAAATTGCAGTTTTAATTGAGAAAATCATGTTAGATCCTTCAATTTGATCTAGAATTAATGATGCTTAGAGTTTTTTATTTTAAACTCATATTACTTGACACTTAAATATGGCTTTTTAGCGTAATCACTGACTAAAAAATTATTAGAATTATTAAGATGATATCAGTATCGACATTAAAATATAAATAGATTTTAGCCAGAAGTCTATTAAATATATTTTTAAAGTTAAAATTTAACAATTCTCTTTTTTGCTGACGCTAAAATTCTTAGAAAAAAAAATCTTTGAAACTGCCAATTGAAATAATCAATTAGAAACAGTATGATTTATCAATCAAATAGTTTTAAAATAGTAAATTATTCAGATTTGGTCTTCTATTCTAAAAGATTGTTTGCAAAGATTTATAAAATTAGTTTACCATGTTAATAAATACTGAAATTTATATAAAATCAAGAAAAAATAGTTAAGGTGTGTGAATTGAACAGCGTCGTTTATATATCTTAATATTAATATCATATGATGGATGATTTTGAATTTGAAGAGTTCATGAGCCATGTTGAAACTCCAATGCATGAGATCGAGCCAAATCTATATCTAGGAAGTCTAATGGCAGGAGGTAACGAGCAATTTCTCAGAGAGTACAGCATTAAATATATTGTTCAAGCTCTTGACTGTTCTAGTGATTCACCACAATTTGATGGAATTACTTATCATTTTATAGCTATTGAGGATTCTCCGATGGAAGATATTTCAAAGCATCTTCCTGGAGCTCTTCGTTTTATTCATCAGCATCTATTAGAAGGCGAAAAAGTTCTTGTCCACTGTCAAGCAGGAGTTTCAAGGAGTGCAAGCATCGTGATTGCTTATCTTATGGGAAAATATTTAATTAACTTTGCTCAAGCTAGCAATGTGGTTCTCCAGAAAAGAAAATGCATATTTCCTAATTTAGGCTTTCAAAAGCAGCTTAGAGAGATTGGAGAAGAGAGATTGAATTTATTCTTAAGATAATTTGTGTATAAATTGATATTAGTTAATTCATTTTCTGCATCAAATAATATTAAGAATTTTTCTTTAGATTTTAGGTTCGTCAAATTATTTTTTCACTGAAACGGAAATTCTTATAGAAGTATGTGATAATCTGCTTTATTTATAAGTATAAAAATGGTATTTAAATGTTTAAAATGTCAGCTTTAAGTGCGATAAGATCATAAGCGGCTAAAGCTTATATATTCAATGATCGAAGAGCGATAATTTAAATTAATTTTGGACTAAATCAAATAATATCGATCATCGAGTTTATATTTTCAAAATGCTTGACAGTATTTTGAATAGATTAATATTCTAGAGAAAATTATTGCTATATTATTATAATAAATATTTCAATGGTCAATTGAAAAAATGCATTTAAAATATAAATTATCCTTAAGAGAAAGAAAAATCCTAATACTTAAGCATGCATTTGTTGACGGTAAAGCTCAACTATTAAAGAACTTTGATATAATAATATTTCTTTAGCCAGACTTCCAGTAAATCTAACTTCAGGAAGAACCTTAATGGCTGACGACTTTGCATAATTTTACTAATAAATGAAATAGCTTATCCGTTATTATATAAAATATGCATATTTTCGACTGTAATTAAATAAAAAATATTAAACTGTGTGCATGATAGAGAATTAAAAATAGATGAAATAGAAAAAAAAAGGTTAGTCCGTATCGCTGATGATTATCTAAGATTCTGCTTAGTTTATCTTTATCAGAAAATTAATTGAGAAATCTCTTATTTGGAATTATGAAATAACTAACTTGAAGCTTAATGCTGCTTGACGCAAATAAATTAAAAGCTTATACACCACAAAGTTATTTTGGTATCGAAGTTAATCTCATGAAATATAAAATGTGGGATTTCTATTGCTAAGAAGATTAAAGGAACTACAAAAATATGATTTCTTAACTAAAGAAGGTTAATAATGAATAGGATTCAAAAAAATATATTAAGGTGTCATTACTAAAAATTTGAAATTAAAATTTATTTTATAGTCAAAACTCATTTCAATACATTTTGTACAAAAATGGCATGATTTATTTTATACTACTAAATATGGAGTCATTACTGATCTTATAAGAATATTTTACTTATTGAAACTTTATTTACTATCTAAGTCTTTTAATTGTTCTAGTGCAACTATGAATTAATGTATTATAAAATTAATAATACAATGGGCTGTGGCATTCCTCATAAAGGCTTAAAATTGAGACAAAGCCAAGAAGAAGGTGATACCTCTCTTCAAGATGTTTGTGCAGATAATATTTCCCCTGCTGTGGAAATTATGATAAATCCAACAGAAAATCATAAGTTTTCTTATAACATAAAAGGACTCGCTTATAAAATTGTAATAAGTGATGTGAAGAGTCCTGATCAGTCACTTGCTTTTAAATAAAACTTTATTCTTCATGAGTTGATCAGATATCTGAGGATATGTAAATTTAACTAATTGATTTTGAATTAATTTTTTTTGTTCAACTGATCTAAATCTTTAGGTCATAACTCTTCCCTTTAAATTTAAAATCTTTTTTCACTAGGAAATTTTATACGTGAAAATACTAATTTTTATAGAACAATTTTTAGCTTTATTTGATGAAACAGTGCAGGTAGAATATTAATTAAACAATTTCCAGTGAATCGATTAATTTTTATAAAATAAATTAAAATTCAACAATATTACGTTCAAAAAAAAATCCTCAATTTAAAGATGATGAGGTGAGAGATATTTCCGGACATTAATGGATATTGAAGGAAAAATGATAAGTTTAGGTCTGAATAATTTAAAAAAACGATTAAAAAGCAGATTCTGGCGATTATATGTTGATTTACGATAAAATTCTTTTGAATTAATAACCATTTTCTAAGTTCCAAAAGTTATTGAAATTGAAAAAAAAAACTCAAAAACTTGATGCTTTTCAATAAGCCTGAAGCAATTAATGCTATATATAAACTGAAATATAAATTAGAAATACAAATCAAGCAAATTTTTAATTACGTTAAAAAATTTTATTATCGTCTTTAGTCTTTTTTTGGCTTATAAATTAAAATAAAAGCTAATTTAGTTTATTTTAATTAGAAAAAGTATTGAATAAGCCACTTTATCTGTGCATTAAGACTTAGATTATTCTTCATCCATTTTTTGAGTCTTTCATATTTTGATCTCAAACATTCTAGATTTAATGCAAAAAACAAATTCTGCTCATGCATAAGAAATGGCTTTAAAATTTATCAATATTAAAAATATCTTTTAAGTATTCCAAAAAAGTATTTTTAATATTTAGAAAATCCATAATTATCATTATTAGTGAATTTGCTCAATAAATAATATACAAATTGAAGATTGATTCTTTGATCGAATAATAAAATTTATCAAAATTTTCATTTTAAAAATTATCTTTTCTATTGGCGTGAATATTAATGGTAGTTCATGGAGATGATAAAATTAATCGACTTTGCTTCTAGCCTCTTATACACAATGTGATAATTTTATTAAATATTAATTAGTCAAGCTTCAACTCTTTCTTAACGCTTAAAATCAATTTCTAATTGAGAATTAAATATATTTGATTTTATCCTTATATACTCAGGCATCTTAGTTTAATTGCCTTTTATCCTTTAAAATTCCTTTTAATTTTAGCAATTATATCTACATGTTTTTACAATGAGAAATCAAAAATAAGGTGCCAAAAATTTTATACTAATTAATTTGAGAATAAATAATACTTTAAATCTTTATATCTTTGTCTTGAATTTAAATTTGTGATAAGTCTGTATAAATGGACTATTTCTTTCTCCTTGCAAAATGGCAGCAAACTGATCAATTGATTAAACAGCTAAAACCGATTAAATTTTCCACTTCTGAAACCTTAATTAGCCTAAATATTATAATTATCTGATTAGCTATTAATTAATATAATAAATATAAAAATTTGATGGGTTGCAACATTTCCCAAAAACTTTCAAAAGGAAAGCGAAGTCCAGAAGAAGTTGATACTTCTTTTCATGGAATTTATGTAAACACTATCATTACCTCTACTGTAAAGTTCATTATAAACCAGCAAGAAAGTGGCAAGTTTTCTTATGATGTAAAAGGAACGGCATATAAAATCGTTGTAAAAGATGTGATAAGTCCAGATCAGTCACTTGTATTTAAATAAATTATAAGCTGCACGATAATCTAATTCTTAAAATGTTTAATTATAAGTTACAGATTTTAAATGGAAACGCTTTTAGATAAGTTTAAGAGGAATTTGGAGATTTTGCAAATAACTCAGAACTTTTGTATATTGACAATGAGAAACAGCTCAAAAATGGAAGTTCGATTTTTATTGCTTCTTAATTATCAAGCATTTTGAGAATTTGCCATTTTCTTATCAAATATGCAATATCCATGGCTTTAATACTAAAAACTCAAATTAAGAAATCAAAAATTTTTGGTAAAAAGGGTTAAAAAGCATAAAAATTGTGGATTTTCAATACAAGGAAATGATGTCAAAATTAATAATTGCCTTTAAATCTCACAAAGCAAGCTTTATTTGGCTTATGAAAAGTAATAAAACGTAAATAAATCCTCCTATTTTAGACTCATTGCTTCGGGATTCTTTCCTTCAAATCAATTTTATAAATGGGACAACTCAGCTATCTATAAGCCTTTTCTTGAAATATACTGGATAATATTGTCCTAACTTGCTCAGCATTTATAGAAATTTGTTATTTTTGCTGTGATTTTATTTAATTTCAGTTCTTTATTTGCTCATCTAAATTTTAAGTGTTTTTAAGTAAGGATTAACTTTTCTTGATTATTTTCAAGTGCAAGCATAATTTTCTTGGCTTTCTTGAAGGTTAATCTGGCTTCCTTTTTACTTAATTCATATTAAAGTGGCCACTAAATAAGGTGCATTCTGTGTAAGTTTCTTGAAAAACCTTCCGATAATGCCTAAAATCTTATGAGCGATGTCCGTCTGCAAATTTATCAAGCAAGAATATCCAAATGAATTTTTGAATCTTAAAGATGCTATGATTAAAGAGTTGTTACCTTTTTACGTCATCTTGTTTTATCAGTTATTTCATTTCTTAAATTTTATTAAAACACTTAGGGGAGCCAGCTAGTTAGTTCTACTCATTGATCTGCTCTATTATATGCTTTAAACCTGCTTATTATGTATCTTGCTAAAACTAATGATTCTATTTATTTTGAGTCCACCTAAGACCTTGAATTTAAAATAACTGTAATATAAAGCTAAATAAAGAATCTGTAAAATGGAGAGCGATTGAAGTATAATTCTCTATAAAATCTCTAATAAAAATAATTTGAGATTAAAGAAGTACATTTTTTTAAAATGGATTTAGGGTGTTGAGAAGGATATGTGCTAAGATAAGGAAAATTATTATTTTATTATTCCTCTTCTTTAAGCTTTATCATTAATCTAGTTGCTATAGCATATAAAAAAAATTAAATAAAATTCAGAAATGTCAAATTGCTTTATTTTGCACTTTTGCTTTTTTTGCAGACGCGATGCAAATGTATATTAAAAAAGGCGAATAAAATAAGCTAAAAAATGTATGAGGTAATTATAGATTGATCATAAAATTGATTGTTATTATTAGCAATCCAAAAAATGTTTCCTCCCTTGATTAGAAATTTTTCAATGGAAAATTAGTGAAAATAAATTTTATGCAAATTCTTTGTGCCTAGAGGTTTTGATATTGTCTTTGCCATTATAATGTATATAAAAGTAAATGAAATAATTATAAAAACAATTTAAAATCTATTTTCTGTAATTTGGCTGCAAAAATATTTAGGATATTTCAAATAGATTAATTCTTCAAAAATTTAGTTTCAATATCGAGTTTTTTTCTCAACTTTATTATATAAATGGCTTTTTCCTGTATTTCAAGCAGCTGGTGTTTGAACTTAGTTTATAATATTTATGGTAAAATTCTTAAAATCTGTTGGGTTATTATTATTTACTTTATAATTATATAATAAAAACTATGGGTTGTGGAATTTCTCAAAATATTTGCAAACCAAAACTTATCCTTGAAGACAATAGCGAAGCCTTTCAGCAGGACCTCACCTGCTACACACCAAAAACCAAAGCCAATTCTCCAAATGCTAACTACAAAACAAAGCTACCTGAAACTCGAGGCAGCTTTGAATATAAAGTAAAAGGGGCAACTTATCAGATAATTGTCAGCAATATGAGAACACCAGATGCATCACAGGTATTTGCTTAAAATGTATATATGTGCATATGCATAGTAAATAGCCTTATTTATATTTAAACTATTTTAAAAAAGTTTAATTCTTGTGTCTTGTTTAAATAATTTACAATCTAAATTAGCTTAACAAAATTAGAAACTCAAAATGATTTTTTTGGAACAGCAGCTGATCATCAAAAACGTAATTTTTATCTGCAGCTATCATTTTCTATTTAGATAAATATAAACTTAAACCTTAGATAATTGCTTTTTTTAATTACTTAACTAGAGTAAAAATTACTATTAAATGGCTGATTTCGAAGCTAATAATGCTTAAGATGGGAATTGGTGTAAACATCTAAAATTGTATATGCATTCCATTTGATAATTTTTAGTTATTAAGCCATTAAAATTTAAAAGCATTCTCATGCATAATATTTTCTCAAGAGAATATCCAAAATTGAGGAAACCAGTTAAGCCAAATTATTTAAATTATATCATGATTATAGAGCCTAATACATGCATATCATCAATGATGATTACCTAATAGTAGAGACTATTTAACTTAAGCATTATGGAAAATGTGTCATTTATTTAAAATTAATGGAACTTAATCTAATAATAAAGTTCGTTTAAATCTTACCTATTTATTAGCTTTTTTACAATAATAAATTCTTAAAAAAATATTCGAATAATTAAAGTTTAAATTTTAAACAATAATATTATAACTCCATATAGCTTATAATTCATTTTCCAATTATTTAAAAATCTGAAAGAAGGAGATTAAAAACATAATAAAATTAATTTAGAAAATTATTAGAAAATCAGCATAAAATATAAAATTAAAACCTATTATCACATAATATTTTACTCATAAAGGTGAATTTTACTTTTAATTTTCATCTTTAAAAAGAACAGATCAATGTATTATAAAACTGCAAGCACTGTACTCAGCTAAATAAATATACCACATCATTAAAATCGATATAAAGTGCGTTATTTAGGTACTATTATTCTTAATAATCTAGAATTTTGTTAATTTTCAATTATCAAAGTTTTGTTGACTAAAAATTTTTAATTCTTTTCAGTTGATATGATCTAAAAAATAATTTAAAAAACTCAAGCTCTTGGCAAAATGGATTTCCTGTCCTTTTAAAAAATGGCTGTATTTACTGATTGACAATAAACTTTTGATTATGATTAGATATTACTGGTTCAGTAATTATAATAAGTCCAAATCTTGCATGGAATATTTTAAGATAATAAAATAAATAATCATGGGATGTGGAGCTACTCAAAAGATGTTTAAAGTGAAGCGAAATGAAATAGAGGAAGGAGATACCTCTCTCCAAGATATTAATATTCATCATAATTCCTCAATCACAGAGCAGAAAGTCAAGCGACAAGAGAACGGACAATTCTTATATAACGTAAATGGTATGGCTTATAAAATAATTATTAGCTGTATAAAGAGCCCAGAATTATCCCAAGTGCTTTCCTAAATTGGACAAGTGTAATTCCAAAGTTAAAATATTAGATAATGCAATTAACACAAAACAAATAAATTTGATAGTGAAGATAAAATTACGAGACTTTATCATGATTTTTCTCTTTGAGGGTCTTTGTTTGAAATTGAGTAGAACCAACAGTTTCTAAAATTATGAGAGAAGATTGGGCTTCAATTCGGTTATAATGAGAATTTAACTCAATTTTTTGAATTTTCACCATGTTTCTAACTAAGTAATAAATTATCGTGATATGCTGAATTGATTCAACAGAAATTAAAACCTATTTAATTGAAGGAATATTAAAGCAAATTAGAGAGTAGATTTTATTTCTTCACAAAATTAGTAAACAATTAATTAAAAAATATAACTTAAGCAGCAATGAGAGATTAATTTTTATATTTTAATCCTATTCCAATAAATAGGCGAATAAATTGTCCAGATCCTGAATTCATAATCCAAGGTCCTTAATAGCTCAATTATTTTTAGTCATTAATCAATTGCCTTACTATCATACTTTTGTGCCGTTATTAATTTAATTGAATAAAACTTTAAAATATAACACTTTCATATCATTATAAATCCTCACTTATTTAGTTATCTTCATTATTTTAATTGGTGTATCAGTAAATTATACATCAAATAGTTTAACTTTTAATTTTTCTAATAAATGGTAAACTTTGCTATTTATTTTTAGCACAAAATCCTATAATATTTGAATTTCTGTATAAAAAAGATATTAAAAGCCCTTTATTTTTAGTTTTAAGTTATTAAAATAATTATCTTTTTTAATAGTCTGTTGTTCTTGCACTCAACATGCTTAGCGAAGTTTTTGACTGATTTCTTGAAAGTCATATTTTAGCATTTCATATCAGTCCGTACTTATTAACTTTTGCCAACATAAAATTAGACTAAGAAATTTTTGATTAACTGTTAATTTTCAAATTTTAATTTAATCAGATAAATGGTGATTTTTTATTGTTTTGATTAAAAAATTTATGGAATTTGCTATTGTTCTTAAATTATAAACTAGTAAAGATTGCTTGCATATTATTTTTTCCAACAGTTTTCTTATAGTGGGTAGGCACACAAAGGAGTGCTCGCTCTTTAATTAATCTGCTACAAAGCTTCTATAGCATGAAACATTAAAAATTTCTGGAAATGGATTGTTCCTTAAGATGCTTTAATTAGGAATTATTTTGATTTTCACTTAATTTTCAAATTTTAATTCTCAAATAAATGGATAATTTAATTTTTTATATTTTGTGATGTGCAAAAATTCTGAAATTAAATTTTAATGTCATAATCTATACAACATTTAATAACCATGGGATGTGGAATTTCTAGAGAAAAGTGTCCTGCAAAGTTTAATAAAGGTGATGAAAGTGAGACTTCTCTACGGAGTATAAATTTCAATACACGAATGCCGAGCATCAATATAAAACCTCCAATTTCAGATCAAAATTTAGAGTTTTTTGGCTTAAACAACCATTATGAGTACAACATAAAAGGGACTAATTATCAAATAATAATTAGCTGCATGAATTAAAGCAACTTCTCTTAGTGCCATCACTAAAATTTAATTTTTAGAATTATTTAGCAAATATTCTGATAAATTAAATTTTAAAAAAGTAAATTTTTCACGATTGATATATATAAAGGCTTTTTGAGCAATGATAGCTTAATTATTATAATGCTTATCTAAAATTATTTAATCTCTAAATCAATCTCCATTTTAATTCAAACTCCAATGTGTGGATAAGGTGCATTTAATTTTAAATTTGAGATGGGAAAATTTGTGAAACATTCCGATCTTTAAGAGACTAACTATTAAAATTTATTTCCCAGCTGAAGTTTGAGTGCATAAATAGTCTTAAAATATTGATGCATTAAAATTGTGTGCCAGAGATAAATTAAAAAGGATGAGGAACCTAATCTGGGTGTTTAAGCAGTTATCTAAAAAAATTCTTTAACTCGCCCGCCTCCGTGAGGGAACAAAAACATTTTGTTCACTCACGAAGGGGTTAATTTTTTTTTTAAAATTTTTTTTCTTCAAAATTTAAAAAAATCCTAATTCGCAAAAATTGGAAAGCAAATATTAATTAATTTATGTGTTTTAAAAAGCAATTTGTTCAAATTAAAACAGAATTAGCTCTAGATTTCAACACAAATAAAATGGCGACGACACCGACCCGTCCTCTCCCGGAACTGAGGCGAGATTGGGGACCTTGCTGCGGCCTGAAGCCAATCCGCCCAGGGAAAGGTCTGGAATGGGTACTGGTGGTTTGTGTCCGGCTAGGTTTTTCCTCCCAGTCCAGCAATGACGATCTTAGGGTCGTCCCGATAGGACACGGGGCAAAAAGGGTTTTTCCTCTAGGGACCGCTAGTGCCAATTTGGAGGGCATGGCAGGAGCCGACAAGAGCTAAGGAGTTAATCCTTAGCTCTAACCCTAGTCTGGCGCGACGTGAAGCATGGTGACCCAGTTCGCCTACTTCCGGGATAGCATGACCAAGTCCCATGACCGGAAGGAGCTGAGTGGTAGCCTGTGGCACTTAGGTGCACACTGGGAGCAGGGCAAGGAAAGCAAGCGAGGCGTCCAAAAGGCGGAAGAAAAGGACCTTGGTCCTGGCCGGAGCTACTCTATAAATTTAACTAAGACTAAGACTAAGCTCTAGATTTCATTATACTAATTATCATTTATATATCAATTTTTTTTCATAAAAATTTTTCTACTAAAAAATTTTTTGTTCACTCACGGAGGGTGGGTTTTTGAGCAAAAAATAGCGATTTGCCTAATGTTTTTGTTCACTCACGGAGGGGAGGGAGTAAGATCAAGATTCTACATCTGAGTTGCTATGGATATCAATTCTGCTTTTGCCTTTTAAAATGCCAATTAAAGAAAATGTTCTATTAGTATATAGATTGTAATTATATAAAAGAACTTCCAGTTGTCAATAAAATAAGCTTTGAGCTAAAATTTAAATGCTCTTTAATGAGAATAATAACGCAGGCTGGTGAAAACAAGAATTTGAATTGCATATATAATTACTTAATTTAACTCATTTTAGTCGATCCTCTAGCGACTTAGCTCTTTAAACAACTTTTTTCTCAGCTTTGCACGTAACTCAGATTGCTCGCATGTTAATAAAATATATCTAAATAGGATTTGAAGAAAGTAAAATTTTTTCGAAATTAATTTAGTCAATAAATATCTTAAGCCATTAAGTAAATTTCTCTATTATCATTAAATATATGCATTCTTAAAAAAGCTTAATAAGTGCTCTATAGTTTTCTTGAGAATAATCTGAAAATAGCTAATATAGATAAATGCAAGATCTTAAAAGCAATATTTAAGTTGTAAGAAGATAATTTGCTATCTCGCCTATAAAGCGGTGCATTTAAATCGAAAATAAATGCTTTAAGTCTTTATCCGAATGAGAACCTGCGATCTAATATATTGTTGAGATTTTGCTTCAGTTTTCTTAAATGTATTCTCAATGGACAAAATTGATATATGCCAAATAATTCGTGAAGCAGCCATATTGATTATTAAACAGATTCATGAATAGCAGATTTATTATTTCTGCCTACTAGAATTTGAAATACACTAATATTTTTTCTAATTTAAAGGGGTAAAGTAAGAACTATGGTCAGTGTCTCAAATAAGCTCATTTTTATTAATATTTAAGCAATAAAGGCAATGCTGAAAAAAAGAAAATATATATAAATTTAGCTACAGTTTAAGAATTTTTGAAGCATTAAAAATTTTTAGGATTTGACTAAAAGGTGTATCATGTAAATAGAAAAAAGAAGCAAATTGAAAAATCCCAATGAATATGCAACAAATTTATTAATTGAAATATCAATTATGGGAATTTTAATTAAAATATTTTGATTAGCACATATTTTTCAAATTTTAATTTACATTTGACTCTGATAAATGGCTAGTTTTTTTTAATAAATATTTTGCATTTATTCAAAATTTATGGAATTAAATTAATAAAAAATTACAATGGGATGTGGAGTTCCTAAAAGAAAGGCTACCTCAAAGCTCAACAAAGCAGATGAACTTGATACTTCTCTCCAATACTTCAATTCCAATCCTCGAATACCTAGCATATATATAAAATCTCCAATGGCAGACCAAAAATCAGGGTTTTCTTGCTGAGATAACCATTTTGAATACAATATAAAAGGGACATCTTACACAATTATTATTAGCAGAGTAAAGTACAATGACTGCTCTTCACAGTTTGACTAATAAATTAAACTTTTGATAAATTGACTAAGATATTCTATAAAGCTTTTTCTAAACATCATTATTGGCGTATATATAAATGAAAGCATTCTCAGTATACTTAGTTTTATGACGTACAAGAATAGGCTAATTTTTATTGATATTTATTGAAAATTGTACAATTTTTTATTTCTTCTTACATTTTCATTCAAATTCCTATGTGTGGATAAGCTTTTATCTAGATAAAAATTTTATTTTCAAGAAGATTTGAAATGCCATAATTGTAATTTTTTATCTTTTGCTATCTCTATTAGATACCTACTTTATTAGGATCTATAAAATTGTTTTCATTCAAAAGTAAAAAGCAGTTACATTTCCCATCTTCAATTGATTGCAATAGAAAAAATTAGAAGTTTAATTGAGTGTTTAAGTATAAATATCCAAAATTTTCTTGATAGTTAGATTGCTTATTTTTGTGCTTGGGCAAAAAGTTATTTGAGAGTTACTTTGAAGAAGTAAGAAAATAAAGTAAATAGTGATTTATCCAAAAGAGTTAAAACTCTTTACGAATGTACATTGAATGATAATAATCCTTAAGCCCAGATACGAATAGAAAAAAATATTTGAACTTTTTACCTGCTGGAAGCTAAAGCGTTACTTCAATAAAAATATTTACCTATGAAAAAAGATGAAATAGATTACAAGAGACTAATAATAATTTAAAATCAGGCAAAAAATCTATTTGTTTAAAAAAGATAACCCTTTAAATTTGAACAGAATTTTGGTCCCAATTTAACGGTCTGAGTAAATATTTCTATTATTTTAAGAATTACTTTAATCCATTTTAGCCTAAAATTTCCCCTAATTAATTTAAAAACTAATTTATCTAGTCATATGCGAATGAATTTAGCTTTACTATTTTAATTTTTACTAATTAATGAAAAGTTTAAAAATGCTAATCACATAAATATAAAATAAAAGGGAAAATATTCCATAATAAATAGGCAAAATAATTATAATTTCGTCAACGATAAGGATAAAAATAACTCAGAAATGTGTCGATTAATAAATGGCAATAATTTATACAATAATTAATTAAACAATGGGCTGCGGATTACCATCAAAAAGAGTCAATAGCAAGAAAGAGCAAGAGGAAGATGAAGACACATCTCTTACCTCATATAATAAAATAAAATTCTTTAAAAAAAGCCAGACTTACCATATTTTTTTCATTAAAATTTTTTAAATTGATTCCTAATTAAATGGAATAGAGCTAGAGACCACCCCGACAATTCATCATCATTTTACACACAACATAAATTTTTCCATCCCGCTGAAAGCTCTTTTAACTATACAGTTCACGGAGCGAAGTATAGAATTACTGTGGAACTTATTTCCACCCCTGAAAAATCTTTAGTGATGTCTTAGGGATGTGATACACTATATAAGTCAATTAGACAAAACTTCAATTAATCTAATTTTTTGATGTAAATTAGTTAGCATCAATAAAAAAAAGGTATTTTTGAGAAATTTTGCCAAAAAACATAAAATTTTACTATCAGCTTGAATTAATTTTTAAAAATTCTTTACTCAGAGGCAAAAAATTTATATTTTAGATACTTTGAATTTTAAAATAAAAATTCCTTACCATGGTAATTCATTTAAAAATCTATATAGCTCCAATTTCACAGATTTATTCTATTGGGAACCTCTCTCTTAATGAAAGAAGAATTGGCTTTGCAATAAAAATTGGTGAGTATGGTGGAATACCAAATCAAAATTTAAGTGATTGATCGTATAAAAATGTCAGTCAAAAAAATACTAAAATTTATTTTTATCTTTCTTATGCGCTTTTTAAGAATTTAGAGGCTTAATGATCCAAGTGCTCTTATTTATATTTATTTCAATTAGATTTTTTTCTATATATAAAAGAAATTAAATTTATTGCCTGATTTATCACGAGCAAATTAAACTTAAAGAAGAAATATCTTAGTCTTACTTAAAATTTAATTACTTGAATAAAACTTATACACAGTCCGTTGAACTTTTTAATTATTTATTTTGAAAGAGATGTAAAAAGTGCTTATTTTTCTTTAAGCTATAAATCATAAGCTATTAAATATAAAAGAATCAAAAAATATGGCTAGTTTATGAATCCATTTATTTTTCCAATACAATAAATAAAGTTAAAATAATTAAAATTCAATAATAGTGTCTTCATAATAAAAAGCTTTTAGAGTTAGATGTCTTAAATGAGTAAGCCGTAAGGCTTATTTTGAATTATCAACAAATTAAGTAAGTTATGTAATATTACTGAATTTAGCTGCTATATTTTTTTGAATTTTAATTTTTTCATTCTTAATTATTAAATTGAGCTCATAAAAAAAGTTTTCTTAATTTTCCTGATGATAATTTATATTTAAAAAGCATAAGTCTACTTCGCCTAATGCTTTATAAATATTATTCTTCTTGTGCCCGGCTAGTTCTGTCTTAGTTAATTTTTCCAATAATAATTATTTTGGTCAGCCCAATATGTCATAAAATGATCCACACGATTTTTACTTGCTAAATAGCTATTGCATATATATGTTACATATATGAGAAATATAAAAAATAAAATTTCTTTTTTACTGATTATGGTGGACGTTTTGAAATTTAAGAGAATTCCAGAAAATGGCTTTGAAATCACAGCGTATAATCTGGCCAGATTTATATTAACTTTATAATTATTAAAAGCGTAAATGGGTTGTGGAGCTCCACAAAAAGCGTTCAGAATTAATAAAAGCCTCGAAGAGGAAGGAGACACGTCTCTTCTTCACTATTCAAACATCAATTTAAATCAATATAAGAAGAAAATGATAACAGATTTTACACAATCAGACCTAACGTACAAAATACATGGAACACCTTATAGGATAGTTGTTGCAATGGTTAAAACACCTGATCGATCTCAAGTATTTCACTAAAATGATGTATATTATTTACACACAAACAATTCAGTATGTTTATAATTAATATATTAACTGAATTATAATAAAAATTTGATTTTTAAACTTACAATCGCACATTTAAATTGGAGCAAATTTTATAAGTGATAATATTTATTTATAAAAATAGTTCAATGGCAATTTATAAACTATTGGCAAACTGAATAAATTAATTTTTTTAATTTATAATATATATAAAAAATACAAAAACTCCCAAAAAATTTGTTTTATAAAAAATTCATTTTTTAAATTGAAATAGAATTTTTTTTGTTCTAATTTAAAGGAGGGAGTTAGATAAAAAAATTTGAAATTTTTATTTCTATTGTTTATGAGAATTCTGTTTCAATTCTCAAAATTATAATTATAAAATATTTGAATTCTATTTTAGTTATTATTAGACATTTTTTGCAATTTGCAAGAGAATTTATAATCTATAAGTTAATTTGAAGATATTTGAGTATTATTAGCTGTTTCTTTCTCTATTCAGGGTATAAATAATTAAGCTATTAAAAAGTATTTACTAAGTGAAAATTAATTCTTCCTTCTCAATTTTTTACAAATTGGAATTTTTTTAATTTTGAAAAAAAAAGTCCAATAAAAAATACCCCGAACAAAATTTTTTGTTCGCTCACGGGGGGAGTAAGAATATTGATTTAGGTATTCAAACATTAACTGTTAAATTTCAAATAAGTGAGCTTCAACTTTTTCTATTGATTTATCTGTGAAAAATGCAAAATATTATAAAAGCCTCTTCTAATATTAAATATCAAAAATTTAAGTTAAAGCCTAGATTTTTCTTATTAAAACTTTAAATTTCGTGTTTTATTTTTGTCATAGACTAAAGCAGTCTCAGCTCTGAACAACAATAAATTGTCTCATTTCACGACCTTTTGAAGTTAAATTTCCTTCTGTCAAAATCAGAGTTCTATTTGAACCACTAATAACTAGTGGATAGTTTCCTTTTGTTCTACGATCGTCAAAACCTCATAAATCTCTTTCAGTGATTCCGTATAAGGTAGTGAACCCTAAAGAATCACATTTAAATTGTGTAATAAAAATACTTTGAAACTGCCTTCCTAAAGCTCTCATTATTTCAATTCACACGATAATATTTCCATACTAGCAAAAATTAGTAATAATTCTCCTCTCCGTGAGCTAGCAAAACTATTGGAAATATCCCCTTTTTTGCCCAAAAACCCACCCTCCTTGAGCAAACAATTTCTTAAAAAAATTGGTATATAAGTGTAATTAGTATAATGAAATCTTTAACTAATTATGCTTAAGTTTAAATTATTTCAAATTGGATTTTTAAATTTCGTCAAAAATTTAATTTAAAATTTTTATATATAACACTCTTCTTGAACAAACAACATAATTTTGTTTACGGAGAGGGGGTAAGGGCCTTATCTAAAAGAAAATTTATTTTCACATGATATTCGAAAATTAAAATGGTCATACATTTTATAATTTGACCAATAATAATGGGTTGCGGATTACCATCCAAAACGTTCAAGAGTAAAACCATGCATGAAGAGGAAGGAGATACCTCTCTCCAAGAGCACTTTGTTTCTTCACCATTGATTAACAAAGAGCTTAAGCTAAGTTCAAACGAAAACGGTCCTCCTTTCAACTTTGAAATCAAGGGTAGCACCTATCGGATTACAGTGGCTTTCATTTCTACTCCTGATAGGTCCAACACAAGTAATTAAAGCTGTGTGATTATAAAAAGCCTGTTCAATAGAGTAGAACAGCTATAATTAATGCTAATTAAGGATAGGAGTTTCTGAAACTAGAAAGAAAAATTCGTTACTCTCCCTCAATGAGCGAAAGACCTTTATTTTCACTCAAAAGCCCACATCGAAGCGAACAAAAAATTTTTTTAATCGAAAATTTTTTTTATGAAAAAATATTTTGATATATAAGTGATAGTTTTTATAATGAAAATCTTTAGTTAGTTCTCTTAATTTTAAACAGCTTTTAAAGCATAAATTTACAAATTAAAAATTAATATATGCTTTCCAATTATTCTGAAATTTATTTTATTCGAAAAAAAATTTGTATATTTCCATCCCCTCAATGAGCGAACAAAAAAAATTCATTCGCTCACAGAGTGGAGGGAGTTAGGAATATTGTGGAGAAATTTTCAAAGGGTAGATTAGTGGTTTCAGCTTTGCAGCTAGGGTTTGAAAAATTTTAATTTTTAGATATTAAATATGTGAACAGTCATTAAGCCTGATAGCAGCAGTTTATCATAAAATTTAAAATTTTAGCTTATAACCAAAAAATTTAAATCTAGAACGAAATCATACTCATTAGTATCTTTTATTTTAATTTCGTGAGAATAAAAAAGCTTTTAGCATAATAAAGCAAAATTTTATGATTTCTATAACGATTGCCAATGTTTCTTACTCCCCCCCTCCGTGAGCGAACAAAAACATCTTGTTCGCTAACGGAGGGGTTAAATTTTAAAAAAATCCTAATTCGCAAAAATTGGAAAGCAAATATTAATTTAATTTATAAAATTTATTTTTTAAAAAACGCAATTTGTTTAAAATTAAACAGAATTAGCTCAAGATTTCGTTATACTAATAATTACTTATATATCAAAAATTTTTCCATAAAAAATTTTTGTTAGCTATAGAGGGTGGGCTTTTGGAAAAAAATATGGATTTTTCTAATGCTTTTGCTCGCTCACAGAGGGGGGAGTTAGATTTATTCATATTATTTCTTAATGATCCATCATTATTTAATCAACAATCATTTTGAACAAAAATGTCCATGATTTCCCTTTTGATTGGATTAATCTAAGCCCAAGAAATAGCTTTTAGTTTACTTTTACCACAATTAGAGCTTTCTTATTTGTAGGTTAGATAAGATTAAAGCTGTGTATTTATAGTCCCCACTTCCTGAGCACCATGCATTTCACAACGTGAGCCATAGGGTGGGTGCGTCACGTTTAACCTGAGTCTTGACCAAAACCCCCGTCTTTTTGGCAGAAGTATTATTTCTGCATGATCTGAGTCATAAGGATTTTGACGGAGACTCCATTTACAACTAAAGCAGCCAGCATACCCAACCCACTTAGCTTAAGTCAGAATGCCCCTTTCACGATCCCTTTTCGACGAGAGACTGTCGTGCTTAAGATTCTTGTCTAGCCTGCCTTCCCTTTTTCCCAAGCTCAAGACCAAATGAAAACTCAACCGCTTATGCGATTTGAGACAGGTCACTGAGTAGCCTAGGAGGATGGGTCGTCTTACCTCTATCAGAAGCCAACCTGGCCTGGGTGCTGTTGGCAAAAAAGATACAAAAACTGCCTCTCTGGTCAGTCCACTAATTAGCAGAAATAGTGCTGGGCCTCTCGCCTCGAAGCAAACCCAACTCTTGGGTAGCTCTTTACACCAAAGCCACGCCCAGATATACATAAGGACACCCGCCACAGGGAGAAGGGTCGCTCGTCTCGGCCATTTTATGTATATTCTTATTTGTAAATATATAAATAAATAGTGCTTAATCTTTTTTATGTAATTTATTTTACAATAAAAAATATATTTTTATGGATGAAATTCAAAATTAAACTTTCAGAAGAATTAATTTGCTTCTCTTTAATGGATAAGCTATAATACACATGCTCACTCCCCCCTTCCGTGAGTGAACAAAACCATTAGAAAAATCGCTATTTTTTGCCCAAAAACCCACCCTCCATGAGTGAACAAAAATTTTTTATGGAAAAAAAATTGATATATAAATGATAATTAGTATAATGAAAATCTAGAGCTGATTCTGTTTAAATTTTAAACGAATTGCTTTTTAAAATCTAAATTTTACAAAATTAAATTAATATTTGCTTTCCAATTTTTGCGAATTAGGATTTTTTTTTAAATTTAGAAAAAAAGTATTTTTTATAAAATTTATATATAAATTTTTTTAACCCCTCCGTGAGTGAACACAAATTTTTTTTGTTCACTCACGGAGGGGGGAGTCAGAATTTTAAATTAGGCATTAACCTGCTTTACTGGTGATCAAGCAAATGCCATTTTTGAGGTAACTCAATAAATGTTTAAACTTATATAAAAATATGAACAATTCATTTAAATTTGTTCAAACTTTTATCTCTTAAAACATTTAAAATGGTAGATCTTGATGAAGCAAACAACTATTTTGGGTTTTATTACGAGCCTATGCATGAAATTGAGCAAGGCTTGTATCTTGGATGTATGAGAGCTGCAGAGTGTGAGGAACTGCTCAGGGCACACAATATCAAATATATAGTCCAAGCCTTAGAAAGCCAATACACAGAAAGATTTGATTGAATAACTTATCATTTCGTTGAAATTTGGGATAATCCTTACCAAGATTTAGCTAAACATTTACCATCAGCTCTCCAATTTATTCATCAGCACTTATCAGCAGGCGAAAATGTCCTTGTTCACTGTGCAGCAGGGATATCCCGAAGCTCATCAATTGTAATTGCCTATCTAATGGGGAAGCATTTAATAGATTTCTATCAAGCATTTGATAGAGTTTCCTCAAAAAGAAGCTGTGTTAGCCCCAATTTTGGCTTCCGAAAACAATTGAAAGACACAGGAGAGCAACAGCTACGAACCTACCTTATATTATAGAAGTTTCCTATGTTTGGCGCTGTAAGGCCGATAAATTCTGATCGGAATTTATCGGTTGGTTGCACCAAATCAATGCCTTGGTCGGACCAAAAAGCGATTTGGTCCGACGAACTTGGAAAGCTCCTGGGAAAATGTCTGCGCTTTTCAGCGCTATATAGAGGAAACCTCTATACCTTAATTACAGTCTTTAATTGCTTAAATTTTAAATGGGAAATAATGTCTTCGGCTGCTGTGATGCAAATTCAACAAACAGGAACAGCGAAATTTCTTTATATGCAGCAAAAAACAAAACTAACTCAAGGAATTCATTTCAAAGACCTTCTGATCTATTTTCCTCAATTATTTCAAATATTGACATTGATATGAGTAATATTGATGCTAAAAAAGCCCAATTGCAAGCACTTACTAATGGAAAAGCTTTACAACTAAAGGTTTTAAATTCTGAAAATCTTACAAAAGGATCTATTTTGACCTTTAAGCCTACAGGATTGGTTGGATCTCTTAGAAATGCTTATGATGGATTTACATTTTTTGGCTGCAAAAAAAAGCTAAAATCTCAGATTGTCAATGATTTTGTGATTCCTTTAAAAGACAGAAAATAGAATGATGACGTCGTGACATAATGATGAAGCTTAAAACAGGACCTCTGCCCCTTTTGAAGTAGGTCTTCAGGTTTGGAAATGCCTTGCCGAAGAGGGAATTTTGCTTTTCCCCAGAAGTTTTTCCTGTCCCTGCCAGATGGGCTAAACAGGTTTTACCTACAACATGATATTTCCTCATCAGGATCATCAGTGTACTCTATAGTCGGTGGCCATGCCTTAGGGAGCTGTCCCTTGGTCAAGTGGTTCAGGCAGGAAATCAAAAATAGCGGTATTATTGAGCCAAGATGGGCGACTGGTAGTAGTTTTATCCACTTATAACCTTACTCCCCCCCCCCCTCCGTGAGCGAACAAAAAATTTTTTGTTCGCTCACGGAGGGGGGTTAATTTTTATTTTTTAAAAAAAATTATATATAAATTTTTAATTGTAAAATAATATTTTTTTATAAGTTGAAAATTATTTTAAAAATATTATGGGGGGAGAGTAAGGGAATTTCCCAAAAAAAAAAGAATACCATTTGATTAAAGGTAAAACACAGCTTAATTTTTCAATAATTTAATAATCAATAAACCTATTAGTAATAAATATATGCATTCAGTTAAAATATTTTATATATTTTCTTATTTAATATAATAAGCAAATTCTCTATAAATCATAATAAAAATGTACAAAGGGAAAAGAAAGTACATTGAAATTTGGCAGAAAGTTGAAATTGCTGAATTTTACATTCAACACCAAAATGAGATGAGCATGAGAGATGTTGCTGCAAAGTTTCATGTCAACTCCTTTAGCTCGATTTCCGAATGGGTGAATAAGCTTGATGAGTTGAAGAAATCAGTAAAATCTGATAAGAAATTAAAATTAGAAAGCTTCACTCAATTTCCAGAGCTAGAGAAAGAACTAGTTCATTGGTTTACTGCAATCCGTGAGCAAGGTATTCAGGTTCTCAGATCAACGATTGAGGAGAAAGCAAAAAGTTTGGCGGCAGAAATGGGATTGGCGCGATTCGGCTGTGGAGATAAATGGTGGCAAGGATTTAGGACCAGAAATAATTTATCTTTCAGAAAAATCAATGCCTCAAGCATTAAGCCAATCGAAAAAGAGGCAGAACTTGTCAGGCAATACCTAGATGATTTTAGCGTCATTGCTTCCTCAATTCGTTCCATCTAACATTTACAATTTCGATGAAACGAGATTTGATTGAGATGTAAAAAGCAAGTTCACTTATGATTTCAAGGGAACTCAACGAATTCTAGGCTTTCAATCAGCTAAAATGAACCATTTTATCACTGTTATGCTTATGATTAGAGCTGATGGAGAAAAAAATGCCTGCTTTGCTCATTTTTCAAGAGAAAAATGGCCAGATCCCGAACCTTGTAAGAGAAAGACTGAATATTCCAGAAAATGTCATCATAAAATCAAATAAATCTGGCTACATTTCTGACCAGATTCTTAAATGACTACCTCAGAACAATATTGAGACGAGAAAACCAACTGCTGATTTATGATCAGGCTGGAAGTCATAAAACTATCATGATTTCTAATGCAATTTCAGATTTAGATGCAACCAAAATTGTGATCCCTGGAGGGTGCACAAAGTATTTGCAACCACTTGACGCACTGGTAATTGCAAATTTCAAATCAAAAACAACAGATTTCAGAATCAAATTCCAAACAGAGCAGATTGAAAGAAGATCGAAAAGAACTGGAAACCTCAAAGCTCTTGATCGCCAGCAACTGATAAACATTGCTTCAAAGGCGTGAGATGCTGTAAGCCCTCAACTTGTCAGAAAATCATTTGAGTTGACGGGTTCTTATGGCGTTAATCATCCAAAGATTTTTCAGCCATCAAGTTAATATGAAGAAGTTAATTATCTAATCGATTTCTTCTATTCATTTTTTTTTGTCTTAAATTTAAAATTGTTAAATTCAACCTTTTCACTTATGGTATTCTTTTTTTTAACCCTTTGAATAATATATCAAACAAACTTAATAATTATTTTTCAATATTATCCTCTTTATTTGTATTAAATATAGATATAATAAACTATATATAAAAATATATGTAAAAAAATTTTTTGTTCGCTCACGGAGGGTGGGTTTTTGACCAAAAAAATAGGGATTTTTCTAATGGTTTTGTTCGCTCACGGAGGGGGGGGGGGAGTTAGCATAATCGTTTAATTTAATTTAAAAGACAGAGAAATGGAAGACAATAACAGAGGTAGAAATTTTGTGATTTTTTATAAAATTGATAAAGATTCTTACTGAATTCGAGATCTTGCATAATTAAAATATGGCGTCTTCGTCTGGGCATGGCCTCCCGGCCATGCAGCCTCGACTCATATTTTAATTATATCCGGCAAGGTTTTGCATCTCAGAAAGGGACAGCAATGCTAGGTAAGCAATTCTGGTGGAGCTCAGAGCCTAGCCCAAGTCTATTTTCAGGGATGTTTTTTCCTCATGGGGAAGGAGGCACGCGAGTTGGAAAGGGGAAGCTCAGCAGAGTCCGTTAGGACCAATCGGGAAACTCCCTAGCGTGAAACTGGGCGTTACGTCCCAGGCTTCGTGTTTTCCTTTTTGCCGAGAGCCTACCAGAAAATCCATTTTTTATGGATTTTCGGAATGGCAACCCATGTCCTCAAGCGAAGTAGCTCAGTCATGAGCCGTCGAAGTCGGCAACACCTGCGACTAGGTGCACCTTGGCGAACAAGACTGGTCGACCCAGAGGCCGGTGGGCCCGATGTGCCATAGGCAGGCGGAAGCTCTGGGATGGGCAACCCCGTAAGGGACATTAAGCGTATAAATTTAATTTAATAGAATAGAATAGAATTCGAGATCTTGCAAAAGGATTTGGGGTATTTGTAAAGCTTGATTATGCACTTGTAAACTTTATTATAGATATTAAAAAACAACATGCTGATAAACATTGGGGAAAGTTTTATAGTTATAAATTTACTTAAGCAGAACACAGAGCATTCAGTAAGATTAATTTTAAAAGTTTATGGTGGGAACGTAGCAGGAGAAATAAAAAGTTATAGAGAAATTGATTCAATTATCAGGATTGGGCGACATATGAGCTGCAATTTAAAAATTGATGATCCTTTATTATCAAAAATTCAATGCACAATTTACTATAATCCAATTTCTGGGTGAACACTGGGGGACGGAGATATAGATACTCAAAGATCTAGCACAAATGGAACGTGACTGTATTTAAATGAAGACTTCGAGATCTATAATGGCATGGTTTTTAAGTCTCACCAAACGCTTTTTGAAGTAAAAAAATATTTAGGCAATTTTGGTATAACTTTTTATAGTAATTTGATTATAATTAAATGACTTCTCAGGTATAAATAAATTAGGGAGCGTCTTTGCAAAGCTGCAACAATCAGCTTGCAGTGTATTTGGAAGAGCTAAAAGAACAAAAATCAGAACTGGATCTGAAAATTGAACAAATTAGGCAAGAAAAAAGCACACTTGAATTGCAACTTGCCGGGCTTAGCGAAAAACTAGGAAAAGTTAATGGTAGCAAATATGTAGAAAGCTTGAATAAAAAACATCAAACAAGGAATGAATATGATAGAACTATTCAAGAAACTGAAGCAGCTTATATGAAAATTCTTGAAAGCTCTCAAACCCTATTGCATGTCTTAAAAAAGGATTCAGTTAATTTAGGCAAGAGAATATCTGATTCATAACTAGCATAATTAATATTTATTCAATTAATAACCTATAGCAAATTCACTAAAGATCATCTATTTTATTTAAAATTTTTAATTACTTATGTAGATCCATTTATAGTAATCACAATCTCTCTGTTCGATGGACTATTTCTATGCTCACAAAAATAAATTCCTTGCCAAGTTCCTAGCATCAATCTCCCATTAGAAATAGGAATAAAATGAGAAGATCCAACTAAAGAAGTCTTCAAATGTGCAGGCATGTCATCTCTTCCTTCCGTTGTATGTCTATACTTTGCTTCTTCAGGAACAATTCGGTTTAATCCGTCTTCAAAATCTTTTCTTACGTCAGGATCATAATTCTCATTTAAAGATAAGGAGCATGATGTATGGGCACAAAATAGATAGAGGATTCCTACTCTGATAGAAGAGAGCTCTTCATTGACTGCAGATAAAATTTCATCTGTGATGAGATGGCATCCTCTTCGTTTTCCTCTAAGAGTGATTGATTTTTGTGCCCAAAATGATGACATATTAAATAATTATAAAATAAACCTTGGATAAAAGCCTTCAAAAAGCCATTTTATTATACGCATAAGAAAGTTTTATAATATTGCTAATTAAACTTATAAATATCATCTATTTGCATGCTATTAATTTATTCTTTTTTCAAAGAAGGCATAGCAAGACTTTCGCTTTCAGGTTTATCAAAAATTTGGGCGAAAACTTTTAATTTCTTTGTGGGCCCGTTTCTGTCGAAATCAAGCTCTCTTGATGATTTTTGAGGAATTACAAGACTGACGCCTTTATTGTCTTGTGCAGGAGATTCAAGTGTGGCGAACAATGTTTTAGTTCTGGGAGTTAGATAAGGAGATCTAATAGGAGAAATCATTGTAGTGACTCCTAAAGTAGGCGGAACAAACTGAGGAGTAGGGATACTTGCTCTTAGCGGGCTTTCTGGACAGAGTTGCCCAATTCTGGGTATCTCCATAAAGCAATTGGTTCTTAAATAATCTTTCATTTCAGGCAAATAAATTTTGTTATAAAATTTAATGATATCTTCATTATGCTCAGAATCAATATAAACATGATTAAACAGTCCTTCTTCTTCGTTATAAATAGTGCTATATTTATCTACAAGAGTTCTGAAGACCATTGGGCATGCGGATAATTTGCAAACCCCATAGATTGTACACAAAATAAGCTGATCAAGATGCCTGTTTATTAAAATTTCGGTTTTTTCACTTAACAAGAATTTTATTGTTTTCCAAATTTTTTCCTTAACTTCTTCAACTAGATTCAGTGAGGCTGTTATATCTAAAACCTTTTGGGCAGCTTGGTTTAAAAACCTTCTAAAAAACATATCAAATGATTGATGTTTTATATCAGCTAACCCATCATTTGCGATTACTTGTTTAATTACTTTATAAACAGGGCTATTTTCTCTCCACGCCAGCTGGGACAAAATTTTTACTTCGATTTCTTTGAAGTGCCTTTTCAGCTGCAGTGGCATAGTTTTATCAATTGTTCCAAATTTATTGATTTGCTTCCAAAACTCAAAAGGCAGCACATTAGTATAGAGCAAAACTTCATCGAAAGAAATAGAAGTGACATTATAGGAGTATAAAATTGACTCTAAGCAACATGCATAAAGTGATTGGTGGAATGTATCATTTTTCATTATTTCTGTGACATTTTCAGGGCCTGATTTGTTTTCTTCTTGCTCTTTTACCATTTTAAATAAAAAGAACTCATATAGTTTTCTAATTTCTTGCACTTTATGATTTCTTTTTGGGGCCGTAGGTGCCAATAATCCTTCAGCTGCTTCGAAATATTGCGCAATAAAAGCCCTGTCATTCCCATTAATGCTAATAACTCCTCTTTCTGCAAATAGTTCTTCTATTATATGGCTTTGCCTATCCACTCTTGACTCAACTTCATCAATCAGTCCTGGGCTGATTCTTTCACAAATTTCTTCCATCTCATTTTCGTAGTTTTCATCTAGCACATTAGAAAGCCAGGAATTCATTTCCATAGCAGAAGTCATAGGAGTTGGTGGTATCACAAACGGCGAAGTGGGGACAGGAATTTCACGCAAATTTGAATTTATGTCGATTTTTTTTTCATTTTCGTCCCAGTGGAGAGTTCTTCCAGTGATTCCTTTTTTAATGATTCCTCTCCTTGTAAATGGAGTCAAACCTATTCGATTTTTCATAGGTGTTGCTATTTTGGTGCTAGGGCCTGATAGATCTCTTTCGTCAAAATCATTGAGGTGAACTGATTTCTGATAATAGTTTCCTAAGCTTGTGATATTGAAGTTTATCACATTTTCTGAGAAAATCCTTGTCTGGCTATCACCTTTAGCTTTAACAACTCCTTTTGCCTTTAAATCTGCGAAAAATCGATTAAGGCTTTCCAGCCACGGCAAGGCTTGCTCTACTTGTGCTTGAAAAAGCGAACAAAGGTTAGGCAAAATTTCTGTGTTCAAGCTTGTTGTTATTGAATGAGGTAAATTCGTAATGACTAAGTTTAATACCCCAATAATTAAGCATCCGCATTGGAAAATATCTTCACTTCGGTTTAATAAGTAAGCTCTAGCTGTAATTATTAGCAGCCATGATGTTTGAAAAATTTGATGAATATGATCAACATCTCCTTGAAAATTTATCCCTTGGGATATTTATTTTCCATAAAAAAATACAGTCAAAGCCTATTCTATTCTAAAAAATTGGTCTCTATAAATTATTACAATCATCCTTAACTATACAAAAAAAAATAGCTGCTTTCATTTTTCTTGGAATTTTTTATAAATTAACGAAGAAATCGCAAAATTCTTCATTAGACCTTGAATATCTTGTAACAGAGGGTCAGGGATTTTTACAATTGAAACAAACTCTTTGAGTTGGTGTACTATGGAGTGCATATCAACATTAGAAGAAGCACGGATTATTTGAGATAGGCTTAGCATATCTCCTTTGATTTCTTCACCATCAATTGTATGAAGAATAACAGATTTCGATGCTACCAGAATTGAGCACCTTTTGACGTTGTTTGCTTTGGTTTCGCTTCAATGTGGATCATGCTGCTTAAAATAAGTATAAAACTGCTGGGCTTGGTCTAGGGTTTCTCGGTCGATGTTTGAAATCCCTTCGAGCCCGCTCATAAAATCATTCTCTTGGAAATTTGCGCCTAAATCACCACTCATTTTTTATATTTTCGCGGCAAATATAAAGATAAAATATTAGAAGGATTCTTAGATTTCTATCAGAATTTTTTTTGTCGTTTAAATTTAACAATATTTAATTTCCATATTTTTTAAGACTTGATTTTAAGTAATATCTTTATTTAGGGCATAATTTTTGATATGAAATATATGGGAATAGGACAATTGCTTGGTCTATTTTTTTAACCATGAAAAATTTAATGGTTTTTGTTTTGATTTATTATGATTTTAGATAAATTACTGCTAATTATGCATATTTAGCTGTCAGATCAAATAAGATTTACCCTTTATTTAAGCTGATAAATCTAATTCTGTGATCCCATTCTAAATATTTCTTACCCTATCCACAACTTTGATTATAAATTCTGGCTGTGCAACTAAAAATCTAGTTTTCACTTCATTTACGCATTTTTTCGCAATTTCTTTAGCTTCATCAAGAGTGATATTCTACATAAAACTTACAGGACCCCACCAATTATCTAAAAGTCCAAGAATAAAAGAACCAGCATGCCCGTGGGATCCTACACGAATTTTTTGAACTACTCCTAAATAATCAAGATAATAAAGTGAAGGTCCACTTTCGTCAAAGCCTGCTAATAGCATATCAGTATAAGATGGACTTTTTCTGAGCCCTTCTGCGACTGTTGTTCTTATAAAATTTGCTGTCCCATGAGTGCTTAATTTGACTCCATTTCGGAGATGATATAAATGAACGTTCTTCTGCATTAAACTTCCGAAATCAGATCTAAGATTAGGATCCCCAGCTGTTGCCAAAAGCTTGTTGTTGTCTAGAGAAAAAATTTTGTCTTCAGTGTCTGTAAGCCTCACTATAGAAAAATTGGTTGAGCGATCAGCACCTAATAGAGCAAAGTCTGCACCTACAAACCCGAAGATAGTGTCCATTTTATGATTATAGGTGTTTTCCCTATATGGCATGATAAGGGCTGTTGGTTCTACGTGGAATCTCTCTTTGGTCAAACCAAACTCAGTGCCTTGGTTTGACCAATTCACTGGTTGGTTCAACCAGCAGAGGGATTCCACGGAGAACCCACGGCCCTTATCGGGCTATATAGGGAAAAAACCTATATTTCTTCTTGGTAGGTATTTTTAATTCTTAGAGAGAAATGATGAATTTTATTTTATATGAGAATTATTAACTCCCCCCCCGCTCGAAGTTCGGCCAAGATATAGGGAAAATTCCTATTTTTTTGAAAATTAACCCCCCTCAAAGTTCGACCAAGACCTATATAAATTTCCTAGGAAAATAAGCAATTTTTCAAAATTTTTAACTATGTGGGGTGAGCTTGCGATTTTTGTATTCAAGTTCTAAAAAAGCGTTACAAAACCATCTTGCACTATTTTTCCTAACCCTTACACCCTCTCAACCATACAGAAGAATATGATAAATTTTTTTTTTTTTTAAATTATATAAAAAAAATTCTCTATATATTTTTTTTAACCCCCTCGAAGTTCGACCAAAAAAATCTTGGTCGAACTTCGAGGGGGGGGAGTAAGGTTTTGGTAAGATTTGGAGCCTATTTATCAAATTTAAGTGCTTAAGAACTTATGAGTGTATTAAAGGTAACAATTGATTAAAATTGAATTAATCAAAATTAATCTAATAAAGATTTAGTGGCATAAAACTTTTACTTGCTATACGATTTAAATAACTATGCACTTATTATTATCATAATTTTAAATTTATTTCTTATATGCAAATGTGATATTTATAAAGATAAACAAATTAAGCAGATTCATGATCTGAGCAAGTATTTAGATTTGCTCTTTACTTTTTATTAAAAAATATTAAAATGCCAGTGTTATTTATTAATAAATAATTTCTACTCATTCTTACTAGTGGCTCTTTGCATATTATAAAAAATCAATCTCTAATAGATTATCTTTGCTTTTATAAATTTAATTTAAATTTTGTCTTCAAGCTGCAACATTATTTAAATTCTTCAATTTCAATTAATAAAATGAGTGCAGCTGATCTCTTGGAAAATGATTTAAGAGCTCTTGCAAATGAAGCTAAAAAGCGTCAATCAGGCATAAAAGAAACTGTTGAGCGTGCAATAGGAGCTCTCCGCCAATCACCTAATGTCCCAATCGACCCAATTTTAAAAGCAATTGAATCTGTACGAGGGTCAGCTTTACCCAAGTTGCAAGTCCAAGCAATCGGAATCCTTCAAAGACTGCTAAATTTTCAAATCCTTGACAGCATCTCAATCCTCTCTGCATTAGAATTCCTCTCCAATGTAGGCCAAGAGACTTCTGATGAGTCAGTTCAACTCCGAACTTTGCAGACCCTTATGCTTGTTTTAAATCCTCAACATATAATTTTGACTGAAGATTTATGCCTTTTTGATTTTTATTCATAAATTTATTATACTATTGAAAAAAATTCTTATTTAGCGCAAAAAGTAAGCTCTTTCAGGTTAAATTTAAACTAAAATAAATTTTTTATAATAATTTGCTATTAAGATCGTGTTTTAGTCTTTAAATATATCATCAATTTACTACTGCATATAATTTCCAACATATGAAAACTCTGTATAGTCTTAGAAAATTCCCGATCAAACCTGGTCAAAAATACAGCATCTGCCACATTGCGACAATTAATCAACGTTTCCTTTGATAAGCTAACACTCTGTGCTTCAGCCTCACAAGAAGAAAGAAAAGAAAGCTTTGAGACAAAATCAATATTTGAAAGCTCATTAAAGTTATTCAGAAATATCACAGAATTAGCAGGAGGAAGCCATAAACTTTGAAATGGAGACCCTCAAAAAATGAGAAGTGAAGGAATTGGCCTGATGGTCGGAGTTTTGGAGTTTTCTAAAGAATCATTTAAAAAACTGCCAGAATTTTTGAAGATTTTGGAACATGTTTCAGGTAGCTGGCTTCAAAATTATTTAGTTGAAGATATTGACGAAAGCATTGGAGGGAAAAGTATCAGATGTGCCGTATTAGTCGTAGATATAACAGGGCAAGGCTTTGATATGATAGGATCTATTGCAAAGCTGGCTGAAAACAGAAGGATTCAAGAGTGGCAGCAATTAGCATGCTTAGAAGCTTTATCAAATATAACAAGCAATGCAAGTTTATTGAAAAAAATATTCGAGCAAGGTAATTTGTATACAAAAATCCTTGACACGTTGAGCAGAGTCAGCCATGAAACTTTTGCTAGAAATAATGACCCAAATTTGTCTGGAAATTTGAAAGCGAAAATAAAGCTTATTGCTGATATCACTAATAAGTGGGTGGATTCCCTATCAATGCTAACAGAAAAAAGTGGGGTTACCTTAGGAGAAATGACTCAGTTTCCCTTGCTTCCTGAACAAATCATTGTAGAAGGAATGCTATCTGCATTATGAAAACCACTATTGCCTATACTAAGTATTATGGTCTCTAACTGTACAGATGAGTCATTATTGCAGCTAATGCTTAACAGCTATCAGTCTCTTATCAACATCTCAGGGACTTTAAACCTTTCTCAAGCTAGAGAAGCCTTTTTAGCTTCACTTTCTCAATTTTGTTTGCCAGCTCCAAACACCCCACTGTCTTTTAAAAACATTTACACATGCAAAACTCTATTTAATATAACTCACTGCCTCGGCTGCATTTTAGACGTAAAAGCGTGGCATCGAGTCCTAGATACTCTGCATAAGCTTGACTTTATATTAAATACCTCCACTAAGTCAGACGACGCAAACCACACCAGTGATATACAAATTTTAGGCTCAGCCTTAGAAAGTTTGTTTTCCAATACCCACATTTGGCCAGATTCCACACTTTTAGACCTTGTTTCAGCGCTTGGACAATTGACATTGGAGTTTATGGAAACATTAGCGACATCTGAGAAAAAATTAAACGGGATGAAAGTTTTTGGCTTGGAAAAAATGATTGTGGTCGCACAGACAAATTTAAATAGAATTACTTTATTTTGGGAAAATCTTGCTGCATATTTAGACTGCATTTGCAATTCAAAGTATGCTGATATTAGAGTTATGGGCATTAATTCACTATCAAGAATTCTTATAAAGGTCTTTAAGCATTTCGTAGACTATCCTCCACCGCCAGAGCTAGAAAAATGGAAAAACTGGCAGAGAACGCTTTTCCTCAGCTTACATGATCTTTCAGGCTCTGGTTTTGCAGACACCCAAGAAGCAGTTTTTCAAGCCCTTTTTAGTATTTTGCAGTCCTGTGGAGGCCAACTTGACAAAACTGGCTGGGGGATGCTACTTTTTATCCTATCAAGACTTGATGTAAACACCCAAGCTGCAATAGGCTTTAAATGTTTGCAGCTTATTGTAAACGATTTCTTGCAGAACGAAAATCTTCTGCCTTCCTTAGAAAAGCTTATTTCTTGTATATCAAAATTTGCATACCAGTCTGGAGATATAAACCAAGCTATTTCTGCTGTAGGGATGTATTGAAATGTTGCAGATTATTTAGGAAGGGTTGGTAGAGACGAAGAAAACTTGTGGTGGCTTATATTAGGAGAGCTTAAAGTACTTGGTGAAGATTCCAGGCCTGAGGTGAGGCATTCCGCTATTCATTCTTTACATGTAGCATTAACTACGCATGGAGCTTGTCTATCGTCGACTGCATGGCAGCGGCTGATGCATGATATTATTTTAAGCCTTTTACAAAGGATTTCTACTACTTACTTTCAACACGCTACAATTACCCAAGAAGTCCCTATTCTTGAACAGCCTGCATTTGGTACCACAAAAGATGGAGCTGAGCAGCCTTCACGACCTGGCAAGAAAAAGCTGCAAATTGCTATCCCTACAGACCTAGCCCATCCTATAGTTAGTGAAACCCCTAAATTTGCAGGAAAAAGTGAAAATCAGTTATTAAAAGGTGATAAAATCATTGTCCATCATTCAAGAGACACATTAGAAAAACAATGAGAAGAAACCTACCATATTTTCACCCAAAATCTTGGAAAACTATTCAGAACCTATCTAGCGAATTTAGAAAGAAATGAAGAAAAAGTGCTAGAGCAGGCCAGCGTCAAAAAAAATTGGGACGTGCTTATATTAAGGCTTAAAGAAGGAATCCATAATGGGACAACCAATATAATAACAGCTGTGCTAAAAGCTGTAAGAGAACTCCTAAGCTGCAGCAAAGTAAGCGAACTATTTTTCGCCAAATGAAGCTCCAGCTGAGAAATCTTTACAACTTTGTCAAACAGGCTTCAGGTTTCTAAAATAAATATCCCTACAAAATTAATTTCCATTATCCTTGAAGATTTAACACAAATTTATTCGTCAAAAAGCCAAGAACCTTTCCAAGAAAAATGCTTGACAAATTTATTTATTTTATTAAATTCTTTACTAGAAGCCAGCAAATTTGAAGCCACTTTGTCAAACTGTAGGCTGCTGCCTGAGCAGCGAGAAGTTTTTGATTTTATTGATAAATTATCAGAAACTTTAATAGTGAATGATATCTCTTTGACGTCTTATTTGTATTTTATACTGAGGTTCTGCAAGTATGATAACCAAGATTCCCATTCAGACGCAGTTTGTAGAAAAGCTATGTTGGTTTTGCAAAATATTGCGGCGAAAGAATATTCTTGCCTAATTCCTGTAATTGTAGAAATTCTAAAGACATATCAGAATTTATTGACACTGCGCTTCTCAAATGAAGCTATTCTGCTGATGAATGTTACCTGTAAAGGAGCTCAGCCACTTTGGTATGTAGTTGGAGAAAGCTTTTTAGAGCTGCTGCCTTTCATTATGAAACTAGACTGTTGGGAATTAATGCTAGACGTTCTTGAACATTTACTTAATCCCAGCGAAAGAACCATTTCTCAGCTCAGCAAAATAAACTTACTCCCCCCCCCCCTCCGTGAGCGAACAAAAAAATTTTGTTCGCTCACGGAGGGGGGGTTAATTTTTTTTTTTAAAAAAAAATTATATATAAATTTTATAAAAAATATTTTTTTCGAAATTTAAAAAAATCCTAATTTGCAAAAATTGGGAAGCAAATATTAATTTAATTTGCAAAATTTATGTTTTAAAACGCAATTTGTTTAAAATTAAACAGAATTAGCTCTAGATTTCATTATACTAATTATCACTTTATATATCAAAATTTTTTTCCATTAAAATTTTTTCTATTAAAAAAATTTTTGTTCACTCACGGAGGGTGGGTTTTTGGTCAAAAAAAATGGCGATTTTTCTAATGGTTTTGTTCGCTCACGGAGGGGGGGGGGGGGGTTAGAAGAAATTGTCAGACTTGGTGAATCCCTAGACATAAAAATAATGGAATTCGTCAAAAAAAGCATGATACCAGCCTCAATGCATCTGCAGCCACAAATTCAATGGAAGCTTGTATCTTTATTAGACGCGTGCTGCGATAACTACTACAGAGCTTTCCATTCTCAAGAATTATCATTCCAAAACTCATTGAGCTCTGTATGCTTGTCTGGGCTATTTGACTTATCAAGATCAAGACCAGCCACACAAGAAGAAGACGAGAAGAAATCAGTCGCTGAAGAGCCTTTGAACTTAAAAATAGCTAAAAGAATTACTCCAGTTTTAATTTCAAGATGTAAAGATTTGTTAAAAAGATTTGCAAATGAGGAAAGAATGATGGGGCAAATGCCACTGCCGAAAGGAAGACTTGTTGAGCTCCTAGAAGTACTCCAAGCTCTTAAAAAGCTGGAAATTCCACAAGGAGTTTTGTCACGTCCTGGTCCGAAGTCTCATTTAATTGAGCTCTTCCCACAGCTCTGTGAGCTTATTACCGCGAAGGAAGCCGAAATAAAAGAAGCATTGAAACAGATTTTCCTTGAAGTTGCAAGACATATGTAGTTAATTATTATTTATAAATAAATGGAGCATCTTGGGAACGACTATTATGTGCGGCAGTATATAGACTCAGTGGAAGCTAAAAAAGCAGAAAGGTGATGTCCAAATTGTTGGGTTTTACATGAATATTGCATATGCAAAAAGCTTACTCCTCTTGAGAATATTCCAAACATTGAGCTTAAGGTATTTATGCATTACAAAGAGTACAAGAAAACATCTAACACAGGATGCATAATTAAAAAAATGCTTCCAAATAACACAGGTTTGTATATTCATGGGTTAGATGATGATAAAAATAGGCTATTAGAAGAAATGAAGGATGGGGTAAATTCATGTGTTTTGTATCCTGGAGAGAAATCTATTTCGTTTGATGAATGGAAAAATAGCTTGGACATGGATCTTCCCATTAAAGCAGTGCTGTTAGATTCTACGTGAGCTCAAGGGAAAAAGCTGAATAAGGTGATCCCAAAAATGATACCACGAGTTCAGCTAACGGCGCCAAAGCCATCACTTATTATGAGTAAACGTCAGTCTAATAACACAAATCTATGTAATCTTTATCTAATTAATTTTAATGCTTAGTCTAATAAGAGAAATAATAATAAGTTTAATAATTTATTCAAACATCAACAATTTACTTTAGAATGTGCAGCCTTATTTTTACAGCTCCTAGGTCACAACGTAGAATCTGCCATGAAAGAAGCTTTCATGCTCAAAGACAAAGCCTCCCTACGACAAAAAAATAAATGTGTCCTCCTTTCACAGCTAGAACAAGACGACCATTACGAAAAATAATTAAAAACAATCTTAGCTTACTGAGTCATCTCCCTTTCTGCCCTTTTCTTCTCATAATATTTCCTTTTATACTCCTGCAGCTCCTTTGTCTGTCTTTCAATATCTTCTTTATATTCATTTACTTGTGAGTGGAACATATTCAGCTCACTCGCAATGCTCTTCATTTTTCTGGTGGTTTCTCTTAATTTTTGCTTGTAGAAGGACAACTCTCTTGCGACGTCTACACCTGGCTGTTTTTCTAAAATTTCGTTAAGCTCTATAAGGAGTTTTTTCTTTTCTTGGATAAGGACATCTTGTTCGACAACTTGTTCGGTTTTAGAGATAAGACGATGCTGTAAGGTTTCGACTTTGGAAATTAGTTCGAAAGCTGGTGGGTCTTTGCCTTCTAGTTCTTGGTATCTGTTAGTGTTCATAGAATTTTCTAATTCTTCTGATAGAGCTTTAACTTTGGTTCTTTCTTGCAGCAGCTCTTCTTCGAGCAAAAATACTTGTTGCTTGAGAGATTCAATCTCGCCAGCTTGTTTGGTAATAATGGCAAGCTCACGATTCAAATCAGCGATTTTGAATTTAAGAAGCCTTATATCACCGTTCCTTTCTTGGTACATGACTTCACCCTTTGCTAATGCGCTTTGCTGGATTTTTATGCTGAATTATGATATGTATTGCCTTATTTTTATAAAAAATATTTTTTGTAAATTTATCTGAAAAATCATATTTTTTCATACAAAAGAGCTAACTCGTCATTTTTTCTTATAAGCTGAGTCCCAAGCAAATCTCTCATATTGATGATCCTTTCATACTGCTCTTTTTGGGCTTCACGCTCTTTATCTGCAGCGATAATGATTTCTTTAAGCTTCGTTGCTTCATTGACCAAATTCTTTTTTCTATTTGTAAGCTGCTCTATAACTTTTTGTATTTTTTCAGTGTTTAGCTTGATTCCTTCATTTTGTCCAGAAAGTTTTGAAGATTTTGACTGTTTTTCCTTTAAATCTGCAGTTTTAGCTTCGATTTCTTCTTTTAGCTGCTCAATTTGATGATGATAAATTTTGAAATTTCTCCTTAGCTCAGCAATCATATCTTGGCTTTCAATCAAATTTTTCGAGTAAAGGTTTCTATCGCTTCTAACCGCTTCACACAAGTTTTGCTGCTGTTTAAGTCTTGACTCTGCTTCTAAGTTTTTCTTTTGCAGCTCAGCTATTAAGTTATTTTTCAGCTTGACTTCTTCTAAGCATTGGAAATATTTTGCATTGGCCTGGCTTGCCTCAATTCCAAATTTTTCTTTAATTTTACTCAGCCTTATAATATCTTGATATTGTCTTGCAGCATCTTCTTCTTTTTCTTTAATTTCTGCCTTTAAATGTTCTTCTGCTCTTGCTTTTTCGCTGATATCTTCTTGTTTTTTCTTAGTGTCTTCTTCTGTATTTCTTACATTGTCTTCTATTTTTTTTAAGTCATCTTGTAAAGAAATGATGATTTTGCGGTCTTCTTCAGCTTGACGCTTGGCTGCTTCTATAACTTTGCCAAGATTGTAAATATTCTGCTTTGCTGATTCTTTTTGGAGATTGGCGTCACCTATGATATTTGTGAGATTTTTATTGGTTTTTTTCTGCTTGATTATGTCTCTTGTGAGCTGCTGGTTTTGTTTTCTGAGCTCTAAAATTTTCATGTCAAGCTCTTCAAGGATCCTTACATTCTCTTTTCTGTTTTGCTCTAATTGTTTATTCAGCTCGCTTTGTGTTTTCTGCTCAACTTCCACTTTTTTAGTGTTGTCTCTACATTCTTGTATTTGTTTAGAAATATCTATAACACTCTTTTTCAAGTTTTCCCATTCTTCTATCATTTTATCTAGATCTTGTTTGGAGTCTTCTCGTTGTTTTTCTTTATCGTTTACATCAGATTCCAGCTCATTTCGCTTTTTTGTAGCTTGTTCTAGCTCACCTTCAAGTCTTTTTCTTCTTCTTTCTTCTCTTTCTGTGTTACTTCTATGTTGAGAAATAATGTCTTTAAGGTTTTTCTTTTCACTGTCAAGTCCCAGTATTTCGCTTTCTAGCTTATGGACTTTGTCTGTAATAGTAAAATTTTCATTATGCAGGTTAGTAAGTTTCGCAACCTGAGCTTCTCGCTCTGACAAAAGTCTATCACGTTCTTCCATGAGCTCTTTAATCGTGCTTTCCTGGTTGACAGAAATTCCTGACCCTTGCTCCACAATCTTGCCTAGCTGGCTAATTTCTTGCTTCAGGTTATGAATGGTCTGCTTACTACGTTCTTCTTTTTCTTTATGAGAATCCACTAATTTCCATGCTTTTTCAACTTCAGTTTTCAGTGACTTGATGTTTTCGCTATCTTTTTGTGCCATCCTTAGCGCATCTTGAACACACATTAAAATTGTGACGCGTGTCAGCCTGCCCTCTTGGTGCAGCAGTCCGGATCTTATGGCTAGGGGAACTGGGAAGGACTCAGAACCGAGAATCTGTGCAGGCTCAAGAGATGTGTATCCGGTAGGTTTTGGCTGCTTTCCTGTGGTGAAATGGAGATGCTCGACAACGCCCTTTGGATCTGAGGACCCATGAGCATTCCTCTACCGAGAAACTGGGCAGAAATCCATAAGCTGCCCACTCAAGACTGAAGCCTCAAGGTAAGGAGGAGACAAAATGTACCGGAAGGGCACTCGTAAAAGGGATAGACCCTCTGGGCTGGAGTCGAAAAGCGGTAGAACCTCCTGTATGGGAGTCTTTGGTGACTGCGTCACAAATATGGCTAACGCCTGACTTTTATAGCGCCTTCCTATAGATGGCGCATTGCGCGCCATCTATATGAAGGCGCTATAATATTCCTAATCCTAATTCTTAGTACCTCTTGAACACCTTTGGCATTTAATTGTATGTCTCTATTAAGCTCCCTGCATCTTTTTATGAGTCTTTTTTCGATTTCATGTGAACGCTTAAGGGTCCTGTGGAGTTTTTCATATTCTTGTCTGAACCTTTCTAGGGTTTGGTCGCCTTGCATTTCTTGAAGCATGATTTGGAAGTCTCTTTCTAGAGCTTCATATTCAGTTGGCGCCAGGCTTAGGTCTTGGAGCACCCTTTCGAAAACTTCTTCTCCCATTTATAATAACGGTTGGGGTTCAGTTTAAAGTAAGAATTGAATAATGAATTTCATAGAAATAAAAAATAATAGAGCATATATGAAAAAGAATTTAATTTTTTTTTTATTTTATGAAATTATTAGAGCCAAAAATCTAATGCAATCAATTATATATGGTATAATTAAAGAATAATATACATAGGAAATTAATTAATTTTATTTTGGACTTTTTAAAGCACTCAGAGAAGAAATTTCAATTTTATAAGCATGTGAATGTAAAGGAGAATTGCTCAAATACTTAGGCAGACTGTAAAATATATTTTCTGGGGGAGTTGGAGAAGGAGATTTTGGCCGGGATTTTATTGGGGAAGGAGATTGAGACTTTGATGGGGAATAAAATTGAAATTCTTCAGAAAAAGAAAGTGTAGTGGGATGTGGCGAGTATCCAGCTTGGGCTTTTAATCTGTGTGTTTGCATTTTCTTCTCTGGTGAAGTTCGGAATGTTTGAGGTGTTTTTGATCTATTTATTGTTTTAGGAAGCTTTTTAGCAGTTTTTGTGGTTACTATACTTATATTTTCGTGTGTTTTTCTTATTATTTTAGGAGTTTCTGATCTATTATCTTGCTTTAATTTATCAGGCTGCTTTTGAACTATATTTGATTTGTTTATATTGTTTTCAGTCAATTTTGGTTCAACTTTCCTATTAACAAGCTTCCCTGGACTATTAAAAGATTCATTGATTCTGTTTTCATTTCTTTTAGGGGTGTTATTTCTGCTATTCGGTCTAAAAGTACATTCTTTGTCTTCCTGTTCTTTCTTTTTATTTTCGCTCTCTTCTTGCATTTTATTTAGCATCACTTCTCTTTGCTTAATCACATCGTTTATCCTTTGATAGATTGGCTTCAGTTTCGACGCATACAATGTTTTTGAATTTTTATTAATATTTGGCTTTTGCTGCATTGCAAGTTTTTCCGATAAATATTTCCTAAATTTTTGTTCTTCAATTCAATAGTCATGCTGCTTGTAAGAGGAATGAAGCCTTGATATCGTGGATTCTTCATATTGGGAAGATGGAGATAATTCTGATTTTGTGCTAGCATTTAATTGGTCAAAATTTGTAGACACTGCTGTACCTTCTCGTTCTATAGAGCTTTTTGGAGTAAAGCTTATGAATTTTTGTAAAATAGTGCGAGGAGAATGAAAAGAAGAATTCATGTATGAATCCATTTTGAATAGGAAGAATTTTCATAATCTAATAAACTTTATTTGCATAATATGTATTTATAGCATATGGAAGGTAAAGAAAAATTATAATTTGAAAACAAATTTTTGGAAATATTGTAATTTAATGTTTTTATATAATTTATAATCAATGCTTTTGTGCTTTTTTTAGTAAATAGCATTCAAGAGATTATAATTAGAAAATCAAAATTGAATAAACACATTTTAATATTAATTATCATTAACTCAACAAGAAAATGCTAGAAATTAATAATCTCTATTAGAAAATTATAATGGATATTGAAGCAATTATCGAATGAATTCTTAGAAACCCTCAAAGATACCCAGGCACTCATTCTACATCTCAGCCACGATCTGACCATTCATTAAAGCCTGTTGAGCCTGCTTCTCAAATGCAATTGATCTGGAAAGCTACTGTTGAATATATCCATGAAAAACTGTTACAAGGAAAAGGGGTAAACATCCCTAATTTTGGTGCTTTTACATTTATTATTGAGACTGAGCTTCCTCGAATAGGTTCTATAAATCCAAATCTTGGAGACATTAATGAGCAAAGACTAGAAAGGCAACATCTCCACAAAAATTTCCCAATTTTTGTCCCTGATACAACACTTCAGTATGTGTTAGCAAGATATCATGGGAAAAATTATTTAGAAAAACCAGCATCTCAGCGATCAATTTATCAGAGAGGTTTTCAAATGATTTACTGCAACCCCGTACCTATTGCTATGGCATGCTATTTAGACAAAAATATAGTTAAGGATACCCACAATGCAATTTTTAAAGCTATTAAAGATTTAGCCAAATTAGGCCGAACGCTACATATCCCTTTTGATTTTGCTGTGATTTCAATCCAGAATTTATCTTTAAATGCTAAATTCAATGCAAATTTCAAAAGGCAAGCTAATGAAAAAACATATGAAACCAAGATGAGGAAATCTGACGATCCTTGCTCTACATTTTGGAAAACAACTACAGAAGCTAAATGGAGACAATCTGCGCTATCTACTCTTTGGGTTCCTCCAAGCCATGAAAGAACTCAAAGTATGAATGAGAAAACTTTAGCACTGAAAATCATGAGTTTAGATTTAGCAAGCACTGCTAGGCCGAATACCACATCTTTTAATTAATAAAATTATTATTAACATAGTGAAGTAGATGATATAGAATAGCTCCCATTTAGTCAGGAAATCGTATGAGGACAAAACGCTTGGGAAGAAAAAAGATCTGGGACCAAATTTATTGTAAACGGAGTGTTTCTATTCTGTAATACCATACAAAGGATTTTTACTGCTTGCGGGCTGATTGGTCCTTCGATTGACAACTTGTATTTTTTCTGAATTTTGAACTGAGAGCCTTCAGAAAGCTCAGGGATTCCTAATGATTTCACTTCTCCACAGTATAATAAATTTAGGTATTTCAAAGTCCCATTGAGAAAAAAATGAGGTGAAATTATCTTGGCATCACTATGATTATTTATAAGATAATTATAAAATCGAAAAACTGATTTTCCTTTCAAAGTTACAGGAGATAATTTTTTATTTTTTCTGTAGCCTTGCAAGTTATCGATTTCAACATTTTCCTCATTTTCAATTGAATATTTCTTTAAATTTGAAATCAGCTGTAATGTGGGATTAAATATTAAAACTGTAGGCTTTTGATTATCTTTTTTGAATAGTACCAAAATCTTTCTGAAAATTACATAAAATCAGTCAATTTTATTAAATGCAAATGTGTAAAATACGCTTTTCAAAGAAATCAACCAATCATTTTCGTCTAAATTGGAGCAGGTTCAGTATAGCATGGCTTGATATATGTCGTGTTTATCGTTTGTTAACCCTTGGCTCGCATTAAATATACCCAGGCTTTCTTCTTCAGTGCTAGGGTATTGTAGCCACTCTAAATTCATTGATGAAATTATATGAATTTCTTTGCACAAGCTATACCATGGAGGAAACTCAGATACTGATGGACATCTGGTGATTTCTTCAGAAATCTGTTTCTTTTTAGCACTTCTAGTAGTCCTAGAATAAATTTGGTCAAGCTCGTGGTTTAAATCTATGTTGTGCTGAGATCTGGTGTTTTCTACCAAAATTTCTGGGCTGCTGATTTGAATGTCTGGGAGGTTTACTTCAATGATCTCACTTGGGTCTTTTTCTAATAGTCATTGGAAGGATTTTTTAGGCTTGGAGTCGCTGGAATCTCTTGCAAGGGTTTTTGGAATTTTTTGAGTAGATATAGGAGTACTCATAATATTTGGATTTATTTCTTACTCCCCCCCTTCGTGAGCGAACAAAAAAAATCTTGTTCGCTAACGGAGGGGGGTTAATTTTCTTAAAAAAAATTATATAGAAATTTATAGAAATTTTTTAAAAAGTCCCACTTCGCAAAAATTTGGAAAGCAAGTATTAATTTAATTTGTAAAATTTATGTTTTAAAATGCAATTACTTTAAAATTAAACAGAATTAGCTAGAGATTTCGTTATACTAATTATCACTCATATATCAAAATTTTTTTGTTCGCTCACGGAGGGTGGGTTTTGGGCAAAAAAATAGGGATTAACTAATGATTTTGTTCGCTCACAGAGGGGGGATTAATATTTTCATTTAAAATTTATAGTTTTATAGTAAGTATGAAGAAGTTTCGTAAATAGTAGAAAAGAATTGCAGGTATACTGCTTGATATAGATAATTTACGGTATTATCCTGCATATGCTTCCTAAGAAATTAATAATTAATGATGGAAGACTTAGGCTTTTCAGCAGAAGACCTTGCATTAATCAATTCAGCAGGCGCTCAATCAGGAAAAGGCTCCAAAGATTACTACGAGCCGCAAATAGAAGAAATGCCTGACCTTTCTCTAGGAAGAAAATAATGACGTTGACGGAAATTGGCCTCTGAGGCGCACTCCTATGGAGCAGTTAATTCCATCCTGATGAAGCTGAAAATAGGATCTTTGCTCCTTTTGGAAGTAGGCCTTCAGGTTCGGGGAAGCCTTGCCGAATAGGGAAGTTTTGTTTCTCTTCAGAAGGTTTTGCCTCTCACATAGTCTTCATCTATCGGGATTATCCTGGCAGAGGGTCGCTCTAATCTAAGGAGCTGATCCTTAGGTAGGTGAGTTTCGCCAAAAAATTGAATAGGGTGGAATTTTGTTTGGGCCTTACACCATTTGCACTCTAATGCATATGCACCTAGCGTAGGCCGCCTTTACAAGAGTCAAGGTAGTCCGACTAGTGGAACTCGCTTATGGCTTTATAATTTTAATCTTTCAATCTTTTTAGGCCTTTCTCCATTTTCTGAAGAAGCCAAGCAAAAGTGGGTGCAGGTCAAATGACATTGCCTTTTTGATAGTGTCCATTTCACCGAAAAATTTTTGGCCGAAAATTGGTTGAAAATTTTTGATATAGCCTGTTCCCGGCTATAGTGAGACATTGACCAAAAAAAAAAACCGTTAATTTTCGGCCAAATGTCGCACTATTAAAAATTTTCGACCAATATATTTCTATGAAATGTACACTGTCAAAAATCCACTGTCATTTGGCATGGAGCCAAGCAAAAGTATATCCAATCAAGAGACCAAGAAATCCACAAACGCAAAATGAGATACTTAAACAAAATCTGCACAAAATCTCCTCAACCAGAAAAGAAAGGATTAATAACCAAAGTAGATAGAATCCAAAAATTCATAAAAAAGCTTAAAACATTCAGCGAGGAATCTGCAGAAGCAATAATTCAAGAAATGGATAGCTTGAATTTAAATAGATATGTATCAGAAGTAGCAGGCTCTATAAGCGAAACCAAAATGCAGTTAAAAGAGCTTCCTTTTTTAATAGATTGTTGCTGTGGCCTGCACCAAAGATATCCAAGCTTTTCAAAAACATTAGAAGAATGCCTCAAAAAGCAGCATAAAGAGAGTGATAACGTCAGAAAAAGAAGTATCCTACGCTTTATTACAGAATTAATCATCCATGGTCTATGGGAAGACACAAAAGGCTATCTTACTCCCCCTCCGTGAGCAAACAAAACCATCACCCTCTGTGAGTGAGCAAAAAATTTTTTAATATAAAATTTTGATGATTAATATTTCGATATATGAGTGATAAGTATTATAATGAATCTCTTAATTTAAGCAGCTTGAATTTTAAAACATAAATTTTACAAATTAAATTAATATTTGCTTTAAAATTATTCATATCGGATTTTTTAAATTTCGAATAAAAAATTTCACTACAAAATTTATTATTCCTTACTATGTATGGGCGAATAAAGTATTTTTGTTCGCTTACACAGAATGGAGTTAGGGTAATCCAAAACTATGTAATTTACCAATAGGGCTACATCTCAAGGCGAAAACCTGGAAAACTCTTTATCAATTTTATCCTCTATATTTCGGTACCGTTCTGAAGAATTATTAGGCTTTCCTCCAGTTTCTGAAAAAATTTTATTAGAAACCCGTCAAATTGTTCCTATGAACAGGCTAAAAGTTCTTGATGAAAATGAGCAAAAAATATTAAATAAAATATTGACCCAGTTTTATGAATCTTCTATGAAATATCTACTAGACCTTCACGATAAATGCAAAAAAGTCGAAGCCCGCAACACCCAAATAAAAATTGAGCGCAGCGTAGTAGACGAAGAAAGCTCAGCTGAAGCGGTCGGGCTTAGAAATAAGCTAAATAAATGCTTTACAGCTCTACAGATAATGAGTGATGTTTCAGGCTTTGAGCCACCTGTTCTAATAGAAGAAAAGCCTATAGAAGTCGTAGAAGAAATCAAAGAAGTTATCATAGAAAATATTTTTGACAGTGAGGAAGAAAAAAATTTTTATTTAAAATTGCCTATATTTGAAGAAAGAAAAAATAAAGAAGAGCATAAGGACTTGAAGGCGGAGTTCGAAACTTTTAAGAAAAAATTCGGACAGTGTGTATCAAAAGAAGAAGCTGATACACTTGCTGAAGAATTTTTACATATTGCAAATAAATCTAATAGAAAAGCATTAGTTGGACTTGTTGGGGCTTCTAAAACAACAACCTTGCATTTATTGCCGTTCTATGCAAGGCTGATAGCTATTGTAGGAAGAGAGTTTAAAGATGTCAATAATTGGCTGCTCCAAAAGCTGGAAAGCGACTTCAAACAGTTTCAAGAGCAAAACGACGCTACATCCACTGATAACTGTATAAGACAAGTAAAGTTGATGTCAGAATTACTAAAATTCCAAATTGCCCAGCCAAGTTTACTAATAAACTGCTTACTCCCCCCCCCCCCCTCCGTGAGCGAACAAAAAAATTTTGTTCGCTCACGGAGGGGGGTTAATTTTTTTTTTTAAAAAAATTTATATATATATAAATTTTATAAAAAATATTTTTTTCGAAATTTAAAAAAATCCTAATTTGCAAAAATTGGGAAGCAAATATTAATTTAATTTGCAAAATTTATGTTTTAAAACGCAATTTGTTTAAAATTAAACAGAATTAGCTCTAGATTTCATTATACTAATTATCACTTATATATCAAAATTTTTTTCCATTAAAATTTTTTCTATTAAAAAAAAAATTTTTGTTCACTCACGGAGGGTGGGTTTTTGGTCAAAAAATGCCGATTTTTCTAATGGTTTTGTTCGCTCACGGAGGGGGGGGGGAGTTAGAGTCGTGTCTCAGCGGTTTCAGTGGGCAAAATATAGAAATTGCTTGCCATACTCTGAATTCCTGTGGAAGATATTTATATAAGCATCCAGTCACTAATGAGAGAATAACACTTATGGTATCAAGAATGCAAAGATTGAAAACTAAAAAGCATCTTCCGCCAGAAACTGAGCATATGGTTGATGAATCTTGCTATTCGTGTGTCCCACGTGAAAAAGTGCAGAAGAAAAAGTCAACGCCAATTTTATATGAATACATAAAATGGTTAATAAAGAACCTGGAGCCAAGCACTTGTGAAAAGACAATCAAGGACATAAAAATGCTACCATTCCCTGAAAGTGAAGAATTTATAGTGAAAGCGATTATCCAAATGGTTTCTAACTCTTCCCATCTATGAGCAAACAAAAATATTGGAAAAGTCCTTATTTTTTGGGTAAAAACCGCCTCTATGAGCGAGCAAAAATAAAGATTTTTTATGAAAAAAATGAGGATTATTAGTATAATGAAATCTCTAGCTAATTCTGTTTAATTTTAAACAGTTAAAAATTAAATTAGTAATTGCTTTAATTTTTGAAAAAAAATTATAGCAAATTTGTCCGCTCATGAAGATGTGAGTAAAGGAAAAATTCAAAATATCCCCATTATTGCTAATATGCTTGCTGGGATCCGAAAACATTCCCCTCTTTCAGAAACCATCCACAGCTTAATCGACACTACCTGCGAAGACATTTTAATGGACTTAAAAGAAAATAATTTCAGAAAATGCCAGCATCGAGTATTAATAGTGAAATTCTTCGGCGAACTTTACTGCTATAAAATAATAGACAAGGAGCTTGTATATGATATGCTATTTGCGTTACTTTATTATAAAAATGAAAATGATGACCCCACTGATACTTTTCGAGCTAAACTTATATGGTCGCTTCTAGACTCAGTTAAAGAATACTTTATAGTTGACAAGCATCGACAAAAAATCAACCGTTTTTTAACCCATTTCCAGTACTTTTTGATCACAAAACCATCTATTACTAAAGACATGGAATTTTTGGTGACTGATATTTTGGAGACTTTTAAGCCGAATCCAAAACTCAACAGAGAAAATTATAAAGAAATCCATTATATGTTTTTCCTCTAGGAAATTTTCTCTTTTAGACATTTAATTGGGATTATTTTTTCCTTGTAAGCCATTTGGCTTAAAAAGTTTTTTTTTTAAAGCAAAAATCAAAGTTTCTATTATACACACTTAGGCTCACCATAAGCAGCAGCTTTTGCTGTTTATGGTGAGGGTAAAATTGTATAAATAATCCTGAATAATGGAAAAAAAAGGACAAAAGACACATAACGATAAAGAAATCATGAGAAAGCTACTAGAAGAAGAAAGAAAGCACATAAACGACTCTGAATCTGAAGAAGAGTCAAAAGACCCAAAAACCCCTGAAATGATGAAAATCCCTTCATTTGACACAAATTCAAGTGAAGAAGAAAAAGAATTCGACAACGAGCTTGAAGATTTTATTACAGAAAGCATCCACGAAGCCAAAAGTGTGGGGATTATCAAAGAAAAAGAAATTCCTACTGTTTTTAGTGATGCTTCTAATAGTGGGAATTTTAAATTATTATTCAAAAAAGGAGGAAGAGTTCAAGCTAAAACTGTTATGCTGCCTACTTCTCATGCGTTGACTCAAAGAGCAGAAGAAAGACAGAAAATTCATGAAAGAGAAAGAGAGCACCTAGCAAGAGTTGTCACAGAACTACATCAAAGAAGCTTGCAAGAAGAACATGAAAATTAGGACTGGAAGTGGAAAAAAAGGAAAATCCAGGTTTATCTTTAATATTAAGGTATTTTTCTTTTGGAAATATTAAATATATTAGTAGAAATGGATGTATAGAGATATATACATTAATACAAGATGCATTGCTCACAGTTTCGCTTATTGGCTTGCTTTTTTATAGTTGGCTCTTTGTATTTTTGAGCTTCTTCATCTATAGCTGCTAGTGACTGGCAGCCATGAATGTCTTTGGAGTCTTCAGGTCCACGACTCATCCTGCTTAAAACAAGAGCCATGTCTTGCAAATCATACAATTGTTGAGAAATTTGCTTTATAGTTTTTCCTGGCACTTGCTCTTGGTTTTTCATGCTATTTGAGTCATATCCTTCTCTTGTCAACTCATAGACTGACCAATATTCATTATTCCAAGAGTCTTGAAAATCGCAGCTTAATTCATTGAATTTCTGCATATCATCAAGCAATCTCTACCTTATTTTTACTTTTTGCATTTTATCTGTTTTCGCGACTTTTGGTAGCTTCTCTAAGCCTTCTAATACAGAGTCTTCCATATAAACATACTTAGCCATAAGCTATATATAGAATACTTCACTAATCTCACTTTTTTTCTTATTGGGAATTTTCAGATCTTGAACTATAGCCCGAGCTTCCTTTTGGTTCAGGCTATCCCGACGATTTCAAAGATGATAAACTTCCAGAAGAAGTGGACTTGCCAATCTGGGGAGTTAGTTTTGCTTGCTAGTGTTGGTAAAACCAACTTTCCATTGATGCCGAGAGAAGTCGGAATAGTTCAAGCCAAAAGTAGACTCTGGCTATATTGATTCAAAAATATCTAAACAGTCTTCGAGGTCATAAATATCTTGCTATATAAACTATACAATATCATAATTTTTCACTTCTGTGCTTGGAGCAAAGACTGATTCCCTTTCCATTTTAGAAATAATTAAATGTGTCTAGGCTTTAAACATATTTGGACAGAGATTACAAATGTCAGCAAAAAATGATCGATGAGACGACAAATGCTTGTATGCTACCTGATGGTTATGATTTTGGTCCTTTCTTTACTCCCACTTGTTAGCGAGCAAAGAAAATATTTTCCCTAACGATGGGATTATTTCCCATAAATAAAATTTATTATTATTTTTGCCCGCTAAGCAAGAGAGTTAGTTATTTGCCTTGTACTGCTAAATATGAGCATTTTAAGAGAGCAGATTTTGCTTGAGGTAGAAAAGACTTTAAGTGAAGAAGCTTCAGATAGCATGATGGCTATTATAAGAGGAGGTGGGGCTTATTTGTATTCAACTTTTTCTGAAGTTACAATTATGGGTTCTTTTATAAGGGAAATGCTTGTTAATATGATTCGAGATGAAAACAGCTTTTCATTGGATTATTTGGAGTATCATACATATGAAGAAATCCCTGAAAGTTCTTTATATACAGAAGCTATATACGGCGTCAACTCAGTTTCCTTTAATTTCAGCACTTTTATGAATTTTAGCGATATTTATGACAAAGATCTGCTTAAAAAAGTTTCGCGGTTCGACAATTTTTGATGGGTAATTTATGACCTAACAAACTCCACAGCTATAAGATATTTAATTTATTTTGAGCAAGCTAATTTTATATTAGCTTTTCCTGGCTTGAAATTCCCAGATGGCTATAACCCACAAACAGAATTATGATATACAACTTTTATAGAAAATAATAAAAGTAGCACAGCTACCAATGCTTATGAAGATAAGCTTGGCAATGGAAGTTATGGAATTTTCCCATGGATGACACTATATTGGCCTTGATTTTCCCACTGGGAAATTTTTTTGGTTTGACTAAACCATATGGCACTGGTCGAACCAAAAAATTTTCCAGTGGGAAAATCTAGCCAAAACAGCGCCATCCATAGGAAATTGCAATATATTTTTTCGTTAGCTGAGCCTCTTTATCATAGTGATGGAAGCCTGATAGGCATTTTTGTTGCTGATATAAATATACAGTCAATAAGTCAAGAAATGTCAATTCTTAATTATATAGGATATGGAGAAATTGCGTTAGTTTATCAAAATGGAGATATTTTAAAAGCAAATGCTCCAGGGTGATGAAGCAATGAACATACGAATATGAATAATATTTCTGATAATGAGTTTTGGTCTGATGTTTTGGATAATCCAGAGAGTATTCATTATATGATAGATGATAATCAAATACATAGAGTTGCTACTTATCCAATTTCTTCAGAAACGTTAAACGCTACATCTGATTGGTATTATATCTTAATGATGTTTATTAAAGAGCAAGATATAATGCAATATAAAGAAGATAGCAAAACAGAAATAGAAAACACAGGAACCACACTTATTCTTATTACTATTTTTACCTCAGTAGCTATTATTATCATAATTGTTGTCCTGATTTTTTTCTTATCGCAATCTATTAGAAAGCCATTGCAAGGGATTATTGATTTTACGGACAAAATCAATGCTAATGCTACTGAAAAGGATTTGGCAACAATAAAAGAGCTGGAAAATTTAAAAGAAGGGGAAGATCAAATAGCTAAATTAGTTCAGGCTTATAAGTCATTAGCAGGGAGCTTAATTAATAGAAAAGAAGATCATATTCCTCATCCTATGCATTCATCTGAATATAAAGAATTTTATCCAAATGAGCTGTATAGAACCAATATTTTAGATTTGGAAGATTTAATTGGAAAACTAAAAGATCAGTAAAAATTTTGTAAATTAAAACTCTTTCATTGATATCGCGCCTTTGACTTTGTTTTGGTGAAGCTTGACCTTATTTTGCTTTGAGAGCTGCTTTTTGATTTTGTATTTAATTTGATCTTGTGTTGGGAGCTTTTCTGAGCGTTCAGCCTCTTTTTCTATTTCTGTTTCTCCAGGTTTATTTTCTTCTTTTACTGCAGTTTGGCTTTCTGTTTCTTCAGGCTCTTTTTGCTCTTTTTCTATAGTCTGGCTTTCTTTTTCTTCATTACTTTTATTTTCATCTTCTTCTGGCTTGCTCTCTTCTTCTTCTTCTTCACTTAAACTTTCTTCACTGTTTTCTTTATTTTCTTCATTATTTTCTAATCCTTCTTCATTTTCCTCTTCCTCTCCTTCTTCTTCTTCATTTTCTTCTAAATTTGCATCTTCCTTTAAGTTGACCAAATTTAATTGTTCCAAGTCTTCAATTTCTTTTTTATTGAGCCCTTGCTTCACATAGCCGCTTGCTTTGATTTCTTCATCCAAGTTTCTTTCAATTTCAATGTCTTCTAGCTTTGGAAACTCCGCGCACTCTACTTCAAATCTCCTTGAAAAATAACTGTTAAGACATTCTAAATCCCTCATCCAGAACTCATTGGCATTTTTATGATTTCTGCTTACCATCTGTGGAAAATCAATAACATAAATTTTTTCGTCTTCACTCGCTAATATATTAAATTGGTTAAAATCTGAGTGGACAAGACCAAGTCTTGCAATTCTTATAGCAATATCAATGGCTTCATTAAGGACTTTTTGTGGTCTTTCCATTCTTTTTACATTCAATAAGGTTGTGGCTGGCAATAAAGACATAAGAATTGCATGGCGATTTTGGCTTATAGGAGATGGCACAGGTAGCCCAGCGCCATGCAAAGCTTCCATAAAAGTAAATTCTTTAATAGCTCCTAATCTTGACAAATAAAGCCAATTATGCCTGCTTCTTCCATTCAAATAGTCTCTTTTATTTTTTACTTGACGAAATGAAATTCTTCCAAGCCTTGCTAGTTTTAATACGATTTCATTCCCATCATTATCCACGCAAAGATAAATATCACTTTCTTTGCCTGTTCCTATCATGCTCCCTATTTCTCTTATATGCCCACGCTTCATAAATGTGTGGATTGCAAGAGTATCATACCCTTGATATGTCAGTGAGTAACCACTATACTGCTTATTCAGATGCTGGATTAATTTGTATTTGAGAAGACCTTGGATAATCTTGAAAGTGCCACCACGCTTGAGCTTTGCAATGCTTTCTATAAGCTGAACAGGGACTACTTCATGGTTTTTCATGCCCATCTCGATAGCAGTAAGGACTCGGATTTCGTCCTTGGTTATGTATCGTAAGATGGTGGCATCAAGTTTCATTTTATTAAATTCAATTAAGAGTTTTAACGTCTTCAGGTTTGATGTCTACGGACGCTTGCGACCACCGGATCCTTGCTTGCCAGAGTAGCATTGGCTACCAGAGCCCCATCAACAGCAGTCTTCTCCCAGGAAAAGGGTTTGCACTAAATCACTAGGTGTCGACGGGTTAGGACCCCTCAGTGCTGACGTCTTGCTGGTGCTATGGAGGCAAAGGTTAGCCCCATACCTCCTGTAAGCCTCCATAAGCCGCCCACTCAAAACTTAAGCGTCAAAGGAAGGTACGGAAGTGGAATCAATTATTGTTGGATAGAACCTCTGGGCTGAACTCGAAAAGCGGAACCTCCAGTATGAGAGGTCTTTGGTGACTACATCATCGATATGGCTAGCACCTGTCTTTAATAGCCTAACCTCCTGTAAGCCACCTTTAGGAAGGGTGGAACCCAGGAAAAGAGACCCAGCGCCTCCGGAACCAGCAGGGAAAAGAATCCATGGCCAAAAAACCATCTAGATAATTAATATTTGGACTGGAATAGCCACTAGCTGACATCCAAAGCCACCCCACCCCATATGGCAACTATATAGCATGCTTAGGGTTAGAGTCAAAGAGCCTGACCCTTGGTTTAGCCAAAAAGCCATTTGGCACCCAAAGTGGTGCGTTGCCGTAAGGTCATATTTTATCGCCACAATCATATTAATTATTTCACTTTATTAAGGATATTATCTCATCTAATTCTTTATTAATTCTTCATATGGCTTTTATTATTTTTTATTACCGTCATAATGTAAAATTAAATTGCTTTGGCGAGAAATATATCAAAATGGACGAAGATAATAAATCAGATACTTCAAGTAATAATGGTTCATTTGGGGATGCTAGCAAGTCTATCTATGAGGCTTATATCGATATTGCGCCTAATGAGCAGCAATGGAAAAAAGACAAAGTTTGTCATATCTGCAAGAAAAAATTTGGAAGCAAAATTTCTCTGATAAACGAAAAGAAATTTCGCTGCAAGTTCTGCTGGAGAGGCACATGTGGGGATTGCTCAAAAGCAAGGGCAATGCATCCTGATTTTGAAAAACCTCAGCGTATCTGCAATGCTTGCTTCCAAAAATCAAAGGAAAACAGAATTTCTGAAGGTTACAGCATAGAGCTCAATAGAGCAAGATCAGAAAAAGACCTGCTTGAGCTGCAGCTAGAAAGCCTAAAACGAGAAACTCAGCAATCAATAAAAGAAAAAGGCCAACTTGAAGAAAAACTAGAACAAGTGCAAAAAGAGGTAAGTCTGGAAATTGCAGAGCAGCAGCTGTCTGTTGATGCATTAAAATCACAAAGAGATGAAATTTCGAAAAAATTCGAGGGGTTAAAATCTAGCCTAACAACAACTGAAGAGGAAAGAAATGAAAAAGATAGAATCCTGGATGAGTTAGAAAAAGAGTTATTTAGCTTGAAAAATAATAAGTGTGGCGAAAAAGATGAAATTGGAGATCTTAGAAATTTGCTCGCGGAAAAGCAAGATGAAAATGTAAGACTCCTCAGAAAGCTTGATGAGAAAAAAGCACCACCCCCTGGAGAAAATAACAAGCAAAGAAAAAGAAGAGAGAAAGAAGAAAAGTTCAGAGAAGAAATAGAGGAATTACTGGACCAGATTAAAGCTGTTCAAGATGAAAATAAATTGTTTATTAAAGAGATATCAGATATAAACACAGAAATAAGCAGCATCGATGTAAAAAAACAAAATCTGCAAGATGAGCTGGAAGAACTAGAATTTGGGCCAATTGCTCTGCAAAGACCTGGAGTAAGACAATCTATGATACAAATTGAGGAACAAAAAATAAAAGAACTTAAAGAAATTATCCAAGATCAACAACAAAAAATTGACAAATTGAAATCAGAAATTCAAAAATCAAAACCGATAAATGACAGAGAAATGAGCAGTGCTGACATAAATTAAATTATCTCACATACAAATTATTATTAATCAAATTGCTCAATATTTACTTTAAACAATTCTCTAATGTTTATAATAATAAAACTTCATATTGCAATTTTCAATTAGAAATAAACTTATGACTTAAAAGCTAGTAAAATAGAAAATCAAAATTAATAATTTAAAATAATATCAATAAAACATTTTCAACAATTAAGCAGGCTAGGTTTAATATCAGAATCGTTATTTATAATTATTATTTGGAGATTGTGCGGCGATTCTTATTAAAAGAACTTTATATCATTAAAATTGGTGCTTACTTAAAATCTTAGACAATTTTATTGGTTACTAACTATAGGCCATTAAAGAAACTCTATCTTTGGAGCACGGAATTTAATGACCTGTATCACACTATCAGGAACTTCATTATCTCTCAGCCCAATAGTTTTTAAGTTTGCTAATGATGTTACCAAAAGTTCTAAGTTGTTTTTAGAATTTGCAGTTAAGTCATTATATCTTAACCCCAAATATTTTAAGTTCGTCATAGCAAGCAAGTTCGGTACAAGTGCTGCTAGCCCTTCATCTTGGATTTTATTCTCATCCAAAGCTAGCTGCTCTAAATTTGAAATTGACCTCAAGCATGGTGCAAAACTAATACACCCTTCATAGCCTAATTGGTTTTCGCTCAAATAAAGCACTTTAAGCTGCTTAGTTTTGCGAAGAATCCCTGATAAATATTTTCCACCTTCTGTATCAATATTATTCCCTTGAATGTTTAAAGTTTCAAGCTTAGTCAACGTCTCAAACGATTTGGAGAGTCTTTTTAAGTCTCTTGATACAATCCCAGTTTTCCACAGACAAAGAGATTTTAAGTTCTCAAAATACTGTAGAACTGTTTTTAAATGATAAATGCTGACTACATCAATTTTTGTGAAATTTAAATTAATTTCTTTGGTGTCTAAGTGGTCTCCTGAAAAAATGATTTCGAATAATTGTTTAATTTTTCTATGCATTTGGCTGCGGGCTGCTGCATAGTAGTCTAGAAGGATTTTTCTATTCGGGTTACTACTGTACCGTTTATCAGCAGGAGAGTGCTCAGTTTCTCTAGAATTGGTGTTATCTATTTTGATTGAGACTACTTTATTAGCTGAATTAGCAGAAACGCAAGTACCCATATTTGGTTTATGTGATAAGTTAATTTAAAGAAAATTTAAAAAACCATTTGACCTTTATGTAAAGTAAATATATTTGCACTGAAATTACAGTGAAGAAAATGGTGAGCTTTTTATCATTTACTAGACCACAAATAGGAATAAGCTAAAGACTAAGCTTTGAATGTAGCAACTAGATAGAAGAATTTGCTATTAAAATTATTAAATCACCAAAAAAATACCTATTAAGAATCATTAATTAAAGTATTATAAATATTGGGAAATTGTTACTGTTGATTAAAGAGTTTACTTTGCAGATTAATAATGGAGAAATCTTGTTTTAGATTTATAATGTTTATCAATAATAAGTAGGTGAAAAATTTTAAAATAACTTTTGAACCAAATATAGATACTGCAGTTTAAAGTGATTCATTATAAGATCATTTATCAGAAAACCTAAATATCCACAGATGTCATAAGCTCATTCATGCATTAATATTGAACCCAGAAGAGAAATCATAAGTTTCGTAAAATTAGATATTTTTTCTATCTTATTAAAAAATATATGATTCTAAATAAAGGTGCTACCTATTAATCCAGATAATTTTTATAAATTTTGATTTTAATTATATTTTGATGACATCTATATTACAACATTTTCTCTACTGAAATTTGATATCATTAAAGCTTATAGTCCAATGTGGCTTATAACTGTTCTTATATCAGTTGCTATTGCAAAACAAACACTTGCTCCTTATCTAAAAAATCTAAAGAGACCTTTGAACATAGCGCATAGGGGTGCGAGTGGTTACATTCCTGAACATACTTTGCAAGCATATGATGTCGCAGCTTATATGTCAGCTGATTATATAGAGCCAGATCTTAACCCAACCAAAGATTTCCACTTAGTCATTAACCACGATAACCTGCTCAACGAAACTTCAAATGTGGAGTTACTTCCTCAATTCGCCTACCTCCATACAACAAAGGTTGTTCAAACCTACTCAGGAAATGTTACAGAAACTGGCTGGTTTGTTGAAGACTTTACACTTGAACAAATAAAGCAGCTTAAAGCTAAACAAAGACTGTCATTTCGCCCTGCAACTTTCAACTATTTGCTTGATAAAATTACGATTGATGAAGCTTTACAGTGGGCTGTAAATCAAAATGAGGAGAGAAAAAAGAACAAAAAGCCTTTGGTTGGAGCTTATATTGAGCTGAAAAATCCTGCCTATTATAACTCTAAAGGGTTCCCTGTACAGCAAATGCTGCTTGATACATTAAAGAAATTTGGAGTAGATGACTTGAAAGGTGCTTCTGAGAGATGCCCAATCATTTTGCAGTGCTTTGAATTAGAAACTTTGCAGTTCTTCTCAAATGTAACAGATCTTCCATTGGTTTATTTGATTGACTCAGGTGCAGGACTACCTTATAATATGACAGAGTATGCAAGCATTGTTCATGGAGTTGGCCCTAATTTAGGGTTCTTGTTTAATGGGAAGTTTGATAGCACTGGATTTGTGGCTTTGGCCCATCAGAACGATTTATTCGTTCATCCATGGACAATTAGAGATGATGTCTTACCAAAGGGATTCACAGTTAAAGAGTATTACTTGAAGCTTTTATATGAAAATGTGGATGGAATCTTTACTGAGTTCCCTGACAGTGCAACTGCATATTTTAACCTATAACTTTGATTAAAAGGTTAAATCTATAAGTATTTTAACAAAAATTTTAAATAAATGGGCGGAATCTCTATTATATAATGCAAACACATTTTAAAACTTTATGATCACAAAGCTTGATGCAGAATTTAAACTTTAAATAGTAATTATTCGAAAATATAAATTAATTTATATATAAAATTCATTAAAATTTTCCAAAATAGCGGCTATATTATTTCAATTCCGAATAAAGAGACCGATTTAATACTAGATAAAAATTTTAAAGATCTTCTTTATTCATTATGATACATCTATGCTTACTATTAAAATGTAAAAACTTTTAAATATGGAGACAAATTTCTAAAGTGATTTAAATTAGCCTTCAGCTTTCACCAAATCGTTTTCTCTTTATCTCTTCTTTCTTATAAAATCTATAGATTTTTAAAATTAGACTTCTATAATCCATTTCTGATACGCTCTATTATATTAGTTATAATTTTCAGTAATGGCTAGGAGTTCAACTCAATACGATTACCTTATTAAGCTTCTTATCATAGGTGACTCAGGAGTAGGAAAAACCTGTTTCCTTCTTCGTTTTTCAGACGACAATTTCACAGCATCCCACCTCACCACTATAGGAATCGACTTCAAATTGAAAACAATCGATATCGAAGGGAAAACCATCAAACTACAAATCTGGGACACAGCAGGCCAAGAACGTTTTAGAACAATCACGCAAACTTACTATAAAGGAGCTATGGGGATCATTCTCGCATATGACTGTACTGAAGAAAAGTCATTCAACAACATCAGAAACTGGGTTCAACAAATCAAAATGCATGCCAACGAAAATGTAGCTAAGGTCCTCATAGGAAACAAATGCGACAGACCTGATAAAAAAATATCGACAGAACAAGGACAAGCCTTAGCAAATGAACTTGGCATCCAGTTTTTTGAAACGAGTGCGAAAACTAACATCAACGTAAATGAAACTTTCCTTCACATTGCGAAGGAAATTAAAGATAAAAGGCTCGGAGAGGCTGCAGGAGCAGCAAACAGCGTGAAGGTCACAAAAGCACCAGCTGGAACCAAAAAGAAGGGTTGCTGTTAATAGGTGGCTTATATATCGATTATCAAAATGGTATTTTCTTGAAATTAATGTTGCAGTTATTAAATAGATCCAAAGCTCGCTCAGGTTTTCTAATTTCGAATCAAAAATATTGCTTGATCCTCATATATTTTAATCAAATATTTTATCATATCTTCGTCATCATTGTATAAGCAAACAGGTTGCAAATATTATCGACGATAAAATACCACGATTTAATAGGCATAAAGAATAAATTAATTCTTTAACTCCCCCCCCCCTCCGTGAGCGAACAAAACCATTAGAAAAATCGCCATTTTTTGACCAAAAACCCACCCTCCGTGAGTGAACAAAAATTTTTTTAATAGAAAAAATTTAATGGAAAAAAATTTTGATATATAAGTGATAATTAGTATAATGAAATCTAGAGCTAATTCTGTTTAATTTTAAACAAATTGCGTTTTAAAACATAAATTTTGCAAATTAAATTAATATTTGCTTCCCAATTTTTGCAAATTAGGATTTTTTTAAATTTCGAAAAAAAATATTTTTTATAAAATTTATATATAAATTTCTTTAAAAAAAAAAATTAACCCCCCTCCGTGAGCGAACAAAATTTTTTTGTTCGCTCACGGAGGGGGGGGGGGGGAGTAAGCAACTTTATACTTCTATTTTAAATTAAGATTAAGTGATTAATATGAAATAATCGTTTATCTAAATTAAATAAAAATAATTGCCTATAATTGATGCTACTATTAAATTTTATTTACCAGCATAAATGCAAAAATTATATATGAGATACCGAAAGATTCAAATGAAAATTTAAATCTTGGCTTACATTTTTTTCCGACTATGAATACCTTTGAAAAATTTATTTCCAAGCAAAAAAATTTGCTCCAACTTTTTTTTTATTGCTATTCTGCTAACTCCCCCGCCCCCTTTAAATTGTAACTAAAAATTTTGTTCCAATTTAAAGGGGGGTCAAGAAAATTGTTTTAAAAAAACAAATCATTATAAAATTTTTTATAAAAAAAAAATCATTATAAAATTTCAAAAATTTATCGAATTAGATTAATAAATTTGTTTAATGAAATGCTATTTACTCTTTATCCTTTAAAACAAAGCAAGATTTAACTAAAATTTTATTATTAATTAATACGCCACTATTAATTGGTATCAAAACTATTTACACAAAAATTATTATTTTTATTGATAAAAAAAAAATTTAAAAAAAAAATATTTTAGAAAATTTATTAATCAAAGTGCTAATTTTGTTTAAATAAGATGTTATTTATACTCTATTCTTTAAAATAAAGCAAGAGATAAGTAAATTTTGAATTTTTGTAAAGAATTCGTATTGAATTTATATCAAAGCTATTTAAATAAAAAATATCATTTTTTTTTAAAAATATTTTAAAAACAAAAAAAATTAAATTTTTTTTAAAAATTTACAATTAAGGATAATAAATTTATTTAATTAAGATGCTCTTTATATTCTATTCTTTAAACAAGAGCAGGATACAACTAAATTTTTAATCTTAGTTAAGAAGAAATATTTAAATTATATCAAAACTTTTTACATAAAAATTATGATTTATATATATATAATTTTTTATTATAAAATTAAATTTTGTTCCAATTTAAAGGGGGGTTTTAATTTACCAAAAAAGTGAAATTTTACCTATATTTTGTTCCAATTTAAAGGGGGGGGAGTAAGTAAATTTAAATCATTAACCCATGCTATTTTCATGGTTTTTAAATCGAGTGATCCTATACCAACTCTGTATTTATATTTATAAGTTTTTGATACTTTATATTATTCATTTCTCCAACATCAAAAGTACCAAGTATAATAAATGCTATAAAAAGCAACCCAAATTGAGCATAGCAATTTTTGTATGCAATTTGGCCGGCTCTAATCTATTAGATAATTTATTTCAGGAAGAAATAAAAATCTAGTAAAATGAATGAACTTTTCTAGTCTAAATTATAACTTTTTTTAACTAATATGCAAAAATACAATTAATTAAATATAATTATGATCACTGGCGTTGCATCTCATTCTGCTATCGCAACTATCCCAAAAAGAGCTACAACCCTACTAGAAAGCAAAACGTCGTTAATGAATAAGCTTACATGGGACGATTCTGCTGGGCTAATTTCCGACAAATATCACAACGTACGAATAGCAGAATTCAGTCCTGCTGAAGCTCCAGCATCCGCCTTAGAAAGTGAAGAAAAATCAGGGAAAAAGCATAGTCAAGGGAGTTGTGCTTGTACTCTTATGTAATATTTGCACTCAACGTGTAAATTAGGGTAATTTGTGAAGATTTATATAAATAATGATGTTAACTAAATAAGAATGAGCAAGTATTTTCTGTTTATTTTCGATACAGAATGATGTATAATCCTTGATAATTGTAATATTTTCATTAATTACTAGGACATTTTAATGTTTTTTTATTAATATTTGGTAGTAAGTAACTTTAATTTATGAAAAAGAGATACATAAAAAATTTTAGCTGGATAAATGGGAAAAAATTAAAGTCGCTTTATTATTACGATAAGAATATTTTATCACTAATTATATTAATCCTTTACAAATGGATATTTAATTAAATTAAAGTAAAAGTAAAATATTCTTGAAAAGCAAATTTAATTGTTAAGAGGGAGTTTTTTTCTTGATCCAAATCCGAAGCTCTTTTTTCATGGAATAATAATCCTGCAACTTGAAGTAAGGCAACTGCAATGAAGGTAACTAAGAGAGAAAGTGAAAAGAAACGATAGCTTGCATAATTTAAGAAGTTCTCATGGTTAATTTGATATTGAATTCTGGTATATTTCTTAGCTAAAAATGATCTTACTCCCCTCCGTGAGCGAACAAAAAAATTAGGGTTGATTTGTTTTTAAAAAATAATTTAATTGCAAAATTGGAAAGCAAATATTTATTTAATTTGTAAAATTTATGTTTTAAAATGTAAAATTAAACACAATTAGCTGGAGATTTAATATATTAATTATTACTTATATATCAAATTTTTTTTCATAAAAAATTTTTGTTCAGTTTTTTGGCAAAAAATAGGGATTTTCAATGGTTTTGTCTGCTTACGGATGGGGGGAGTTAGCATTAAAGGGAACAATCTAGTTTATGAGTTTAGAAGGATGCACTCTGTCACTCGCTTAGATAATACAGATTTTGAAGGGTACAATCTTAAAAATACTGAAATCAAAATACCAACGCCTTTCGTCTTCAAAATGGCGAAGATATGATGATCGATGCACTCGATTGTTGTCTTAAGACTTCATAACTGGCACATTGATTATTACTATAATGACTGTTTGAAGAAATGCAAACCAACAACAGACCTAACAATAAGTCATCGGCAAACCTTTTTGATGTTAATGATTGGAAGTGTTCATGGATAGAGAATTGAGCTTCAGAAATAGGCCAATCCAATGAAAAAGGGAGAGCCGTGCAATTATTGAAGCATTTATAAGAATTAATGGAAGACTGAAAAGGATCGACAACGAAGGCAAAAATAATCAACTGAACTACGGCAACCAGATCACGTACGGCTCTTCCCTCAATCAGTTTGGCTCCTATGCATTTAAATTCTCCAAGCTCAAGCATTCACAATTCATATAATTTATAAATATTATCGCATAAATGCATTTTAATCTCATGCTATTCCCAAAAATAAAATCCAATTTTATGTCTTTTCTGTAGAATCCTCACTATTTACGCTACAATCTAAAAGATTTCCCTAAGATTTTAATTTAAACCCTTCACATTACTTGTTAATTTTATTAGTTTCTTTATTGCGATGCCATGAGTTCCAAGACTTGTCTAATAAGGACTTTAAATTCATCCAAGCTGATTCTTCCATCTCTATTGGTATCAAGCTCTCTGAGCACATCTCTAACGTCACTATCTGAAGGAGTATCCATCCCAATGTCGTTTGCAACGCTGCACATTACAGTTCTGAGCTCAGGCTCGTCAATAAATCCAGAACGATCAGTATCCACTGCATCAAAGGCAGCCTTGGCTATATCATGCAGTTTTCTTTCATCTCTTAATATTGCTCGGATTTCTTCTGGTGAAGCAGATGCCATTTATTATATTTCAAGTTAAAAGACGGTAAAACCTGGCTCCTCCCTTTAGAATGGAACAAAAATTTTGTTTTTAAAATAAAATTTATAAATTTTAAAAAATAAACAGGATAATATTTTTGAATTTTAATTTATTTTTATGGAATTTATGATTCCTAGGACTTTTTTGGGACTATGATTAAAAAGTTTGTCAATTCTACTTGTATTTTTTAATTAAATTGTGTCTAAAACTTTTATAAAAATTTAATATTTTCATCTATAAGATTTTCTATTTAAAAAAAATTGCTCTAATTTAAAGGTGGAGTGAGCAATAAATCATAATTGAATCATTATTTAACAAATTAGCTAAAATAACTGCGCCCAGAACTCCCAGGAGCTATATTTTCCATTGAATGTGCATATTTATGCTTGCTAGCTTTTAAAGGTGTTTGGTAGGTTAGATTAAATTAAATTAAAGCTGTGTTTTATAGTGCTCCTCAAGCATCGGAAATAGTACTGGGCCTCTTGCCTAGAAGCTAACCTGAGCTAAAACCCATTAGGAGGGGAAGTACGCATATGGTGTTTGGTGGATAATTTTGACTGGGAAATTGTAAGGGTTCTCAGGGAGTTTTTTTATGCTAAAAGCTTTGTTTTTTAAGACTCTTGTTGACTTTTCAGGTGAAAGCTCCCTTTGGTTTGAATAAATAGGAGTTTTTGCTCTTACAGCATCACTTCTAGTTCTATTATGAGAAATATTATTCCTTTGTTTTGGGTTTGAAATGTGCCTTACTTTTAGTAATGCCTTTACAGTTGATTTAGTTTCACAATTCAACTGCTTCTTTTTTCTATATAAAATTTACAATTTTTGAAGACTCAGTGTGTGTGCAGTTGATCTGTTAGTCGAAACTTCACTTGAAATATTAGTTCTTGACATAGATTTCAGTGGCTTTTCAACTGTCAACTTGCTCATATTTCTTAACTCCCCCCTTTAAGAGCGAGCAAAACCATTGGAAACTCTATTTTTGGAAAATAACATCCAGGTAAGCAAAAATATTTTCTAATATAGTTTTTTTATAAAATATTTATATATAGAATTAATAATTGTTATAGTATGATCTCTAGCTATTATATTAAGTATTTAACTCTCAAATATAAATTTATACATTTGATTTATTTTTAAAATTAAAACTTTAAGCAAATTTATAAATTAAATTGTATTTTTCTTTTCAAATATTTTTTTTTCCTTGATTTTTTAAAATTAAAGGAAAAATTTAACTCCTTTTTAAGAGAACAAAATAATTTTTATCACTCTTAATGAAGATTAAGACACTTTTTGGCCTTGTTGATGATTTGGCTGTTTGCTTCTTCTTTGAAGACCCTAAAGGGATTTCTCTTGGAAATACATAATTTGTATTTGTCTGAGATTTTTTAAATTTTGATTCTATTTCTGCTCTAATTTCCATGTCAATGTCACTGTTAAAGCTGGTTTCTTGGAGAAAACTGTTCTCGCATTCTGTACATAGTGAACTTTCGAGTGTTTCATTGTATCTTGAAGATTTTAACGTCGAAATCAGCTTGAGCGAGCTCTTTAAATCTAGCTTAGACATTATTGTTTAATCATGAATATGTTTTACCGATTAACTTTTATATGCTGTGCTTAATTAATTAGATTTTAAAAACTATTTAGAAGCTGTCTATGAGAATTTACAATAAATTAAAGAAATACATAAAAACGTTAAATTATGCTTGAGTAAATAAATAAATTAATACCTCTATTAAAATGAATTTAATAAAAAGGCTGATTAGGCCATTATTTTAGTCAATTTTGATCTTTGGATATCCGTTAAAGATGCCCAGATTTGTGGCAAAGTTGGGATTCCTGCACTTTGCATCATCTGAATGATTTGTTTAATTTTAGGGACTGTTTCGTTGGCAACAAGCTTAGTTTCAAGAATTTCTGCAAAGATTTTTACGACATGTTCTAGTCTTTCATGATTTTCTCCAATAGCCAAGCTCATGTTTCCAATTGTAACATCAGCTAACAAATCATGCATTATTTTTGCTTCTTCTTTATCACGTCTCAAAGGCAGTAAATTGATCCAAACTGGTACAATTGCAGCTGAATTGATGCTTCCTGATTGATGTTTTATGATTTTTCCGAGTGCTGCGATAGCGTTATCTTTGGCATATCCATGTGACTTTTTACCGGTTCCCATTGGGAAATTTATTGATTTATCTAATGCGACTAGTATCTGTTTGGTTAAGTATTAAAACCACACCGCCACATCTGATGAAAAATAAGCTTTGATAAAAATTATAAGAGATCCTTCAGTACATTGTTTTAAGATATAAATTTATAAAACCGAAAAATCTACTAATCGTAGATAAATTTCTCTAATATCTATTATATTCTTTAGGTATAGATTGAGAATTTAATATTTAGCTAAAATACTAGAAATTACGTTTGAATATTGTAAAGGCAAGCATAATTCACTAATTCTTATATTTCTTTTTATCAAAACTACGCAGTTGTTTGTTTTTCGCTTGACCATCTGCTCAGTCCATGGAGCGAACGCAGCTGAATTGCTATAAATAGCTAAAATTCCAATCCCATATGATGCTGCTTGTCTAACTGCATCATTGGCATCAGCAGTAAACCTAACAAGCGCTTCTGCCAAAGAGTTCCATTTATCTCCAGCCAAATCTTGCCCTACAAATTCCACAACATCATCAATGACAAAAATTGCGAATTTATGATCCTCATCAGTGGTATCAGGAGCCAAAAACTTGCTCAGCACATGCGAATATAAGAAATTCACAATCTCCAATGAAAACTCTCTGTGGGTTTTGAATAAAGACCCTAAAACCTCAGAAATTTGTGTATGTAATGAATCTTCTTCATTTTTATTGATTTCTTTGATTAATTCATCTTCACTGTCATCAGATCCCAAGTCCAATGCTTTGTTCCTGGCCCTTCTTTCTAAAGAGCTTTCTAGCATTTTTATAAGTTTTTCTCCAGATGCCGTGACTTCTTCAGCAGACATGAATTTGTGCCTTGGAGCTTCAATGACCACTTTGATAGCTCCTAATTGAGCTACAATAGTTTCTGTATCAAGCTCAACTGCAGTAGCTTGCCAGAGAGCTCCTAAGAACAGTCTGGCCATGTTTATGACGATTTGGTCTGCTTCAGGGGTGTTTAAAGCTTTAACTGAGCCTATAAGTGACCCACATAAGGTGGCAGCTGCTTGCCTGATGTGCTCGTTAGGAGTGTAGTTTACCAGTGGGAGCACAATAGATGTAGTTTGCTCGGCATATGGGGCGTATAACTCTTTAAGGACATCTATAATGGTAATTAATGCGTGTAATGCTAAGTCTTTGTCTTCTAGATCTGTGGTATTAATTGATACTTTCTTAGAAGCTTCAGATACAAGTGATGCTAAGTCAACTAAGGCATCAGGCTCAGATTCGACTGATACTATAGCAGTGGCACTAGCAGCGCTCAATAGCCCTGGAAGAATTCCTTGTAAGTAAGGAGCAAAGTCAGCTTGCAAAGTCGCAACGATTCTTTGCCAGGCTCCTAAAAGATAAGCTTTAAGAGGGTCTGTATCTGTAGTAGAGTCTTGAATTTCTTTAAGCATCCCCATTGTTTCAGCTACATAAGGGGCAAATAACTCTTTCCCAACTGATGTGCAGATCATGGTCATGCTTTCAATAGCTTTTCCTCTGATTCTTTGGTACTCTTTAGCTGTATAACCTCTTATAAGTCTTATTAAAATTGTCATCAGTGGCTGATAGTAAGGGTTAAAGCATTCTTTACCAGAGTCAGCAATGTCAGAAATTGCAATTAAAAGTTCTTCAATGACAATTGAGCAGTTTTGTTGGCCTAGTTTTTCAATGATTATTGGCATTATTGAGTTTATGTGCTCTGAGACTAAGGTCGGGCCACAGTTTTCCATGAATTTTCCTAAAGCATCTGCAGCACTGGCAGCAACTCTTGGTACTGGGTCAGCGATACCTGCTGCTAAAAGTGGCACAACAATTTGATGGTGAGCTGATTGGAATTCTTCTTCATAGTCTTCACTGAGTTGTCCTAAACAATGATAAGCCGCATATCTGATTTTAGCATTCAAGCTTTGATTTGTATGGGCTTGAAGAATTGGTACCAGCTCAGCAATTTTTTCAGATTCTTCAATAAACTGTCCAAGCTCTGAAATAGTCATAAGAGCTGCATATTTAATTCTCCAGTCTTCTGACGGAGTTGTAAGCGCAGTTTGAATTAATCCTAATACAGTCGGAAGCAAAAATGATTCTCCTACCCCTTCAATCATGCTAGTCAATTGTTTTCTCCCAAGCTTGGCATAATCAATTTCTACTCCTTCTTCTTCCTCATCATCAGGCTCTTCAAAGCCTTCTGCAGGGCAAGCCCAAGCTGGGTCAACTTCTTCATCAATGCTGATCATTGTCTGGAATATTTTTGTGCAAAGGTTTACTGCAATTTCTTTTTTCTCTTGAAATTCCTTATGAAGTCTTCCAGCCAAAGCTACAATAAATTCCAACGACAAGTGTTTGATCCCTAAATTCTCAGTTTGTAAATTACAAACTCTGTCAACAAATTCGTAAGCAATTTGTATGCGACCTTTAAAGAATTTTGGTTCTGTCTCAGCGAGATCTCTGAGATTTTTCAAGACTTCGTCTGCGTGTGTTTGGTGGTTTTCAATGATCCAGACTGCTGAAATTAGTATATTAGGAATAATGTCCCAATAAAATTTCATATCATCTTTTTCAGCAATTCCTAATAAATTGCCAATAAAATCAATCACGGAAAGTCTCAGCTCGACTTCGTTGCTTGACAAATGGTTTAAAAAGATCTGCTTGAGACTTGTCTTTTCTTTAGCCAGCTCCTCATTGAAAAATGTGCAGAGACCTGCTAAAATGTGGCAAGCAGCTGCTGCTTGTTTTCCTTGCCCAGCAAGATTTCTGGTGAGGAATGGAAGAAGTTCGTCCCATTTTCCGTTCTCATCTTCAGCGAATAGCAAAACTGCAAGCTCTGCAATTACTTCGCCGATTTTCTTAAGAATCGACCATGAGGATTCTTGCTCGAGTGATTCTAGAAGGCTGGTTTTGGTGGAGTTTTGGACTTGGGCGCTTAATTTGTCCCAAACCTTTGTTGTTGTGTGGAGAGATGTGAAAAGCTGACGGAGGATAAGTGATGCCAATGAGCGGATTGAGAAATCTGGAGAGTGTCTAAGGATATGCAAGAGACAAAGAACAAATTCATTAGGATGCTCGTTGCGAAGCTGCATAAGAAGGGCTTCTTGTTGTTTTCTTACTTCGTTATTTGGGCTCAGAACAGCTGTAAGCATGACTAGAACGCTTTGAATTTGGGCCTCAGACACACCTTCCATTTCACACCGCTAAATAATAAATAGGGAAGACAGAGATAAATAAAGCTAATGAAAATATATGTGGCGATAGAAATTAAGACAAAAGGGAAGTAAATTTTAAATTAATAAAGAAATTTTAGAATGGCCTAGATATTTTGAGTAAGTAAATTAAATGGTTAAACTGGTAGGTTAGTTAAATTATAAGATCATAAGCGGAGGTCAATATCCTGCCTATCTAGCGTAAACCCACCTAACCTAAGGATTAGCTCCCTAGGCTAAAGCCACTCTTTGAGAATGCCCAGCTCGTCCCGATAAGCAAAGACAAATGGGGGAGGCAAAAGTTGTCTAGGCCATCTGGCAGGGAAAACCTTCGGGGAAGAAAAAAATTTCCCAATTCGGCTTCCCAAGCATCGAAGGCTAACTTCAAAAAGTGAGAAGTACTATTTTCAGCATCATCGGAACGGATCCTAGGAGTGCCTGGAAGCCCAATTTCTATCAACGTCACCATTTTATTTCTTTATTTGAGTAAGGAACCAGATGATTTTTGCTATCAAGAATAGTAAAATTCATAAATGGATAAACTTTATAAAATGCACAAACTATTCATATAGAGCTTGCTAGTTAATATATTTGCACAATTTGTATTTAGAAAATTTTTTATTTAAGGTCTAAACATTTCTTTGTTAAATATTTATTAAGTTTCTTTAAAATATTAACTTATATAATTTATATTCAATTTCAGTTAGTAAATTTGATGAAAATACTTTAAATTATGCCTTTTGCTTCTATAGGGAATTTCTATGAGTTGCCCTTTTTAGATCAAGAATTTGGAGAAAGGCTCATTAGCCAACTTTCTACTTGGTTTGACCAACCCAACCAGCTTGAGAATTTCCCCTTAAATTGCCTGGCCTCGCAGAGCAATTTATAGTAATTCCCCATATCTTTTTGACTTGTTTTTTATCTATGCTCAATTTATAATAATCCAGCCCTAATTTATCTGAAAACCCAAACCATACCGAATTATCTGATCATTTATATGAGAATCCCAATCTAGGTTTTCCTAAAAACCTGCAAAATAAACTTCAGCTATATTCATCCTCTACATTACTTTCATAGATCATCCCCTTAAAATCAATTAAATATGCCCTTCTACCTCCTTCCATCAGAAATCTTGGGCGAACCTCTAGGTTATCAGCAGTAACTATTGTAGAATAGCTTTCAATTTTAGTGTCAAACTTATAAACTGCAATATCTCCACAGATCAAAATAGAATTGCTAAAAGCAATGCATGAACATCTAAAATGGGAAATAGGCAAATTTGGGAGTTTCTTTCATTTATTTACATTCATATCAAATTCTAATGCGGAATTTAATTTTGCTGCATTTTTTCCAAATATATATATGGAATTATTATGGTAAACTCCTCCTAAAAATCAACATAAAAAGCTGTTTGGTAGAATTCTGTATTTAAATGTCAAGGTGTCGATTATGTATCAGTTGCGAGGGTTAGGCTTTTCCCTATGGCAAAGTAATTTATTATTGGGAAGCTGAATTATATATGAGGATTCGTCAAGTGCGTTGGGCATATCTACTGTTTTGTGTATCTGCATTTATATACGTTAAAATGGTGACAGTGAGCCAGCCTTTTTCTAAAAACTTGTAGCTGAGTCGTTTAACGGGTATAGGTGACCTTGTGGAAGGGAAATTTGCTTTCGGGTGTATATTCTGAAAAGGTTTTGGTTTTTCTCCAGCTCGATACTGGTCATTGTGTCCCAGGCTTAGATTTTTATCTTGGTAGACAACACAATCAGAAAATTTGTTTTTAACATTATGTAAAGGACGCTCTTGTTGACATACTCAGGTAAACCAAAAGTTCCTACTGCCGGGAGTATGTACTGGGGTGGACACTTTGAAAGCTGTGCTACAATCTATGGCGAGTAGAAGACGGAAGGGAGCAAGAATCTTCGGATTCGACAGGGAGCTTTTCTATAATCTAAGTTAATACTAATGTGCATCTGCATCTCAGACTTAATATCAAAAAATACTAAATTTGTATAGATATCCTTCGATAAGCCAAAATTAAGGCATTTAGAAATATTAATAATTTTATCGGACAGGCTTTTCTTTACAATCGGCTCATATTTTTCAAAAATTCTATTAACTGTATTTGATAAGCAGCAAACTCGCTCTTTAAAAGAAAATTCATATTTGCATAGATATGAGTAAATTCCATTTTTGCTATAGCTGCTTAAATTCTCTTGAGCATTGGTAATTTTATCGATTATTCATTTCGGATCCTCATCACATATATTCCCCAATTTTTTATCATTTTCAATCAGATCCCTATAGAACTTTATTTTCAATTCATTTTCATTCAATTTCGACCTCATACGAACTAGAAAGCCAGGATATAGAGTGTCATGATTATACTCTATTTTTGATAAAGAATCTTCAGGTAAGAACGCAAAAATTTCTTTTCATTCTTTACTAAATAAATAGACAGCTTTTCCTGGATTCTTAAATAGCAATGATTGAGTATTCGTGGCTTCTCAGCTGAACTTTTCTCCAGCTGATAAAATTTCATTTCTCAAGTTCTTGCAGATGTTAAGTTGATCGTTTATTTTTTGCAAATTTTTAGATAAAGCTATATTTAAGTCGGAAATTAATTTGATTGTATCTGAAATCATAGACATTTTGACTTGTTGAAGCTCTTTTGCTAGTGAATTTATTAGGCTGAGCAGTGCTTTTTTAGTAGTTGTTTGGTATTTTTTACATAATAATTTGTCATATTTGCTCTTTAAGTTCGTGATTTCGGCTAGTTTAGCAGAATCTAATATTTTATTAGTCATTTATATTGTTTTTAAAATAATAAATTAAAATTTATAATGCAGTTTTCAACATTAAATTTGGAAAGTAGTCAAAAGTTTCATCCAGCTTTGGACAGATAAATTTGAAAATATAACGGAATTCAAGATATATAATCTAAAAAATAAAATTGCTTAACGTTTAATTAACTGAGTAAAAGTCATTTAAATGCGATTTCCTTTATTATTTCAAGATTTTATATGCCCAGAACAAAGGTTAATTCCTAAAATGATATAATTTCCAGTTTTGAGGTTTTTTTTCATTCTAAATATTAATTACTTTTTTAATATTTACTGTAAATAAAGCCTTATCTTAACTTATTTAATACTTATAGGAAAGCCTGCTGTAATTCTACAAAGACTATCTCCACTCGCAACACTTCCCCGCCTGCTTGTCAGTTCGCGTTTAACGACATCGTGAAGGTTGCTCCTGCCGGACAAGGATTTGCACTCGCTGCTCAGTAGTAGATGAGTCCCACCGCCGTTCTTCAAAGGGTTGTCCACCATTAAAAACTCAAAAGGGTTGAATTTTCTGGTCGACTTTTGGCCAAAATGGAAATCCGAAGTCCAAGATGGAACTCCGGTTGGCTCGGACGATTAGAAGGCCCCTCCCCAAATATCTGACTCATTTCCCACTGAGGCAAAATCTTGGCATTGGATAAAGCTTGCGATCAGCCACCCAAAACTCAGCCGGACAAGCATTCCCGAGCGCCATCCTCTCTTCCTCGAGGTCCCTGCACCCTTGGGGATGCCAACTAGGTAAGTTTTTTTGGCTTTTAATAATTGAATAATGTTTGAGATATCTACAGGAGTTAAGAGGGCTTGCCACGCAATTTTAACATATACTGTAAATAAAACCAAAAAATAATAAAACCACAATGTTTTTATCAATATTTAGACAAATCGATGAAGATGCCAACAAGTCGCAAGAGTTTTGGCACAATCCAGATGAGAGCGTAGCACATCCTTCGGCCAGGATTTTTTCCACAGATATTTTCTTGGCATCATTTAGACCAAAAAAAATTTTTTTGCATTTGTTCATTAAAAACTATTATTTTTCGAAAAAAAAATTGTCTTAGAAAAAGCCTCAATCAATTGGTGTCGACAAAATGGCTTGAAGTAGAATAACCCAGAGTAAAAGACATGCAACGATGAGAAATCCCTATCTGATACATCTTCAAACAAACTTCATCAAGGTTACCTACTTATGCCAAATTCTGAAGGAAACCTAGTATCCCAATATTTTATACTGACAACTACTTCACTATATAAATATAAAGTAAACAGCAATGAGATAGAATCAGTGTCAAATATCAGATGGAAAATCCTAGAAGCTTTTTTAGAAGCCAATTCATTAGAAACTAGATCAGGCTTCAAGCTTTATCAAAATGAAATTTTTCAGGATTTTTATACAGAAAACACTGAAGAGCTAGACCGTTGGGTTAACATTTTATCAAAAGTATCGATTTTAACTGAAGTAGAAGACGACTACGCAATAATAAAAACTCTAGGACAAGGTAGCTACGCAACAGTTTACCTAGTAGACGATCTCGATTCTTATGACAACTACGCCCTCAAATCAATCGACAAATCTTCGCTCTCAAATATGAAAGCAGTATGGGCTGTTGCAAATGAAATAGAAATCCTGCGAACAATTGACCATCATAATGTCACAAAGCTATACAAAGTTTACGAGAGTAAGTCCCATATTCATCTGATAATGGACTATGCCCCAGGGACTAATATGCTTCAAAAAATATTTAAAGTTGAATCTTTTTCTGAAAGAAAAGCATCTGAATTTCTATTTGAACTGCTTCTGACCCTTAATTATCTTCATTCAAAAAATATAGTTCACAGAGATATCAAATTAGAAAATATAATGATTTGTTCAGAAAATCCAGCGAAATTTAAATTAATTGACTTTGGCTTGGCTGGAATTTGTAATGAAAATGATCAAACTTTACGCTGTGGATCTCCTGGGTATATAGCACCAGAAATATTGAGAAAACAGACATATGGAGTGAAAATTGATTTATTTGGGATCGGTGTGTGCTTATTTATGCTTCTGTCTGGGAGATCTCCTTTTCCAGGTAGGAATACAAAAGAAATTTTAAAATCCAACAAACAAGGGATTGTGTATTTTTCACAAAAACATTGGAAAAAAGTTTCAAAAGATGCAGTCGACCTGGTATTGAAATTATGCCAGCCAGATCCTGACTTACGACTGTCAGCTAAGGATGCGTTGAATCACAAGTGGCTCAAGAGAGTCAAAAGAGGGTCAAGAGAAGGAGCAGCTATATCAAGAAATCTACCTGATATCCCTAGAGTTAACCATACTGCTGCTTTTTTGTATGATGAAGAAGTTAAAGATGCTTCGCCAGTTAACAAAGATGGAGTGAATAATAAACAAGTTCGGAGATCTTCATTTGGGTCAGAACCAGTTGTTGTGTCTAGGAAAGTTATAGTTGCAAAAGATAATAGCTAATTGTAAATAAGAATTATTTTTTAGGAAACGAGTATTATTTAGCTCTTTAGAAGCCTAAGATAGTGTAATAAAAATTTATATAGAACCAATTATTTCAATCTCATCTTGATTATAATTAAATTTTTGACTTAAAATGATGATTTTTAATATTTGCCATACTTATTGATTCTGGCAATAACAAAATTAGATAAACTAATAAAATGAGTATCAGGAGATTGATAGCCATTCAAATAAATAAAATCCTAACTCCCCCCCCTCCGTGAGTGAACAAAAAAATTTTGTTCACTCACGGAGGGGGGTTAATTTTTTTTTTTTTTTAAAAAAATTTATATAGTACCCCCCCCTCGTTTGTCGCATTTTCTAGTTTTTTTTTATAAGAGAAAAAAAAAATTTTCAGGACTTCATTTGTCGCATTTTCTAGTTTTTTTTTAAGCCAAAAAAAAAATCGGTTCAGGACCTCGCTTGTCGCATTTTCTAGTTTTTTTTTTTCTCTCTATAAATTCCTAAAAATTAAAATTCGTCAAGGGATCAGTTAGTGAAATTTCATCATTTCTTCCTTCAAAATCCTTGCTCCCATTCCTCAATCCCCACAGCTTGCTTCCCATTACCTGCTCCCATTGCTTAAGCCTCACCACTTGCCATTCACCATTCTTATTCCCCTATCTTCATGCCTATTTCCTTTATTTGATAGCTTAATTTCTAGTCATATTAATTAATGGAGTTGCGCGAAATTGAGGACCAGCCGATAAAAATCCCGGCAATAATTCAAAGCATGGCCTATGGAGAGAGGCTAAATGCAAAGCAGATCCAAGAGCGCCTTGCTGCTTGTGGCAAGGACATGAGCCTGACGACGATCAGGCACTACACCAGCAAGTTCAATCCTGAAGAGCACACTTTAGAGCTCAGGCGGAAGCTTGTGGACCATGGACTATCGCCTCCTCCTAAGAAAATGGAATGATGGAGAGAGCATAGTCAAGAGGATCATTGACGTAGGTTTCTTTAAAAACGAAGAACTTGCGACAATCTTGGGGACTTCTAAACGGACTATTGAGCGAATTGCTGCAGAGAATACTGAGAGTGAATCTGACGAAGCGGCTGGAAGAGAAGAGGCACTATCCAGATCTCCCATAAAGCATTGAAGTGATGAAGACTTTGCTGAGGTCATTAAGGAATGTGAGAAGGATACAGGCTTTGTCAGCAAGGCAAGTTTGAGGGCCCAATTCAAAAGAAAGACAGTTGACATCAGCGAAGAACAGCTAGGAAAAGAGCTGAATAAGAGGGGATATGTCTATAGGAAGAAAAGGGTTGTTCTACAGCTCATAAAGAGCAGAGAATGTCCTGGGCTAGGTCTTTGATTGACTCAGATATCGCTTCATGGATCTTCAGTGATGAGTGCTATGTGCATCTCTTTCGTAACTCTAATTTGTGCAAAGAAGGGATAAACGCAACGATTGAAGAGCCTATCAATTGAAAAACCTCAATTATGATCTGGGGGAGGAATTTCTATCGTTTTTGGCAAAATGCTCTTCATAAAGAAGGAGAAGTATGCAATCAATGCCCAGGTCTATATCAGAGACATTCTCCAGGGCTATATTGAGCCTATGGAGACTACACCTTCGTTCAGGATGGGGCAACAGCCCATACTGCAAGGCAGACTATGGAATATTGCAGAGAAAACGGGATTGATGTGAAGACTCAATCGCCGAAGAGCCCAGATCTCAATCCAATGAGATGATCTGGGCCAATTTGAAGAGGAAAGTGGAGAAAAGAAGGCCTGACAGCAAAGCCAGACTAATTGCTGCCATTCAGGAGTCATGGGACGAAATTTCTTTTGAGGAAGTGCAAAATTCCATTCTTAAGGTGAAAAATGAAAGAGCAAGGCAGGTCATTGAAGCGCAAGGAGAATGGAGTTAATAAGCTAATTTAATCTATTCTCTAAAAAGGGGAGAGTAAAGTGGGAAAGGACTGGGAAAGGACTCGGGCCTGCTAACCCTCTGCAGGCAAAAATGTAAGGTAAACTCCTCTATAATTACTCAATTAAATTAATCAGAAAACTATTTTTTAAAAAAACTAAGATTTGCGACATCAAAAAAAAAATTAAAAAAAACTAGAAATTGCGACAAATGTATTTGCACTAGAAAATGCGACAAACGAGGTCCTGTAAAATTTTTTTTTCCCTTAAAAAAAAACTAGAAAATGCGACAAACGAGGAGGGGGGGGGTACTATATATAAATTTTATAAAAAAAATTTTTTTTTCGAAATTTAAAAAAATCCTAATTTCGCAAAAATTGGAAAGCAAATATTAATTTAATTTATAAAATTTATGTTTTAAAAAAAGCAATTCGTTTAAAATTAAACAGAATTAGCTCTAGATTTCATATTACTAATTATCATTTATATATCAAAATTTTTTTCCATCAAAAAATTTTTCTATTAAAAAATTTTGTTCACTCACAGAGGGTGGGTTTTTGGGCAAAAAATAGCGATTTTTCTAATGGTTTTGTTCACTCACGGAGGGGGGGGGGAGCAAACGTAAAGTCTTATTTTTCAATTAAAAAATAATGTCAGAAAAGTTTAAAGATATCAATGCTCTAATAATTTCAAAAGTGCATGGATTCACTGCTCAAGCAGCTGATACAATAAAAAAACAGATTACAAAGAATGGTGGAAATGCTGAAATTTTAGAAAATAGCCCATTACAAAACATTAGCACTTATACACATATAATTGTCCCTGACGCAATCCAAAAAGATGCATTACAAAAAAAGCTCAATATAAAATCCTTGAGAAGACTTAAAATAGTTAAGCCAGACTGGGCAAATTTATCATTTATTTATAAAAGAGTGCTACCTATTGATGAATATAAATGGGAAGACCCAGAACTATCAAGTAAAATAGAAACCACAAAAAAAGCATTCAAAAGGAAAGCTGAAGTAATGGAGCCTTTGCCACCAAAAAAGGCTGTAAAAGGGAAAACAAAAGAGAAAAAAGAGCCTCCTGGAACCAAAGTTGAAAATAAGAATGAAAATTTGGTAAGTGAACTAAATAAGTTGAAAAAATATTATGAATCATCAGGAGATAGGGGCAGAGCAATTGCATATAATAAGATTATAAGAATATTAAAAATGCTGCCTTATAAAGTTACAGATGCAAGCCAGCTTGAAAATATTAAAGGAATTGGGGATAAAACCCTCAGAAAAATAGATAAAATTTTAAAAAATGGATATCTACAAAGAACCAAAAAATTACAACAAGACACACATGTCAAATCTTTAGGGGAATTAGAGAATATATTCGGAATTGGACCCAGAAAAGCTGAAGAATTATATGAAAAGGTATAAATTAATATGATGGAGACAACAGCCTAACGCCTGAAGGAAACACCCAGATGGGAAAACCAAGCTGAGTAAAGGTACGGTAGCCTTCCTGTATATCGGGCTGGGTTATACTCGAGTAAGATGCTAAACTTGGGAGATGAATTTTTACCTACTACGGAGGGTGTCTTTCAGAATCCCTAAGTGATGATTAGCATTTAGATAATTAAAAACCCGGCTATATCAAGAAAGAAGGTCATAATCTCATATATATGAAAAAAGGTCTCAGAACGATTGATGACATCAAAAGATATAATCAAGAAAACCCTGAATATTTCACTGACAATGAAAAAGTAGCGATTGATCTATATGATGAATTAAAGTTTAAAGTTCCTAGAGACGAAATTGAAGAAATTGCAAACATTGTCAAAGAAAAATTAAAAGCTATAGATGAGGATGCAGAAATGGAAATCTGTGGCTCATATAGACGCGGAAGAGAATTAATAGATGACATTGACGTCGTTATTGCAAGTGACAAAACAAATACATTAACTAATCTTATAGTTGAGCTAGAAAGATCTGGACTTACAAAATATTCCTTTACTAATGCAAAACACAAATATATGGGAATTGTAAAGCTTGGAGATAAGCCACATAGAAGATTCGATATCTTTTTATGCACCCATGAAGAATATCCTTTTGCGATCTTATATTTCACAGGATCTATGGATTATAACATATTGCTAAGATCAGAAGCGAAAAAAAGAGGGCTGAGATTGTCAAATACTGGTCTTTGGAGGCTTTCTAATGGGAAAACTGTGGTGAAGGCAAAAACTGAAGATGATATCATAAGGTATTTAGGCTTTGAAGTTGTGAGCTTAAAAGAAAGAGATATTTAAAAAGCGGTTATATTAATATCTTATCTTTTTTCAGAGAGTTTCAAATAACTCTCAGCAGGCCCTTATGGGTCTTTTTTTTTCAGTAGTCTTTCAGTTTCGAATTCTTGAAACATACGTTGTCCCTTTAAATACCACGATGCGAGACTCCATCTCTTCTGTCTATTTTTCCCTATGATGTCTTTTTGCTCTGCCTTTGAGAATTTCCTCATGAAAGTTCTTAATAGTATTGCTTAGCCTTAATACTCGCAGTCATTTACCATTCTCTTCTAGCCTCTTTCCAATTCCCCAAATCGTTGGGGTAAAAGGTATTTCTTTCGTACTTTTCTTTGCCATTTTTTCTTCCTTTCACTCGATCTTTTTTGTAGGCTTTACTTTTGGCTTTCTGTTGGCGTTTTTGGCTTTCCTGCTCTCTCCTTCCATTTTCAGCATCTGTCTCTTCATGCACATCCGAATCTAATCCAAGAATTTCATCAGCTTCATATCAAAACTCATCTTCACAAAATAAACTGTCTCCATTAATGCTTTCACTCAATGCTGAGCCTTTGATCATCAATCAAAGTCACATTGTGACTCAAGAAATTGCATTCCATTAACAAAAATAAAAAGCGGTTATCTAGAGAAATCTCAAAATCTTAATTGCATTATAATAAGTTTTAATTGGTAATTATACGTTCCCAAAATTTAAGAGAGATGGCATCAGCACTATAATGACAGTGATATCATCCGAGATATCTTTTTCGTTTTCAATCCACCTCTCATATGCAAGAGTTGCTAACGCTTCAACTGCGAGCTCTACATTTTTCCCAAAAGAAGCCACTGTCTCAAGTGCTTCTTGGTCACTTATGAACTCCCATACCCCATCACTGCATATAATTAAATATTCTGTATTTATGCTGATTTCCATTTCACATATCTGAGGATCAGGTATAACTCCAACCTTTTGAGCCAATAAATCTCCAAGGGCCCTAGACGTAGACAACCCTGGATAATTTTGATCTTTGACAAATATATTATTTTTAATTGACTTTATAAATCTAAATATAGGCTATCTATAATATCAAATTCAATTAAATACATTATATTCTGTATGGAATATCATTGTCCAATCTTTTTACTTGTCCTTTTTTCGACTCAATTCTTTTTTTCTCCTCAGGAAGCATCGGTTTATGATCAATTGTTACCCTAAATGCCTCATAACCATCCTCTCTTTTCAACCCTAAAATAGCGCGAGAATCACCAACATGGCCTATATAAAGATGATTATTTTTTACAATTATACTGGTCGCAGTTGTCCCTGACAACAAAGTATCAAATTCTGCATCTTTGCCGCTCCCAAGGGTTTCTAAAGTTTGATTAATTTTCAAGTAGCAATCAGTAAAGGCTCTCAATATATCAATTTCAAATAAATCATGAGCCATAATCTGCATAGGCAAATAACGCCTAACATAATTTGATACTTCATGGCCGTCATTTCCATGTCCGTCAAACACGCCAAAATAATAACAATTCTCATCAATCACTATTGTAAAATCATCTTGGTTCGGCAAATTCAGTTTCAAGCCTTTTTTACAAGTTACTGCAATTCCTAATTTTCGCATAATTTCAGGGCCAGAGTCACCTATAATATTCACCCTCTTCCCTTCAAAGCTCTTTTGGTGCCGTGAACCCATTTTTCCTTCGATTTTTAATACAGATCTCGAAGGATAGCTTCGTCGATTATTAAAATCCTTAAAATCTTGTGGAGAAAGCCCCGGAGAGTTGCAAAACGGGTCTTCTGCACTTGGTGTATTATTAATTGGAACAACAGAAAGCCGACGCGGCAAATATTCGTCTATAGAAGGCGAGTTGAGACTTTTTGTGCTTGGACTTCTATCATCCTTAGACCGAGGAAAGCATAATCCCATTTATACAAAGAGCAACTAGGACATTAATGAAATTCTCAGATTAGAAAGCATTAGTTATGACATTTATATATAATTCCAAAGTATGAAATCAAAGGAATAAAACCAACATGGTATTTATAGAGATATGCACTGGAATAAGTCTTTTTGGGAGCATTATTTTGGTATTTTATAGCTAGGTTATTATGGGGTCGTTGCTGATTGGGGATTATGAATATATTGAAATTAATGGGATCCCAGAGATGAAGGAGAATAAAATGGTGATGTTGATGGAAGATGAAACTCCGAGACACACTCCTTATGGAGCAGATAGGGTCTATCCTGATGAAGCTGAAAATAGTGCCTCACTTTTTGAAGTAAGCCTTCGGGTTTGGAGGGAAGTTTTAGGTTTTGCCTTCCACTTAGTGATTGCTTATCTGGACTAACGGGACATCTGCAAGAGATGGCTCTAACCTCGGAAACTAATCCTTAGGCTAGGTGGTTTACGCTAGATAAACAGACTATTAGTCTATCCACTTATGGCCTTATAACACTTAACTTAACTTAAATTAGAGATGAAGCTGGATTCACATGCTTGTGAGCTGCAGGAATATATGTAATGATACTGGGGATAATGGTTTATTTAATAGGAAGAAAAGAGCATGCCATCAGAGGACAGGAAGAAATACAGATGAGGATTTTTAGACCACCTGATAGGGATAGTTCAGATGAAGATGAAGAAGCTCCTTTTTTGTAGTAAAAGAACAGAGAATTTCACAGAAGACAACGTTGGTAATTTAATAATATATCAGCAATTTCAAGTTACCTCTTTCGTTTTTTTAATGAGAATAATAAGAAAAAAATAAATTTATGCTCTAAAAATAAAGTTTTTCATAGTCCTGAAACACTTAAAAATGCAAAGAAATGTTTATAAATACAATTAAAGGCTTTTTTACATTAAAGAGGTTTTATTTTATAAAAATAATAAAATTAAACCCAATAATTCTTAGTGGCCTTTTCTTGTGACTGATTTTATTATTAAAGAGTTTTTTAATAAAATAAGAAAAAATATTGCATTTTAAGATTGTTACTTATTAACTGTTTAGAAATCATACAATTTCTCTCATAACTGATATTATTTCTTTTATCTCTTGATATCTCAAGCAATTCATCTCTGCTATTCTTCTAAATCACTGAAATCTTCACCAGCTCTTCCAATAGGTGTATCTTGATTAAGATCTCCATGTATTTACAAAAATCATCTTTATTTTATCTTATTTAAAAATAGAGAATGAGGAATGTTTCCCATATTTTCCAATTAATTGATTGCTTTGAAACTAGTAATTTTTTATATCAAGCGTTAAAAAAATCAGAATGGGTTAAGCCAATTGTAGATTTATCTATTTAAATTTCTCTTCTTTTCATCGCAAAGTTAAAGAAAAATCTTGTTCAATGAGATTTAATTGGAAACTTATATTTCAGGTGCATAAAAATTAATTTTTATTGACAACTAATTATTTATTCTGTTTCATTTTTTTTCTGAAAGTCTTTAACTGCAGCTTTAACTGCATCTTCAGCTAGCATAGAGCAGTGCAACTTAATAGGTGGCAAATGGAGATAAGATGCAATATCTGAGTTCTTTAACTGCATTGCTTCATCTAAGCTAAGGCCTTTAATATATTCAGTTGCATAGGATGAGCTAGCTATTGCCGATGCACATCCAAATGTCTTGAAAACTGCATCAGCTATTTTTCCGTTTTCGACTTTTATTTGGAGCTTCATTACATCTCCGCATGCAGGAGCTCCAACTACCCCAGTTCCAACTTCTTTGCTTTTCTTATCAAAAGACCCAGCGTTTTTCGGATTTTCGTAATATTCAACAACTTTGGGATGGTATGATCTTCTAGTAAGTCTCAGCAGTTTAAGCATTTTTATTATACGGAGAAAATTCAAATAGTTTAATGCTATTTTGCACTATTGATCATTGGATTTTTTATTAATAAAAATTTTATATTATATATAGATCTCTTTTTTTTGGTCCGCCTATTATTGCTATTTTATCGAGATTAAATGACAATTTTGTATAAATTTTAAATTCAATATGAAATTGATGCGATTTCCAGAGATAAAATTTACTGCTAAAATTATTATATAAAAATGAGTACTTCAAGCGCGGGTAATATCTCCTCATCCCCAAAAATCCCTACAGACTGCCACTTATCTATCCATTCTTTAGCAGTAATGCATAGGGGCTTATCCCTACAAGATAAACCCAAAACTCCATCATTTTCTATAGACAAATTATCATTAGTTTGCACAAATCCAAATTCAAGGAAAGCTTTTAAAGTTCTTCAATTCGAAGATGAAACACCGAATGCACCAGTGCATAGAAGGCAGCCAAGTGTAATAATAAAAGACATAAATCAAAGCTATGAATTTACTAAAACAGCCAAGATAAAATCCTTTCAAAAAAAATGCTCAATCTCTCGGGTGGCACATCTTTCCATCAATATGGATAAGTCTGCCCATCCTGCAGTTCAAAATGACCCAGATTCTAGTGTAAGTGAAGAATACTCAACAGGAAAATACAAAGCAAGTCATAGGTCAACAAATTTATCTAAAAATTCTATGTTTGCTTCTACAATTGAGCCAAGATCTTCTCTTTATAATTCAGAAATAAGAACTTCTTCTTTATTTGCGTCTGAAATAGAAGTTCGCAGAGAAGCTCAAAGCCAAGACACTGAATTAACGGAATGCATAGACCCTCAGCATTTTACAAAAACTGAAGGAAATGCTACAACAATAGTTTTGGCAACTCAAGGGATAGAAATAGATGACAATGAGCTTTTTCAAGACAATGAGTTTATTTATGAAAATAATGTAATAAACAATGGCAGTAACGACCTTGGAATTCTCCCTACAAAGCTATACTGTAAATATTGTGAGTTGGAAACTTCAACGCTGGTTTCTCTTAAAATGCCGACTTTACCTATTTGAAAAGTTATATGTTGTGTTGGGGATTTTATTAAGTGCTGCACGAAAATAGATAATTGGGAAAAGTATCAGGAAATACATCATAGATGTAGAAGGTGTAAGAAGTTGATTGGAAAATATGAACCTAAGCAGTTTTAAAGCAAAATCAAAATGTCCCAGCATATTTGGTTATTTTTAGATATTGCAGTGATATTTAAATTAAAAACTTTTGCTTTAATTTGATTGAATATAAAAATTTTATTACTATATTATTAAAATTCGCAGCAATAAATTACATTAGTTATTTATTTTAATTTATGAGAGCAAATATATGTAATTTTTATTTTATTTTTAATTGAAATTAACTTCATTTCTGTAGCACTTATAGTTGCTCCATGAAAGATCAATAAAAATTTATTATAAGTAATTACTTAATCCTCCATTTAATAATAAGCAAAAATATTTTTAATTATTTTTTAGAATGGTTTTTGAAGCGTTTTAATAATATTATGTTTTCATTTTAATTAGTACCCAATTAATAAAGATAAATAAAGTATTAATTAATAAGTAAAGGGGGAAGATTTAGAACTTTAATAGTGTCTTCTAGATAGTCCATATTTTTGGATAACAAAAATGTTCCATGGTCATGCTCATAAATTTTATAGTGAATAACGATTTCTTTAGGCAAAGATTTATAAAGAGAAAATGTATCATCAGGATGTATAACCTGATCATGCTTTCCTCCAATAATTGCAATTTTACTTTTGACTTTAGAGTAATCTGCTATTGGGGGAATAGCATTTCCATATAATTTCATATTTTTAATAGGTCCATGATCATATAGCTGGATAAAGCTATTTTTCTCCAGGGTTGCTTTGCAATATCTCAGAGAGTTTATACTCACTCCACCAGGAAATTTCAAGGCATAATAAACCATGCCTTCAGGCTTATCGTTATGAATTGTGTAATCATATCTGTCACGGCTAAGATAATATGCACCCAAAGGAAAAGCCTGAATAAGCTTATTCTTTCCCCTTCATAATGAGCATAATTTATTAAAGTTCGCTCACAGAGGGAAATTAATGTATTCTCAAAAAAATTTTAGTATTCAAAATTTGAAAGTAAAAATCAAATTTGTATATCTTATGTTCTAGAATGCGAGCTATTTAAAATTTAATGAAATAGCTCGAGAATTCATTATAATAATCATTATTTATATATCAAAATATTTTATAGAACAAATTCATCGCTAAATATCTTTCCTCGTTCATAGATTAATTTCAACAGCAATTATTTTTCTAATAATGATTTTGCTCTTTCACCAAAGAGTGTTAGCAAATCAATATGATGGAGTATCCATTATTACTTTCATTTCAATTCAATCTGCAAAATTTAAAAAACAATCAGATAAAAGGAGCTTAATCATATACGATCTTGGAGTAACTTTAGGACCATTCCCAGCAATAGATATAACTACAGATATAGGTCTAGAATCCTTATAACTCGCTATATGAGAATTTGCTTTTTAATAAAATCCGAAAATTATGCTATAAGTGTTTAGGAGTCAAAAAGGCTACTTTGTTGATCCAATTTGAAAGGGTTAAATTATATTTTAAGAGTCAAGCTGCATTCTCCAGCTATATATCCTTCGAAAAATCAGAATTCAAAGCAAGATATGCAATCATAAGTGCTGCTCCCTGAGAGTGACCTAAATAAGCCAGTTTATTATATCCGGTTATGCCTTTGATATATTTTATATAGGTTGGAATATCATAAGTTGCAATATCAGAAGCAGTTCATGCTCAGAATTCCTTTGAATCAATTTCAAGGCTCGTATGATTTCTACTATAAGTATTTCCTCTGCTATTAAGAACCCAGACATCAAAGCCTTCATCCACAAGTCGAAATGCAGGTGCTTTTGCATTGATATTTATTAAAAAGCAATCAGAATTCCCACCTAATCCATGCATAAGGAGGATTGGTGCTCCAATTGGAGAGCTTTTGAATATACGAAATGCTTTTAGTATATATCCATCTTCCGTAATTACATAGTGATCTGTGCGATTGTAGCCCTTAGATTTAATAAGTTCTTCAATGGTATAATAGGCTTCTGGGATTAATTCTTGGCTTGATATATAGATATGAAGGAGAAGAGATAAAATCACAGGAACTCCAATAATTATGATTAAATTCATCTTAATCTTCTTATAATTAATGTCCACAGCAATGCGAAATTTAGCTAATTTAACAAATTTCATAAACTAAATTAGTATATTTAATTAAATTTTGTAATAATATTTATTTATTTGAGTTAAGAATCCTAATAACATCTTCTAGATAGTCCATATTTTTGGATAACAAAAAAGTTCCATGGTCATGCTCATAAATTTTATAGTGAATAACAATTTCTTTGGGCAAAGATTTATATAGAGAAAAAGTATCATCAGGATGTATTAACTTGTCATACTTTCCTCCAATAATTGCAATTTTACTTTTGACTTTAGAGTAATCTGCTATAGGAGGCTCAATACTTCCATATAATTCCATATTCTTAATTGGCCCATGATCGTATAGCTGGATCAACCCATGGCTCTCTATAAGCGATTTGCAATATCTTAGAGAATTTATGCCCACCCCACCTTGAAATTTTAAGGCATAATAAGCTATTCCTTCAGGCTTGTCTTTATGAATTGTGTAATCATAAATATCTCTACTAAGATAATAAGCGCCCATAGGAAATACTTGAATAAGCTTAGCAACCCAATATGACGGAGAATCCATAACCACTTTAATTCCAATTCAATCTGCAAAGTCCAAAAAAAAATTAGATAAAGCTAGTTTAACCATATACGACCTTAGATTAACTTGAGGACCATTTCCAGCTATTGATATGACCACAGATATATCCTCTGAAAAATCGGAATTCAGAGCAAGATAAGCAATCATAAGGGATGCTCCATGCGAATGGCCTATATAAGAAAGCTTATCATATCCAGTTATACCTTTGATATATTTTATATAAGTTGGAATGTCATAAAATGTGATATCAGAAGCTGTATATGCCCAAAATTCCTTTGATTCGACATCATAAATTGTATGATTTCTACTATAATTATTTCCTCTACTATTAAGTACCCAAACATCAAAACCTTCATCTACCAGTCGAAACGCAGGCGCTTTTGAGTTGATATTTATTAAAAAGCAATCAGCATTACCAGCTAATCCATGCATGAAAAGAATTGGTTTTCCGTTTGGAGAGCTTTTAAATATACGAAATGCTTTTAGTATATACCCATCATCAGTAATTACATAGTGATATGTGAAATTATAGCCCTTAGATGTTATCAAATCTTCAATGTTATAATAGGCTTCTGGAATTAATTCTTGGTTTAAAATGTATATGTGAAGAAGAACTGACAAAATGAGAGGCGCTGCAATGGCTATGATTTTATTCATTATAAGTTTTTTATAATTAATGTCAACACCAAAGTGAAATTGATGCTGACGTAACATATTTAATTAAATTAGAATTTTTTTTTATTTAAGCAAAATATTTGCAATAACTAAGTTAAAATGGCTCCTACACACAGTAGACTAGTAATTGTTTTAAAATTAAAATTTATAAATTTCACAATAAAATTAAGTCTTTTTCGCTTTCATAATAAATAGAAATTATTCAGAAATATGAGTAAAGGAATAATGGTAATGTCCTTTTGATTTTAAAACATCATGATAATAAATGTTTTTTTTGGCGATTATATTGGTCCTTAAACCATCCCATATTACAATTTTATTATATGGGTTCTTTTTTACATAATTGTGTAAGATAATACTCCACTCTAAATTATTGCTGAACTTATGTGGCATTGCCAGCTAAATTTAATATGAGGAATCCTTAATATGAAAAAGTTGAGATATAGATTTAAAAAAATCATGTAATTTAATATATGCCATTATGTAAATAAAATTATATAATTCTTACGTTTATTTAATTTTCCAAGTAGAACTTCAAATTACATTAATAATCTAAATGATGATGAAAAAGTCTATTGAAAAATTTTTCAAAAAGAAAGAAGAAGGAGACGTCCTTGATGCTCATGCCCTATCAGGAGTTCCACAGTCTGACCTGATTCAAATAGTAATAAAATTAGATACAGAATTAAAAGAAAAGCTTCGAGAAGTTGAAAGTCTTGACGAAAGCAAAAAACAGGCTAAGCGCGATTGTTCAAGAATCGAAGAAGAGCTTAAATTATATAAAACCCATTGCGAAGAGCTTCAAAACCTCGCTAAGAAGCTATCAGGAGAAGCTGAAGATTTTAAAACCTTACTGGAGAGCCGTGCACAAGAAATTAAATACTTCAGAGAAAGAAACAATGAACTTGAAAAACAGTCCAAAGCTTTCGAAGAAGCGAGCAAAACACTTCAAGTCCTAGAAGAAACTCAAAACAAGCTAAGACTTTCTGAAGAGAAAAATTCAAAACTTCAAGAAGATGTTGAAATACTAAATAAATGTAAAAAGAAACTTGAAGAAGATTACAATTTGGTATTAGAATTATTAGAAACTTCTAACAAGAAAAAAGGAGAAGCGGAATTATCGCTAAAAAAAGTACAAGAAGAGTATGATAAAAGCAAAAAGAAATCAAAAACCTTAAGACAAAGTGATAGAGAAAATGTTCAGAAAATAAAAGATTTAGAAGCTCAAGTTAAAGGAAAGCAGCAAAGAATTCAAGAACTTGAAGAAGGATTAAAAAACTCATCAGCTTCAATCAGCGATAAAGTATCCGTATACGATGCTTTACAAAAAGAATTTAACACGCTGAAAGAAAACTTCGAAAAAGAAATTAAAGAAAAAAATGCCAAAATAATGCAGCTTGAAACTAAAATACTATCAGAAATCCAACTCGAAGTCTCTCAAAGTACAGCACATCTTCAGAAAGAATTGGACGACTATAAACTAAAAGTGTCTGAGCTTGAATCTGAAAAGTCTCAACTGTTAAATGCACAATCTCAATTAAATGCGACATTAAAAGAAAACCAAATTACAATAAATCAGCTTAATGAAACCTTAGAAGAAGCTCAAAAAAAAAGACAGCTTGCAAGAGCAGAAGTTCTAAGGCTAAACCAAAAGCTTGAACAAGCTTCTGTAGAGTCTAAGCAGCCAAATTTATCTGGAAGATCTAATCCAGCTGCTCCTATAGATTGAAAAGGGCTTTCTCAAATGTCAGAAGAAAATCGTGTATTAAATTTGCTCAAATATCAAATGGATATACTGTATAAATCCCTTATGACGCTAATGATGGAATCTCAGAGCGTAAGGGATACGGTCACTAATGTAATAAAATACCAAATCGCAGCTGAATCATTTTCTACGTTTGAAAAAGATTTAAATAAAATTGTAATGGATGTCCATGAAGCAGCAGAAAACCCGAGTTTAATTTTAGATAACGGAAAAACTTGGATGGGAAAAATTACGAATATGATGCATTGGACCCAGCCAAGCAAATTTTTGTCGTGTGTTGTGAATACAGAGCAAAACGAGCGAAATATGGGAAATAGTAAAGCACCATCAAAAAAGTCATTTAATAGACTTGATATGAGCTTTTCAGGTTAAGATATAATTTATTTCATAATTCAATATTAAATTTAGATTATCCTAGTTTGCCTGCATCTCTTTTTCTAAGAATTTTTGATATTGAAGTGTGGAGTAAATTATCAATAAGTCCAGCAACAGTGAATACGCCTCCAACTATGGCACAGACTTGAACAATGAAATGGAAAAAGCTTTCTTTGGTTTGAGAGAATTTTACTGTAACTGGACTTAAATCGTACCTGAAAAAGACAGCTGGCATTCCTTGAGCGGAATATTCATTGGTATTAGCAGTAAATTGATGTACGAAGAACTCTTCGCCTTCTAAGGTCTGATAAGTGGTTGGTACGACTTTAATGTAATATTCATATGACAACGCATCTCTGACTCCATCTGGTCTTATTCTTTTTAGCTCATCAAGAGGGTTTAAAACTCCTTCTTCAAAATGGGTTTTAATAAACTCAAGATCTTTATTGCTTCCAAATGATAAATGGTTAATAACATGTGATAAATCCAATCTTGGCAGAATACTAACTATAAATAATTATTTATTTTAGATAAAAAAAAAATTTAAAAAAAATATAAATCCAATTTTGAATTGTCGCCGATAATAATTGAATGCATTTGATTATGAAAAGCATGACTTGACACGTGGAAATTTCCAGGTACTTTATTCACCAAAATGTGTCCTATTAATTGGCACCCTTCCTTATTATCTAGCTGCTTTTTAATTTCTTGTAAATTCACCCCTGATTCTTCTTTGTGTTCTTTTTCAAACAAATCCTCTTCCTCAATAAATTTCCCATCCGAGCTTAGCCTAATTTTTTTCATCGATCCTCCTACATCAACTACATGTGAACCCATAATATCCTGAGCATCCAAAGAAATAAGGCCACAAGGATACCTTGGGAATGCTATATTTATGTTTATGACCAATTTTTCGCCACCTCGGTTAATATCAACGAACATTTCTGTGTTAGTGCTAACTTTGAGATATTCAGCGAGCTCAGTTAAGAAAAGTAAGGTCATAAAGGCGCAGGCTATAATTGATACAAAAGCTCCTGATAAAGTAGGCTCAGTTAGATCTTGAGGAAGCTTTCGATAGACATCGAACTTTTTGATCTTGGACTTGACTGTCTCACTAAACATTATAAATGGCGAAAAGGGTTTCGAGAATTGCATTTTAAGCGGAAAATAATTAAAAGCTGAGGGGTGACCAAAGATGTGGAAGAGCAGATAGAAATAAGTTTGGATTTATTAGTTGGAAAAGCCCTAGTGTTCTTGGTGGGTAATATTTATAAGAGTAGCCTAGGCTCCCTTAGGAAAACTTTTCGCTGTGAATTTTCGGCTTGTCAATGATTAATCCCTCAATCTCCAATCTATTTCATTGCTTTTAGTATTTTTCAAGTTTACTGCTGAATTAGAATAGACTTTCAGAATAGCAGAGCAGCTTCAGCTATAAGTCTATACGAACAATAACTTTAAAAAAATAATATTCCGCAAAATTTCCAGATGGTCATCTCGTTAGTGATTTTTGTGATAGTTCCATTGAGTTATTTTTGGATGTATATGGATTGCTGCTTATTATCTTGTTTATTGCTAAATTAGATAGAAAAGATTAATAAATATATAAATATTTGACAATCTATAAGAATCTATTTATCATCTACGACCAATGTTTATTAATATTAAAAGCCAATGAATCATAGTATATAATAGAGGAAATACACAGCAAATTATTTTAAATTTTAATAACACTTAACGAATTAACTAAATTCAAATATTGCCGGGACTTCATAAATTTTTGTATCTGTAGAATCAAATGATTGCCCAAAGTATTCTTCATGAATTTGTTGAGCATATTGGAAAATATCTCCAACTTCCATGTTCCCAATAATATTTTCAAGTACATCAAGACAGCCAGATTCTTCAAACATTAAAGCTATCTGATTAGACACATCTCGAATTCTGTATTGTTCTTGTTTTCCAGCTTCCAATAAGCCATCGCAGATTGATAAAATATTATTTAAAAAATCTGGCTCAATATCATTATCCAAAGCATTTTTCAAGTAGTCGAATATTCGAAGCTCAATCAATTTTAGTGTAAGCCCATATTCTGAAGTATTTATAAAGTTCTTTAACATCGTTGAACACTCAAGCTTAACATTTGCATCTGCATCTTCTAAGCCCCTCATTGAAAAAGCTGCAATTTCATGGTCTAAGTATTTAGTTTTCTGATAATTTGTTCCACATAATATATTAGAAAGCGCTAAATAAACCGATCTTCTTATTTCAGAGCTAGGATGGTTTATTAGCTGCAATAACTTATCTAGAACTCCACAATCTAAAAGCTGCTGAGTAATCTCTATATCTAAAGCGAAAAAGTTCGCTATAATTTTGCTAGCATTTTTTAATAAATTTTCTTCATAATTTCCTAAGCTTTGCACACAAAATTCTCCTAAATTGTTCTCTAAAATCAGTTCAATTTTTTTATTATCCTCACATTTTGAAATATTTCTTAAGGCTTTTAAGCAGTCGTCTTTAATTTCAGGGTCTTGAAAAATAATTAATTTCCCAATTCATTGCACTATTTTATCAATCTGCTCAATTGAGATGTCGTCAGCATTTTGTGTAATATTCCTAGCGAGATGGGAAATGACTGCCATCAACTCTAAATTGTCATCTCTACAGTTCTCAAGCAATTGAGAAAGCTGATTAATTAAATTTGATTCAATTATGGCTGTTGAGAATTCATAGCAGTCTCCACAGAGATTAGCTAATCCTCTAATAGCCATAATTGTAGGTTGGATGTTTCGAGACGATATTATTCGCAGGAAACTGTGAATTCCGTCTAATTTAAACACGTGGGATGCATATTCATGAGGGCCATTGCATATGTTTGCTAAACACATTGTTGCATTGAGTACTATTGGAGTAGGGTATTTATAGTCCATTAGTCTTTGAAGAATTGGGATAAATCCTAGGTACACGATTGTACTGAAAGGGGTGTCTACTTCAATTTTTAATACTCCTGCTAAGACTTCTAAGCCTTGGTCCAAAACATTTCGATCAGTATCTTCTACCATAATTTCTCGGATAATTCTGAGCTTCTCAATTGGGTTAACATCTGGAGAGGCAAGCTCTGGATTCATTTTTATCAGATGAAAAGGAAGGTTGCCCACTGATACATTTTCTTTTTCGCTATAGTGCAGAAGAAATGAATGCCCACTTACTACCGCCCTTCGCTTTGTAGTGTTTTGGGACCGAATTTTCTTTCTTAGCTCAACTGCATAATTTTCTTGTTTTTTCTTGAGTAATTCTGCACCTGCAACTTGTTGGAATCCAAAGATCCTTTCTTCAAATCTTGATTGCATAGAAGCTACGTCCATTTCCCGCTTTATTAAATATGAAATAATTTCAATTATCTAAATTATCAATTCAAAATTGATTAAGGAATATCTAGGTCAGAAAATCATGAGGTCAATAAAGGAATGCTGTTTTACAATGCTAAAGATTAAAATTAATAAATAAAGAAAACCATGGCTTTAAGCCTTTTATAGGATAAATAATAAATTTAATTATAGAGGGTTTTCAGAAATGTTCAGATTCTCATAATTTTTTAATTATAAGCAAGAATAATTCTTTAAGTATGATAAGCATTTATAATAAGCATAAATTTATTGTTGAATTAAGAATATTTTAAATCAATTTAATTAAAATTGTTTATTTTGACGCTCCAGTTGGAATTTGATTTTCTCTGCATAATCTATTAAAAATGCTGCCGATTTTAAATTAAAAATTTCACAAAGCTTGCTCATGATATCTGAATCTCTGCTTGCTTTTAGAATCACAAATTCCTCTATTATCCTCTCTAATAATGTTCATGCAGATTTACACGATATCTCTTTATGCGTTTTTATTTCCGGATATTTTCGCAAAATGTCGACGATTTTCTTATAAAATTTGCAATACTTTTTACTCTTTTCATAATGATGTTTTAAATACAAAACTCTTTTTATTGCAGCTTTTTCATTGCAAACCCCTAAAATTGCATAAAGCTCTTGGTTTTCATAAATAAACTTATTCAAGCTATTGATAATTCTTAATTTGATAATTTAATAATAAATATTATTGTAAAACAGTATTCCAATTATAGCATAAAACGTGTAATCATTTAAATAGGCGTATCAATTTTCTGTGTCTCTGAAAAATTAATTTTCTCCTCAAGACTTTTTACGTGATCTCGGAGTTCTTTTATTTCTGGACTTGACTCCAATTCATAATCAGTTTTTAAGCTATTTTTCTTGGAGTGAAATTGCGAACCTATTTGATCTGAAATTTCGATAATTTTAGCATTAGCCTTATCAAGCTCTTCTTGCAATTTATTGCATTTTTCTTGATATATTTTGAGATCATTTTTTAGTTCTATATTTTCTTGCTTCATTTCTAAATTTTGGATATCCTAATTATCAATTACAAAAGCTTGGATAATTTCTTCTTTTTCTTGAATTTTCAAAAGCATTTTTTGTTTTTTATCTCCACCTAGACACTTCTCACACTTTTTTTCTTTAAATTCCCAAATTTTTTGATCAATGATTTCCTTTAATTTTGAAATTTGGCTGTTTCTGATTTTTATTGTTTCTTTAGACTTAATCAATTCAAATTCTGCAGCTTCATATTTTAATTTGAACTGTTTGGCTTCTTTTAAATGTTTTACTTCTTTTTCTTGCAATTCTTCAATTGTCAAGTACAGGTCACTATGCAAAGATTCTAAGCCTTCTAATAATTTCTCTTTGTTTGCTAATTTTTGTTCAAGAATCGAGACTTTTTCCCTCTCAGCTTCAAGAAGCAGATTTAAGTCCCATTGATCACTTGTTCTCTGAAATTCAGAAATTTTTGCAGTGGAATTGAAATTTGACCCCGTTTTGTGCATTTCTGTCATATCACCTATGCAGTTCAAAGAATCAGTCATCCCTAAATCCATAAAACTATTCGGATTTATTTCTTTTAGCGCAGCCTTGATTTTTTCGATTTCTTTTTCAATCCTGCTATCGCTCAAATCTTCCATTTTATAAAAACGACTTACTAAGTTTAAAAACAGGCAGATCGGTAATTCTTGCATCCGGCCTGCACTTATCCATAGCAGTTGCTACACTTTTGTTTAAATCTTCAATCCAAAACGGGTTTTCTTTATCTTCTTCTTTTTCTCTTAAAATTGCTTCCCTTCGGTTATTCCTCACAATTCTTTTTGCGACTACTGATTCAATCTTTTGTAAAGACTTCGCCTTTCTCATTTCGTCTTGTTCTTCATCTTCATCATTATCTTCTTTATTAGGTGAGTTATTTCAATCTCTGACTTTTTCAGTTGCCAAATTGGTTTTGGCTTTTCTTACAATTGGCTTTAGGCTTGTTTTCATTTTATTTCTAAGCTTTACATTGATCATGGTGAGCACTCTGGCTTGGTTCATTTCTCTTGATAAAATTCCTCGGCTGTCGAGTCTTTGGATTTCGTTAGAAATTTGTCCAAAGAGCTCTTGCTTATATGATTTCATTTGGCTGGAAATTACAGATTTAATGTAATCTTTTTCGCCTGGGTTTACAGCAGTTAAATACTGCAGGTATTCTTTTGCTTGGATTTGGCTGTGAGACTCTTTGGTCTGTGGACGAGTTGTGAGGGTCCTGTGGGTTTGGTGAGTGGTTTTGGCACGTGATGTATTTACTTTTTGGAAGCCATCTGGTGGCTTAGGCACATATCTGTCTTTAAATGTAACTAATGGAATTTCAGTTAATGAATTATCAATTACAGGTCCAGGTGCTCTGATTCGTGTTTTTTCTTTTAGTGGCTCTTTACTTCCATCTCTCGTATGCAGTCTTCCATATAAAAATCCTACTTCGCTTAAATAATTCTTCGATCTTTCTCCAGCAGTTTCCAAATCTTCTTGTGTCATAATTTTATTTTTCTTGCTGAATTTTTCGCCTGGTTTTACTCTTTTTAAAACTGCATAATACTCAGAATTCACAGGTTTTACTTTCAAAGTCTCCAAAATCAACTTACTCTACGTTTAATTTTTTTTTTAAAAAAATTATATAAAAATCCCCAATTCGCAAAAATTGAAAAGCAATTAATTTTTATTGTAAAATTCATATTTGTTTAAAATTAACTAAAGATTTCATTATACTAATAATCATTTATATATATATATTAAAAAATTTTTTTATTCACTCACCAAGGATAGGGGATTTTTCCAATGATTTTGTTCGCTTGCGGCGGTAGTTAGTTACCGGGTCTTCTTCAAATCGGAAAATTTGAACATTTTGTTTAATTTTCTCCTCTTTTTCCTCCATTTAATTATTTTCTTATATTTAAATAATGGGAAAAATTGATGACATTTCCAATCTCTCAAGAACTGAACTAATGCATCTCGCAAAATTAGCAGAGCATGCAGAAAGATACGAAGAAATGGTAAGCTTTATGCGGGAGTTCGTCAAAAAAGAAAAAACTGCGCTTTCACTGGAAGAGAGAAATTTATTGTCAGCAGCTTATAAAAGTCTTGTCGGAAATAGAAGGACTTCGTGGAGGGTTTTACATTCAATCGAAGAAAAAGAAGGAAGAAGGAATAATGAAGAAAATAAACAAAGAGCTTGTGAGTATAAAATCAGGGTGGAAAATGAACTCAGGAGCTTTTGTGGGGAAATTTTGAGACTTATTGATACAGATTTACTTCCGACAAGCGGGGATGATGAGTCTAGAGTCTTTTACTTGAAAATGAAAGGGGATTATTATAGATATATTTGTGAATTTACTACTGGACAAGCTAGAGATGAAAGCGCAAAAGGGGCATCAGAAAGCTATGAGCAAGCGTTAAAGGCTGCGGAAGAGCATTTGCCGCCGACGAATTCTACAAGATTGGGGCTTATTTTGAATTATTCAGTTTTCCATTATGAAATTCTTCAAAGGCCACAGGAAGCATGTGCGATGACTTCAAAAGCATTTGATGAAGCAATCAGAGACTTAGACAGCTTGACGGATGAAAAGGAGTATAAGGATTCAACCTCTATCTTGCAGCTTATAAAAGACAACTTGCAGCTTTGGCAATCTGAAGGAGAGGAAAGCTAATTCCCCCTTAAATATAAACAAATAATAGTCAATGTGCATTTTTTGGATTAATCAGCCTTCTTTAAATTTGAGCAAAATTTTTCTTATGCAAACGCATAGTATTGTTAAAGATATTTATATTTTAAATTTTTTTGATACCCATGCTAATATCTTCAAAATCAAAATTTATCTATAATTTATTTTATATTAAATGGAGAGCACAAATCTAATACTATTATCCAAAGTTCGAACTTTGAACTGATATAAATTTTTTTTATTAACCCTCCCTTTAAATTGGAACAAATGATTGGTAAAATTTGCCCTTAATTTCCCTATAAATTGGAACAAAAATTTGGAAAATTTTATCGATGAAAATATAATTTTTATAAAATTAGTTTTAATCTAATTTAATTGACAAAATGCGATTAGAATGCTATTTAAACAAATTTTACATTGAATTGATTAATTTTTATTTAATTATTAATAAAAATAAATTAAAATTAAAGTTTGCACTCAATATATATTTTTTTTAAAATTTTAAAAAAAAAAATTAAAGATGAAATCCTAATTTTTATAAAATCAGTTTGACATAATTTAATAGAAAAAGTGCATGAAGAATTCTATTTAAAACAGTTTTTAAACTAAATCAATTATTTTTTTATTCAATTCTTCATAAAACTAAATTAAAATTCAAAGTATTGTGCTCAATTTATATTTTTTAAGATTTTAAAAATTGTTATAGATAAAAATTTAAATATAGTTATTTTTAAAAACAAATTAACCCCCTTTAAATTGGAACAGGATTTTATGTTCCAATTTAAAGGGGGGAGTAATTTTTTTTTGTTGCAAACTAAAGTTAACCCTATTAATTTGAAAAAGATATTTTTCTTCCAATTTAAAGAAGAGAGTAAGCTAAAATATTTTTTGGATATAATTTTAGTTAATAATGATATTTAAACTGTTTATCATATTTAAACCTTATTCAAAAATAAGATAAACCTATATTTCAAATTAAATTATAAGATATCAACAAAAAAAAAAACTTATTACTTATATAAATGGCATATTATTTCAATAATTACAAATAGATTTCACTTAAACTTTTAATAAAATCTTTTTAATATGATGGCCAACTACACTGGCATTCCGCTATCAAGTTTCATACCATGGCTTGAGGAAAAACTGTCACAAAAATACTCTGATGCTCTCGAAGGTATGCAAAAAAGATTTATTGGCATATTTTCCCTGCTTCGAATTATTCTCAATTACACAATAGAAATCAATGAAATTTTCCAAAAAAGCCCAGACCTTCTCGCCAAAAAGCAATTTTTAGATAATATCTTGTAAGGATAACTCAGACATATATTGAATGAAATAATACTTGAATATCCAAAAGTCCTTGACTTTGAATATTGTGAAAATTTTATCTCAACTATCCAAGAGAGACTAGAATTAATTTACGCCAATTTTCATCCTCTAACACACATTTCTGTCCAAGAAGTTTCAATAAATTCAGCTATTGAAGCAAAATGCAGAATGATAAGCTCGGCTTTACAAAAAGCTCCAAATTTTATTATTGAGCTTCAAAATCGAGCTGAGTTAGCGCTACCTTTATTAAAGCACATAGAGCAATCTTTAAAGGTAATCTGCAATTAGTATTTCAAAGACCCTGTGAATTTATTGATTAACGAAATAAGCCAATTAAAAGAATTTGAGAAAACAAAAAATGAATTTTTAATGCTGAAAATGCAAGTACTAATAACCCCTCAGTGAGCGAACAAAAAAATTTGGCTCGCTAACAGAGGGGGTTAATTTATTTTTTTTAAAAAAAATTATATATAAATTTATAGTAAATTTTTTTTTCGAAATTCAAAAAAATTTCAGTTCGTAAAAATTGAGAAGTAAAGATTAATTTAATTTACAAATTTATGTTTTAAAATGCAAGCTGTTTAATATTAAACAAAATTAGCTAGAGATTCCATCATAATAATTATCACTTATATCTCAATTTTTTTTTCCATAAAAAATTTTGGTTCACTATCGGAGGGTGAGTTTTTTTGGGCAAAAAATAGGGATTTTTCCAATGGCTTTGTTCACTCTCGGAGGGGGGATTAAGGTTTCCAAAAGACGAAGAGCATAAAAGCTTGAAAAAAATGGGAGAACTTGCACTGTCATTTAGCGAAGTAGAAAAAGATTTAGAAGCTTATTTAGACCCAGCTATAAAAATGAGCCATATGATAAAAAATAAAGGAAAAAAATTTTTGAGGGAAGAAGGTAAAGAAGACTGCAGAGATTTATTGAGCTATGCCAATATTCTTGTGAAGCAAGATTTTTTCTCTCATTTGTTGCCTGACTTGTGCAATACTGATGATTTGATTCAAGCTTTATTACATCTACAAAGCCAGAGAGGATTAATTGGGGAGCTCAGAAAGAAAGAACCGTATAAATCTGGATTTGAAAGCATTTCAATCATAAAAGCTGATGAGCTTAGAGATTTACTCGCAAAATGGAAACAATTATATAAAGAAATAAAGGATTTAGAGGCTTCAGAAGAATTCAGTGAAAACTTCCAAGCCTTTAAAAGCAATACATTAATTCCTTTTGCGGACCTTGGGAATTTATTAGAAAAATTAAGGCAATTTCAAAGGGTGTTCCATGTTTATCAAAGATCTTGGGTTTGATTTAAAAAATTGAGATACAAAGTTGCGAGATTTTGCTTGGAAGAGTTTCATGAACGAATTGAATTAACTTGGCCAAATTAAATTAATATTAACATTTTATAACGGTTAGAGATAAAATTTTGGAAGTTTCTATAAATAAGGCGTTTATAACTTGTCGACAGTTATTTCACTAGTCTAGGAATCCTTATGAGCTATATTATTTAAGCGATTATATAGAAAAATCGAATATTTAATCTAAATTTGTCTTAAAAGCCCGCTTCAAGAAATTTTACTTGAATCTTGATTTTATCATGTTTTATTCTGACATCCATTGTTCTTTTACACTTTGAGGCATTCCCAAAAACTCAGTAAAATATTGGCTATGATGGGCACAATCAGTCATAATTAATTCATTCATATAATCCTCCAGCTTTCTCCTCCGATTTTCAATATCTTCTTGTGATAAGTTATGGAAAATCGCTTTTAGCAACTTTTGGCCAGGAAAATGAGGGAGTGGACTATTAAACACTCTCCTCATGAGTTTCATGACTCTGTGAAGCTCTAAAAACTCAGAATATCTGTGATCAACTGTATTTTCCCATCCGTTATATATAACTATAAGAGAATAAGCAGTGTAGGGTTTGCCTTTTTCATCTGACAATTGTTTTGCAGCGGAAATTCTGATTTCCATTTATTATGCCTTGCTATTATTGTGGGAGGCTTCTGGCATGTGGAGAAATTCTCCACATGCGAGAAATACTTCCACGTGTGAAGTTAGTATATCTCTCAGTTTTCCATGTGGAAGTATTTCTGGCATGTGGGGAATTTCTCCACATGCCAGAAGCCTCCCAAAATTATAGCAAAGCGCTATATTTTATTATGGCAACCTTTCAGTTGCTCCTTAGATCCTTTTAAATGTTTTTCGGCTGTTATGTAATATTTAAACCATGGGAATTAATGCAGCTGAGGAATATATAAACCACAGAAAAGCATTAAGCAAAAGACTACAGAGCTTGGCGACAAGGCCTCCTAAAACACTTTTTAAAGATATTTTTCATAGGCTGCGATTTAAAGATTATAGCGAGCTTGATGAAAACATCATATCATTATCAGCAAATTCAGACACTCCTCAAAAAAAGCTGAATTTTGAAAACCAAGATATTCAAATTGACAATTAGCTTTTTGTTTAAAATAATATAAAATCTTGAGTATTTATTGTGTTGTCAATTTTCCTAACTTTACTAAATTTTTATTATTATGCAAATTTTTATTATTAGTTATTTAAATAAATCCTAATAAAATATTATATAATCAAGTTATTTAACATTGACAGTAATAAATATTTCAAAGATGACAACGGATAGGAGACATTCAGAGTTCGCAATTAACACAGAATTATTTCAAAAAGAATCAAGACCTAGCAGCGCTGCTTTTAGCACTGATCAGCTTGCCGATCAAAATGCCTACAAAAAAGATAAATTTTGCTCAATCTGCGGTCAATTATTTTTATATGGTCTTAATCAAAAACTTACTTGCCAAGTTTGTTTCAGAGGTGTATGTGGTAAATGCTCTGTGCAGCAAAAATCGTCAGAAGAAAGCAGTGAATTAGTAAGGGTTTGCAACAATTGCTGCAGTAAAAATCTTCAAGCACAAGTAAATGAGCAATTTAATAGTCAACTTATAATTCTTAGAGAAGAAGTCGATGCTCTTTCGCAAAAACTAAGCATTGCGACCGAGGAAACCAAAATTGAGTCAGATCTAAAGCGTCAAGTAAAAGAACACTACAAAAAGCAGCTTGAAGATACAACACGAGAAGAAATGGAGATAAAAAATGCTATGGAAAATTTTAAGCAAAATAACATTAAACTAGATTTACAGTCAACTCAAATGGAAAAAAAGATTGAAAGAATGATAGAAGAATCAAAAAACAAAGATTTACTAATTACAGCAGTTAAAGAGCAGAGTGAAGAAATCCAAATCCAAATAGGCAAAAATCAAGAACAAGCTGAAAGCTTAAAGCAGACTATAAATGATCAAAAATCTGAAAACGATAAAATTGCTGAAGAAGTCAAAAGAGTAGAAGAAGGAAAGGCTAACAGTAAAGACATACAAATAGAGCTGAAAAATTCAAATGAAATGGAGTTAGCTCTAAAATTAAGCAGGATAAGAGAAAAAATTGATGAAAAGAAAGAAGAGATTAGCCAATTTTATCGAAGGCTGATGGAAAGCAGAGATGGAGAAATTTTGAAACAAGAAAATATTGGGATATTGGAAAAAATTATTGAATTTTTAGAGGATAAAAAAGGATATAAGTCTTTGGAATCGAGCCATATTATAGAGCAGCTGAAAAACCAAACATATGAAATTTTACAGTTGAAGTCTAATTATTTGAGATTAAAACATGAAACTGAAAGAATGGCTGAAAAAAAAGAGAAAAAGAAAAATGAAGCAATGACAAGCAATCCATGTAACTGTGCAATTCAATAATTAAAACCAATAAAAGGCTAGAACAAAATTTGCTATTAAATATTAGTACTTTACATTAATTATATTATTTTAAATTGATTGGACATCCAAGTAGAGGCAGATTTGAGTAATAAAGGTTTTAGCAAAAATATAAATTCAAATTAATTCAGCTTATAATCCTTACATTTCTTTTAATCAATTAAAACTCTGGGTTCTTCTTCAATTTCTTTCTTTAAGTCTTCTAATATATTATCAAATTTATTATTCTCTCTTGCAGAAGGAAGTCCATTATTCCTTTTAAATCTCCAAGGCATTGCAGGAACTAAAGGTGGTAGAGACCCTAAAGGCTTCTTTTTTAGTTTTTGAGTGTCAAAAAGATTAGGTACACTATTTTGGCTGTAGGGCCTTGGAGAAATCTGTTGAAAATTGTTGAAGCCAATTCCACTTATATCATGAAAAGGTGGAATTGACTGTTTTCACGTATTTACTTGTAGATTTAAGTCTTGAGAATCTGGCCTAGATTCATAGTTAAGACTAGGAGGTTTATTGCTTGCAGGAATTGATTGAGCTCTTTGGAAAGATGTATTTCCGTATGAATGATTTGATACTATGGTTGATTTATAATATGTTTGATATAAAGGATAATTTTTTTCATTAGGTATGTGCTTTTGGGGTTGGTAAAAATTTGTATCGGTTTTAATTTTTCGATCTGCAGGTAAGTCTGAAGGATGACTTGAAGAATTTTGAAGGTTATTAGTAGGTGGCTGAATTGGGGATTTTCTCTTATTTGAGCTATAGAAGTTTCCTATGTTTGGCGCTGTAAGGCCGATAAATTCTGATCGGAATTTATCGGTAGGTTGCACCAAATCAAATGCCTTGGTCGGACCAAAAAGCGATTTAGTCCGACGAACTTGGAAAGCTCCTGGGAAAATGTCTGCGCTTTTAGCGCTATATAGAGGAAACCTCTATATATTCTTCTGCATTCTTTTTCTTTTGTGACTTAAATAAAATCCTGAAACAGCCACAGCTTTTAGATTTCTTAGATTTTTGCATTATAATATGGAGCCGAATAAATTCAATATAATTAGCAATTTCTATTAAATTTATTAGATAACCATATTGAGTTTTAAAATATCACTTAATGAGGTGATTGCACTTCAATAGATCACATTTAATAATTAATTAATTCGCCATTTCGATTATGTAGTAAGCTTGCTCTTCATTGGAGACATGCTATTGATTAACTTTCCTCAATCTCTCGCATTAACTCCCTAAGCCATCCTGTTTTGAAATTTATGGTTGTTTTTTAAACATCAAGCACTTACAATAGAGGCTTGAACGTTTATGCTTTAATTTGGAATGATCTCTTGGGTGCAGGTACAAAGATCGGCACTTTTAATAGTGTGCATTTTATCGAAGAAAATTTGATCGTAATTTTTAAATAATTTATAATTTGGCTAAAATTTAACTTTTTTTTTTTTAACTATTAAAAATGTTTCGAACAAATTATCCCTAGGAAAATGTCGAGCTATCAAAAATGCGCAGTCATTTGACATGGAGCCGATCTTTCATCTCTTTTTAGAAGAAGAAATAGCAGGATTTGAGATTAAAACAATTTAGTTATTGAAAATGGAAAACAACGATTTAAGAAGCTATACTCTCATTCTTGTTTCAAAAATTTTTAAATATTTATTCCAATGATGGCATAAATTAATAAAGTTTTTTAAGAATTGAAATGATGAATACGCCTAGCACCCCAATTTTTCAGAAGGTAAGGGCTCATAATTTCAGCATTTTGGACATCAGCCCTAAGGCAAGCCCATCTCCCCAAGACAAAATTATTGAAGTTGAGCCTATAACTGATGATAAAGAGTCAATAAAAACTTTGTGTAAAGATTTAGATTTATTCGTCAAACGACAGACGTATAACAGAAAAATTGATGAGGAATCAATTAAAAGGATATCTAATGACGTTTTAAAATTAAAAATCCTTTTAAAAGAAGAAAAAACTGAATTTGAGACTCAAACAATTTCGTTATTGAAAATGGAAAACGAAGATTTAAGAAGCTATATTTTAAAAGATTTTTTTCATAAAAATTTAAAAAATCAAGAAATTGATTTGCAAGACCTGCTTAATTATTCTGATGGAGAAGAAAAAAGCACTTGCAGTAGATGTATCAATTTGCAAGCTGAATTGGATTATCTTGAAATGAAAAAAATCAATGAAGAGGAAAAAATTAAAGAGCTTGAAAAACATTTAGGGCAAGTAAAGGCTGAGCTGGCAGAGGAACAGAAAAGAGTGAATGGAAATAGCTCAGAAAATTTATTTAAAACTTATTTATTTTTGATAAGGACTGATATTGAAAACTTATTAGGATGCGAACTTCCAGAAATAGGAAATGGCTCAGAAAATAGTTTATCTAAATTATGGCTTCAGGTAAGAAAAATTGTGGGGGAAACTGCGAAAAAATCTAGAGCAAAAGCAAAGAAATTGAAGCTGGCTGAAGAAAATTCGACCCATCTGACTGTTACTGATTTAAAATCAATTATTTCTCAGCTAAAAAGCATAGTTAAAGAATCATATGAAAGCTCTCCTAAAACTCACAATATACAAATAGGGTCATATCTTATATACTTTTCATTAGAAAGAGATCAAGAAGAGTGGAATAATAAAAATTTAAATGATACTGTAGTTATAAACTCCTTTGGAGGATCAATGAATGAAATTGAATTTAATGGGATTTATGAAAACCAATCTAAATCTGACGTTTCTGACTCTGATGAATATAGCCCTGACAGAGTTGAGCCATTTAAAGAATTTTTTGATCGCTACGAATCAATCACTGAGCAGCTTTCAAAAGACGCTGATTCCTATTCATCAAACGTAAGCAAAGTCGCTGCATATTTAGAAAATCCATTAATTGCTGAACTCCAAGAAACAATCAAAATTTATCGAGAAAAAGAAAAAAGTTTTGTACATGAAAAAGAATACTTACTCCCCCCTCCGTGAACGAACAAAAAAAAAACCTTGCTCGCTCTTGGAGGGGGTTAATTTTTGTTAAAATAAATTTATATATATATTTGAGAAAATGTTTTTCAAAATTTAAAAAATCCCACTTCTCCAAAAATTGGAAAGCAAATATTAATTTAATTTGTAAAATTTGTGTTTTAAAAAACGCCATTTGTTTAAAATTAAACAGAATTAGCTAGAGATTTCATGATAATAGTTATCACTTATATATGAAATTTTTTTGCCATAAAAATTTTCGTTCACTCATGGAGGGTGGGTTTTGGGCAAAAAATAGCGATTTTTCCAATGGTTTTGTTCGCTCACGGAGAGGGGGAGTTAACAAACTCACAGTATATTTTGAATAAAAAATATAATACATGTAAAAATGAAAATAAAATTTTGATGAAAGAAAATGAAGACTTGAAAAATTAAGTTTAAGTTTAAGTTTATTGAATTTCTCTTGAATATTGAATGCCTTCTAAGTCTTCATTCTTGAGATTCAGCTATAATGACAGCTCTGAGCAACGGTAGGTGACTAGCCTAACCTAGAACCGTTAAAGTTATGAAGCCTTTCAGACTTCTCTAGTCTGTCCCAGGCTCAGCACAGACCACTTCTCTTCAAGCCAAAGCTCTCAAGAAGTTAGAATTCTCTCACTGAGCTCGGTTTATGGGTCCGACCTGATGGATCAGGACTAGGGACCCATCCCTAACTGCCATTTTAAATATTGTGACTTGAAAGAGAACTTAAAATATATCAATAGGGTAATGAAAGGTAAAATGCAATCTGGGAAAGAAAATGCAAATGGAGAAAATATACTGTGCAAGCCAATATCTCTGAAAGATAAAACTTCGGAAGATCAAAAAATAGATGCTTTGGTTTTAGAGCTAAAGAAAAAAGAAAAAGAGCTGGAGAGATGCGATAATACAAGATTATCAGCCCAAATAACGAGATCAATATTAAGCATACGAACTCAAATCTCTAAGCTAAAAACAGAAAAATTGGTTTCAGACAACTCAAAATCTGCCCAAAGATTAAATAAATCACTAATTCACCCCCCATCCGTGAGCGAAAATTTGTTCGCTCAAGGACTGGGTTTAATTTTTTTTAATAGATTTTTTTTTTGAAATTTAAAAAAATCCCAATTCGCAAAAATTGGAAAGCAAATATTAATTTAATTTGTAAAATTTATGTTTTAAAGCGCAATTTATTTCAAATTAAACTGAACTAGCTAGAGATTTCATTTATACTAATTATCAAAAATTTTTTCATAAAAAATTTTTGTTCGTTTACAGATGGTGGGTTTTTGGGCAGCAAATAGGGATTTTTCCAATGGTTTTGCTTGCTCACAGAGAGGAGTAAATAAAATCGAAAAGGAATGGATCATAAACGAAGAGAAGAAAAAAATTCAAGATCAACGATCAAAAACTCCAAAGCCTGATCAGTCTCAAATTCGATGAGCAAAGTCTCAAATATCATCAATGAGCCCATCTTCCTCTTTATCTCCTTTACCTGAGCCTTCAAATCTTTCTTTTAAAAGTATAGCTTCAATCTATCAACAAAAAAGCCAAGATTACTGGTCAACAGAAGAAAAAAGTTATTTAAAAAGAGAATGCGACAGAGTGTGGGAGCAAAAATCTTTTCTCGAAGAAGAATTAAGACGCATTAAAGAGGAAACTCATTTTGATGAAAAAATTGACAGCCTTAGAGCACAAGAAGAAGCTGCTAAAAAAATCATCGAAATTAAACAGCAAGAAGAAAAGATTCTAAAAGAAAAAATGCTTGAAATCGCTAAAAAAGAAAGAGAAATTGATGAGCAAAAAGGGCAATTAATAAAAGAGAGGGCTAAAATAGACGAAGAAAAAGAAAAAATCGAGCAAAGGGAAGAAAATGTAAAGAAAATTGAATATAGCATTAAATTGAAGGAAAGAATGATTAATAGAAAAGTCAGAGAGCAGTCGGGAATGAATGAAAAGCAAGATGATTATATTAAAAATACTATTAGCAAGCTTGAAAAAGACAAAAAAGTAGTTGAAGAAGCTTTCCAGGCTTTAAAAGCAGAAAATGAGGCTATTAGTATTAAAAAACAAGAGCTGGAAAAAGAAATAGCTGATTTTGAAATCAAGAAGGTGGAAATTTCAGATGCATGGCAAAAAATAAATGCGATTACGCAAAAATACCAATAAAGTAACAATGTTTTAATAAGTTTTTAACCCTGATGTATTAAATATCTTATTTAAAGGAGAAAAAATGAACTATTTTATTTGAATAAAAATAAAATTATCAAAACATATTTGTCGAGCAAAATTAATATTTATTATATTTAAGATGATATCTCCAAATCCTGATCAAATGGGAGATTTAAGATCAGGCCTGCTTTCAGACTCTCACGAGGACCTATCACATGGATTTAGTGAAAACAGTGTAATGAGCACCCCTTCACATTCTAGATTCCCAAACTACATATATGGAACATCTGATATAATTCGCTGCCCTTACTGTTTAAAAGAAAATATTCCAAATAAAATATACCAGCCTAACTGCATAACTTGAAATATGTGTGGAAGTATTTGTTTACTACTTTTGTGATCAGGCCAATTTTTTTGCTTGCTCAGTGAAGGTATTAAATTTTAAATGTAAAATTTATTTAATTTATAAAATTTTTTTTTTTGTTGCTTGTGGGGTTAGTAGGCTGCTGGTTTGGCTTATGCTTACTTCCTATATGTGATTCTAATTTCCAAGAAGCTACTATTTATTGCTCGCTTTGCAATAAGGTAGTAAATAGAAGAATTCAGTAATTATTAACAACGAATCTTGATATATGCGAATTTTTTAATACTGTTTATAATAATAAATTATACTTTAGCCTTAGCATTAAAATTTCCAACATAATACTTCAGCGGCTCTATCATGGGATCTATAGGTAAGTCTTCATTAAACTCTTTAAAAGTTACCCTGCATTCTTCAGATAGCAGCCCAAAATATGGATCAAATCTGGTTTCATCAACTAAAGGCTTGAATGCTTTTAATTTTTTATATATTTCTTCAGTATTTATCGAACTTACTCCAGTTTTCAAAAAATATTCCGCAACTGCAGAAAAATCTTGTAAAAGCATATCTTCCCTATACTGTAAATCTGGGTTTTTTTCTTGGACGTCAGGTCTTCTATTTGATTCCAATAAATAAATATTTTGTAGTGTGTCGTCTAATATAAAATCAATCCCATAAAATTCCAAAAATCCAATTCTTTTTATCAAAAAATTTTGTTGAGTTGCTCTGAGCATATGTATCAAGATTTGCTTAACTTGGGGAAATGCGACATCTGTGAGCCATTTTTCGTGGTCTTTTAACTGATCTTTATAATAATTTGCAATTTCTCTTAAATTGAAGCGATATTTCTTGAGAAAATCCACTGAGTCTGGATTTTGGTTTGCAACATTAGCTGTAATATGTGTTGTGAAGTTTGTGGAAAGCTTATCAAACTCTTGATCTGATAGTCTTGTGTGGCCATTTTCAGGCGCCCATAGGGCGACTAATGGATCAGAATTAATGACCATTGCAAATACCCTAAAATCAAATTTTCGTCCTTCAATCTATATAGAGCTTACAAGTGCAGGATTAGAAATATACTTTTGTGCGATTAATGATTTATGAGCATCTAGCACCCTATTGCAGTTTAAATCTTCTTCTTCGTTTTTCCTATATAAGTTATAGTAATATTGAGCCCTCTTGTAATCTATAAGTTCGATTCCATAGCCTTTGTGCCTTAATGAGCTTTTTGTTATCCACTCAATAGGCATGTTTGAGCTATTATAATTGTTTAGCTGAGCTTCTAGCTCATCAATAAATGCATTACAATGATCTGGCTCTCCCAAAATATATGATTTTGGTGTTAAATACCCTCTAAAACAATGTGATAACCCTTCTTTTTGAAGCCTTTTATTGTAGTCCAGCAAATATCTCTGCAAAAAATCTTTCCTGCAAAATGCACTTGCACCAGGAATATGGTTGAGGATTTGTCCTGGACAAGCATAATCTACTCCTAATCTTGCTGTCTGTATATTATCAGATAAAGCATTTTTATAGTGGTACATCCTTGTGAATATGAAATTTGCATTTTTTGGGATTAAAAATAGTGCTTCATTGTTTTCTTGGTCTGATTGTAAAAAAATTTTGGCCCATCTGGTATTATGATATTCTGGCTTGCTAATTGAAGCAAATTGCAAAGCATTCCCAGATTTCTTGGATTGAAGCATGTCCCAGCCAAAACTTTCTATTTTGGTAGCAGAATAGGCATTTCTGCGATCTACCCAAACTGTTTTTTGAGATGAAAGCTTTCAGTCGTCACAATAAGAGTTTGGCTCGGGATGAGGGTAAGAGAATGAGTTCTCGCCATGGAATGGGATAGCTTCGACTCTGAATGAGGGAGAAGATTCACTTGGAAGAGTTGAGACTGCTATGAGCACAGAAAAAGACCAAATTGAAAGTAATGCTAAAACTATAATAAAATATCTTTTGCTTCTCTGATCCATTTATAATTTGTGCATAACTTTATAATATAAGATATATTTTATATTAAGCAGGAGAGAAGCTATTAAAGATGATAGAGCGCTTAATAATCTTTAAAATAAAAATTGATATTATTATTAAATAGTGCTAATATTAGAAATTAATAGGGAAATAATTCTTTGCTAACACCTCCTCCCCCCTTTAATTGGAACAAAAAAATTCTGTTCCAATTTAAAGGGGTTAATTATTTTTCGTAAAATAATTAAATATAAAAATAAAAAACTTACTCCCCCCCCCCCCCTCCGTGAGCGAACAAAACCATTAGAAAAAATCGCCATTTTTTGACCAAAAACCCACCCTCCGTGAGTGAACAAAAATTTTTTTAATAGAAAAAATTTTTAATGGAAAAAAATTTTGATATATAAGTGATAATTAGTATAATGAAATCTAGAGCTAATTCTGTTTAATTTTTAAACAAATTGCGTTTTAAAACATAAATTTTGCAAATTAAATTAATATTTGCTTCCCAATTTTTGCAAATTAGGATTTTTTTAAATTTCGAAAAAATATTTTTTATAAAATTTATATATAAATTTTTTTTAAAAAAAAAAATTAACCCCCCTCCGTGAGCGAACAAAATTTTTTTGTTCGCTCACGGAGGGGGGGGGGAGTTAATATTTTTGCATTTTAATTGATTTTTATAAAGAATTAATTCAAAAAATTAACCGATTTAATGCGAAAAACTGTTTATATAGCATTCTAATTGAAATCCCTCTCTATTAAATAAGGTTAAAGCTATTTATATACAAAGTACCATTTTCACCTATAATATTTTCCATTGAAAAATTAAAATTTTATTAGAGGGTTAATATGCCCCAAAAATAGGAATTTTACTGATATTTTGTTCCAATTTAAAGAGGTGAGGGGGAGTAAGGGAAATTGGGATTATTTATTAATTCATCGCAGAGATTTATTTATTGATTAAGTAGCCTAAGAATGATTTAGGGCTGGCCTTTATCCAAGCTTACGAAAATTGCAAATTAGCCTAAAAATTTATAATGCGTATAATCTTGTCCACTCTCTTGCTATAGATTCATACCTTTGCCTATCACTTTTATATATATGAGCAATATCAGGCACTAAAGGGTCATCTGCGCTAAAATCCGTCAATAAAGACATAATAGAAAGCAGAGTTTTCCCTGTTGTTAAAGCAGGTGACCAGTGATCATGTAGAACACAAAGATCAACTTGACCATGAGAATCAATGCATGGATTATAGATTTTTGTCATAAAAGTGATTTTTGGAGCAACCATAGGATAGCCTTCTGGAAATACAATTTTAATAAAAAACATTCCTCCTTCATAAGGTGAATTTTCTGGGCCCAAAATAACTCCTGTGCAGTTACGAAAATCATTTTCTTCATTCGGTCAAATTTTTTCTCATAATTTCTTCCTGAAGGTTTGCTAATTCTTTTAATTGAGATACATCACTTATGAGTCATAGATTATGGTGTGGTTCTTTCGTAATTTACTCCAATAATATCTCTTAAATGATTGATAAAATCTCTTCTTTCATTCTTGTATTTTATACATATATTTATGCTGTGTTTCTCTGTTTCTTTCGTTTTACATAAATTACACATATCATTTTGATTAATATTTTGATTTTTCTTTGAGTGTCTTAGGGCTGTTAGAGTTTGTGCAGGTCCTGCTGCGTATCTTCATGCTGCTTTAATTCTCGCTTCACTTACCAAGTTTTTAATTAGATTTCAAAATCGCAGTTGACATTTAGAGTTAAGGTTAATCTCTCTTAAGAATTTGTACGTTTTTAGTGTAATCTTTTTATCAATTTCTTTTTCATGTATTTTTTGCCAGTATCTTTTAACTTTTAATTTGACGTCTTTCTTTCAGTCTTTGTTAATTCAATTTACTTCATTGTCAGAGTACCGATATGGTAAATTTAATTCATACTTGCTCAATAAATTTGCATATAAATCTTGAGTTGGTGTTATTCTGTCCTTTAAATTTTTAAGAAAATGTAATGAAATTTCAGAATATGAGTTCATTTCATATATCTTTTGTAGAAATATCAATGATTTTTGATCAATATATTGTTCGACTGTAGGAATATTTAAAATCAAGTAATATAGGCTCTATTGGTGTTTTGCTGTATACGTGGCAACATTCTCTAATAATTTTATTGAACATTCTTTGGATAAAAATAATTGCAGTTTTACTTCTTTTTCTTGAGCAAATTTCCAATCCATATGTGCATCTCGGAAGAAATATTGCTTTATAGCAGTTAATTAATGTTGTAGTTGGGATATTTAGCATTTTTCTAGTTGCTGGTATAAATGAACTACATGTACTTATTGCTTTATTTTTTAAATAAGCATATTGTGATTGATCTAAACCTGTTGATTTTTAAAATTTCCTTTAAAAAACAATTCCTAAGTATTTATATTTATCAACTATTGGAATTTCAGTTCTTTTAAAATGTAGTTTGGGTAATTTTTGGAGGGTATTTTTTCTGTTTTTCTATTAATAATTGTCATCAATGCGTTTTTTTCAGGTCCTATATTTAAATCCATACCATTTTCTTCTGTTCATTTTTTAAGATTATTAAGAATTGACTGTAGATCCTCACATTTTCCTGTAATAAAAGCTGTATCATCTGCATATTGAAAATTTATTTTTGAGTATAAATTCTCGTTTTCAATTAATTCTAGGCTAATATCTTTTGTTACATTTTCAATATCATCGATATAGATATTAAATAATAATGGAGAAATCGCACTTCCTTGTCTAACCCTTTAGTAATATCGATTTTAAATGTTTCATTTCCGTTGATTATTAAGGTAGTCTTTTCTCCTTTAATCATCTGGGAGAGATTGATTTTCAACTATCATCTGTGACTCTCTTACTTTTTATCTTTTCCATGAGTTTAGTTCTATCCACAGAATCATATGCTTTCGAAAAATCTATAAAAAGTATATATGAATCACTCTTTTTCCCTTTATTATAATATTTTCGATATTCTAAGGTATTTTTCAGTAAGAAACTTTGTGCTATGCATGATTTTTCCTTTTCTAAACCCATGTTGTCTATCTGAGATCTTAACGTTGTTTTCAATTTTTCTTAGTTCAGCCTTGTCAAGAATCTTCATAAAACTGTTCATTAATGTTATAGGTCTGTGATTCTTCAATTCTTTATGATTTCCTTTACCTTTATATATAAGAATAGTCTTAGCTTCATTTGCAACATCCGGTATACCATAAATTTCTGCAAGTATTTAAAAAATGTGTTATTGCTTCTACCATTATATCTCCTCCTTTTTTTATTATTTCATTCGTTATATTATCTGGTCCAGGAGCTTTTCTGTTAGGCAAAGATTTAATAATATTCTCAATCTTTTTTGAGTTTCAAAGTTCATCTTCTAGACAACCTGCTTGTGGAATAAAAGATATCGTACTCCTAAATTGATCTTCAAATTCTTTTGTTCAAGATTGAATCTCAAATGCATTCATTGGTAAGACCAGTTTGTTTTTATTCAATAATCTTTTTATTTTGTTTCAAGCTCCATAGGGATCATTTATGCATTGTTTTAATCTATTTTCACTTATTATTTCATATCTATCTAGTCTTTTTAACTGATCAATACATATTTTCTTTACTTTCCGTTATTCTTTCAATAAATTCATTATTTTTCTGAGAATAGCAAAATTTGATTCATTCTTTGAGTTTGTTAATTCTTTTCCTTAAAATTTTCATTTCTGGAGTTTTAAAATGATCAGGCTGTAATTTAGTTTTTTAGAATAATTGATTCTTCATCTAAGATAGTCTTTATTTCGGTATAGATTTGAGAAGGGTTATTTGTTATGAAAAATACCTTTTTCTTTGAATTTAAGGAAGAGTCTGCTTTTAAAGGCTTCATGTTCATCTCCTTCTAGTTTTATATCATGGAATAATGTTTTTTGAGTTCCTAATGATATAATTATCGAAATGCGTGATAGGAGTAAAATATGGTTAGTATTTAATTGAGGGACTTCTATATAAATAATTTCTGATGTTGAGTTTGAGAGAAATGTAATCAATAATTGTGTGTGTATTATGACCTCTAAAAAGTTGATATTTGCATATCATTGAGAATGTATAGATGAGAATCTTTTATAAATTTTAGAAAATATCTCTCCTGTTAGATCATCGATTTCAGATAAATATCCTTTTAGATGTGCATTAAAATCACCCAATAGTACTATTTGACGTCTATCCTTTTGATTTTTTTGAATAATTTCTTGAACTTCTATGATAAAGTCAATATAGTCATCTATTAATTTCTTACTTTGGTGATTTGCTACTACTGGGGCATAGGCTACTATTATTAAGTAATCTTCAATTAATGTTGCTGTTATTCTATGATTGTTAGTTTCAATTGATGTTATTAGATTTGCAAATGTTTCATGTATTAGTAACCCAGTTCCGCCTGATCCTCTGTTGCCAGCAATTGGCCCCATTATTTCCAATTCAGATAAATCCTTGAATATATAAGGAAGTTTTCAGTCATCTTTCAGCAATTCCAAGAATAGAAATATCATTAGTAAAATAATCTCTCTCTCTCATTCGTCAAAAACTGATTCCTAATTCAGTAAATTCTTTTTTACATAAGGCAATTTCTTTAATAATTCTTATTGACATATTTTTATTCCATCGCAGAGATAATTTTGTAGTCTTTCAAATCAAACCATATTTGAAAATTACAAAAAAATGACTGAAATAATTCCTCAAGAAATCGCGGTGAAATTCAACCCTCCTAAAATTGCTATAGTCTACAAGCGCAACAAAAATTCATACATCAGAGAGTTTCAATTTGCCTTAGAAGATCTTCAAGAAAGCACTCAAACTTTAGTAGAAGCTTTACTAAACACTCATCCTGAATATTTTGAAAGAATCAAACCAACTCAAATCAGTAGATTATTAGACACCCTGAAAAGCAAACAATCGAAATCAAACCAGCTTCGTTTTGGAAAAATGGAAGGATTTAAACCGAAAATGAAGGATGGACCTTCAGATTTGCAACATTATAATAAATTTATTGACGACATGGACCTTTACAGCCCCAGAAATGATGAAGAAGGGGAAGAAGGGGAAGAAGGAGAAGAAGATTTAGAAGAAGGATATTATGAAGACCGCCACCAATACAATTATGACGAATTAGACAAAAACATGGAAAATCTTTCGTCTGAAGAAGACTTATTTTAATCTCAAATTATTTAATATAAAAAACAATAAAATTAAATGGACAAGTACAGGACAATCAGAACTCTTGGGGATGGGACTTTTGGAAGTGTGACTATGGCTACTGTTAAAGGCTCAAAAGAAGTTGTTGCTATTAAAAAACTGAAGCGTACATTTGGCTCATGAGAGGAATGTAATGAGTTACGTGAAATCTCAATTTTAAGGAAAATTTGCCATCCTAATATAATAAAACTGAGAGAAATAATACGAGAAGCTGATGATTTATATCTGGTTATGGACTATATGGAGCAAAATTTGTTAGGATTAATAACAAGAGATGCACAAATGGACTTAACTTTTATAAAAAACATAATGAGGCAAGTCTTTGAAGGACTTGCTTATATTCATAAAAGTGGGATTATTCATAGAGATATCAAGCCTGAAAATATTTTAGTTTCACAGAATTCTTGCAAAATAGGCGATTTTGGTATTGCAAAAGACCTAAGAAATGGGCAGCCATTTACAGATTATGTAAGCACAAGATGGTATAGAGCTCCTGAGCAGCTATTAAAAAGCCAAAGATATTCATGGCCTGCAGATGTTTTTGCTGCTGGATGTGTTTTAGCAGAAATATTTCTGAAAAGACCAATATTCCCAGGGACAAATGAGCAAGACCAATTAATGAAAATTTGTGAAATACTTGGGACTCCTACAGCTGACAACTGACCTGAATTTCCTCAACTATCAAGAAGACTCGGGATTACTTTTCCACGCAGAGCTCCAGCCCCTCTGCAGGACATCATGCCTTCTGCCCCATTGGAAGCTATCTCTTTTCTATCAAGAATTCTTTGTTGGGATCCTTCAAAAAGATCAAGTGCAGCTCAATGTCTTAATCATCCATTTTTACAGTCTATCCGAAGAGAAACATTTCCAATTTTCTCTGAACAAGTAGAAGAAGTTAAAAGCCCAATAAATTCAAGAAATTCTTTTGGAAGACGTTCGTTCAAATAGTAAAAATATTCAAGAATATTTTTGAAGTGTGAAAATTTCAAGGATTATTCTTACTCCCCATCCTTGTTGGTTCGATAAAGAATGAGAAGTAAGAATAAATTATTGAGGGAAAAATATTTTATTTTTTAATATAGAAAATCTTGGGTTAATGATGACAGATAGATATGAAGTATAACTGAAATATGCTATAAATCACTATAATTGCTATTATATAATATTATTTCGAATATTGATTTTTATCAAATACACTTAACTAGATTTGAAGTCAGCTTAATTCTTGAGGATATGAAAATTGTTTGATGAATGAAATGAAATTTTAATTGGAATGGTTTCATCAAGGATGAGGCAGAAGTTAATAATTAATTTATCCTTTCGAATTCGAGACTGAATGCTCAGAATTTTTCCATATACTTTGGGTACACTTTTAGTGTATCTATTAAGCTAAATTAGTCTATTTTTAATATTCATAAAAATAAGAAAATTTTTGACTTAAATGGGATAATATATGCATTCCCAAACTATATACTTGAGTTATTTTCTTTTAAGATGCTGGGGCTAGGCTTATATTGCTTATCGCCCAAAAAAATACAACTGAAAAAGACGCCGATTAGACCACCGATTGCAGGCCCTAAGACATAAACCCATATGTGCTTAATCATATGGATATCCCAGAAGTGGACTGTTTTTACTAAATCAACTGCCATACAAAGAGTAGGGTTAAAGCAACTCCCAGAAATTTGTTTGCAAGCCATAGCTGATGCAAACAATGTCATTGCAACTGCAGAGCTGGAAAGAATTTTCATTTCAGTTCTTTGTTGAATAATCAAGAAAACAAGGATTATTTGGCTAGTAAAAAATGCTTCTGCTAAAATCGCTTCAAAGTATGATGCGTTTTCGCTGATTTTAATGTGGTAGTGGTCGCTGCCAGTTATAAGTGTTCCAAGAACACCGCCGATTACGGACCCAATTACTTGTAAAAATAAATTTCCTATAAATTCATGTGATTCTTCATTGCTTAAAGTCCGGAAATAAATCTTGTTAATCCCTCCTTTTAAATTGAAGCCAGAAATCTGTTCCAATTTAAAGAGAGCGCTTGAAAAAATTTAACAAATTTTAATAAATTTTAATAAAATTAATTTATACAAACTTATGGATTCAAAATTGCTAACTTTGTTCAAGTGTAATTTCTTTTAATTGCAAAAAATTTATAAGCAAATCTTCGATTTTTCTGACATTAAATTAGGTATCAAAGCTATTTACATATAAATTATTATTTTCTCTATAAAAATTAAAATTTATATATGGTCAATTTTACTCACAAATACATTTATTGATATTTTTTGAATTTAAAAATGGAAGTTAGCAAAAACCGATAAAGTTATTATAGGATTAAAATGAGCTGAGCCAATAAACCCACATCCAATAACAATGATTCAGTAGCCAAGACCAACAGCTGCTGGATCTCCTTTGGTAACTACATATATGAAAGTTAGGAGCGCTGTTTTATGCGTATATACATTAAAATGGTGTGGCGAATCAATCCACACTCTTAGCTCCTGTAGTCAACATTCGAAAGGGTGCCAAGGACCTAGAGGAAGGGAGGCTGGCGTTCGATATATGCATTCGGCAGGCTTCTCTTGATTGTGAAGTGCAATGTCGGATTGACCGACCGCATGCTGTAGACAAATTCCAAGTTCTTGCCTCAGCGGGAGATGGGTCTGATGCTGGAAAAGGGTTTCCCAACGGTCTCATGGGTAATCGCCTTGACCAATCGGAACTGTTCCCCAGTGTGAAACCAGGAATTATGCCCTGGGCTAAGGATTTCCATCTTGGCTGAGAGTTAACAGAAAATTCAACCTTTTGAATTTTCAATGGTGATCAATCCATTTGATGCACAGCATGTGACGCGAGTCGATTAACTACAGGGTGTAAGTGCAAAAACTCATCCGGCAATAGCAGTCTTTGTAAGGTCGTATAAGAACTGGCAAGCAGACAAAAACGCATTACGAGTAGAGCTAGTCCTTTCGGAATTATAGCGAGCATCTCGATAAGTTAATAGCTTTTAACTAGTTGTTCCATGTGCTTCTCCAATCCATTTTCTCCAGGTGTCCATTAAATTCAACGATTATTATAAGTCTCCAATTTTAACTTGAAATTATTGTGAATTGCAGTGATAACTTTTTAATTTAATTAAATTTGCTTCTCTAACCTTATAGAAATTATGCAAAGCAGGATAATTTACCAACCTTTAAAAGCGACCACAATTATTTTTCACGCTCAATATTAAATTTATATTAATATTTTTAGAATCTTAAAAATCTCAGCTAATCTATTTATAAATCTATGTTTTAGTTTATTTTAATATGATTATAAAAAATAGCTAAACTCCTATCTATAATAAAATTATTTATTTATAAAAATATTTAATCTTAAAGAGGATTGGTTAATTTTCTCAAAAATTAGGACATTCCCATTGATATTCCTGGATTGAGGAGTTAACAATTTTAAACAGTAAAGTTAAATTATATATAGATTCATCATATTTGACATAATATTTAAAGAATATCTAGAAGGCCAATGATATTTATAATTTAGAAATTAGTAAATTGATTATCTAATTATTGGTATTTTTCGTAAAAAGGTAAATGATTAATGTGACGCAAACAGTTTAAAATCTATTTATTGCAAAAGAGTTTTTTAAACAAGATTTTGCAAATTTTGACTAATAATTATTAAAGAATTGATTAGTTATTAGAGTATTTAGCTTATTGAATTTTAGTTATTTACTTTCATATTTTATTTACTCCTAATTTCCACTGAAAGTTTCTTTTATTGGAATTATGCTCTCTTCTTATAATCGAATCTAGCATAAATGCCTTCCAAATTGAGAATTTTATATAAAAATAAGAAATACTCATTAAGAAAAATCTTAAAAATTACTAATATATGAAATACTTTTTTAACAACAATTAAAAAAAGAATTCCCCTACGACTCGATAAATATATATTTTATAAACTAAAAATTAATTTTCAAGGCTGTGCTCATCATTTATAAGAAGAGTTAGTTAAAAATTCAAAAAAAAATATAGGATGAATAATTAAATCCTGATCTTGAAAAATAATTCTTATCCCACAATATAAATCAAAGAATAAGCAAGCAATCGATTTATAAAAAACTATTATAAATAATGCTTAAATAGTCATTTATATATTATTTTCCATAAAATGCAAGATTATTATTGCCCTATTTTTAATTTAAAATTTCAAAATTAATATTTTTAACGAAATTTTTACTGCTCTGCCAAAAAACCTATTTAAAGAAGAGAAGTTACAAATATGTCAATTAAGCCCAATAGCTGATTTACTACTCCATGATAAAAAATGCTTTTTCGAAGCATAGCATTAGCTTGCTAAATAAAATGTTATAAATTTTAAAAAGCATCTATCAAATGGCTGAACTTGTTATCAAAAAACAGTGGTTGGTGTCTTCACGTACAGTAGACATAACCACTTGCTATACTTTTGAAAAAGAAATAGGAAGCGGGGCGTATGGGAAAGTTTTCCAGGCAAGGGATAATACTAGTGGTATATTAAGGGCTGTGAAAGTTGTGCAAAAAAACCGTGTCCGAGACTACGGAACTTTCTGCAACGAAATAACCATTTTAAAGGCCCTGGATCATCCGAATATAGTCAATGTAATTGAAACTTTCGAAACTGATCGATTGTGCTTTTTGGTTCTGGAACACTGCCAAGGTGGAGAACTGTTCCAGAGAATTACTTCTCAAAGAACTCTTAGTGAGCCTCAAGCAGCGATTTAAGCTATTTATTTTAAAGACAAAAAGATTTCTATAATTTACCTTATTGATATACTAATTTATGAATTATTTCTGGATTTAATTTGGAAAATAATATAAGTTTCTATGAGGGGATTTATCCAATATCAAAAATATGAACCCTCAAGCAGCTCAAATAATGAAAAACTTGTTTTCGGCAACTATGTATTGCCATCAGAATCACGTCTGCCACAGAGACATAAAGCCTGAAAATTGTCTGTTCGTCGACACTAGTTCAGACAGCGAATTAAAGTTAATCGATTTTGGGCTTTCCAAAGTCCTTAATGAAGCTGAACTTATGCACGCAGTAGACGGAACTCCTTACTACATGGCTCCAGAAATTCTAACAGGGTCCTACACAAAGCAAGTAGATTGCTGGTCACTTGGGGTGATTTTATACATAATGCTAGGAGGGACACCGCCATTTAATGGGAAAGACAATAATGAAATTATGATGAGCGTGTTTAATGGCTATTGGTCATTCAGACCAAAGCCTTTTGCGACTGTCTCAGATCACGCTAAAGATTTAATTGCAAGATTGCTTGTAAAAGACCCAGATATTAGATGGAATGCAAAACAAGCATATCATCATCCATGAATTCAAGGGCTAGCACCAACACCACAATGTCCATTAGTACCTGAAGTTTTTGATGGGATACAGTCGTTTTCTCATGCTCAAAAATTAAAAAGGGTCACTTTGATGTTTATTGCATCAAAACTTTCTGAAAAAGATATAGAAAACCTAAAAAAGATTTTTAAATCAATCAATACAAGTGGAGATGGGACTATTACAAGGGTAGAACTGCATCAAGGTATGAGAATGGGCGGGATAAATATAGATAGCGATACACTAGAAACGACTTTTTCAGTTTTGGATTCAAATCGAAATGGGAAAATAGACTATACAGAGTTCTTGGCAGCTTGCTTATATAACCAAACTTACTTGGATCAAGGACTTCTTAAGACTGCTTTTCAGCATTTTGACCATGATAGAAGTGGGTTTATTACCAATGATGAGCTTAGAGAGGTGCTGACAGGAGGAGATTTGTCTGTATTAATAAGTGATGATGATATTCAAGAAATTATGAGGGAAACTGATAAAAATGGGGATGGAAGAATCGATTATATGGAATTCTTAGCCATGATGAACCGAGTCTAATTAAAATAATGACAAATTTTAGTGTAATTTGAGTATAATAAGCTATTAAAGCACATATAATAAAATCTTTATGCAAGTAGAAGTTGCTAAAAATAATGAATGCTATAGCCATTGAGATTATGAGCTAATTTTTAGCTAAAATAAATTCTTAAAGCCTAATTTTCTTACTTTTCAAGAAACTTTGATAGATCAATTTAAAAAAATATCGGATAATTCAAAAGTAATAAGTTAGGTTAAGTGTTATAAGGCCATAAGCGGATAGACCACTAGTTTGCATATCTGAAGTAAACCCCGCCTAGCCTAAGGATTAGCTCCTTAGGTTAGAGCCACTTCTTGTAGATGCCCCTTTAGTCCTGATGAGCAAAGACAAGGTGGGAGGCAAAACCTGACTTGCCCATCTGGAGGGACAGGGAAAATCCTTCGGAGAAACGAAAACTTACATCATCGGCAGGCATCCCCAAACCCTAAGCCTACTTCAAAAAGTGAGGCACTATTTTCAGCTTAATCAGGACGGATTCTACCTGCTCCTGTCTTGAAGTCCATCTTCCGTCGATGCCACCATTTATTTCTACAAGTAATGGAATCCAGCAATAAAGATATCGACCAAGATAATTTATAAAATGTAATAGCACACAATTTTATAATTAAAATCCTGTGGAAATCAGCTTATAATAAAATATGGAAGATCAGCTTCAGGCCCAAATGCAAAACCATATGCTTGCTTTGATGCTCCAAGGACTTCTGAAAGGGTGTTTTGACAAATGCATTGCAAAGCCTTCTGATGATCTCACCTCAAATGAAAAGCAATGTCTGGCTATGTGTCAAGATCGCTACCAAGAATCTTTCCAAAAAACATTTGTAAGGCAATTAGAGAGATTAGCTAAACTTCAAGAGCCACATACAGACTTCCCTAATTAAATCAATATTTAGACTGTTTACACCCAATATACTTTGTAAGAAATAAATAAATATTCAAAAATAAAATCATCATGCAAAATATTTTGGATTTTTGAAAATATTCTTCTAAATTGTGAGTTAAATGATAACTGATGTGAATTCTTCTATAAAGATTGGTTATTTTGGCTTAATGTAAATAAATGAGTTGATGTTTTGATGTGCTAATTATATTTAATGTTATAGAAGAGTTTATAGAAATAGCTATGAGATAGCATATTGAATATGAGTATAAATCAAGTGATTGCATCATAAAATTTAAATAGATGAAAAGACGGATTTGAAAATATTGCTAAAATTAAATCCGGAATGCATCTTACCTAGCGCCATAAGCTGAGGCCCTTAGTTCTTAATAAAGATAAATCAAGAGCTATTTAAAATGCCATACTTTATCAGCAATTAAGCCACATATATAATTATACATTTAATTTATTTCAGTTTTAAAATTGAGCATCTAAATAATTATTTCTATTTTGCTTGTAAAATTAACCAAGTAGCCAATTTTACTCATAAATTAATTTTTAATCAATGATTTATAAACAAACTCAAACAAGTAATTTTATTACTAAAATCAAAAAAAAATAGACAGAGTTTTATTGCCTTTTTGATCTCTCTATAAAAAAGTCCTCCTTAAAAAAGCAAAAAAACATTTTTCATTTAATTTAATTTTTTCTTTTCTTCTCTTTTCAAAATTATAAACATTCCCAAAGTTTTTTTCTAATGACTTGTAAAAATTCATCTGAAATAATAAGCAATCCATTTTGATAAAAAGTAATGGCAGAAAATCGTGGTCCTTTCGAGCGTGAACTGAAACAAAAGCTCTCTCAACGTGTAACAGGTCGTCTCACCGAGGAAAGTATTTTGTTGAAATCCTTCAAATACTTCGACATGGACAACTCCGGAACTTTAAGCTTCGAAGAATGGACTAAAGCTTTAGAAAAAGTTGGGATGACTTATCAAGACCCAAAACGTCTCCAAGAACTTTTCAATATTTACGACGTTGATAGCAATGGCACCCTTGACTACAAAGAATTCAGTGCAGTTTTATTTGGTGAACAAAAGCTTAGACAAAAAGCAGCAGCTCCTCAAGGACTTACCCCAGCTCAGCTCGAACAAGGTGAAAGAGCTATCATCAAGCTCAGAAATAAGCTTGCAGAAAGAGGAGGAAGAGGAATCATTGGCCTCCAGCGTCAGTTCAAGATTATGGATGACGACAATTCGAAGAACCTAGACTTCCAAGAATTCACCAAAGCTATGAAGGATTTTGCAGTTGATTTGAGCGATGCTGAAATCCAGTCACTGTTTGGGTATATCGATAGAAATAGATCAGGAAATATCGATTATGACGAGTTTTTAAGAGCTGTCAGAGGACCAATGAACGAGTTTAGGACTGCACTGGTGACCAGAGCTTTTAGTAAAATTGACACTGATCATTCAGGAGTACTTGATATTAATGATATCAGAGGGACCTACAGTGCAAGAAACCACCCAGACGTGAAAGCAGGCAAGAAGTCAGAAGATCAAGTCTTAGGGGAATTCTTGGAGACCTTTGAAATGCATCATAATATCGGTGGTGGACAAAATGACCAGAAAATCACCAGAGAAGAGTTCCAAGAGTACTATAACAACATTTCTATGTCAATTGACAATGACCAGTACTTTGAATTGATGATGACAAACACATGGAAACTTAACGAAACAGCTGCCCCAAGAGAAGAAAGAAAGGAGGAGACCAAAGGAGAAGCTCGCTACCAAGGACCAACTAGAGAATCTGCTGCAATTTTTGAAGCTTTTAGAGCTAAACTTGCAGCCAGAGGCACAAGAGGAATCATCGGTATCCAAAGAACCTTCAAAATCATTGATGACGATAATAGCAAAACACTGTCAAGAGCAGAATTCACTAACTCCCCTCCGTGAGTGAACAAAAAAATTTTGTTCACTCACGGAGGGGGGTTAATTTTTTTTTTTAAAAAAATTTTATATATAATTTTATAAAAAAATATTTTTTTTCGAAATTTAAAAAAATCCTAATTCGTAAAAATTGGAAAGCAAATATTAATTTAATTTATAACATTTATGATTTAAAAAGCAATTCGTTTAAAATTAAACAGAATTAGCTCTAGATTTCATTATAATAATTATCATTTATATATCAAATTTTTTTTCCATAAAAAATTTTTCTATTAAAAAAATTTTTTTGGCAAAAAATAGTGATTTTTCTAATGGTTTTGTTCACACTCACGGAGGGGGGGGGGAGTAAGGGCATTCATGACTTCAGAGTCAGCATTTCTGATGAAGAAATCACTATACTTTTCAATGGAATTGACAGAGACAGAAGTGGGACTGTAGATTTCGACGAATTAATCCGTGCAATCAGAGGGCCATTAAACGATTTCAGAAAGAACATCGTCAATCAAGCCTGGACTAAGCTAGACAGAGATGGAAGCGGAGTAGTTGATATCACTGACCTCAGAGGTGTTTATGACGCCAGAGGCCACCCAGACGTAAAAAGCGGAAAAAAGACTGAAGACCAAGTTTTAGGTGAATTCTTAGAAACCTTTGAAACCCACCACAATATCAGTGACCTTTCTCAAAGAGACCAAAGAGTAACCAAACAAGAGTTCGAAGAATATTACGCCAATGTCTCAGCAAGCATTGACAATGACCAATACTTTGAGCTTATGATGAACAATGCTTGGAAACTTCAAGGAGAACCTGACAAAAAAGAAGCCTGGGCTTCACAAGACTTCAGCTATGGCTCCAGAAGAAAATACCAACAAGCTCAAAGCCCATTCGGTACAACAGAACAAGCAATTGATTATGGCAGCAGATCTTCAATCAGAAATACAGCCAACCAAACTGTTGACGGACTGATTGAGCAGCTAAGAGTAAAACTAAATGCCCGTGGCGGAGCCAGAGGGTTTGTAGGAATTGCTAAACTTTTCAAGATAATGGACGATGATGGGTCAGGAAATTTAAGCTTAGAAGAGTTCACCAAAGCAATGAAAGATTTCAGAACTGGCTTCTCTGACGATGATTCAAGAAGATTATTCACTTTCTTTGATGCTGATAGAAGCGGATCTATTGATTATGAAGAATTCGTCCATAGAGTCAGAGGAGAAATGAATAACTTTAGAAAGCACATTGTCACTCAGTGCTTCAACAAGCTTGATAAAAACGGCAATGGCATTGTCGAAATTGACGATATCAGAGGTGTTTACAATGCAACTAACCACCCTGACGTAAGGTCTGGCAAGAAGACAGAAGATGACATTTTGTGTGAATTTTTAGACACCTTTGAAGCCCATCACGCTTCATTTAAAGAAGATACAAGAGATCATAGAATTACATTAGAAGAGTTCACTGAGTACTACAACCACGTTTCTGCTTCTATTGATGATGACAGGTACTTTGATCTCATGATGAAGAATGCATGGAATACTGATCCTCAGCCTACCCAAAAGGCATGGGCTGGAGAAGTTGGCGGCTCACCTACAAGAAGGCATAAATAAATTAACGCTTAAAATTGCGCAGTAATTAGTCTTCTAATAAATCTAACTATAAACCAGAAACTTCTAACAAAAAGAGATTATTAATTGTAATAAAATTTATTAAATATGAGGACTATTGAGAATGACTTGTTAGAAAAGAAGGAAGTCCTGAGGAGTGCTGTGGGAGAAATAAAGAGCTATAGCATTTTATTGAAGGATGATCTTGAAATGGATAAACAGAGGGTTAAGAAAATTGCAATCGCCTATGAGCATTCAGGTGGGCTGCTACAAAGGACAAATCAAGCATTAGATCAGCTGCTGGCCCAAAGTGAAACATTAGCATTAACATGAGATTTATATCGTTAAATGTCCGCTATGGGGTAGCCATTTCCAGAGCTGCCACCATATTTGTCCACGTACCGGGCCCATGGACCTCTGGATCGATCAACTTCGTTGCGCCAAGGCACGGGCAAATAAGACGTTCCGGCTTCGACTCAGCTCCTGCGCGTGTTCCACCGAGGGTCACCTTCCTCGGGTGTGCTGAGATGTAAAACTTCGAGCCTCTTGAAGTACTTGGAGCAGCCTCGGCTTATCTGCCAGAGTTAAATTGCTGTTCCTGTGCAGAAGTTCTCAGAAGAAACTCAACCCCATAAATAAAATTCCATGAGGGAGAGAAAATTTGCGGAGCAATTCCGCTCGAACTGAATGTCATTTTATATTTATGGCCCAAAGCGAAACAAGGGTGGCGATTTATGTTGTAGGAGTTTGTGTTATGATATTTGTTGTTGCCTGGAAATTCTTATTTTAAGGAAAAGTATGTTATGGAACAATTGAAAACTGAATAAAGTATCATTTTAAAATTAATCTTTTTAGCGATATTGGATATAGCACGTATAAAGTAAAAGAATAATTTATAATTAAATCTAATATTTTCCATAATTCTTAACTTTAATGTATATATAATTATAAATAACTGTTTAATATTAAAGGATAAAATCATTCTTAAGTTCAGAATAATTGCAGCTAAATACACTTTGCTAAATTTTATTTAAATCACCCTATTTAAAAACTTAATTTAACTAGACAATTATCGCTTATTAAAGCCCAATATCTAGCATTTTTCTTCTTAATTTTAAAGTCCTGGAATCTTTTTTTCCACTTAGTTTTCCTTTTCAACTGAAATTTATTTCTTCATATCCTTGATTAAAAATTATTGATGATAATTTAAAAGGAAAAAATATTCGTTATAAAGTATTATAAAAACTATGGCTGGTATAAAGCTTGAGCTCTCACAGGCAGAGCTAAACAGATTTGCAAGCCTTATGCAAGATTTTTATATGCACTCCGACAACTCTAAACTGCCAGATCTTTTTAGATTATTTGACAGAAATCATAATGGGCTCATTGAAAGGCTAGAACTTGAAACAGTAATGCAGCAAGTGTCAGGAGACAATTCAAGTACTCAAGAAATCAGAGAAATGATAGAAGAAGCTGACGTCAATCACAATGGTGTTATTGAGTTAGATGAATTTATGGAAATCATGAAAAAGCACAGAGATGCTTAATAAAATTAAGCTTTTAATCAAAAGCAATCAGGTTTATTTTGCTTTCACCTTATTTTTGCTATTATTTCTTAAGTAAATATAATTTGGCTATTACTTAAATTATAGTCTTACTGCGGATCCGGCTTCTTTTCTACCCTGTTAAAATCAAACCCTGAGCTTGATCTATGACTTCTTGATGATATTGGACTTCTCGCTCTAATAGGTGGAGGAAGTGGGCTGGCTGTCCCTTGATTTGAACTCCTCGGACTTGAATTTCCGCTTGTATCTTGGCTTTCTTTCTCTTTAGAATATTCTTCAAAAGATACTCCTGCAGTTTTCCCTAGGAAGCCTCCAACTCCTCTTCTAAATTTATCATCCCCTGGATTTGCTCCAGCAAATAATCCAGCGTTCCTTCTCCCTTTTTCAGCCCTTAACTTCTCATTTTCTCTTACTAATAGTTCTCTCTTTTTTTCTGACCTTTCTAGATTATCCAATGCTTCATTTTTTTGAGACATTAAATGGTCTTTATCCATATGCCACTTAGCTCTTTCCTTTTCCAGATCTAAGAACAGTTGTCCTTTTTGATGCTCAGCTTCTTTCGCTCTCTTTTCATAGTCTGCAAGCTTCGTTTTGAGCTGTTCTCTTTCATAATTTGCTGACTCTGTAAGTTCATCTATTCTTCTTTCTCTATCTTTTTTAAGAGCATCAATTTCAGCTAATAATCTTTGCTCATTTTCTGATAAATCTTTTATTCTTTTTTCAAGTGACCCTGATTCGGAGGATTTTCCTCTTTTTACAAGCTCAAGCTCTTCTTTAGCAGCTCTTAAATCTCTTTCGAGAATTTTATTTTTTTCTGCAGTTTCAGTGAATGATGCAGCATGAGCTTCTTGCATGTCTTTAATTTGGGTGTTGAATCGTGTTTCTATTGAGGAAATCAATAAATTGGTGGCTGATTCTTGTTTTTCTTTTTCTGCTGCGCTGCGCTTTTGAAGGTTTTCAACTGTAATATCGAATTTTCGTTGGGATTCTAATAAATCTGATTTTGCGGAGTCTCGCTGCTGGGTTAGGAAATTAAATTTATTTTCCCATAATATGCGTTCTCTTTCGAATGCTGAATTTCTTTCTGATATATCTTTTTCCATTTCTTGCATCATTGTCTTAAGTCTTTCATTTTCTAAATGAACTGACATTTTGTCAGTGCTTTCTGAGTCCTTTTTTTCTTTAAGCTGGACTTGTAAATGCTCTATATCAGCTCTTAGTCTGTTTTCCATGTCTTGCTTTTTGGCTTCTAAATTAGCAAGCTTTTCTGCGAGGACTGCTTTTTCTTTTTCTAAACTGCTGATATTTTTTGATGAATTTGTAGCTAATTCTTTTAGTGATTTTTTCTTTTGGTTTAATTTTTCTTCAAGGCTTTCTTTTTCCTTACTGCCCCCCTCCGTAAGCGAACAAAACCATTAGAAAAATCCCTATTTTTTGACCAAAAATCCACTCTCCGTGAGCGAACAAAAATTATTTATGAAAAAAAAATTGATATATAAATGATAATTATTATATCGAAATCTCAAGACTAATTTAAACAGCTTATGTTTTAAAATATAAATTTCGCAATTAAATTAATTTTTGCTTCACAAATTGGAATTTTTTTAAAATTTGAAAAAAAAAAAAATTCTATAAAATTTAAATAAATTTTTGAAAAAAACAAAATTAATCCCATTCCGTGAGCAATAAAACTTTTTTTGTTCGCTAACGGAGTGGGGAGTTAGTTAATTTTTGGATTGTGGTGGAAAGTTCTTCACCTGATTCGTCTTTAAGACTCTTTAACGTTTCATTGTATTTTTCTTCAGCTTCTTGTAAAGATTTTTCTAAATCGCTAATGCGTTTTGCTTTAAATTCATTTTCCTGCTGTGATAAAGCCATTTCTCTCTTAAAATCGCTTTTCTTCTGTGTGTATTCATCATTGATTTTTTGATAAGACTGCTTGGCTAGCTCGAATTTTTCAGCCAAAGTTTGTTTTTCACGCTCATATTGTTCTTTTACATCAGAAAGTTCTGCTTCTTTATTCGCTAATTGTGACTCTAGCTGTTCTTTTTTATAAGAAGCAGTGCTTAGTTCTCTTTCTTTCGCTGCAAGCTCACTGGCCATTTTTTCGACTTTTTCAACCAGGCTTGCTCTTTCTTGGTTCATCCTTTCTTGAAGCTGCTCCATAGACAAGTTATGAGATTTTTGCATCCCTTCAATTTGTTCTTTATTATCTCTCAAATATTTCTCTAAAGTCTCAATTTTCTGAGTATCAAGTCCTGCTTGGTGTTTTAGCTGAGTTATTTCATCATTATAATAAGCTTCTAAGTCTCTTAGTTCATCTTCTTTGGCTGCTAAATCATCTTCATATGCGTCAGCTTCTTGTCTAAGTCTGTCTTCATACTCTTCACATACAGAGTTATATTTCTTATCAGCTCTTTCTTTTTCTTCTTGCACTTTTCCTTCCATTCTTTTCTTTTCTTCTTCATAAAACTCTTTTAGCTGCTGATAAGAACTTTCAGCTCTTGCATTTGCAGCTTGCAGTTCATCATTAGTTTTGGTTCTTAGCTCGTCTAGCTGTGACTCTAATGATTTTATTCTTTTCTTTAATTTTGCTTCAGCTTCTTCTGAGAACTGTTGCATTCTTTTTTGAAGTTCATTGCATTGCTCTTGTAATTTATTTTTATCATCAGTCACAGTCATTAGCTCCTCCTGGATATTTTTTTCTTTATTTTTCCACTCATTTGTATCAACTTTGATCTGGAACTCCAGCTCTGCATTTTTTTTCATTAAATCTTCAACTTGGGCTGTGAATTTTCTTTTTGTGCTTTCAATTTCTATTTCTTGTGCTTTCATGTCTTCAAGATATTTTTGACGTAATTTTTGTAGCTGAGTTTCCACTTCTTCACGAGCATTTTCACTTGAGCTGGCTTGTATTGACCTTAGCATGTTTGCGTGCTGTCTTCTTTCTTCTTCAAGCTGAGATTTTGTTTCTTCATAATGCTGCTCAGAAAATTCTAATTTTTGGGCCAAAATAGCGTTTTCTTTTTGCCATTGAACTTGTTGGGTTTTAAGAGTTTCATCAGTTTGCTTGAATTTTTGATCAACTTCATCATATTTTGTCTGTAGCTTATTCATTGCAGCTTCATGCTCTTTTACCAGCTCAGCTATTTTTTTCTTTGTGTCATTTTCTTTTCTATCAAGCTTAGTTTTTAAAGATTCTAGCTGCTGCAAATAATCATCATTTGCCGCTTTAAGTCTAATTTCAGTTTCTTCCCAATTAGATTTTGATCTTTCATATAAATTTTCTTTTTCTTCAAGCTCTCTTTCTAATTCTGAAATTTTTTCAGTTTCAGCTTCTAGCCTGGATTGATAATTTTTCACCTGATTTTCAAACCTTGAATGAATATCTTTTACAGAAGACGTGTGGTCTTTTTTCTGCGACTTTAAGTCATTCATATATTCTTTTTCTCTTTTTCTGGACTCTTCTAAGCTTGATTCTAAATATTTGATTTTCTGGTCAAGCAAAGCTTTGGCTTCTTGGAATTCAGCCTCTTTATGGTTAACAAGTCGCTCAGCGTCTTTCACTTTTTCTTCGGATTCCCAAGTTTTGTTATTGGCGACTTCTACTTGTTGGATAAGCTCACTTTTAGCATTTTTCAAGCTAGCACGAAGCTCTTTTTCAACTTGTTCTCGTTCTTGCTTGAAATTTTGAAGCTGCTCTTTTAGATTTTGCTCTTTTGCAGCAAGTTCAGCCTTTTCACTGATTGCAGCAGTGAATTTTCGATGCCATTCATCTTTTTCTCTCATAAGATCTTCTTTAGCCTCTCTTACTTCAGTTTCAAGCCTCAAAATTTGATCATTTGTAAGCTGATCCTTCAAATTAAGCTCATTTGTAAGGTTTTTCAAGAAAAAGTCGCTGGCAGCTGAATATTTTGCTAAACAAAATTCTAATAAAATTTCATTTCTAAAAGGCCCATCAGGTCCACGCTCTATAAAATACTGTTGCAGCTTTCTTAAATTTGCTTCAAAATCCAAGAAGCTTTTGAGCTCTCCATTTTTCAATTTTTGGTCAATAATTTGATAATTATCTGTTAAGAATTTTTCGCATTTTCTTTGAGCTTCTAATTCATTATCAGCTTTAAGGCCGTCATATTTCTGTGCAAGGGTTTCTTTCAGCTGTTTTAAATACACTTCTCTATCAGTTCCTACAGCAATTTTATTGAAATGCTCCATTGCTGCTTCTTTAGCTTCTTTATGCAATAGCTTTAAGTCTTCTTCATTTATAGGGAATCTATGGGAAACACTACTCATTAAAATTTTTTCATAAATGTCGTGGGCGTCTTCGACAGCTTTGGTACATTCAGTTTTACAAATATAATTCCAAGCGCTTTCTATATTAGGAACGACTCCAATATTGATGGCTTCTATATAGTTTTTCACTAAGTTTGCGAGCATTTCTCCATTCAAGCATTTGTTGTTGACTGTTTTAGGCTTTATTCTTCCGATTACTCTTTTTCTTAGCTGAATAACTTGTTCTTGGAATTCTGCCCTTAAGCTTTCTAATGGTTTTTCTTCTAGATTTTGGAGATCTCCTTCGTGGATTGTAGGGCGAACAAGGGTAAAACAATCTCGGTCCTTAAAGAATTCTTTAAGGAGTCTTCGGATTCTGTTTTTATCTTCAATAGAGTCAGAAAACCCTTTTTGAGGCTGCAAAGCTTTTTCAAGATACTCTTTAGACGTCATGCTTTCTCCTTCTGCGTCAACCAGCTGAAGTGCAAAATCTCTTAAAATCCATATAAAGCTTGGCATATAGGCTGCATATTCTTCACTATCTGTCTCCTCAGACTGCCTGGTCTTAATATGAATATGTTTTGTCAAATTCACCACCAGTGACAAGTTTTGAAGCGCACTTTCATCAATAGCCCCAACTGAGTTGTAAACAAAGCATGAGCTAACCAATAAGGCCAGTGAAAAAATCCTCGTATCATGATCTGAGTCTTCATCAAGAGCTCCAATACCTTCTGAGTCCAAGACCACGATTGAACAGGGTTTGCCATCCTCAGTCGTGCCTGGAATAGGTCTTCCCCACAGCCAAATTCCTTTAGTACAAGGATTAATTGATGGTCCTACACCAAAGCCGCCTTTTCGGTCTAATAAAACTCGATTCAGGAGGTATGACTTCCCAGTTCTGTACATGCCTGCAACGCCTATAATAGCGATTGGAGATGACAGTGAAGATAAGAACGCTATTGCATCTGGATTGATTTCAAAGGAATTTCCATCTGGGGAATTGTGGACTAATGGGATTGGCTCATCGATATATTGAAATTGCCGAGGACTCTCTGTTGCTGAAATAGGTGACAGAGGGGATTTGTAGCCTGATTCAAGATCATCATTCAAATTCTTTCTTTGGCTCATTTTTTGTTTTAAGAAGTTTTCAAATTAGTAGATAATGTGTATGAAATTCGCGCTTTTAATGGTGCAGTATCATTTGATAATAAATTGAATTTTAAGATTGATGAAAATGAGAAATAGGTATTTGTTAATATATTTTGGATTTTTTAGATAAAAGTTTTTATAGTTGTAAATATTATAGGAATGTCGAAAAGAAAAATAAGAATTGAGTGTTAGTAATTATTGGCAAAAGGCTAATAAAAATATCATTATTCTGTTTTTTTGTCTTTATCAGTGTAGATTAATTATTCAAAATTTTTAAGGCATGCTTAGTATATAATTGAGACAATATAGGTGAATCCAAATGTATTTTTTGAATTGAACTGAGGTAATAAAAACTATTATATGCAAAGCACATACTTGTGCTTAAATATTTTCTTGATTATATTGCATAAATAATTTCTTATTTAAAAAAATCAGCTGAAGCCTGATTTATTCACCAAAGAAAACAAACTTAATTAATCTTCTTCAAAATCTGGATCCGCAACAGTTTCATCCAGCGACATGTTCAAAGACTCCAACTCGTTTACATGACTTTGACCTTCACCTTTAATTGAAAATGAAATAACAGTCCTCCCAACCTGCATAGTAGAGAAGCTCACTGTAATTCCCGAAGTACTACCTCTGCTCTTAGCACTTCTTTCGCTTTCTAGCCAGTTCATGCATGACCTTACAAAAGTTGCTTATTTAGGACGAGGGTTGCACTCGCTACCCGTTATTTGAGTGAGTTGCATCACCGTGCCGCACGTTAGTATAGTTGCCCACCATTGAAATATAAAGGGTTGAATTTTCTGGTTGACTCTCTGCCAAAATGGAAATCTGTAGCCCAGGGCGTGGCTTCTGGCTTCACACTGGGGAATAGTCCCACAATATGAACGCCATTGGCACTTCTGGGAGACCCATTTCAACTTCCGGACCCATTTCTCACTGAGGCAAAAACTAGCATTGGAATAAAGCTTGCGGTCGTCAGCCCGACATTGCGCTTCACCAAATCAATTAAAATCGCGTATGCACATTCTGAGCATTATCCTCCCTCCCTCCCTCAAGGTCCCTGCACACTGTGGGATATCGGCTACAAGAGTTAAGAGGGTATTGATTCACCACACCATTTTAATGTATCCCAACCTGCATAGCGATTTGCGAATTTTGCTCCAAAGCATACCCTTCTGAGACTTCCACAAGTGTTCCAAATTTGGACTTATTGTCTTCTAAATAAAAGTTCCCATTTCTATAGGAAATAACAGCATGGCATCTAGATACTGAAATATCCGAAACTCTAACCTCGCTCTCATGCCCTCTTCCAAGCCTAACTGAGTCTTTATTTTTTAAATGTATCACATGAATAGACTTGCTGCTCCTTTCCTTACTGATTTCTTCTAAAATCACATAAGGTTCTGAAGGTTTTTCAATTGGAAAAAGCTCATTCATCCTCCCTTGGTGATTAATAGTCATTGGAAAGGCATGCTTGCATATTTCACAGTCCACCGATTTCCAATAATAAGAGTGCAAGTTGTCATCAGCTTTTATTGCCAGTCTTGAAGTAATCCATCTGACAAGGCACAAGAGGTGTATATGCTTGACTGATCCTGAGCATTTGCAAGGAGAAATCATAGGGTTGTCAGGCTCACTGCCATCTGAAAGGCAAATTCGGCAAATTTTGTTTTCGCTTTCTAGGCTTGAGTCTATTATTAAGGCTTCTTCATCGAAAGAGTCAGTGTCTATTGAAGGATTGGTTTTAAGGGATCTTATTCGAAATCTTACACGTCCAAATTTCACAACGTCACCTTCTGAGAGCTGAAAACCATTTTCTAAGCCGGGTTGTTTATATGATCTCACCACTAGTCAAAGCTGCTCATTTTCTGCTGGTTTCACATAAAACAAGCCTGTCTCTGTCTGAAGTAGTGAAGCAAGTGGGAGAGATTCAGCTGTAAACTGTGAAATGCCGCTCTGGGAAGTGCAAAGAGTCACTTCGTTTCCTTTTCTTAAAACTTCGCATGGCCCGTATGCTTTTAGGTTTCTTTTGAGGATATTTCTTGACTCATAGTCAAAGAGGCCATGAGAATCTCTTGACCACGTCAAAGACTTCATGATGACACTGCATAAACAATACATTCCGGTCGAGTTCATATGAATATGTCTATTTATATATATTATATGAATCTTGAAATAGATCAGGATAAAAATGCTTGAGATAATGACATAGTAAATAAAAATGAACTTAAAAGCTCAAGAATTTCAACCAATATAAAAAAAATTTAAATTTTTTGGGTGAAGGTCTAATGATTGTGTATTTTCATCGAAGAAAATTTGATCGAAAATTTTCAATAGAGTACACATAGCCGAAATTTAACGGCTTTTTCGATCAAATGTCTCATAATAATTATTCTAACAATTTTCCCCTAGAGACGTCGCGCTATCAAAAATTACATGAAGCCAAATTTTTTTGGATAAAATTTCTATAATTATTTATTTAAGGATCTGATAATGTTAGTTCAAAATAACGGTCATTAAAATATATGGGAAACTGCTGTACAAAAAATCAATACAGTGACATTCAGGAAAACTTAGCCGCAATTGTGACTGAAGAATGGTTTATTGGGAATGATTACTTTGATTGGGCTAGCTATCATCGTAACATCGAATATGAAAATTATACCTTCTTTCAGAAAGCCCTGTACCAAGGATGGAAAGATATTAATCTTAATCAGAATTTCTTAGAAGGATCATCAACCACCCCTCAATTTAACAACTCCGCGTACATGCAGCTCTGCCTAGATATCAGAAAAGGAGTGCCAAACTATTTAATTCGAAATGTTATAACTTCCCCCCCTCCGTGAGTGAACAAAAAAATTTTGTTCACTCACGGAGGGGGTTAATTTTTTTTTTTAAAAAAAATTTATATATAAAATATAGAAAATATTTTTTTTCGAAATTTAAAAAAACCTTAATTCGCAAAAATTGGAAAGCAAAAATTAATTTAATTTATAAAATTTATGTTTTAAAAAGCAATTCGTTTAAAAATCTAACAGAATTAGCTCTAGATTTCATTATAATAGTTATCACTTATATATCAAAATTTTTTTCCCTTAATTTTTTTTTCGCTCACGGAGGGTGGGTTTTTGGGCAAAAAATAGCGATTTTTCTAATGGTTTTGTTCACTCACGGAGGGGGGGAGTAAGCAAATTAATTACATTTGACAACGAGATTGCTAAAACAGAATATTATGACTACACAAACAACTTGGATCCCGAATTAAACTTCTCTGAGCTTCCTCCAAGTGCTGAGCCTTTGTTTGGGAGAAAAGATTTGATGAATTGTTTCTTAACATTTCAAGGGGCTACCGTTTGTAAAACGATTTTATATGTAATTCATAAAAAATCGACTGATATAGAAGCCTGCTTAATATTGCCTAGGGTTGTTCAGGCTTTGCTCTGGTTTATGAAGGAGCACGAAACTTATCAAATTATCCAAGTTTTAATTGCAGAGTCACACAAATAAAATGGCGACGACACCGACCCGTCCTCTCCCGGAACTGAGGCGAGATTGGGGACCTTGCTGCGGCCTGAAGCCAATCCGCTCAGGGAAAAGTCTGGAATGGGTACTGGTAGTTTGTGTCCGGCTAGGTTTCCCTCCCAGTCCAGCAACGACGATTCTAGGGTCGTCCCGATAGGACACGGGGCAAAAAGGGTTTTTCCCTCTAGGGACCGCTAGTGCCAATTTGGAGGGCATGGCAGGAGCCGACAAGAGCTAAGGAGTTAATCCTTAGCTCTAACCCTAGTCTGGCGACGTGAAAGCACGGTGACTCAGTTCGCCTACTTCCGGGATAGCATGACCAAGCCCCATGACCGGAAGGAGCTGAGTGGTAGCCTGTGGCACTTAGGTGCACACTGGGAGCAGGGCAAGGAAAGCAAGCGAGGCGTCCAAAAGACGGAAGAAAAGGACCTTCGGTCCTGGCCGGGAGCTACTCTATAAATTTAACTAAGACTAAGATTAATTGCAGAGTCACGATACAGAGAAAATTGTCCAAAATTCACATTTCATTTCCCGTTAACAGTTATAAAGCATAAAAGGATCGTTAAGAATATTTTGAGAAAAGTCAAAGAAATGCTAAAAGACGTTGAAATCGCTGATAAGAAAATCGAAGAAGTTATTAAAGATATTGCGTTTAACATGCTAATTGGGTATATATCGCCTTCCTTTTATCCATTGATTTTGATGAATTTTCTAGCTGATGGAATTGGGTCAGTCATGAAGTTCACAACTGCAATCGTATATTTGGCACTAAAAAGATGTGAAGAGCTTAGGGATGGAAATAAAACAATTCCGGATTGGAAATCTTATGCCAGAACTCAAATCGCAATTTTTAAAATCCTCAAAGTAATTTATGACTAATGAGTTGTATTCGGCTTGACATTTTATTCAATTTTCTATAGTATCAATTATTATTTTTCTATTAAAATCAATATAAACTGTATACATATAGAAAGCCTTTAAAATCAATTTTGGCAAGCCTGATGCCACTGAAACTTCATCTGTCGCGACGGACAGCGATGTTTTTAATTATGTCCCTTACTTCGATGGAGCTTCTGCAATAATGAAAACTCAAGAAGACGTAATTTCTATATAGATCCATAATCTTTGCACGCTGATTCCAAAATTATTTTTAAAGCACAGAATGAGCTTAATGTACTCTATAACTTCAAATGGATTGGATTCGGCAAAGTTTATGAGTAGCATTATTAATAGCGATTCCCCAATAATAATTTTAGTCGAAACCAAAAAAAACTATGCGATAGGGATATTTTTAGATAGGACTATAGAAAATGATATGGAAATGTGTAGCTCCGAATGCAAACTGTTCAGTATAAGACCTGAAAAAGTCGCGTATAGTCATAAAGAAGACGAAGCGATTAGAATCAGAGCCAACATGAAAATCGGTTTTTCAGTTTTATCACAAGAAGGGTAATTTTTATATAGAAACATTATTTTCCAAATATGCCCAGGTATGATTACAGGTATATCTAACGAATCTACAGCATTTAATTCCAAGCAATTATTTAAAAACAGTGAGTTCTCTATATTCAATATTGAGATCTACAAAGTTGCCTAAATATTCACATAATTAATTATTTTGGTATTAATTTGGCCTTTCAGAGCTTGTGTATTGCTGATGCAAAAGGTAGTAGCTTGCTCTTTTGTTGCTCTGAGTAATCATTTTTGTGTAGCTTTTACATCGATTCATGCCTCGCTTTAGCATTCTTGTTTTTCTTGCAATCATTTTCTTGCTTTGCTTGTTAAGCTGTAGTAAATCATTGCAGGATTCTGAGATTTCCATACATATGGACTCTGGTGACCTGATGCCAGAACTAGTTTGTGGCTTAATTGATGAGTGGAATGTCGCAGCAAAATTATTATGCTAAATAAGATAAAAGGATTATTAATAGGATTAGGCTAAAAAGGGATAGGAAAAATACTGGAAATTATCAAAGAGAATATTTTCTGAACTCATAGTTTCTCCAAAGCTTATTTTTGGCCTTGGGCTTGGCTCTGTTGTGCAGACTCTTCCGGCATTATAGTTTTCTACTGTTAAAATTGGGCAAGCATCTTGGTTTTTAGTTAATGAAAACGGATTTGCATGGTGCTTTTGCTTACCTTTAATTGGCAAATTTAATGGAAAAGGCACTATTTTGGGCTCTTCATAAATTTTTTTGGTGAGCTTATTTATAACTCTTACAGGAGTTTTTAAAAATTGAGAAGGCAAAGCTCGTGCCGAGTATAAATGATAAGCGCCAACGCCTGTTGAAGCAAATGAAGTTATAGGAATAAAATGATCTTTTTTCTTTGGCTTTTTTGATTTTTCTGGCTTGGAAAAGTAGCTGCCTACTTGTAATGCATCAGAGAAAAACTCTTTTCGGATAAATTTTTTTATTTTATGCATTTCATTGATCTTGGATTCAATAAAAGCACTATTTACGTTGGTCAAGCCTTTATGGGAGTAAACTGATTCAATTGCTCTTGATAGGCTTGATTTTGATCCAGGTTTCTTTAACTCAGCCATTACTTAATAGTAACTTTCCTAAAATATATTTGCATTAAGGTAGCTTATAAGATTAGATTACCTACAAACAAATAGATATTTAATTATAAGTATCGTTTAGTCTTCATTCCTAATTCTAAATATTTATTCTTGATATGTTTTATCAAAGTATATAAAAAAATCGCACTTACGATGTACTTCAATGTCTTTTATAAAGTGTAATGAAAACGCTACATTGAGCTCTAATTTCCTGCTTTTAATCATTAAAGCTTAATAAATATTATACATGAACGCAGTATACACAAAGTCCAGTCCCAAAATTCATGACTACAATCCAATAACCCACTCTCCTTTCTACTCATCTCCAAATGCTTCGATTGAAATTCCACCATCAATAAGCAAAAGAAGCTCATCATATATGGAAAAGTTTATGCCAAGATCAACAAAAGAGCCAATTCCTGAACAAGGAATTCCAGCAAATTACCCTAGAAGCCCTCTTGCTAGAAGTGGGCTGCTTCGAATTAATAATTCTCAGTCACTTAGTCCTGGAAAATATAATTTTCCGATAAACTCCCCGAGATTTTATAAGAACAAGCCAAGGCTAAGAGCGGTTGACCCCATCATTGGAGTGAATTATAGCGATGCCAGCATAAATTCTCAATCAAGTTATATACGAGAAAACTTTGTAGACTATAAAATCCAAAGACCTAATATTTTCAAAGGCAAAGACCACTCAGAAATGATATCAAATGCATTGAAAAAATCGAAGCCATTTTCAAATATAACCCCAAGCGTTTCTAAAGCAAACGTAAAATCAGATTTACCTGATCCGTCTTACCAAAAAGCTTCTGAAGCATTTTTTGGTTAGATAATTGGGTTAAAAATTTACTTTATCAATTTAATTATAAAATAGAAATATAAAATCCCAAAATGATTAAGATTTTACCATAATAATAAAATGGCTCAGTGCAGAATTAGTTCTCTCCAAGATATTATTATGGGGCTCAGTTTTCCACGTGGACTTTTATCCGCAACACCAATATGGAATACTGCTAGGGCATTTGTTTGGCCAGGATATTAAGAGATATATGGTTTTTCTGCTTGACTCACCCGAGGAGAGTAACCTTTAGGTGGAACACGCGCAGAAGTCAAGTATGGGCGAGGTCAACGCGACCAGTGCGGACCTTCTGGCCTTACAGAAGCGTCTCCTGTAATCCTTGCTAGACAAGATGGCCGCTGACTTCACCAGTTTGGAGTTAAAAGGAATGGCTTATGCATGCCTAAATCATCCTGCTGAAAAGGGAAGACACTTTAAATATCTGAGTAATTAATTTAATGATTAAGATTTTACCATATTTACTTGTAAAACGATAATATCTTATCTTCTGGGTTCAGGATTCATATTTTTTTTGCATTTAAAAATATTCTCTCAGCTGAATTAAATTTCTTGAACAAAGAAATTTAATTTATTGTATTAAAAATGATATCATCCCTTATCTTATCTTTTTATATTAAATAATTAGTTCTATTTTAGATAATATTAATATTAATTTTAATCTCCTTTACTCCCCACCCCTCCGTGAGTGAACAAAACCATTAGAAAAATCGCTATTTTTTGCCCAAAAACCCACCCTCAGTGAGTGAACAAAAATTTTTTTAATACAAAAAATTTTTATGGAAAAAAAAATTGATATATAAATGATAATTAGCATAATGAAATCTAGAGCTAATTCTGTTTAATTTTAAACGAATTGCTTTTTAAAACATAAATTTTACAAATTAAATTAATATTTGCTTTCCAATTTTTGCAAATTAGATTTTTTTAAATTTCGAAAAAAAATATTTTTTATAAAAATTTATATATAAATTTTAACAAAAAAAAAATTAACCCCCCTCCGTGAGTGAACAAAATTTTTTTGTTCACTCACGGAGGGGGGGGGGAGTTAGTGAAATCGATAGCTAAATTTCCTCTCTTAAATATTCTGTGATTAATTAAGCTGCTGTTTTTTTAATGTTTATAACTTAAAATATCTTTATCGAAATATAAGTTTTACTTATAGGTAGGACTACGATTATTTATTATTTAGCTTCATAAATAGTTTCGCGAGCCTTTTTCTCAAAACAATGGAGGACATTTATTTTACTCTCCAATTTCAAATTAGATACAGCATGCCAGTAAACTTATAATCTTCACTTATTATTAAAAATTTTTATCTATGGAACATTTTTAAATGCAATTCAATGATCTCCTTACCTTTAATTTACTTGAATATGCATATCTCCCATTTTAAGTTTGGTTATAAAAAGAACTTTAAATCTTAGAATGGAAGGAGAAAATAACCCTGAAGAAAGCTTAATATCCCCGGTTCCTTGCAATTACATATACTTTCCAACCTTTTTTCAAAGTTTGGTTGTTCCAGTGACACAAGCACCATTTCCTCCGGTGGAGGAGAATAAAAAGAAATACCAAAGAACTTGGGATAAACGACACATAGAACTTCTTTATCAGCTTTCCCATGAATTCTCTCAGAATTCACATAAAGCTATAGAGGATTTGAAAGAAACTGATCATAATCAAAATATGGCGTTTTAGCCCCGGCATGGCCTCCGGCCATGCAGCTTCGAGCACATATTTTAATTATAGCAGGCAAGGTTGCCATTCTGGAAATGGGCAACAATGCCAGGTAAGCAATTCTGAAGGGCAGAGCCTGGCCCAATCAACCACCGGGATGGATTTTACCTCGTGGAAAGGAAGGCGCTGCGGTGGGAAAGGGGAAGCCCAGCAAAGTTCTTACGACCATTCAGGCAACTTTTCAGTGCGGCCCACGCTGCTCCAGGCGACTCTCTTGAATACGTAAGTTGCCTGCCAAAAAAATTTAAAAAAATGGATTTTCTGACCGACTCTTCGCAAAAAAGGAGAACATGTGGCCTGGGACGTAAATCCCAGTTTCACGCTAGGGAGTGCTGTGAATATGTCCCTACGAGTTAAGAGGTGGCGATTGGCTCCGGAATACCTACCCCGTGGGGGAATATTAATTAAGTATAAGAAAGAAACTGATCTCTACCACATAGCTACCCAGCTCAATCGCTCCCCAGCCCACTGCTTGAGTAAATTACGCGAAATTATAGCCACAGGAACACTTCGGCCTGGTGCCTGGTCCGCACCAGAGGATGAAATCATCAACGAAAGTGTAAGGAAAAATAAAAAATGGGGTTTTATAGCGAAAGAGATAAACTTAAGAGTACATAAAGGGCTGAAGGTGAGGACTGGAAAGCAGTGTAAAGAAAGGTGGAATAATCATCTCGATCCTAATGTAAATAAAGGTCCTTGGAGTAATGAAGAGGACTTACAGCTATTGGAGTTGTACAAAGCCTATGGCAACAAATGAAGCAAGATTTCGCAAATTCTCAAAACCAGGACTGAGAATAGTATTAAAAACAGATTGAAAAGTCTTATAAATGTAAAGAAACAAGAGCTGTCCAGTCTCGAAAACTCGAATGTCACGATTGAAGAACTCATTGATGAGAGAAAAAATCGTGAAGTTGTTAAGAAAAATCTTACTCTCCCCCCGTGAGTGAACAAAAAAAATTTTGTTCACTCACGGAGGGGGCTTATTTTTTTTTTTTAAAAAATTTATATATAAATTTTTTTTCGAAATTTTAAAAAAATCCTAATTTGCAAAAATTGGGAAGAATATTAATTTAATTTATAAAATTTATGTTATAAAATGCAGTTTGTTTAAAATTAAACAGATTTAGCTCGAGATTTCATTATACTAATTATCACTTATATATCAATTTTTTTTTCATAAAAAAATTTTTGTTCACTCACGGAGAGGGGAGTTAGCATTTCTGCTGGGGATATTCAAAACTAAACATTTAAAATAACCTTAAATCTACAAATCATTGTAAATTCAGGCTTATATATAATTTTGTATCTTAGATATTATTAATTTTTACTTTTGCGGGATATTTTATGCTAATGTATTGCTTGTCCATATGTTAAAACTATTATTGTGGGATTCTTCAATGCATAATTAAAATATGGCGTCTCCACCTAGCATGGCCTCCGGCCACGCAACTTCCGAGCACATATTTTAATTATATCGGCAAGGTTTTACTAGCCCAGAAATGGACAGCAATGCTAGGTAAGCAATTCTGGCAGCGTTCAGAGCCTAGCCCTCAGTCCAAATTCAGGATTAGGTTTACCTCGAAGGGGAGGAGGGGTTCAAGTTTGGAAAGGGAAAGCCCAGCAAAGTCTACAGGGAACACCTAGACCAATCGGGCAACTGCCTAGCGTGAAACTGGGAGTTACGCCCCAGGGCTTGGATTTTTCTTTTTTGCCGAAAGGTCACCAGAAATTCCATTTTTTGGGATTTTTGGATAGTCAACTTCGTACACCCAAGCAGCAGCCGCAGAAGTCCATAGCCCGCCCACTCAATACTCAAGCCGCAAGGGGAGGAGTAGACGTCCAGGTGAAATCTCACTTCAGAATACCATGCCATCAGGAGCTGAAGAAGAGGAAAGGCAGTGTCAGAGCTGAGGTTGGCCAGCGAATCATTGTCCCAACTCGAACAAGGTGAATCCGAAGACGGCGCGAAGCAGGTGAACCCCGCATTGGGGTCTTTGGTGACTGCGTAATCAAAATGGCAGACGCCTTCTAATTTCTAATAAGAAAGGGATTCTTCAATGCAAGTAAATTTTCAGATATTATATTGAATAATATAGGATAATTTATATGGAAGCATCTAATGGTATTGTTTCCTATTGTGATCCGTTAACTCTAAAATCTTATGAAGAACAAAAAACTCATGACTGGCCAGAACGAGGAAAACACATAATCAGCCACTACAACGAGAATTTTATTATCGTTTATCAAGCCTACTCTTCTACCATTGCAAATCCAGCTGCTCTCCATCAAGATTTCACTACCCAAAACCCTTCATTTCAGCCTTTAAGGATGACATGAATTAAGCCAAACTTTTTGTGAATGATGTACAGATCAGGCTGAGCCACTAAGCCAAACCAAGAGCATATTTTAGCAGTCTATTTAAGGAGAGAGTGGTTTGAATCTATTCTTTCACAAGCAGCTGCATGATTTTTCCCTCAGGAAATTTTAATGATTTACTCTCTTATTTGATTAATTTATTTGACAAAAACTTATTAGCTTTGCATAAAAAAAGAAAAAAAAACTTGATAGCCACAAGCAGTTCTTACTAACCAAACAGCAAAAAAATGTAAAAGCTCAAACGTTGTTGTGCAGTGGGATCCAGATCATAGACCCAACGGCAGCAAAACTACAAGGCGCGCAATACAAATTGGGCTTAGAAAGGAAGCTTCTCAAGCGTATGCACAAGGGATTTATGGTCCAGCAATTTTGAAGATTGAAGATATAACAGATTATGTAAGGGAGGTTAGAAACGCTACACAAGAAGGGAAAACTGGGATAGACTTCTTAATGAAAATTGAAAAAGAATATGAAGTTTCTGCTGAGCTAAGACTATCATTAGGTATGGATATCGATGATTAATTACGTCTAATATTTATAATTCCATATAAACGTATATGCTTATTATTATAAATAACTATAGCTTGCATCTAAATCTATTTTTAAATTCCTTATCTTTCTCATATACATAAAAATGGCAAAGACGTGCCACCCGATCTCTCGACCCTATTTCCTCAGCACTGTAGGCAACAGCCCAGTGATGGTGAAATAGGCCGGAAATCTTTTATGCATGTCGGACTAGGTTTTACTAGTGCCCTATGGAGCTAATCCGTACAACTCGGGCTTTTACGTCTAAACAACCATTGTAAAGAACTAGATCGGTGGCAGTCCCGAGAGGAGGCTAACTTCCTCGAATAGGATTCAATAGATGGCATTTGTCTAACGAGAAACTTAGAGTTTCGACCCAGGTGGTTTGGCCTTTAGGCTCCAGAAGCCATGGAAATCAAAACTGGTCATGCAAATCCCTTGTTTGCGGCAACAAGGAGGGTGTTCGCCAGGGTTCCTCAGGAGCGATGAGCTAGGCGTGGAAATCCCCAGCCCTGCAATGCGCGAACGCTTTTCTTAATCTTAATCCTTAACTTTCTCAAACAAGAAAAACCATATATTCTTATCCGTATTAACCCTCATTTTTTTTACTTAAAAGCACCGATTTCATTCTCTGCACATCTTTCCTATCCTCTTTGAAATCAATCATTGACGCTACCTTTTTCCAGCTTGTCGCATCTGTATACTCCTTTTTCTGTTGCGCTTTCATCGTTTCTTCTTCTCTGTTCATATCTCTCTTCATTTCTGTCATTTTATTTCTATCTTCATACCATTTCTTAAGTTCCTGTTTGGCTTGTGCTCTTTTGGCATCCTTGGCTGATCTTTCTTTTTCATCTTTTGCGTAGAGTTTTGCCATTCGGGCTTGGTTTTCTTGGTCTCTTAATCTGTTACGTTCTATTTCTTCAGCATCTTCTACTGATAAAGGAGCGTCTTGGATTACTCCTGGTCTCCCATTTGGATCTATTTTAATTGGTTCAGGCTGGTCGTAAAAAGGATCTTTTGATTCATCGACAAATATATCGTGGGATTGCTCACTTTCAAAAGGATTAGGCCGGTCTGAGTAACCATTGAAGATGTCTTGATCTTGGGTTTGGCCTGCAGAAAATTCAAAATTCATCAGCCCGTCAGTTTGTGCATTTTGGCTGCCTAAATCAACTTCTTCATCAAAACCCTCCATTCCTTTTTAATCTTTATGCTAGTAGCTATCAAAATTAAAACTGTTTAGGAATTTTGTATTATTATGATTTGGAATTATTACTTCGGACTCTCCACGTGGCAAAATAAAATTGACAATAGAGACCTAATCAGCCCAGACCTAGATATTTGGTATGAATTATTAATAAATGCTATTGAGAATTAGTTAGACTGTAAGCCAGAGAATTATATCTATATTTGAGCTACTTACTCCCCCCCCCTCCGTGAGTGAACAAAAAAATTTTGTTCACTCACGGAGGGGGGTTAATTTTTTTTTTTTTTTTAAAAAATTTATATATAAATTTTATAAAAAATATTTTTTTTCGAAATTTAAAAAAATCCTAATTCGCAAAAATTGGAAAGCAAAAAATTAATTTAATTTATAAAATTTATGTTTTAAAAAGCAATTCGTTCAAAATTAAACAGAATTAGCTCTAGATTTCATTATACTAATTATCATTTATATATCAAAATTTTTTTCCATAAAAAATTTTTCTATTAAAAATATTTTTGTTCACTCACGAAGGATGGGTTTTTGGGCAAAAAAATAGCGATTTTTCTAATGGTTTTGTTCACTCACACGGAGGGGGGGGAGTTAGGATTGTTACTTCTTTTGGATTGAGGAGTAGAAAATCTCATATATTGTGATAGCTTCTGCTTTTTGTATTCTGCATTGCAATGCTTGAAAAGCAATAGATAACACTCCAGAAGCAATTCAAATTTGATTGAGTGTTCTTAAAGCTCCAGCCTCTCATCATATATGTTTTTGCTAATTTTCTGATCTCTTTCCTTATTTACTTGCTAAGGCGAATTATTCAGTTATTAAATCGTATCGATTGATTTAATCTGTGCAGTTCTTTTACTTTGAATTATTATGGTTTTATTATGACATCATAATCTGGATTTTGGCTAATTTTATGAAGGCATTAGCTGTCCATTAGACTATTGCTTCTCTTTTTTATTTTTACGTCGCTTTTTATTATGTTTCAAGTTTTGTTTTTGAGTTTATTTTAAAACTTCACTAAATAATGAAATAAGTATAAAAGAGATCTTTGGTATAATTTACTTGAGTAAATAATTGCACATATCATTAATGTAAAAAGGGGAATTGACATCTGATACTTTAGCTATTCTTATTGAAAGGCCTTTTACTGCTTCTACATGTTTATATATTAAAACATTTTTCCTTCTCTAATTAATGCTGAGATTGGAACTTTTATCTATCTCTGATTTTATCTATCTTTTTATAATAACTGTGATGTGTAAGAATTGCAATACAGAAAATACTCATATGAGACTATAGGCCGATTCTTTTAGTTTTGAGGGATTTTTTAAAATCATGATCTCTTGGCTGTTTTATCCTGACTCTCCCTGGTAATAAGCAAAATTTTTAGTCTTTAACAAGGGAAAATTGCAAATAGTAAATTTATATAGGCAGATCCAAATTTGTTGGTTAAACATCCAAAAGTCAAAAGTCAATATTTGAGCATTTAGTCATTCATAGGCAAATTTCGATGTGCTCATAAAAAATTTATTAATTGTAATTTTCATGCTAATGTCCTTTTTATTACGAATTTTTTTACTATTAGGTGGTTGCTGGAATAGAATTAAATAAATCTTTAGTTAGTAAAAAGTATAAGATTAAGTTTTTATACTGCCGTAAGCGGGTTCTCATTAGCCAGACTGCATTAACTCCAGGAAAAGTGTCTTCGCCATGTATGCATATGTATAGTGTAAATGGTGTAAAGCCTAACAAAAATTCACCCTCTTGAATTTTCTGGCGAAACTCACCGAAACTAGGATTAACTCCTAAGCTAGAGTCATCCTCTGTAGGTCTTCCGATAGGACAAAGACTATATGAGAAGTAAAAGCCTGTCTAGCCCATCTGACAGAGAAAGGAAAACCTTCAAGGGAGAAACAAAACTTCCCTCGGCTAGGCATCCCCAAGCCTGAAGGCCTGCATCAAAAGGGACAGATACCTGCTTTCAGCTTCATCAGGATGGGTCCTACCTGCTCCATAGGAGCGCTTCGGAGACCAATTTCCGTCAGCATCACCATTTTATTTCTAAAGTATAAGGATTTTATATATTAATTAGTTACTGTTTAGTCCCAAGCTAATGCTTAATAGACTGGCAAATAAATTTTAAATTTCAGTTTGTCTTGTTTACAACTACTCTCCTCTCCCTGAAAGAGGGAAATTTTTATTTGTAGTTTTTTTTAATCTTTGCCCCGAAATTTAAAATGCCAATATGCGGAATTAAAGTAAAAATACATTTAATTATAAAGTTAGTTTTTCAGTTTAAATTAAATATTAAACTAGAATTTTTTTAGAATAATTAGGATTTATATCAAAATATTTTTTTTTATTGTAAAGAGGGTTACTTTAAAATAGCAAAGTCTTCCAATTGTTCTGTTCACTCACAAAGGAGATTTAGCAATAAAGACTTCTTATCTCTGATGAACTGATAAAAATCAAAATTAATCATGCTATATGAAGCTACTTTGGTATCTTAAAAGAATATCTCAAGCTGATTTTAGAATATTTTACCTATTTCCTTTTTTTAAAGCATTGAAGCTATAAAAAACTCCATTCATAATGCATTTTTGAAATATATTTTTTTGTATAAAATCAAGTTTAGTCCATTTCCCTTTTTTCGATTCTGATCATTATTTTATATAACCTGCAGATTATCCGGAAAGTCTAAAAACATTTCACCTTTCCCGACAGTCGTTGAGGATTAATTCCTGTATTTTTCTTGATTTAATTGGAAATTTTTCTGGAAAGCCTATTAATAATGATACCCAATTTTGATATTAGGACTTTTTTTGATGATTTTATAAATAAATGTATTTTTTCTTGCACTTACTCCCCCCCCCCCTCCGTGAGCGAACAAAAAAATTTTGTTCGCTCACGGAGGGGGGTTAATTTTTTTTTTTAAAAAAAATTTATATATAAATTTTTATAAAAAATATTTTTTTCGAAATTTAAAAAAAATCCTAATTTGCAAAAATTGGAAAGCAAATATTAATTTAATTTGCAAAATTTATGTTTTAAAACGCAATTTGTTTAAAATTAAACAGAATTAGCTCTAGATTTCATTATACTAATTAATCACTTATATATCAAAATTTTTTTCCATTAAAATTTTTTCTATTAAAAAAATTTTTGTTCACTCACGGAGGGTGGGTTTTTGGTCAAAAAATGGCGATTTTTCTAATGGTTTTGTTCGCTCACGGAGGGGGGGGGGGGGGGGGGAGTTAGCATAAATTTTGCGAAAAAGCTGCGAAATACAAGCATTTGTGACGTAACAGCAAAATTCTCAAGTCCGGCCCCACAAAAACTATTCTCGGAAATTGAGTTAATTATACTAGGCAAAAAATATGGCCTGCCTTTAGAAATTGTCATTTATCTCTTTGAATAATTGATAATTTACAAAAGGCTAAAATCTTACTGTTAGTCCATAAGGAGATTCAAGGAGGTATCAATGATGAAATAGTATCAGATTTCTTTTATTTTTTTTGATAAACTTACTTTTCTGGAGGTGCTTTTTTATAAATAAAAAATTCAACTTTTCTTCTTTTATTTTCACGATTGAACCGCCTTTATAGTCAATACCTTGTCGGGACTAATTTAGAATCTGGTTCTTAAAATTTTATCATAAATTTCAAAAAACACAAATTACTGATAAAATGTCACATCACTCATTAGGCTTATCAAATAATAAAATTATTTATTTTTTTACCAATCTCCTTGCTCGTACATGAATTCCGCTCAATATAAGAGGCTTAACTGCTGATGAATTGAGGTTAGCTACAACTATTTGAAAGGCATCATTTGTATAATGGGAGCTGACTTCATTTATCACTAAATTTTTAAAGGTTAAACTTAAATTAGGTCTTGGCTTAATCTCCTATATATACTGCAGTAATCAAGCATCTCCAGAAAGATTCACTCTATTTGGGTAATAGCCTGGGGAGAATAGGGTCATGTCCATCTTTCCTCTTCTTCACCACCTTAGGCCATGGCACCTGTGAAGTAGGATTCTTTGTTTCCATTACCCTTGCCTTGTAGGCTCAAGTGTTGAATGAGAAGGCTATGCGGTACACTGCTTAGGTTGAAAGAAGATTGTGCGCACAAAAATCCCAAAAAATGCAATTTCTGGCAAAAAACTATCGGCAAAAAAGAAAAATAAAGCTTGGGGAGTAAATCCCAGTTTTCCAAATGGTCTAAGCGTTGCCTGCAGAAGCTGCTGGCTTTCCCTTTCTAGCTCTGAACCCATCTTTTCCTTCGAGGTAAAATCCAATCCTAGGGCTAGGCTCTGTACATTACCAGAATTGCTTAACTAGCATTAACGTCCATTCTGGGTTGGAAAAAACCTTCCGGATATAATGAAAATGGCGTTTCAACCCGGGTATTGCTTCTCGGCAATACCCGAATCGAGACCCATTTTATCTCTCCTAAACTTTTAAAGTAGATTGTGCTATCCTCCTTCATCTCCGCCTCTATGGTTCCTCGTAGTACTTTTTTGCCAGCTACGTTTAAATTTAAGAGTTTAGGCTTTTCATCCATTGTATAGAGAAAAACACGAAACCGTGGAAATTTATGGAGATAAACTGACTCTCTTGACTTATCCTGGACAAATGCTCTTATTGAAAACCCGCGTTCTTTTCATAAAGCTTCCGGAAATTTCTCAATTATTATTATTTGAATTAATATTGCAAATAAACCAATCAACCTATGCTTATCTAAATAAAAAATCAAATATTTCATTTATTAAAAATATGCTTAATGATTTATCATAGCCACTAATTTCAATTCATATTTATAAGAGTCTTCTTTCGTGCTTGAACTGAAAATCTGTTCATCAGTAATACTTGTTTCCATGACTAAATCTGCGTGTCTTGTGTTTGCAAGAAAACGTCCAAGAGATTTCGCCTCAGCGAGAAGATTATCAAATGCTTCGAAACTTTTTTTGTTGTACTCGACAAGATCGGTGAGAACGGCATTTTGATAGTTTATGACGGAGAGATAATGATCTTCGTCATTATTAAGAAGTGTGACTCGCATACCTCCCATTTTTGTATAGAAGGAGACACAGAAGGGATGATCACACACGACAGGCTTACATAATATAAGGCACATATTTGTTATTACTGATGCTAAAATATGTCCTCTCAAATTTACAAAAAAACCTTAAGAAATTAATCCCCTCTCTCCGTGAGCGAACAAAAAAATTTTGTTCGCTCACGGGAGGGGTTAATTTTTGTTTTTTAAAATTATATATATAAATTTATAGAATTTTTTTTTTTAAAATTTGAAAAAAAATTTCATTTTGTGAAAATTGAGAAGTAAATTTAATTTAATTTGCAAAATTTATGATTAAAATTGACCAGAGTTAGCTAGAGATTTTATTATAATAATTATCACTTATACATCAACTTTTTTTTCATAAAACTCTTTGTATTGAATAAATTTTGTTCGCTCACAGATGGTGGATTTTTGGTCAAAAAAAATATGGATTTTCCAATAGTTTTGTTCGTTTAATGAGGGGGGAGTAAGATTAAATTTGAGAGTTGGTGAGTATATTTTTTTTTGAATCATTCGGTATTTTCAGTTTATTTTACAAATTTATATTTAAGTAGTAAAAGATCAAATTAGATTTATAACCGAAATTGTAATACAATAAGATAAAATGGATGCTGAGATAATACGATAATAATTTATGTTGAAGTGAAGGATAAATCTTCATAAAATAAAGCTGCTAAAACACATTTATAGTTACAATTATTGTGTTTTTTTTTTTATTAAGTTAAGATAATTAAATGCAAATTTTAATATGGAAATTTTAAAACTTCTGAATATTTGTTCCTTATTTCATCATTTAGAGTGCTCTTCTTGTACTTTACCAAAATTACAATCAAATTTTTAAAAAACTCTTTTAAAGGTAGCAAAATGCATTTTTGCTGCTTGAGGAAAATAATAAACAATTTAATTTAATAAGGCTATCTAAGCTTTTAAAAATTCTTTATTTTTTATTAGTAAGTTTTTGATGATTTTTCTGGCAATTACTTGAATTATTATTTATAATAGAAAATTCTGATTTAATAAAAATTATTTAATGCTTTTATTATACTTATCAAATTAAACATATAATCATATCGTTTGAAGCATAAATAATTGAAATGGCTACTATACCGTCTCCACACCTATGGACTACTTTCGTCCTGGTATCTCACGAGGCGATTGTGGGTGCTTTTATCAACTTATCTTGATGAAAGCATTCATTATCAGGTGAATTTATCGATTTAAGGGTTGCTAGCATAAAAAATCAATACCCGGTCTTCTCAGGAGGCATCGGAACTAAGGGAGTCGTAATCATGGAGATACCATAACAAGATAGACCTTATATTTCCAATTTCAAAAAAATTACAGATGATTTTTTTAAAATAAAGCAAAAACTGAAATGAAAGATTTCTTTATTTAAATCGTATAATCAAAATGAGATTCTACTCCCCTCTTGTGTGTGAAAAAGTTTTTTTTTTTGTTCACTTATGTAGGTGGTTTAATTTTTTTTTAAAAGTTTATATATAAATTTTATATAGTATTTTTTTCGAAATTTAAAAAAAAATCCCAATTCGCAAAAATGAGAGCAAATATTTATTTAATTTATGTTTTAAATTAAATTAAACAGAATTAGCTACAGATTTCATTATACTAATTATCATTATATACCAAAAATTTTTTATATTAAAACAATCTTGCTCACAGAGGTGGGTTTTTGCACAAAAAAATTAGGGATTTTTTTAATGGCTTTTTTCGCTCAAGGAGAGGAGTTAAACATAATTTTTGAGTCATTTCTATGAAAATAAAAAGCTAAATAAGCAAATGATTTTTTTATGTTCAATAATTTTGTAAAAAATTACTCCTTTTAATTAGATAAAAATTAAAATTTAAAGCAAGGGGATCTTAATATAAATCTATGGAAACTGAGGACTTGCCAAAGAAGAGGAAAAAAGAAAGCAGCCATTGGTGGGAAGGAGATCAAGAAGATCAATCTTCAATCAAATGAATGTCCCTTGAGCACCATGGCTTATTTTTTCCTCCATTATATCAGCCTCACGGAGTCCCACTTGTCTATAATGGCGAGCCAATTTATTTAACCCCTGAGCAAGAAGAAATCGCTACAATGTGGGCCTCTGTCGTAGGAACTGAATGGGAAACAAAAGAAATTTTCCGAAAAAATTTCGAAAGCAGTTTCTTAAAAATTCTTGGCGAAAACCATAAAATTAAATCCTTAAATGGCTGCGATTTTAAAGGAATAAGTATGCATATTGAGTCTCAAAGAGAATTAAAAAAACTCCGGCCTTCAGAAGAAAAAAAAACTGAAAGAGAAGCCAAACAAAAAATTATTGAAGAAATGGGCTATGCAATCGTGGACAATACAAGAGAAAAAATTTCTAATATAATAGTTGAGCCTCCTGGGCTGTTTAGAGGAAGAGGCCAACACCCTAAAGGAGGAAACATAAAGGGAAGACTAGCTCCTGAAGATATTACAATAAATATAGGGAAAAGAAATAAAGTTCCTATATGCCCATTGCCAGGACATTCTTGGAAATTTATTACACACAACAATACAACTACCTGACTTGCATTTTATGAAGACCCTGAACTAAGTTTTTCAAGCAAGAAATATGTCTATTTATCTGCAGCTTCCAAATTTAAAGGGCTCAGCGATAAGCTAAAATATGAAAAAGCCAAAAAATTAAAAGAAATGATTGATGAAATCAGAGCAGATTATAACAAAAAAATTTTATCAGATAGTTCTGTTAATAAGCAATTAGGGTCAGCTTTATATTTAATTGACAAACTTGCATTACGTGTTGGAAATGAAAAAACTGAAGACGAAGCTGATACCGTTGGCTGCTGTTCTTTAAGAGTTGAACATATAAAATTCGAAAAAAATCATCAAATTACTTTAGACTTTCTTGGTAAAGATTCTATGAGATATTTTAATACAGTTCAAATTGTCCCTGAAGTCTATAACAATTTAAAAGAATTTTGTAAAGGTAAAGAAAAAGAAAACGATTTATTTGATTTAATTACCGCCCACACCCTTAATGGCTATTTAAGGAGTTTTATGCATGGACTCTCTGCTAAAATGTTTAGAACTTATAATGCATCAATTTCTTTACAGCAGCAACTAGCAAAATTTAAAGCAAAAAATCAGTCTGTTGAAGAAAAAGTCCAATTTTATACTGATGCAAATAGAGAAGTTGCTATATTATGTAACCATCAAAAATCGACGCCAAAAAATTTTGAAGGCATGATAGAAAAACTTCAAGAAAAATTAAAAGAAAAGCTTGAGGATATCAGGATACTTGAAGACCATATGAAATTTATTAAAACTGGGAGAAATTCAGTAGATACAGAAAGAAAATTACCTTGCACTGAAGAAAATACAAAGAAAGCACTAGCTAAAGCTAAAACAGCTGTGAAAAATATGGAAATTAAGCTAAAAATGAAGGATGATAACAAAACAATAGCGCTTCAGACTTCAAAAATTAATTATATGGATCCGAGAATCACTGTTGCATGGTGCAAAAAGAATGAAGTGCCAATTGAAAAAGTATTTGCAAAGACTCTGAGAGCGAAATTTATTTGGGCGATGTATGCAGAGACTACTTGGGAATTTTAACTCTAATTCAATTATTTTAATTTGTTAAATATCATCCTAATTATTTCTTCAACCTAAAAAAATGTCAAACGGCATATAAATGTTTCTGACACCTGTTTATTTTAAATATGAATAAAAATAAATGGAAACTAAAATATGCCTTAAGGTCATACTTGAGTCCAGAACATATGATATTTTCTGCCCTAAAAATTTTACCTATACAATGCTATATTAGTATTTTTTTAATTAGCAATATTTCTGAGCTACTGGAAGATCACGAGCCTACATACCAGCTTGCAGGTCCATATCTTAAAGATTGGATCATTATTAACGACGATTGCAGCTTGCAGGATTATTTAAAATATACTAAAAAACCTATAATTTATGTTACATATCCTAGTATTTTTTATTTAGGTACACCAACGATAGTTAGGCTGCAAACGTATAACTTATCATCTTTTAATAAAGACAAAAAATGAGAAAAAAGAGTCGAAATGCTTGCAAAGCAAATAAAAATAGCAAATCCTGATATTATCGGAATTCAAGAAGCTAGATATGATCCCTATTATGGGCTTTGTACCTTTAATCGGTGCTTAAATAGATTTATTGATAATATTAGCTGTGAGAAAAATGGAGGAAAAGATATGATGAAAGATTTATTAGCTAAACTTCCAGAATATCCTTATTCGCACTGACTAGAAGTAATGCATTTTAGTAATGGAATTATTGATGGAATTGGCATTATTTCGAGATTCCCTATTATTGATATAAAATCTAAAAAATTATCAAAAACAAAAGAAGATAAAAATATTAGAGCATGCTTAAGAGCTGCTATTAGCCACCCAAACAAGAAAATAAATGTGTATAATACCCAATTAACCTATGATGATAAAGGCCAAGCTAAACAATTATGTGATATAATAAGATTTATTGACTCAGAAGACGATGGAGAAACCCTACAAATATTGATGGGCGACATGAATTTTAAAAGGGGCACAGGAACTTTAGAAGGAAAAAACAAAGGAGATAAGAATCTTAAGGATGCTTGGATCACTTTGGAAGGAGAAAATGATGGGAATACATACCCAAGCTGAAATCCTAAAGAGAGAATGGATAGGATTTTATATAGAAATACAGAAGATCCGCTGCTTTGTGAACTGTGTGGATATGCTGAAAATGAATTTGATTGGCCTTCAGATCACTGCTCACTATATGCTGATTTTCTAATTTCATTGTAAAAGTTCAATAAATTCTTACTCCCCCCCCCCCCCCTCCGTGAGCGAACAAAACCATTAGAAAAATCGCCATTTTTTGACCAAAAACCCACCCTCCGTGAGTGAACAAAAATATTTTTAATAGAAAAAATTTTAATAGAAAAAAATTTTGATATATAAGTGATAATTAGTATAATGAAATCTAGAGCTAATTCTGTTTAATTTTAAACAAATTGCGTTTTAAAACATAAATTTTGCAAATTAAATTAGTATTTGCTTCCCAATTTTTGCAAATTAGGATTTTTTTTAAATTTCGAAAAAAATATTTTTTATAAATTTATATATATAAATTGTTTTTAAAAAAAAAAAATTAACCCCCCTCCGTGAGTGAACAAAATTTTTTTTGTTCGCTCACGAGAGGGGGGGGGGGGGAGTTAATAAAAATAATGTATACCATTTTTTTATTTTTACATAGTAATAACTTTAATATGAATTGATCCTTTATAAATAGCCTATCCTACGAATTTTCATAAAGACAAAGCTGCCAATTTATTTTCGACAAAGAGCTCTCCTTCTAAATATGTAATGAATTTTGACAAATTTTATATTAATTATTTCTTGTATATGACCAAAAGCATTAATAAAGAGAAAAATCAAACACATCAAAATATTTGCTAATAAATCATTATTTCAGAAGCTCAGATGGTATAAAGTATTTTAATTAATAGATTAATTAAGAATATAAGTATTAAATGATAAAATAACATGGGATGCACTCCTGTATTAGGAAAAGCCAAAATAAAAAAGCCAACTATTATCGAAACTGGTGATAATACTTCACCAAAGGCAATCATTTTGACTAGAAAAGGGTCAGGGATCAAAGATACAAAAATTCAGTTTAGTGAATTAGCAAATCGCAAAATATCTTTATTTTCAGTGAAAGAAGAACCCTCCGCATTAGAGCATTCTGCAAACCCATCTTTTAATATCTCGCCAGCGCCTACAAATCAAATAGCCAAGTTTGCCGATTTTAGTCAAGAATCTGCTGTCAAGTTATAATGTAAACCTATTTAAAACACAAAAAAAAACATTTGCTTTTTTTAATTTCATATTAATTTGCTTTAATTTTGAATTACTTCAATTTCTGATTTATCTAAATTAAAAACTCATATTTCTGTTCCCATATATAACACACAATTTTAAAAAAAATGAGCAGAAGAGATTTACTGAAGAACCAAATTTGAATTTTCTTTATCACATATTTTACTATAGCAGCTAGGCATATATCAATACAAAGCTGAGCAATGGTGAAGCCAGAAATTGGTGATGATTTGAGCATGGACTCGACTTTACTTGGAACATTAGATTTTACCTTTTTATTCTGCTATGCATTTGGAAATTTTATAAGTGGAACCTTAAGTGACAAAATATCTCCTTCAAAAGTAGCCTCGATTGGTGTCGGGTTAGGAGGGATTATTTACTTAATTTGTGTTTTACTTGGAAGTTTAAAGATAAATAATCCATTGGTATTTTCTATTTTATTTGCTTTTGAAGGAATATTTCAGTCTGCAGCTTGGCCATCAAGCGTATCAATTATGGGAAATTGGTTCCCAAAAGCAAACACAGGGAAAATAATAGGATTTTGGAGCTCAAATGCAGCAGCAGGCCACTTAATTGGAGCTCAGCTGTCTGCATTTTTGATGTATAATAAAGTTAGCTGGAAGCTCATCATTAGTTTTTGTGCTTATTTTATGATTTTTGTTGCTATATTGCTGTGGATTTTCGGCAAAGATAAGCCAGAATATTCTTTAGAAGCATCTACCCCTCTTCTAGCCGACACAAACTTAGAAATAAAAAAGGAGCCTAAAAAGAAGTTAACTTTCTGGCAAGCTTGGCTCTTGCCAGGCGTTATAAACTACTCATTGAGCTTCGCAAGTGTAAAAACCTTAAACTACGCCATATTAATGTGGCTTCCTTACTATTTGCACGACGATTACAAAATCGATAGCAACAGTATTGGAATTATGGCAAATTTATATGATGTTGCAAGCTTGGTTGGAGTTTTTATATTTGGATGGGTGACTGATAAGCTAGGATCTCGAGGACCAACGCTTTGTGTGATCATGTTTTCAACCTTGCCCGTTATTTGGGGATTTGAAGCAGTTCCTGTTAATAGTTGGTGGATTTTTTACTTTTTGTCATTTATGATAGGAATTTTGGCTGGGGCTGCAGGACAATTGATTCCTGGAGCTGTCTCGGTTGATATTGGAAGACATGATAGCGATAAATCGTGTGAAAAAGCATTGTCGACTGTTGCTGGGATTATTGATGGAACTGGAAGCTTGGGAGCTGCATTTGGGCAGATATTAATTGGATATTTGGCATCTTTTGATTGGATGTATTCTTTTATTTTTATGCTGATTGCTGGGTTTATATCGTTTGCGCTTTTACTGCCAATTGGTGTTAGAGAATATACAGCTAAAAAAGTAGAGAAAAAAACATATAAAATATAAATATGCTTACTTTTAATAGAAATTAAATTAATTTCTTCTGGTCCAAATTTCCTCGGAATATTTAGATGAAAATGACCCAAAAAATGAGCTGGCTCTGAAATTTAATTGAAATTTTTCACAAAAAGAAGAATCAAAAGATCGACTAGATATAGAAAACAAAGAAGCAATCGAAAAAGAAGAGTTAGAAGACAAAATTGCGCAGAGAAATCCACAATCTATTAAAATTGATTCAAATATCTCTTTTGAAGAAGGAAGAAAAAATTTTTCCTCGAGTTACATAGAATGCTTTGCCACACACTGTATCAGTCCACCTCTCCACCAAAAAGTGCGTCGTTGAGTCCTATTCCCTCAACGTATCCATTTTAATTTTCCAATTAATAAAGGCTTAAATTAATTTTAGAAAAGTCGATAATAAAATCTTGGATTTTAATTATAATAAAATTAAATAATTTCTATCTATATTATTGCCAAGAGTCTTGTTGTATATTGTTATATTGTTTAAAATTATTTTATCAAAAATACAGCATTTTCATTTTATCACTTCATGCAACAAATAAGATGGATTCTGCTGGAGAAGAAATATTAAAATCAGGCAATGAAGAAGAAGATCCTGCTCCTATATTTTTAATAAGAGAACCATCAGATTCAGATCTTGAAGCTCCAGAACCAACTCATCTATATTTTCGACACTTAGGCAGTCTTAGATGTAATGCCTTTGATTGGATTGAAGAAAATATCTCAACATATTGTTATGATGATAAAGGACTCAGCACACAAGGCCTTACTAGAATTACTAAAGAACTTAAATCATTATCCCGGAGTTTACCATGTGAACCTTAAGGTTCTGTCTTTATCAGTATAGACAGCTCAAATTTAAGTAGATTGAAAGTATTAATTTCAGAGACTGAAGATACCCCATATGAGCATGGGCTATTTTTATTTGATATAAAATTACCTCAAGAAGATCCAAACAACCCTCCTTCAATAACAATAAAAACAACAGTAAATGGGACAGTCAGGTAACCCAAATTTATATCATACATGAAATGTATGTTTATCAATAATAAATACTTGGGATTGTGAGCCTGAAGAAATGTGGAAGCCAAGCTATAGCACCCTTTTGCAGGTTTTTGTATCAATCCAGTCATTGGTTATGACTCAAGAAGTTATACAAATGGAGCCATGCCATGAGCATTATGAAATTGGTAGTAAAGCTAATATGGAATACTCGATGATTGTAGAATACGCTAATATCAAATATGCTATAACTGGAATGATTCAAAACCCACCGGTTGAGTTTGCTGATATAGTCAGAAAACATTTTGCGATAAAAAAAGAAAAAACATTGGAAAGCTTTGAAAAGTGGCTTAAGAAGGCAGAAAATTTTGAATTCACTGGGTGCGATCCATTAATTAGAGGCCATAATTGTGTAACAGCAGATATTTTAGAAGCATATGGACCATATTCAGCATTTAAAGAAGCAATTGAAGAATGCAAAGTATGGCTTGATACGCTTCAAGAAATATAAAAATGATAACTCATAGAGGAGTTTATTATAATGAATGAATTTAGCTTCGTTTTGATTTTTTATTGCTAGATCACAAGTAGGGTTTTAATTTTTTGGCATATTTTAATTATTTTAAAATTAATAAGGATTAGTGTGAATTCTTAAAGATTAGATATTGAGAATTGCGAAATAAAAATTATAATATGAATCTAAATATAAATAATTAAGATTATGAACGAATAGAGTTAGAATAAGATATTTTAATATAAGCAAAAGAAAATGGAGAAATTCAAGAGAAAAAATCATTTAGTCTGTTGATATTTCCAAGATTTTACTCGTTTAAAAGCAAAGCCTTCAAAGTAACTGTTGACTCTTCTCGATCAGAAATTTGTTATAGATCAGAAAAAATAATTAAAATAGTTTTTAATAAAAACAATTAAAATCTTTTTATGCAAGTAACTAAAATTAATTTGTTAAGCACTAAGAATTGATTATGGTAGCTTTTACAAATCCTTAAAAATCTTCTTACATGATTTTTATCCCCATCATAAATAAAATATAGCCTGTTGAGCCTTTATGCACTAGTGGCTGCAAGCATTCTCAAATTATTTTAAAGGAATTAATCATCCTGCCTTTAAACTTACTGAGCAAAAATATCTCAGACGAGTTTTATATTGAAGGATTATTAAAAATGATAAGATTTCCATTCAACCCAAAATATTGATGACGTGAAAATTCAAAAGATTAAATTTCTTGCAATTGAAAATCAATTGTTGGATAATTTTTTCGGGATGCTCCTATGAGTTATTACTTAAGAATATTAATTAGGTGTGATCTTATAATTTAAGCAATTGATGTCCATTTAATAAATAATGTGTCATACTCAGGACATTTATTCAAGCTATTTAGCTTATGCTTCTAGCAATAGAAATGCGTTGAATATCTTAATGTTAAACGGAAATCTATCATATGATACTCTCCTAGGTATCATTGAAGCAAATAATGCGTATTTGGCTTCTGTACTGGAACAGAATTTAGAGATGACTGCAACGATTCAACAATTCGAACAAGCAGTGCAGAAGATCAGAGATTTTATTATAAACAGTCGTAACTAATTTTTTATGTATATTTATATTTTATATTTATTTTATATAGCTAGTCCTAACAACCTACTCTAAAGTACCGTGGCAACCTTGGCTTCATATAAAATCCTTTCATATATTTTTTGGCCTTCCTGACATGGGCAAACTGAAGGTTTCCAAGCATTACAATACGCTACCTGGAAAATGCTCTAAATAGGGAGTACCACTAAACGGTCTAGATCAGTAGCTGAAGCAATATAGTTCTGAGGGTTCAAGGGATCACAAATACACAAAATTCCTGATAACTATTTTATTATTACTTTATTCGGCCAAATTTCTCTGAAGTTGGGAAGATCTGGATTGTTTACAATTATTTTTCTTGAGTAGTCAAATTCCCACCCATAGTAGTATAAAATCTTTAAAAAAATTTCTGACAGCTTATGAGTATCATTTGCGTATTCAGCAATCCATTCAGGGGTTTGCTCTTGATAAAACCAAGCAATCATTAGCAAAAGTCCATAAGAGCTTAATCCTCTTTTAAATGGCTCATGGAAGTTTGAGAAATAAATAAGCTGTTTAAATAGTAAAGTGACCTGGCGAAGTGTCGAGTGTTGCTTTAGTAAGGTTTTTACAAAAGAGGAGCAAGCGAGGCCACTATGTCTAGGATCTTGGACTGAAATATCTACTTGAATTATTCTTGAGTTGTAAGAAGTTTTTACTTTTAGGAGTGGAATTGAGGCAGTTAGAATGTCATCTATGCTTGTTACAATAGAAAGCGATTTTAGTTTCGATATAAGGGCTTGTAAGACTTGGGCTGGAGATTGGTTTAAATTAGTGATAACAAGATCTATTCTTTTTAACTAACTTAAGCACTAAAATATTTAATATATTAATTAAATCCTACTTATAACACAAGAATATATATCAGAATGGGGAAGAAGCAAGTTCGTTTCAAAAGACCCATAAATTTTCACATCACTTTCTGGAAATTCTTCTTTTATACCTATCGATATAATCTCTACAACTTCCCTATACGGCCCATCTGATTTTTTCGCCCAATTATTCAGGTCATTTAAAAACTTTTTTACTTCTTGCTGAAGATTTTCAAATATAGCTTCTCTAGTCTGCATTGTAAGTGGCCTCATGAATAATGCTTGATTCATTTGATTTGCTAGCTTTATCGAATACATTAAATCATCAGCTTGAGTTTCTTCACTAGTTGTAGGAGATAAAGAATTGGCTTTTTCTAGTAGTTTTAATTTCTCAATTAATTTTTTTTTGTGTTTTCTTTCCCTGTCAAGGTCATTTTTCAGCTTCCGATTTTCGTCTTCAATTGACCCTTTTTCAGGAAGCAAAATTTTGTATTCTTCTTCTGACGAGTGTGATAATAATTCTTTGGCACAAGGAATGCAGTACAATTCATGGTTTTTCTTACATTTAAAACAAGCTTGTATTATAGAGCCATTTGTAGCTTCTTCAATGTTTTTTTCATTGATTTCTTTCTTTTTGTAGTTTTTCACTCTTCCTTTTCCTTTGTTTCTGTTGTCTTTTTTGTTTTCTTCTTTATGGGAGCCATTAAACCAATTTCCAGAGCATTCGTTAATTGGAGATTTTCCGATGTTGTTTTGGATCCTTGGGTTGGCACCTCTTTCTATCAATAATTGTGCACAATGTCTATTATTACTTCTTACAGCAAGATGTAAAGGGGTATCACTGTTGATGTTTTTCACATTAACTTCAGCTCGATATTCAATTAGCTCATTTACAGAGTCAACGTAACCATTTTGTGCAGCATAATGGAGGGGTGAGAATCCTTCTAAATCAGTAGTATTTGCATTGGCTCCATTTGAAAGAAGATAGGATACAATTCTTATAGGATCATCGCCATGCTTTTCTAATGCATGCATCAGAACGCTTTTTTTCTCCCTGTCACAAGCTACTGTGCTGCACTTCAATCCAATTAATTGTCTTACAAGTTCAAAGTCACCTATTTTGGCTGCTTTCATTAAAAAAGTTATTCCGCCTGCATCTTTGTAGCTTGGAGATGCACGAGGTAGTAAAATTTTTGCAATTTCTACATGGGTGGGAGATCCATAGTCAAGGGCTGTTCATAAGGCTTTTGATATTGTTGGAGGGTCAAATGTATATTTTTCTGTCAAGCGTTTGACTTCGCTTATGTTTCCTAATTCAGTAAATTTGTGAAGGTCTAAGCCGTTTGCCATTTAGATTTTATGTAATGCAAATATAATTCTTTAAAGTTTAGACGCTAATGTTTTGCTTATATTGTGATATATATATAAATAAGTTAAATTAGGTCAGCAAATGCAAATTATAATTCTTCATTTTATTGATATTTACAGTGAATTTCTATATGATTAATTAAATGCGGCCTTTTGTATAGTTAAATGAGAATAATATTTATGATTATAAATATCTGAGGATTTTTCATAATATTTAACTTAAAGATTTATTTACAATTTAGACAAAATTAGCTTTAAGAAGAAATTTTTAATAATATATTTATTTATCTTTTGTTCAGGAATGAATTTCGTTTCATTGCAAAATTTAATATGTTAATATTAATTTTAAAAAATTTTCAATTTTTTAATGTTCACATTTTATGTCCAGTTTTAACAAGCTTTATTGAGTATAAGAATTTCTTAAGCTGATAATAGCACCATGAAGCATTGGCTAGCAATAAATTCTCTATTAGGATAATTGATAAAATCATTTTACACTTACTCCCCCCCCCCCCCCGTGAGCGAGCGAACAAAACCATTAGAAAAATCGCCATTTTTTTGACCAAAAACCCACCCTCCGTGAGTGAACAAAAATTTTTTTAATAGAAAAAATTTTAATGGAAAAAAATTTTGATATATAAGTGATAATTAGTATAATGAAATCTAGAGCTAATTCTGTTTAATTTTAAACAAATTGCGTTTTAAAACATAAATTTTGCAATTAAATTAATATTTGCTTCCCAATTTTTGCAAATTAGGATTTTTTTAAATTTTCGAAAAAAATATTTTTTATAAAATTTATATATAAATTTTTTTTAAAAAAAAAAATTTAACCCCCCTCCGTGAGCGAACAAAATTTTTTTGTTCGCTCACGGAGGGGGGGGGGGGAGGAGTTATATTAATAGAAGTGAATGATTCATCACATTTATCTGCTGATAAAAACATTGCATTATTCCTGCTTGAATTAAGGAAATAGCAAATATCAAAATATTAGCCCAAAAAAGGTCTCATTTTGTTCTTATTCTCCATTCTGTTAATGAGCATATATAATTTAAGGGATAAAATTAACTAATAATTATAAAAAAAAATTTATAATATTCTACTCCATATACATAAAAATGGGTGACTACAAAACACCTAAACTCCTTACCCTTTTTCTTTAACACTAGTAGGCAATAACTCAATATGGAGTGAAAAAGTAAAAAGAAATAATAATCTTTTATATATGTCGGGCTAGGCTTTGCTCGAGCTTTAGGAAGCTAATTCTTAGGACTTGGGATTTTGCCTCCGATACTATAATTTTGAAAGAGCAAGACCAGTAAAGCCTCGAGAGGATGACATCTACCTAACGAGAAACTGGGAGTTTCGACCCAGGCGATGGGGAGTCAAGACAGTATGTGCGAATCTCTAGCATACGGTGTCGAGGAGGGTTTCTACTGGGGTCCCGTTGAGGACATAGAGTACTTAATGGTGCGAATCCCAGTCCTGTCAGGATGAACGGTATTAAGATTAACATAATATTTTCCTCCATCTTGGCATAAGCATTTTTTCTATAAATTCATATTTGTAATAAAATAATTTTTTAAAAATGAAAAATTTTAATGATTTAATTTTCCATTATTCCTTACTCCCCCCCCCCCTCCGTGAGCGAACAAAAAAATTTTGTTCGCTCACGGAGGGGGGTAATTTTTTTTTTTTAAAAAAAATTTATATATAAATTTTATAAAAAAAATTTTTTTTTTCGAAATTTAAAAAAATCCTAATTTGCAAAAATTGGGAAGCAAATATTAATTTAATTTGCAAAATTTATGTTTTAAAACGCAATTTGTTTAAAATTAAACAGAATTAGCTCTAGATTTCATTATACTAATTATCACTTATATATCAAAATTTTTTTCCCATTAAAATTTTTTCTATTAAAAAAATTTTTGTTCACTCACGGAGGGTGGGTTTTTGGTCAAAAAATGGCGATTTTTCTAATGGTTTTGTTCGCTCACGGAGGGGGGGGGGGAGTTAAATAAATATCTGTAAATCAATTTATACTTTTTTATTCATAGAGCTAGTGCCGTCATCACACAAAAACATGGCGATAAAAAATTATGGCTCTTAAATCCGAAAAGCTTTTCAGCGAGATGGCACCAATTCTCCAAACAAACGGCGCAGATCTTGTCAAGAAGATTGGAGCAGTCTATCACTTTGAAATTCTCCCTGCACCTGGTGCTGAGCCAGTTGTTTTTACAATTGATCTTAAGAACGGATCAGGGTCATTCGCTAAAGGAAGAGTTGGAACCGCAGATGCCACCTTCACCATGACCGATGACGATTTAATTGCTGTCGCACAAGGCAAGCTCAACCCACAAGTCGCTTTTATGCAAGGAAAGATGAAAATTAAAGGAAACATGGCAAAGGCTAGCAAGTTCACTCCTGACATTCTCCCTAAATCTCCAAAACTTTAATTATTTAGGCTTATAAGAACCCTTTGATTTAAAAATTAATATTGCCAGATAAAACTTTTTAAAAAAAATTGGCTTAAAACTCAAGTCTTTTTGAAAAATAAAAATTTATATATAAAAGAATATAAAGAAATGGTACTGATTCCAAATACAAATATTGTAGTAGATGGGTTTAAACACTCAGCAGAATTGGAAAATCCTTTCTACGTATTCTTTTTAACGCATATGCATTCTGATCATTATCAAGGACTTTCACCTTCTTGAAATCGTGGGCCTATTTATTGTTCCCCGCCAACTGCACTTATGCTGCATGACAGATTCCCGGATATTCCAAATATTTTTGCATTAGAAATTGGAGAAACGCATTGGGTTCCTCTGAACACGCAAAAAAGCAAAGGAGTCAATGTGACGTTTATTGATGCAAACCACTGTATAGGAGCTGTTATGATTTTGTTTCAAGGCGAAATGGGGACTGTTCTTCATACTGGGGATTTTAGGTATATTCCGTCGATGCTTGAGCACCCTGCTTTGCTTGACAGTTCAGGACAGGCAATTACCATAAATCATTTGTTTCTGGACAATACATTTTGTAGCCCAGAATATAATTTCCCTCCAAGAGAAGTATGCACTCAAATGATAATTGATGCAATTGATGAAAACCCAGAATCTGACATATGGCTTGCTATTGAGAATTTTGGAAGAGAGCATCTATTAATTGACCTTTCACTCCATTTCAATACACGAATTGTAGTTAACCAATCAATGTTCAACAGAATCCAGCTTTTAAATGTCAGGCCTGACTTATTCAGCACTAATGAAGAGGATGGCTGGATCCACGTAGTATCAAAAGCAGAAATGAAAAATATCATCCCAAGGAATAAAGAAGGATCTTCAACTATAGGGATTTTCCTATCTGGGTGGTATAAGTATTACAGCAAGGATGGAAAATATTTCTATGTAAAATTCATTTAGAAAGTTCCTTATTCTTTGCATTCGAATTACTATGAAATGCAAACCTTTGTAGAAAAAATTAATCCTCAGAAATTAACTTATGTGGCAGTATGCTCTATGTCGCTAAAAGGGACGTTTGAACTTATGAATATGGTGATGAAAGACAAAGAAATAAAAGATGCGCCCTTGCAAGAACTTGATTTGCAGCCTCCTATCAAAAGAAAAGCTGGAAACCCTGGAAAAGCTTGCCTAAAAAAGGTTAAAAGGCCAAAATTCATAGGCAGCCGAATAACATCTGCTGAACCCCCTTCCGGAGAGTAATTATTTATATTTATGTTAAACTTATTATAAAGTTAATTATAAGCTATCCAACTTTGATGTATAGAGCCACCGCACACGCAACCATCAAAAGTACAATAATTATGAGCATTATAATTTTCATTCATATTCTTCTTCGATTCATAGACCCAATAACCCTATTAGCCTTGTTCACGTTGCTTCCGACATCATTCACTTTTTCATTTATTTTCTGTATTTGAACTCTTTGGCCTTTTAAATTTCCAAGAGCGTCGCTAGCTATTTGTTCGCTTTCAAGTCCGAGCCTGTAAGTTCTTTCAAGTGTGTCGCCGCTTTCTTGGAGAATTTCATTTGAATTGAGAAGCTTTTCTCTTGAATCAGGGCCTGTTTTCCCCATTAAATCAACTTTGTTCTTGCGAGTTTGTTCAGAGCTTAGGGATTTTTTAAGTTGCAATATAGGATTAGTGCTAATTAAGGAATAAAAAAGAAAAAAAGATTTTATAGGAAAAAATAAGATTTTAATAGTGGATTTATACAAAAAAGAATAAATTTTCTTGATGTCTTTTAAGACGAGGCTGATATTGGGATGATAACTGAGCTGGCATCGTTAGAATTTCACTTTCCATTTGTCGGAGCCAATGCTCTGCATCTTGAATATCGTGCCTAGCCTCTGCCAGGATTGCGTCTGGTTTTGGGGCTGAAGGGAGTAGCGCTATCTTTTTGTTGGCACTTGCAATGTATTTCGAGAAATCATTTTCGTAGCCTTTGAAGAGCTCTGCCATCTTTCTCTGTAGTTTATTTCTGCAACCGGGTTATTTGTAATGATTTAATAAACTCTCAGATTAAAATAATCATGTAATTCCTTTTTCAGTTAAAATTAAAGAGTTCCAAGTTACATTAGGCTGAATAATGCATAATTAAAATAAATTCTTAGACGACGTACTAAAAAGATAATTCTTACAGTTAATTAAGTTTCCCACACTACTCCAGTGTAGTTTAAATAATTTTGAACTAAAAATATGATACCCCTAATACTATTTGCTTATTATATATAATATAAATCTATCTTATTAATAGAAATTAAAAAATATATTCATAAATGTAAAGCTTGCGTTGCTATCAATAAGATAAATAATTCAATTAATTAAACATTATTTATTAAACAACTGGAAAATCTTATCTTTGCAAACTTAAAATGGCATTACTACTTTGGCTTATTTTTACAATCTATAAAGCAACAGCTTTGCTATTAACTGTTGGTTCATGTGCAGGACTTTTTGGTGCATCAAACCCAGACATCTGAAAATCAATAAAGGCTCTTAATCCTGACGCATTTATATGACTTGGAGATGCAATTTATGCTGATCAAATGATTTTGCCACTTGTTTTCCGGTCTGCAACTGAAGAAGAATGAAAAAAGAAATATGCAACTCTAAAAAATGCTGAAGGCTACAAGGAGCTGCGAGAATCTATAAGGATATTAGGTGTATGAGATGACCACGATTACGGAAAAAATAATGAAAATAAATACTATCCTTATAAAAGCTTGTCTAAAGAACTTTTTCTTGATTTTATTGATGAGCCTAAAAACAGCATCAGATACCAAAGAGAAGGAATTTATGATTCTTATGATTTTATTGAAAATGGGAAGAAAATAAAAGTTATTTTGCTGGATGATAGGACTTATTTAGATCCCCCAGGACCAGATTCTGATAACCTAGGAGAAATACAATGGGAGTGGCTTAAAAATGAGCTTGACGATAAAGCTGATTTATATTTAGTTATGAATGGGCTGCAAATCAATGTTGAAGACAGAATTACAGTGACTGAAAAGTGGTTCGAAAAAGGCAGAAAAAGAATGCTAGATATTCTTGATAGCAAACCTGGAGTTATTTTGGTAACTGGAGACGTTCATCATTCTGAAATTTTACTTTATTTTGCATTAATAATAGATTTAATTTTTTATAATTAATTATGCGAAATTCAATATACAGCAATATAAAAATTGACTGTTATAGCTACCCTATCTATGAAATAGTCTCAAGTGGGTTAACTCACTCTGTTAATACCCAATATGGCTTCCTCACAAGTTTATATCTTGAAGCCTGTTACCCCTTCACATACAACATTGGTAGTAGAATTTACGATAGAAGTTTTGCCTCTATTGAAATATCAAATGATAGCATTAATATTGATCTCAGAGATTCCTTTGGCAGCATTCAGTTGCATCACTCCTTAAAAATCAGCGACCTTTTCTCTCATCCAAATACCCCTTATTTCTGCTATCAATCCATATGGGAAAGAAGAATAAAGCATTGGGCAAGCATCTTATTAGTATACGTCATACCTTTTCTTACAAATATTTCAGCATTTTATATTTGGGTAAAAAAATATTCGAAATCTTATTAATTTAATTTATTATAAACTTTGTGATAACTTTTCGAAGCCTCCAATTGATGCAGTTGGGTCAGAAGAATAATCAAGTATCAATTTAATTAATTTAAAGTTTAACGCCTTTGTTTTATGTTACTTACGTTAGGGCTTTCACGAAAAAGTTACTTGTGGAGCTACTGATCACTTACTTGTTTCACTAGCTCAAGCTTATTTTCTAATAATTAGAGGCTTTCTTCCAGCTTTCGTGCTTACCAACTTAGTCTGTCAAGCATTCACAAAGATCAGACTCCACAACTTTGGGTTGGTCGCTGGATTCCAGAAATGATATTTCCCCTGATGGAAATCAAGCGTTAAGGATGGCTGAGTTTGAATACTCCTCCATCTTTGCTGAGATAAATTCACTGGATGAAGCCAAAGTCATAATCAAGTATAGTTTATGCACCATAATAGATTGCTATGCCCCAACAGAATACCGATAAGAAAAATATGGTTCAGGGGCACCTGCCTTATGCAGTCTAAGTCTGATTAGGCATCTTAAAACCATAAACCGGATTTTTCGTTTTCCTTTTTACTTTTCAAAAAAGCTGGCAAATATAAATTAATTTTGAAAAATTAAAATGTATGGTCAATAATGATCTAAAATATTTCAGATGCTATATCACTTTTAGAGTGTCTGGAAGTACTTGCTGGACAAGTTCTTTAGTTATGTTCTAAATATATCTTACTGTGCTATAATCCATGGCAGGACTAGTATTCACTTCTATTAGCCAAGGCTTGAAATCCGAATCAATCATAAAATCAAACCCAAGGAGCTCAAAAGTATTTCTTTTCGCAGAAATTTTTTCTTTAGCTGACTTAATTGTATTTAATACAATGTTTTTGACTTTAGGTAGTATAGATTTATCTCATATATCATCATTATTTTTTTCTATTAGTCATTGGCGAAATTGATCAATATGCCACATACTTTCATTCTGGCTAAACAGAGGGCTATATTTTGCTATAGAGTTATTTGTTAAATGAATATATAGGTCATTAATTTCAGATAAATCGTATTCTTTAGCTGAAAAACGCAAATAGCATTGCTTATAGAAAAATATTTCAAAATTAGAGAAACAAGTGACCAATACCCATTGGCGGATATCAAATTTATATTTGTTTATAATCAGAGGGTTTTCTATATATTTTTGGATAACCCAAGAATTGTTTTTAGTGTACTCCAAAATTTCTTCAAGTGACCTATATAGCATTATATCTCTTCCTCTTGATTTAAACCCTGGTTTTACAATTCATATGTTTTTTGTTCCTCTAATTTTATACTGTTTATCATTTTCCAGGACTTTTAAAAAATTTTCTACCAGGCTATTATAATTTTCTATACCTTTTTTTATTGGTTTTTCTTCTATTTTTCTTTGTATAATATTTAGCGATTTGATTAAATCATCATGAGTTACTTGGCTTTCGTTTTCTTTATAAAGCTTTAATATAGACTCTGCTTGGTTTCTCTTAAAAGCCTCTATAAACTCATCCGCTGAATCTTTTGGGCTAATAATATAACATTCGGGAAAAAAATCATAGCTTATAGGGAATTTTTTCAAATTTCTGCAGATTTTTACTTTTGTGGAGACCTCGTCAATTCTTGACAAATGGTTAATAATTTGATTAGGTTTAATAGATTCAGGGAGTTTCGGATTTTTCAGAAATTTTAAAATGCATCTATCTTTATTCAATTCCTGGCATTCTCTTCATCCTCTTGATTTCAAACATGAAATTACATCAGGGTAATCACTATCTGCTATAAAAAGCCGTTCCCCAAAAGGAACAGTTTTCGACATCGAGCCAAACTTTCCTTTATTCTGGATTTTTGTGCTTTTCAGCAATGGCAATTGAATTTTTCTTTCAAATGGCTTAGAAATTTCAAAAAAATTATTTTCTTTTTTAGCTAAAAAATTCGGCGCAGAACTTGATGGGTTTTTTCCTTCTTCGAAGAATTTAAATTTCCTAGTTTGAATTATGCGAGATACTACTGGCAAATTATTTTTTTTACTTAAAGTACGTGATCGCTGCTCTTTTTCTTTATAGAGGGTTTTGCTTTCGTTCTTTACTGAAGTCATTTTATTAGTAGCTTTATGAGTTTCATATTTAATATTAAACTTAGTCTTACCAACAACAACCTTGAGTTTGTTTTGAGGCACTTGAGCTTAATTTGTTTTTTGGCTCTGGCAAAGGCACAATTCCTGCTTCATGAGTTTTTTGTATGATTTTTCTTGCAACTGAGTCAAAAATCAAATCGACCTGAAATGCGCTCTTTGCGCTTGCTTCTATATATTCAAGATTTAATTGGTCTGCTTTTAATTTGGCTTCTTCAGTTGTAACTGCATGAGGCTGCAGGTCAGCTTTATTGCCTACTAAAACTTTCACAACTTTTGCGCTGGAGTATCGTTCTACCTCTTTAAGCCAATCTTCAATATGATCAAAACTATCTCTTTTAGTTTTATCAAAAACAAAAATAACTCCGTCAGCATTCCTATAATAACCTGTTATTATTGTTCGGAAGCGTTCTTGGCCAGCTGTATCTCACTATGTTAAAAATACTATTTGTAGCCTCACTGATTCGCCATCAATTGAAAGATTTCTCACTCCCCCTCCGTGAGCGAATAATAAAACGATTGGAAAAATCATATTTTTAGGTAAAAAAAAAACTCCACGAGTGAACAAAAATTTTTTAATGTAAAAATCTTTTATATATTGTGATATATAAGTGATAATTATTATAATGAAACCTTTAACTAATTCTGTTAAATTTAAACATCATTTTTTTATAAAAAAATAAATTAAATTAATTTTGCTTCCAAAAAAAGTTTTACTCTAAATTTACATATAATTTTTTTTAAAAAATAAAATTAACTCTCCTTACGAATAGTTTTTTTTTTATTCGCGGAGGGGTGAGTCAGCAAAAAATCGACCCCAATTGTAGCTACGTGAGTCTCTGCAAAAGTGTTTTCGGCATATCGAATGAGAAGGCATGATTTTCCAACTCCTGAGTCGCCAATAATAACAAGCTTAAATACGTAATCGCTACATAAAAAATACGGATTATTTTGGTTCATCTTGGTTTTATAATTAATACGTTTTATTTAATTTAACAGATTTTATTGAAATTGTCCATGATACAAAAATAATCGATTTTAGGAGACTTGCAAGAATTTATATAAATTTGTTTAATATTTAGCTCTTAGCTAGTCTTCAGAATGTTTTTTCTTCTTCGATACCTTGACCTCAGCTTTAAATACAGGAGCTTTGCCTGCTTTTAGGCCTGGAATTTCAGCATCTACTTCAACTGCTGCATTATTTTCATCAGAGCTTCCTTTCGAATGATGCTTTCTCTTCTTTTTTTTCTTTTCCACTCTTTCCTCTTCTTCATTATTTTCGATTATTTCTTGTTCAACTTCTACCTCTATCTTCTTTTTCCTTTTGCTCACCTTTACCTCTGAGTTTTCTTCAAACTGGACCTTCATTTTTCCACCTTTTTTCCCAGCATTTACCTCTGCTTCAGCTTCAGGCTCCTCCAATGCACCTTTTTTACCATTTTCTTTCCCGACCTCGATTTTTGTGTCAATTTGTTTTGTTTCTACTTTTTTCTGCTTTTTTTCTGATTTTTCGACTTCTACAGACATTTTCATATAAGTTTCGTGAGGGTCTTCACTTGAAGTCGCTTTTTCTACTGTATATTTGTGGTGGCTAATGATTTGGTTATCGTCATCATTGGCAATTTTGGCGATATCTAAACGATGCCAATTAGCAGCGTGTTTGTCTTTAAACGCAGCTCCTGGGTAGTTAATAAATATTGGCCCTCTACCTGGGATATAAATAGCTGGATATTCTTCTGTGAGTGAAAAGCCAATGACTTCCATAAGTTTGAAATCTGGCTGAGGATCAAGAGAAAACAGATAGCAGTACTGGCTATGTTTTTTAGTTTTAGGATTTTCTCCTCCTGCGATAATAGCATGCCCAGATCCTGATGCACAAACTGGCTTAATAACTTTTATAGGCAATCTAATATCTTCTTTTTTCACTTTAAGGTTTTTACAGTCTAGCGAAAACATCTTTTTGCTTGACCTAAGCTTCCCTTTTGAGTTGATTCTTTGTCCACCAACAAAATAGATTTTTGAGTGAATAATAAAGCACCCAGGATACAATAAATCTTTGAGCCTGAATTCTTTTATATTGGGGTTGGGCTCGTCTTCATGGTGCCTAGATTTTTTCTTTTTTTCTTCATGGATAAATACTTCCCAGTAATTTTCATTTAGATTATATCTCATAACTGGAGCTCCAGAAACTCCTATACCTTTTTGCCAAGAATATCCCACTAAGGAGCATTTTTTGGTTCGCCATTCTTAAATTTGGCTAGCCAGAAAATATGGCGCCTACGAATTTGGCAAGCCAGCTTATTGCCTGGCCAACCAAAAAATGTTCCTTAATGGACTATTCTTGATAACTAAGTATAATATGGATTCTTCATCTTCTATGACAGCTCCAACATAAAATACCCACTCATTATATTCCAATAGAGCTCCTTCCTTAGCAGAAATTGGAAGCCGAGCAATTATAGTCGCGCTTTTATTTTTGTTATCAATGATGCAAGCATTGTTTGTAGAGTATCCAGAACTGTCGCTGCCTCCAACAACCATCATTCTGTCGTTTGAAAGATAGCCAACGGTAGAGTCAGCTCGGATTTTGATTTTTGACTTAAACTGGTGCTTTTCGACCGATTCTGGCGTCACGTGACAGATCAATTTTTTGGCACGGTTGAGATAGTCAAAATCTGGAACTCTGATGTGAACTGGCTTATTAGTAGCGGCCTGGTCTTCTTTAGAAGTGCATGTACCCATTTTATTATTTATGACATTTTCCTGCGTCCATCAATGAAAACTACCAGTCCATTAAAAGCACTGGTTTTTTGGATTTCTAAAGAAACTACTCTATAATAAAAAATTTGATATTGAGATAGGATTGTAAAAATTTTTTACCATTTTCTGAGTATTAAGGATTTGTTAAATACGTTAAGATAAAAATTTAGCATTTATTTTGTACGCTAACAGAATCCTTTAAGAATCAAAAAATATGAATTCAACTGATTATTTGTGCATCAAATTTTATTATGTATGCTAACCACTATTGGAAATTTTAATTATTATAGTTTATATCTCTATTTTATTCATAAAAATATTTTGTAGCTACGGAGAGGGAGAGGGAGAGCAAGCAAATTAAATCTAGCATTCGTATTTATTTTTCTAAATATATAAATCGGATATTTTATATATGTAATGTTAATTTCGCTTTGGGGTATAGATTGCCAAAACGAAGAAATGCACGAAGACCTGGCAATTTCAAATCTTAATATGTTAAAATCCACTTGGCTTGTAGAATTCAAAACCAAATTAATGCGACCACTTATCGTTTTGCATGCAAAACTTATTCTTTACTTCCCTCTTTAAATATGAACAAATATCTGTAAAATTTTCTATTTTTTGGATAAATTAAACCCTACTTATAATTGAGAACAAAATTTTAGTTTTTTAATGGAAATTTTTTATAGGTGATATTAATAATTATTATATATATAGCTTTGATCTAATTTAATAAAGGGAATAATATTTAAACAAGTTACACATTGATTAACGAATTTTTTCGATTTAATTCTTCATAAAATAAATAAAATTCAAATACATTGTATCCAGTTTATATTATGGGTTTTCTCTGAAAATAGCCCTATAAGGCTATTTTTTGGCCATGGATCACATTTTTGAATAAAATTTATAATCAATATTAATTTCAAAAAGTTTAGCTTTCCAATGCTTTTCCTTACTCCCCCCCCCCCCTCCGTGAGCGAACAAAAAAATTTTGTTCGCTCACGGAGGGGGGTTAATTTTTTTTTTTTTAAAAAAAAATTTATATATAAATTTTTATAAAAAATATTTTTTTCGAAATTTAAAAAATCCTAATTTGCAAAAATTGGGAAGCAAATATTAATTTAATTTGCAAAATTTATGTTTTAAAAAACGCAATTTGTTTAAAATTAAAAACAGAATTAGCTCTAGATTTCATTATACTAATTATCACTTATATATCAAAATTTTTTCCATTAAAATTTTTTCTATTAAAAAAATTTTTGTTCACTCACGGAGGGTGGGTTTTTGGTCAAAAAATGGCGATTTTTCTAATGGTTTTGTTCGCTCACGGAGGGGGGGGGGGGAGTTAGCAAATTAAATTTTTTAACTTCTTTGACCCTACAATTTTAAAATCTACTTAAAGTAAATTCAATACTGTACATTTCTGTATTAAAATAATTAAAATGGGGGAAGCAGACAACAAATGCAGCGTTCCTTTTATCCGTATTTGCGATTTTATGGAAAAGCTTTCAGGCATCAAAGGGAAAAGAAAAACTCAAGCTTTAAAAGAATTTTTTGAGCACTCAAAAGTCACGAATTTCTTTCCAATTGTCAGACTAATGATTCCGAATTTTGATATGGAAAGAGGCCAATACGGGCTTAAAGAAAGTTTATTGTAATTGCCCGAGGATGACTCTTGCGCCATCCTCGGGCAATTTACTATATCATTATCTTACTTATTGGTAAGCCCTCTGTAATTCCAGAAGGACTGTCTTCACCCCTTAAAACGCTCCTTGTCCTGCTGGCCAGTTAGTGCACGGCTTGCAAAAGAGAAACTCCTGCAGACAAGGCTGCACTTGTGGATGAGTCACACCACTGCCCCATACGTCAACAAAGGTTGCCCATCATGAAAATTCAAAACAGTGAATTTTCTAGTTGAATCTCGGCCAAAAATTGAAATTCGATGACTGGGGTATTACTCCCAACTTCGCGCTGGGGAATAGTCTCGATTGGCTAGGAAACATACCACAGATTCTGTTGTGATCTCTTTTCCAACTCATTTCCTCAGGGGCAAAAATCTGGACCTGGAAGAAACTTACGATTGGCTTGCCTGACGTTCTTCACCAAACCAGGAAAATCTTGTTGGATACACATTCCTGGACGTCATGCTCCTTTCCTGAAGATCCCTGCTCACCCTATCGGGTGCCAGCTACAGGAGTTAAGAGGGTGGGTTGTTCCCGACATCATTCAATCACATGGCTTAAGGAAGTCACCTTAGCGAAATATTACGCTGAGCTTCTCAGCCTCCCAAATCGAGAAAAAGAAGCTTTAATCCATTTCAAAGACCCAAAAAAGCAATTACCCGGCTGTCCAGCTGGAGGATTTGTGGAGGTCTTAGAGTTCATAATAAGAAATCGTGTAGGAGACTCTCAAAATCTTACAGTAGAAGAAATCAATGCTTATCTCGACGACCTGGCCAATGCGCTTGATAAGCCAGCAAAGAAAAAAATTTTATCTGAGTTAGTTAGAAGAATGAGCGCTATTGAGCAGAAATGACTTGTGAAGATCATTCTGAAAGATATGAAACTAGGGACACACGAGAAGCTTTTAAGTTCTTTTCATGATAAAGCGCTTGAAATTTATTATAATACAAACAATTTAAGAGAAGTCTTTACAAAATTATTCTCCTTGAAAATATAAAAGAAAATGTTAAGGTGCCATAATTTATATAGAAAATAGAATTCTTATAGAAAATTGTGTAAAAATTAACTGAATATAGTATAAAAGATAAAAACATTGAGCTTGGAGTTCAACTTTTTACATGGGGCCAGCCAATAAGACCAATGCTTGCTGGGAGAAAGCCATTCCAGGAACTAAAAAAATTACTAATAAACCAAGAAGTTTATGTTGAAACAAAATTTGATGGAGAAAGAATCCAATGCCATTATTGCTCTGATGGCAATATTAAATTTTTCAGTAGAAATGCAGTTGATTATACAATGATGTATGGGAGAAGTCTATCTCCCTCCTCCATAAGCGAACAAACAAATTTGTTCGCTCATGGAGGTTTTTTTTTAAATTTATTATGCAAATTTTTTTTTTGAAATTAAAAAAATGCAATTAGAAAAAATTGAGAAGTAAAAGTTAATTTAATTTAAAAAAAATTTATGTTTTTAAAATGCAAGCTGTTTAAAATTCAACCGAATTAGCTAGAGATTTAATCACTTATATATCAAAAAATATTTTTTTCATAAGAAAATTATATATTAAAAAAATTTTTGCTAGCTCATGGAGAGAGGGTTTTGACCCAAAAAGATAGGGATTTTTCCTATAGTTTTATTCTCTCACAAAGGGGGAGTAAGAGAATTAATTCTAGAAAATGTCCACGGAGTTAATGCTTGCATTCTAGACGGAGAGCTCATAGTCTGGGATCTAGGTCTTGACGCTCCTGCCTCTTTTGGACAAAATAAAACTGTTGCTAATGAAAACACTCCAGGAAAATGTCTTTGCTATATGGTTTTTGACATTTTATATATAGAAACAGCAGATGGCACAAAGCATGATCTTATGCCAAAGCCTTTAAGTGACAGAAAGCAGATTTTAGACAAGACATTAACTGATGTCCCTAAAAGACTTGAAAAAGTGAAATTTTCACAAGTAAAAGGTTCGAAAATGGTTTTTGACCAATTTAATGTAGCTATTGAAAGAAATGAAGAAGGGCTTATTATAAAAAGAGTGGATTCTCCTTATATTCCTGATGATAGAAGCTCTTTGTGGCTAAAAATGAAAAGTGACTATTTTGATGGGCTAAGTGACTCTTTAGATTTTCTAATAGTTGGAGGCTATTATGGAAGTGGTCATAGGACTGGGGATGGTGATGAATTTGACCATATCACTGTATTTTTACTGGCATCACCAAGCAAAATCGACTTAAAAGATCCACTTAAAAGCAAATTTGTCCCTATCACAAAAGTTGGAACAGGGTATTCTATACCTGAACTAGGCGAACTTAGAAGAAGACTAAGAGACCAATGGAAACCTTTCCGACAGTCACCTCCATATTGGCCTAAATGAGTCCCAGGACCTGGCGAGAGGCCTGATTACTTCATAAACGACCCTTCAAAATCAGTTATCCTTGAAGTAAAAGCAGCCGAGATCGTTCCATCTGAAAAATTCCCATCAAACAACACATTGAGATTTCCAAAAGTTGCGAGAATCAGATATGACAAAAATTGGGACCAAGCCACAAGTATGACTGAAGTCCAAACTATTATTGACAGCTTCAAGCGAGGAATAACTGAGCCAACAGCAAGAATTGATGCTGTCCAAATAGAAGATGAGCCTACCAGAAAAAGGAAAAGAGAGATTAAAACCATCCCAAAAGGACAAGTAATGCCACAATTTATGGACACTGATACATCAGAAATTATACCTACATCGGCTATTTTTGATGGGTGTGAGTTTTTTATTGTTTCTTGTAGAGGATATGATAAGAGTGATTTGGAAATAAAAATCGTAGAAAATGGAGGCAGAAAGGTCCAGAATTATTTGCCGACTGTTACACATATAATAGCGTCTGATTCTTCGTCAATGAAAGTCAGAAATTTAATAGAAAAATATGGCTTGGATATTCTTTCTCCAGATTGGCTGGTGGATTGTGTTAAATATCAAGAAAAAATGGAATTAAGACCGAAATATGTGCTCCATGCGAGCGACGAGACAAGGAATTATTTTGAAAAAGAATTTACAAAGTATGGAGACTCTTTAAGTATTCCTTATAGATCAGTTGATGAGCTATTAGAAATTGCTAAAAATTTCCCTGAAAGGGAGCTTAATCAGGTTAAAAAAACGATTGAGAGCAATTGATGAAATCGAATTCCTGACTCGCCCTCCTCCGAAAAGCGAAAAAAAATTTGAAAATAATCCATTCTCTGTGAGCGCAAATAATTTTTTTATATTATGAAAAATATTTAATGTATAAAAATTAAATTAATTACCACTTTCCGATTTTTGCGGTATGGGATTTAGAATTTTTAAATTTTAACTCCCCCCCCTCCGTGAGTGAACAAAAAAATTTTGTTCACTCACGGAGGGGGGTTAAATTTTTTTTTTAAAAAAATTTATATATAAATTTTATAAAAAATATTTTTTTTTCGAAATTTAAAAAATCCTAATTCGCAAAAATTGGAAAGCAAATATTAATTTAATTTATAAAATTTATGTTTTAAAAAGCAATTCGTTAAAATTAAACAGAATTAGCTCTAGATTTCATTATACTAATTATCATTTATATATTAAATTTTTTTTCCATAAAAAATTTTTCTATTAAAAAAATTTGTTCACTCACGGAGGGTGGGTGGGTTTTTGGGCAAAAAATAGGGATTTTTCTAATGGTTTTGTTCACTCACGGAGGGGGGGGAGTAAGAAAAAATTATTATAAAATTTAATTCAAATTGTTAAAAACAAAATTTGTTCGCTCATAGGAGGAGGGGAGTGAGGAAATTAAAGCAAATGTTTTTAGGATTCCTGCTTATAAGTTTTTAAGCAAAGTTTTTTTTATTTATAAATCTGATCTGCCTGATCCTCTTTTTAACGGCAGAGATCTGTGGGTTGAGCTGTATCAGCTGAAAATAGAGGCTCATGGAGGAGAAGTCAGAAATGGTTTAACAAAAGATGTAACACATATTTTAAACCTAGGACAGAGAATTCGCTTTGAATCAAAAGCAGAAGTTGTCGATGCTCAGTGGATAAATCAAATGATTGCGCATTAATTTAGATAAATTAACTAATATAACATTATAAATCCTGCCAATAAAATGCTTGGGAAAAAATTGATATTTGATTTTATGAACCAATGCTAAATATAGCATTTATAATTATGTTAAGAACAAATAGTTATTCTACAATTTTTGATATAAAACATACTAATAAAGGCCTATCATTTGATTATTGTAATCTGTTTCTTCCTGCAACTTCTTAAAGTCATTCGACTTATGAAACTCCGGGAATACCTCATTATTAAAAAAATGAGTCAAAAAAAGTTCAACACAATCAAATAAAGCTGTATCTTCTTTTTGAAAATACGGATCAGAGTTTTATTATTTTTTACACAATATTTAAAATGGCAGCTAGGGGTAGGGTCCTAGTCCTGTTCATCAGGCTACCCTACAATCTGAGATTTGCGAGAGAAGTCTAAGCTTCTTGAGAGTCTCGGCTTGAAGTGAAGAGGTCTGTGCTGAGGCTTTTATCGTAGCTGGACCTCAAGGAAAGAAGACTTATAGGTTCTGTAGTGCTAAAGAAATTTTTTAAACTAAACTAAATTATTTTTCTGACCTTCCGTGCTAAGCTTTCACTTATGAGCTCATTTTCTTTTAGATATTCCTCATATATATTTAGTCCTTCTCGAGTGTTTGGATGCAGTTTATATATATTGATCAGCATTAGCAGCTCCAAATAAAACTGTCATTTCTTGTTTTTGCTTCTCGATATATACCTACTGAAATGATTATAGACAACTGCACTTTCTGCAATCAGTCTAGAATCATTTAAATTTGGCAGAGGAACTTCTGATTTTAATTTTTTGGATTCCTCATATAAGCAGATATGAGAGGTTACGAACATTAATAAGTTCCTGATTGGGACTGTATATAAATAAAATGATACAAAATTGGCAAAAGGAGCAATTAAGCCTATTGCCCATATAGCTAAAAATAAATATAACTCCAGCTTTATGTGGTATCTTCTGTGAACTTTGCGGATTTTATAAATATAGATCATATATCCAATTTCTTCCATCACAACAACAAAGCACCACCATATAAAATAAGTCCCTTCAAAAATGCTATCAATAAAATGTTCTGAATGATATATAATGCTAGGAATGAACATTGAGCAGCTAATTGATACAATAATTAGTGAGTAAACAGTGATAATCTTGAAATTTCATTTGTTTTCGATTCTTTTTCTTAGTTTTAAATAGTGTTCATAGTTTTTTATTTCTCCTGATTTAACTCTATCAAGAAGTCCTAATCGATACATCCTCAATAAGTTCACAATATAATATATGTGATGAGTTAAACCATAAAGAATATAAATCGGAATTATAGTTTGAGGTATATAAAACATATCAAATATCGTCACAAAGGATAAACAAATTGCTACTTGAGAATTAATTAAATTTGTGATTAAGGAGATCGTGAGTATTTGAGATGATTGCTCGAATAAATGTCTGAATTTGTTTTTTCGATAAAAGTAGAGTCCAAAGAATATATAAAGTGCTTTTACAAACAGTAAATAAAAAACCCAGGCAAAAATGTTTAAGGCATATGTTTCTTCTGCCATAATATTTCTAATTTCTGCCATTTAGACTGGAATAAAAATCTTGGTAAAATTTCTATTTTTTGTTCTTTAAATTGGAACAATTTTTTTTTCAATAGGAAAATTTTATAGGTAAAATACTAATTTTTAAAAAATATAGTTTTGACCTAATTTTATGTATAAAGTGCAAGTAGAATATTATTTAAAGCAATTTTAGCACTGAATCGTTATTTTTTGAATAAATCTTTATAAAAATAAATTAAAATTCATAAACATTTAGCTCAATTAATTTATTAAATGTTTTTATAAAGAAAAATTTTAATACAAGCTCCCCTCTTTAAATTGAAACAGGACTTTTTATTTAAATTTTAAGGGGGAGTAAGAAATAATTAAGATAATAAATCTCCTGAATTAAGTAGAAGCTACAGAATAACGAAGCAGTCAAATTTCAGTGTTGAGTAATCAAATTAAGCAAGAAACAATCATAAATTATTGCTGCTTGAGAGTTTTGCATACTTGCTGACATCAAGCTGCGCTTAACTTATATTAAAAAATAAAATAGCGAGAAGTTCGATTCAGCCTTTTTATAAAGAAAATTATAATACGACTTTTCATTAAAAGAAAACTAACTCCCCATCTCTGTGAGCGAACAAAGCTATAGGAAAATCCTATTTTTTGCCAAAAAAAACACTCCATGAGCAAACAAAAATAAAAATTTTTTACTAAAAATATCTTGATATATAAGCGATAATTGTTATAATGAAATCTCTAGCTAATTCTGTTTAATTTTGAGCAGCTTGCATTTTAAAACATAAATTTTGCAAATTAAATTAATTTTTACTGCTCGTATTTACGAATTGGAATTTTTTTAAAATTTCGAATAAAAAAAAATTACTATAAAATTTATTTATAATTTTTTAATCCTCCTCCATGAGCGAACAAAATTTTTTGTTCGCACACTCAGGGGGAGTAAGTAAATTATTAGCAAAAAATTATATAGTAAAAGCATTTACCACTTTCTTTCTTTCTTTTATAAATGGGAAATGATGGCGGATCTATAGCTAAACGAAGTGATTTAGCAAAAGACAAGAAAAGACCTCTTAAAATCGACAAAGCAGCTCTTCGTGCAGCAAGAGCTCGCCTCTGCGCATTAACTCAAGAACCTCTTGCACCTCCTATCGTCGCATGCAAATTAGGATTTTGATTGGGTGAGGTTAAATAAAGTGCACTATGCTTTTTTCAATCCTCCAAAACCTATAAAAATGACTGCATTTTTCAAAATTTTTTTTGGCATGAAAAAAGTACAAACGGTGTTTTTTGAATTTTTCCAAGTGAAAAACAGAAAACAGTGCTTTAGGACAGCAAAAATAGAAGAAAAAAGTACATATAAAATCTCTATTCGATCAAGACTAAGCAAGTTTAAGTAGAGAAAGCTCATAATTGAATTTTATAATAAACAGTATATATTGCATACTAAAAATAACAAAAACAATGCCGTTTGCACTTTTTTCATGCCAAAAAAAATTTTTGAAAATTAAGTCTTATCTTATCTTATAGAATTTAGAACGTTTAACGTCCACACTACGGGGTCACAACCCCAGGTACTATCACTTCGCCTTCGTCGCATCGGGCCCACAGGTCGCTGGGGATGGCCCTGCTTCGATCTCCAAATGCTCGTTGGAAAAGTGTTCCGGCTTCGACGGCTCATGGATGAGCTACTTGCTTGATACATGGGTTGCTTTTCCGAAAAACCCAAAAAATGGATTTTTCTGGTCAGCTATACAAAAAAGGAAAAGCACGTAGCTTGGGACGTAACGCCCAGTTTCATGCTAGGGAGTTGCCCGATTGGTCCTAACGGACTCTGCTGAGCTTCCCCTTTCCAACTCCGTGCCCTCCTTCCCCACGAGGAAAAATCCACCCCTGAGATTAGACTAGGACTAGGCTCTGAGCTCCACCAGAATTGCCTAGTATTGCCGTCCATCTCTAGAATGTTAAAACCTTGCCGGATATAATTAAATATGAGTCGAGGCTGCATGGCCGGGAGGCCATGTCCAGACGAAGACGCCGTATTTAATTATGAAAATTAAAGTCATTTTTATAGGTTTTGGGAAGTTAAAAAGGAACATAGTGTTTTATTTAACCACCTATTTTTATTCAATAAGCCAAATCTTCTTATTGCTCTATCTCAAAAATCCCTCCCAAAATCTCTTCAGCACATATCAAAACTAAAAGATATAAAAGATGCTAATATAGCCCAAGCTCCAGATTCAGATCGTTTTATCTGTCCTATCAGTGGTCTAGAACTTAATGGGTCAAATCGCTTCATAATTAACTGGAATTGTGGCTGCGTCATGTCTGAAGCATCTTTAAAAGAAATACCAAGCAAAAATTGCTTAATCCCCCCCCTCCGTGAGTGAACAAAAAAATTTTTGTTCACTCACGGAGGGGGGTTAATTTTTTTTTTTTTAAAAAAATTTATATATAAATTTTATAAAAAATTTTTGTTTTCGAAATTTTAAAAAAATCCTAATTCGCAAAATTTTGAAAGCAAATATTAATTTAATTTATAAAAATTTATGTTTTAAAAAGCAATTCGTTTAAAATTAAACAGAATTAGCTCTAGATTTCATTATACTAATTATCATTTATATATAAAAATTTTTTCCATAAAAAAATTTTTCTATTAAAAAAAATTTTTGTTTACTCACGGAAGGTGGGTTTTTTGGGCAAAAAATAGCGATTTTTCTAATGGTTTTGTTCACTCACGGAGGGGGGGGAGTTAGTATGTGGAGAACCTATTGCAGAAACTATCAGCCTTAATCAATCCGAAGAAGAGCAACGAAGTAAAAGAAAGTCTCTCGTAAAATCAAAAAATAATTCCAAAGATGCCGGCCAGCCTATTAAAAAGGCTAAATTAGCAGAAGAAGACCCTATTATGACTGCACATTTAAAGAATATGGAAAATGAAGTCTATAAAAGCTTATTTGTGAACGATAATGTAGATGAGACATTTACTTGTAGACATTTAAGAGCAGGGTTAAGATAATTTTGTTTATAATACTCTATGAATAAGTTCTATCATATAAGATTGTATACAGTCTATGGAGTGTTTCTAAGAATACCATAGTTGTGCCTTCAAGTAGTTTTATATCAACGACAAATGATCTTTGATACTTATAAATATCGATCTGCATTTTTAGTGTATAAGGGGAATCAATGCTCCTCACTCTCAACTTAAAATTTGTAACAAGCTTCCACTCAAGATTTGCATCTTTTAAGGTAGCGAATAAAGTCATCATAAATGGATAAGCCTCTAAATCAGTACGAAACCCATACACCCAGTTATCAGGTGCTCCATCTTTATCAAATAAAATGTCAATATTTTCTCCTTGTGAAGAAGAAGCTCTTGTTGAAATTTCAAGATTTGACATATCAGTATTTTTTGATTTAAATATCGGTGTCACATTGCTCACCCTATCCCCATTTCTAATCCTCATCTCATTCAGCTTCTTATCAAGTAGCAGCTCATAGCAGACCACTGAGCTTTCATTTTTCCTATTCACAATTTTTTCTCTGAACTCTTCTATTGTTAAATACTTTGTTGAAGGTAAATCAAGACACTTCATCAAGATTTCTTCATCAATTATTCTATAGCTTTTTGAAGTAATTCTATTCATAGCTAGCAGCCTTGAATCATAATTCATTTGTACCCATGGGTGTTTCTTTATTTGGTTTATAGTCATTCTCGCTATCGGGTCAGGTTTCAGCATTCTTGCTATTAAGTCTTTAACAGGGTCTGAAAAATGATAAGGCATGCTAAAACTAGATGCCTTAATTTTTGCAAAAAGAGAAGGGATGCTACTGTCATCAAATGGCAAATGGCCTGCCAATAAAGCAAATAGCACGACCCCAGCACTTCAAATATCTACCTCTGGGCCACAATAACGGGTTCCTGATATCACCTCTGGAGCTGCATAATTAGGCGACCCACATGAAGTCTTCAAATAATCTCCATCTGGCATCAAATTCGACAGCCCGAAATCAGCGATTTTTATATTCCCAAACTGGTCAAGTAAAATATTTTCAGGCTTAATATCTCGATGGACGACTCTGTGGGTATGGCAATAATCAAGACCTGATATTATTTGTTGGAAATAAAGCCGGGCTTGATCTTCTGGCAGTCTGCCATTTCGATCGAGAAGATTATAGAGTTCGCCACCTGGGAGACATTCCATGACGAGAAAAATACAGGTGGGAGTTGATATGACGTCATAAAGCCGAATTATGTGAGGGTGATGGAAAGATTTGAGGACTCGGATTTCACGTTTTACTTTATTGATCATGTGCTTTTCTGCTAGAACTTTGCGTTTTAAGACCTTTATAGCCACTCTGACATTGGTCAATATGTGCTCAGCAACTGTTTAGGGCTTACGCTTGACTTGGCCAAATGTCCCTCTTCCTAATGGTCTGAATAATTAATATTGTGGCGGAGACTAATATGTCCTTGATGGCGATTCATCACTGCAAAAATCATGAGGTATCAGGCTAACCTTTACATCCATAGCGCCGATATTAATCTGATGGAGGAGCCCTTTTAGCCTATCGAGACTCTTGGTGTCATTGCGCAAGCTATATCTATAGAGTAGACCGCTGCTCCAAATAGTGGCTGATTTCCGTTCAGCACGTAGGTGGCTCTGGATAAAGTGTGCTGAGATAAAAATAATTACGGAGAAGACTTTAAAACTCTTTAATTTAATGGTCCGAGAATAATGTAATTCTCTAAGCTCGACATTTATGCTATATTTATTAAAGAGAGAGGCAGAAATAGGATATAGGCAGGATAGAGTTGCAAAATTATGAATAGGGCTATTGAAGATGCAATTTTTTAAATTTTCAGTTAGATAAAGAGCTTATAAATTTAAATTATATTCATTTGAAACTGCTTTTCTTTTTAATTCCTTATATAAATGGTTTTAATTAGAATTACTTTAATTCTCGATTTTAATTAATTCTTATTGTTTTTTAAAGCAAATTATTCAAATGTATCCGAATTAAGAAATTTTTTACAGATAGAAGCTTCTGCTTCCTCATAATATTTTTCTAACATGTGAATCTAAGGAGTAAAGTTTTAAAAGATAATAGTTTATAACGATCTTAAAGTATCTTCAGCGAAAAACCTGACATCTGCATCTGGATCATTTTTCATTCCTCCCAACAGTTTCCTTATATCATTTTTATTTTCAAAAATCCCTGCCAAATCTTTAACTCCCCCTCCGTGAGCAAACAAAGCTTTTGTTCGCTCACTAAGGGGTTCTTCAAATTGAAAAAATTGGAAAGCAAAATTTATTTTAATTTGCAAAATTCATATTTAAAAATGCAAGTTATTTAAAATCAGCAAAATCAGCTAGAGATTTCATTATAACAAATTTCACTTATATATCAAAAATATTTTTTCATAAAATTTTTTTGTTGAGGAAGGTGGGTTTTTACACAAAAATAGGGATTTTTCCAATGGTTTTGCTAACACACGGAGGGTGGGAATAAGGGTTTTCGCTACATTGAACCTGACATTAGGAACTTTATCATTTGCAAGGCTTTTTAAGCTCACTTTAACGAAAACTTAATTAAGATTATTGATAAAATCTCGGTTTAGCTATTTTCTCTGTATTTGTCCTAGCAGTGTCTGTTCTGAGTAACAATTCTCTCTCCTGGGGTCTCACCAGTTAGAGAGTGTATTGGGCTGAGTTAGCATGCAGCAAGGTTGCCCTTTCAGAAAATTCGCAAAATTAATTTTCTTATCAGGTTGTCAACCCAATTGGCTCGCAGCCAAGGACGTAATGATGGGAAAACTGCCCGATTTGTCACACAAATGCCATGCTATGCTAGAGCTCCCCTTTCCAATTCTGAGACTGCATCTTCCATAGGGTAAACCTTGTCTTGGATGTGAATTGCGGTTGGCCTAATTCGATATGTGCTCAACATACAAATTAAAACTTGATGAATACACACTACCAAGTAGAATCTTCCCTTCCACAAGTTCCAGCTACAAGTATTAAGAGGCTGGATTGGTTTATTATCCATTTTAGTGTATTATGCTTTTTAAGCACTCAAATGACTCATCCAGCCCAATCACTTTTGTAAACTTCCTCACCGCTCTTATAGCTGTCATCCTTTTATTAAAAACCGGGCTCGTCGACAGCTGCATCACAACTGGTGCAAGCCTAATTTTCGTCCATTCGCTGCCAAAAATCCCAGTTATCTGACTAATTGCTTCTAACACCGCTTCTCTAACAGAATAGGCAGTGTCCTCCACCCATTTCATCATAGGCACTGCAATTTGTTCAGAAAATTTATCTACTCCAAGAAGTCCTGCTAATTGTGGTAGGCACTCTATAACCTTCATTCGGACCCTCCACTGTTGGTCATTCATCAATTGCATTAATAATGGTACAGAAAAAAGCAAAATTTTATCCTGGCCAATCGCTGCATTGAAATTTTGTATATTTTCAGCAAAGGACATGCGGACCTCGTAGCTGTCATCTTTTACCAGTTGGGCAACAACTGGCAGCAGCCTTATTATAGACTTTTCGTCACCAAGATAGGTGGAAAACTTGCAAATGGCCTGCATTAAGGATAATTTTACGTAGAGAGACGTGTCTTTTGTGAGCTTTTCGACAGCAGGAAGAATTTGGGTTTCTATTGTGGCGACGTTTACTTTAGGTAATATAATTTCTAGCTTAAGTAAAGCAATGCATTTTACTTCGGGTTCTGAGTCGCTCAGTAGAGAAGTAATTTCGTTTAATAAATCTTGAGCAGTCCCTAAAGCTTCAATAATTATATTTAAATTTTCTAAAACAGCATATCGGATTCTCCAGCTTTTGTCTCGTGAATACTTTTTAAGAATACTAATCAATTCTCGATGCTTAGGCAAAATCTTCAAAACACTTTCCAAAGTCATTTGCTTTACACTATCATGATCGTCAAAGCTTAAAACGTCAAAAAGCTTACTTCATCCTCAGTAAGTGAGTAGATTAAAAAAAAATATTTTTAAGAAAACCTCACCAAAAAATTGTTTTTTAAACACTTTTGATGTATAAGTGATAATTATTATAAGGAATCTCTTACTAATTTTAGTAATCTCAAATAGCTTGCATTTTTAACATAAATTATAAGTATATTAATTTTTATTCCAAATTTACGAATTAGGATTTTTAGATTCCAAAATAAAATTTATCTTCAAAGGGGGAGTTAGTAAGCTCAGAACTGTCCCAGGTTTGGCATATTTTTCCTAAATTGCTTGCAGCCGATCTTCTTACCATAGGAGTATCATCTTTAGCTAGTTCTACAAACAGCTGCGATAATTCGTTCTGTTTCGCACTAGAAAGGCGGGGTAATGCAATGTGAAATAAAGAACAAGACGCAATCCTTGCAGAATACCAGTCACTGGTCGCTAGTGACTGTATAAGTGGGACATAGCTTTCTTCTAAAATAGGAGGTGGTAGTTGGCTAGAAATTCGGTTTAAACTTTCAATGGCTTTTTCTTGGATAGTAGATTCTTCATTGCTTGCCAAATTGTGAAGAGGCGAGAGCAGACAAGCCATATGTTCTGCGCCGCCAACATGTTTGGAGAGATCACCTAGTCTTACAGCAATTGCAAGAAGGACTTCTTGATTGTCATCTTCTAATAACTCAGTCAAATATGGAACTAATTCTTCTCTAGTTCTTTCGTCACCAATAGCAGTTGCAATTTGTTCGAGGTTGCTGATAGCGTGAAGTCTGACTGTGTAGTCTTCAGATTTGAGTTCGTCAATAAGACATAAAATACTATCAAGATCTTCTTCCATTTAAATATTAGAAACTCATTCTTATTGTATTTTAATGAAAACATCTCAAAATGATTAAATATCATTATTAAAGTGATTTATAATTATTTTAAATAAGATATTTTGCAATTTTTGTGTGATAATCAGCTAAATTAATTGTAAGGCAATTAAAAGAGATCCTTGTTTTATTAGTAATTTTGATTATTTATGATGGAATAAATCTGATATTAAGTAAAAAAATATTATAAGGCTAAAAATAATTTGTAAGGAATAGGAATTGTTTAGCAGATTGATTATATAGACTATCAAACTCATCCTATTTAGTATTTTAAACCCCTTTTTGACTACTGCTCAATTAAATTAAAGACATTTTTAGACAATATTCTAAATTTAACTAAACTTTTCAAAAGCTTTTCTGATTTGGAATTTGTTTAAACCTCTTGTTTCCACAAAATCAACCAGAAAATATGCAATTGTGATCAAACAAATAACTGAATAGATTCAAAACGCCACTCCTATAGAAAAAATATTCACAACATTTGGGAACGTGAAAGTATCAACCGTCGCCCAAAATCAATTCGCTCCTATACAAATAGCCATTGCTCTTGACGTTAAAATTTCCCCTGAATACACCCAGCATATAGTCCCTATACCAGTACCGTACCCAAATATAAAAGTAATGATAAATGTAAATACCAAAAATGAAGAAGTAAGGTCATTTTCTGCTATAAATCCAAGGGAAAACATAGACAAGCACATACAAGAAACTCCTGTCATCAGGAGAGTTTTTCTATTGAATTTATCAATGATTGGAATCACAGATAAAGTTGAGAGGAAATTTAATATCCCTAGGCCAACTGTAAAAATTCTTGCTTCAAAAGTGCCCATTCCTAAGGACATAAAAATCTTTGTAGTGTAGGCTGTCAAAGCTGCAACGCCTGTAGTGCTTTGAAAAGTGTTCATTAGGAAGCCAAGCCTCATCATTTTTCCTGTCTTCTTTCTGAATAGTAATAAATCCTTATAACTAAAATCTATTTCGTCTCTTATTTCGAGAGAAGCTTTTTCACAGATTTCTACTGTGAGTTCTGATTGAGAAAACCCACTGTTGTCGTGGTCTTCTTCGAGAATTCCGATAACTGATGAGCCGAATTTCTTTAAAACATCGTAAGCTCCAGTTTCGTTGTATCACTGCAAAAGACAGTATAAAGCCTTTTCATTTTGGTGCTTATTCCCCCCCTCCGTGAGTGAACAAAACCATTGGAAAATCCCTTCGTAAGCGAACAAATAATTTTTGATATATAAGTGATGGCTAGTTAAATCTCTAACTAATCGGTTTAATTGTAAGCAAATTAAATTTCGAAAATAAATTTTACAAATTAAATTAATATTTGTTTTCCGATTTTTGCAAATTGGAATTTTTAAATTTCGAAAACAACATTTACTATATTTATATATAAATTTTAAAAAAATTGACGAACAAATTTTTTTATTCGCTCACACAGGGAGAGTTAGATAAATATCATACAGGAGTATCATATTTATATACTTTATACAATATAAAGAATTGTGTTATTGAAAAAAGAATTTGCACAGTAAACATAAGTATCCAATAATATTTTAACTGGCTTGAATTGTTATCATCAATTGGCAAAGGAAGTCCAACTACATATGACAGGAAGACTCCAAATGCAATTATCAATTGTGATAAGTCACCTATTTTCCCCATGATGTCTGCTGGTGCAATTTCACTAACTCCCCACTCCATAAGCTAACAAAGCCATTGGAAAAAAATCCCTATTTTTTGCCCAAAAATCTGCCCTCTGTAAGCAAACAAAAAATTTTTTATGAAAAATAAATTTTAATATATAAGTGATTATTAGTATAATAAAATCTCTAGCCAATTCTGTTTGTTCGCTCACTGAGTGGGGAGTAAGGTATAAAGGGACCAAAGTAGAATAGACTCCACAGACATAACCAGTTAAAAACCTCCCAGCTGCAAAAAATGGAGTATAAATTATAGCAAAAAGCGCACAGGAAACCATATGAAGAATATCCATTAGCATCAAGGCTCTTCTTCTACCTATTTTGTTTGTGATTAAACCTGCTGAAGTTGCTCCAAATAATCCTCCTGCAGAGAATAAAGCTGTCATTATGGATATATAAAGATCTTTATTATCATTTCATCCTAGTGCTGCAGATACATTCTCTTGAGAAGTATTAAATACACCAAAATTATATCCAAAGATTAATGAGCCCAGACTTGCATTCAGACCCATCTTCCATATAATTTTCTTGTTGTAAGTTTCACTGTGGTTCATCCTGTTGTAATCCATTATGAAAAATTATTAATTTATGAGTTCTGCTGTCATTATTTGCGAATGTGCCATTATTTCACCAAATTTCGTAATACCACTCTAGAAATGGTTTATATAGCTTATATATAAAAACATTGAAGAGAAAATTTAATCTAATTGCTTACTCACCCCCTCTGTGAGCGAGCAAAACCATTGGAATAATCCCTACTTTTTGCCCAAGTATCCACCCCTCCATGAGCGAACAAAAATTTTTTTAATAGAAAATATTATATAAATAAAAAAGTGATAATTAGTATAATGAAATCTCTATCTAATTCTTGGTTAATTATAAAAAGCTTGCATTTTAAAATATAAATTTTTACAATAATTTTTACTTCTCAATATTTACAAATTTAAAAAAAAAATATAAATTTTATATAAAATTTTTAGGGAAAAAAAAATAAATCCCCCTCTGTGCACTGAGGAGGGAGTTAATTACTTTATAAGTTAACTAATTTTAATTGAATTTAATCTGAGAATTATTAGTTCTAGAATATGAAATTAAAAAAGAATCAGATTATAACTTGAGATTGCCTACAAAAGAAGAATTTACTTTCTAACATTATACCTTTTTATATTAAAACTTCGTCTAATCCTACTATTATTATAAGAAAATAAGAGAGTGCTTTAAATTGTTATTCTTATTAATTGGACATAAATTATTCAATACGACGCTTAGTTTTTACAAACTTAAAATTTCATGTTCTTATAAAATTTGATTGAAATTTTAGCTTGAACTTATATTAAAATCCATATTATCTATTCAAGCTTGATATCCCCACGAAGATCTGGATGAATGAACTTAAATGCTTTTACTGGATTTAGCTTCCATCCGTCTCTTGTTAATCTTTTTGCCTGGAGGTCTTCAGCTTTTGCTTTGTATTGCAATTTCCTGTGGATGGCGCTGTTTGGCCTTGATTTTCCCACTGGAAAAATGTTTTGGTTCGACCAGTACCATATGGTTTGGTCAAACCAAAAATTTTGCCAGTGGGAAAATTAAGGCCAAACAGCGCCATCCATAAGAAAACACTATAAATGCAGCCGGCTCCATACATTCTGGCTATAACTTTTCTTTTTAAAAAGTTCTTTGATGGAATTAAGTCTTGGATTTTCTCTTCTTCTGCTGCTTTTCATATTCCATTAGTACTCATGCCAATCCCTTGCTTTTGCAGTAGCTTACTCTACCCCATCCGTGAGCGAACAATGCAATTAAAAAAAATTCAAAAGCCAACCCTCCGTTAGCAAACAAAAGGCTTTATGAAAAATATTTTGATATAGTGATAATTAATATAATGCAATCTCAAGCTAACTCTGCTTAATTTTTGCTTTCCGAATTAAGATTTTTTTAAATTTCGAATTTAATATAAAACTTATATATAGATTTTTAAAAACAAATTAAACCTACTCCACGAGCGAACAAAATTTTTTGTTCACTCACGGATGAGGAGATAGTGACCCAGAACTGAGGACCTGAAGTGACCCACCTTATTGAAGACATTTATTATTTATTATAAGTTTTCTAGTTAAGTAAAGGAAATGGGAGTTGCTTATTTTTAAGAAATCTTTATACTTAATTCAATATAAATTTGATATAAATAAAGGCTTTTCAGGATCTGTTTCTTACTGAAATTAAGACTTATGATTTTTATCATTCATTTAGCTAATGAATTTCAATATACTAAGATATAATTAGATTTAAAAAATCTGATTAGCTAGTGCTCCCTTTCTAATAAACTTTCCTATTTAATGCCGTATATTTGATTTTTATGATATAAAAATATTTGTTTTGATAAGTTAAAATTTATAAATATTATATTAAGCCCGCTCTAAGGATAAAGAAAAAAAACTGATCATATATTTGATGATTTTAATATTTCACATATTCCTAAGGATTTAGAATAGAATCCAACGACCAGTCTCTTATAAACTGAAGTGATTTTTAATTTTCAGCTTCTTTACTTCACCATATAAAATGGCACTATACTTAAATATCGTTAAATGAAGCTCAAAACTATCCACAACTCAGGCGACGTGCTTTATCTTATTGCTCTATTATTCGTCCTCACAATGTGCTTAATACTCCAAAATACAGAGCACGACGCAATCCTACAAATACTCAGCTACGGAATAATGTTTCTCGCAGGTGGCCTACTCAAGCTTACACACAAATTGCCATCACTCTTGCTCTAATAATTAAACTTTTTGAATTATCCCAATTTTTTTAAATATATTACTATTTATATAAAAAAACCCTTATTTATTACAATCAGCTATATCCCTATAAACTATTTTTAGTATTCATTTAGATAAAATACATGGACAAGTATATAAATGCAGTCATCTTAGATCCTGAAGTAAAATTTGCAAGGTTTTCTTATTTATCTTCATGCTCAATGCACTGTTCGGAAATGAATTTATTTTTCAAGTACGGAGAAAGGTTTGTCTTGAAGTGTGAAGATAGATGCCATACTAAACATGAAGAGTTCATGAGATGTTTTAATCCAATTCATAAGAGATTGGTAACAGAAATAGGAGAGTGTATGAAGGTGCATGATGAAGAAAGTCAAAAAGAGAAGCTTAAAGAGTGCATATTGGCAGCACAGGTGAAATCGTTAGGAGAACTTAGGAAGTATATTAGAAAACATATTGATCCTAAGAAATTTGCATAGTAAATAGTAGATAAGTATTAAGATATTAAGTGGTGGCCTAAGAATTGATTGCTGGTTTAGAGAGAGGGAGAGTATTGATATTATTTTGATTGAAAGGAAAATATGTTTATTAAATTGGATATAGGACATGCAAAACTCCACATTAAAATTTCATTAATTTCTATAAGCTGTTTGATTATACAGCCACTCTTTAAAAATTTAATATCTTAATATTAAGTCTCTATAAAATTATGCTTGAAAATATTAAAGCAAAAATATATCAATTAAAATTTACTACATAAAGTTAATATTTATGGGGCTAATTTTGGTATTAAATAAATTAATAGCACCTTAATAAAGATTAAATAATGCAACTCCAATCATTTCTGATTTACCACTTATTATTTCACGGTTTAATTGCCTTTTCTCAAGTATTACTTCTAAAAATTAATATTATACTCTCCTTATTTTATTGATATTTAAACTCTGCCTCAGAAATTCTGTTTCTTTTTCAAATGCATTTACAATTCCAATTATTATTAAATCAATATTATCTAATTTTATATAAATATCATGGAATCAGATTTATCTTCCAAAATAGTAGCACTCCTTCAAACCACTTTTTCCTCCAAAAATAGTGAAGAAATAAAGCTCGCTGAAGCTGAACTCAACAACTTAAGCCAGAACCAGCAAGACTACTTGCAGGCCTTATTATACATAATCACTACCTCTCATCCCTATCTCACTGACAAAATCAAGAACTCAGCAAGTATAAATCTCAAAAAATTCGTTCGACAAATAATTGAAGGAAAAGCTATCACTCCAGCAATGCGAGAATCCTTGGCCAGATCAATTTATAACACAATTACAGCACCAGGAATTGATCCATCCATAAGGAGTTCTTTAGGCTATGCATTAGTCCCTATTTTTGGGTCTGATATTTCTGATCCTGAGTCAAGCACATTGGCAAGCTTATTGCCGTCTATTGGGCTTTCTTTAAACGAAAATAATGTGGCTTCTATATATGGAGCATTGAAATCAGTCAAAGCTATTTATAGTGTTTTTACAGAAAATCCTATCCTTTTGCCGATTTTTAAACAGCTTTTAGACCCATTACTTACTGTTGGATATAAAGCTTTAGAAGCTTTAAAAGTTTCAGTAGAAACAAGTAATGAACAAAACAGTTTAGAATCATGTGAAATTTTACATGAATGGGCTTCAACTATTACAGCGGTTCTGGAGCATTTTGAAATTACCTCGAGGCCAAGTATGGCAGAAATAAAAGATTTGACGATTCTTGCTGAGCGTTTTGGGAATATTTTGAATTTTGTGCTACCTGATAGTAATTTAGCTCAGCCTTCATTGATATGTGTGGCTACACAGATTGTGCATTGCAAGCTTAATCAGACGAAATCACTAATTTTGCAAAGTGTTAATTTAAACTTATGAGATAAAATTTTAAATATAATTAATACGTATTAAGCCAATAATAAATTAAGTTAAAATCTATCAAATACAGTATAATTTTTACAATTTTTGTTAGAGAGCAAAAAGAAGCATATGGAAGATAAAGGGATTGAAAAAGTTATGAGCTTAGTTGGAGCTGAAGCGCCAGACTCCCCGTTTCTACATATGATTTTTAGCATAATAGAGCCTCTAGTCCGCTCTCTACATATGATCGTTTCGCATCCTAAATACGACAGCTTGCTACAAACAGAGTATATCTCAGATATTGTGAACGAAGTTTTGTTAGTTCTAAGCAAAGTCGCCCATGATCAGAGATTCTCAAACTTTTTCTTAATGAATTACAAAGGAATTATTATAGAAATTTTACTTCCACTATTAATGTCGAGCTCAAGTGACATTGACAAATTTGAAAATACCCCTGAAGAATTTGTCAGTTTTTCTCGAGATATCTGTGAAACCCAAGAGTCTGATATGTATAAAGCATCAGCCGCAATATTTCTTGAAAAACTAGCAGAAAAAGTTGACGGGACCCTCAGCTTTACTGTTAATTTTTTATCACATTTGATCGATATGACTATAACAAGGTCAAATCCTGATTCTGACATATATTTATCTGATTTTCAGCATACATATTTTTTAAAAGCAAGCGAAGAAGCTAGAATTGAGACAAGTTTATATGCATTTTGTGTACTTTCATATGGAATTAGTAAGCGTCATGATTTATTAAAAGCTATCGAGCTTGTAATTGGGTCACATTTTCTTGTGTTTAGCTTAGCAACTGAAGGGTTGATTCAAAATCGTTTTTGTATGCTAGTGCATTATTTTGCTGAAGTCATTTTTTATTCCAGCCCAGAAAGCTATAATGGACTTGTTACAATTTTACTTAAATTCTGCAATCCTAATACATCACCTAAAGCGGTCACTTTACAAGCTTCAGAGACGCTGAGTTATATGCTTCAAGAGGAGTCTATTCTAATTAGACTTGAAGCGTTAATTCCTAATATTATTACAACTTTTATATATCTTATACCATTACAACAAAATAAAGGATTTTTTGAAGCAATGCAAGAAATAATTACAGGAAACACTGATGCAGTTTTCCCTCACTTAGATCGATTAATCCCGGCGTTAGTCTGCAAAATTCAATCAGAGATGCAGCACAAAAGCGAATCTAAAAAAAAGAAAAAAAGTTCAATCATAGTAGTAAAATGTTGGAATATTATAAGGATAATTGCAGAAGCCAAAGAAATGAGTGTAGAAAACGTAATGGAATTAGAGTATGCCCTCTTACCGCTTTTTAACTATATGCAAAATCCTGCTGATATTGACTTTGAAGATGATATCATTTTATTTGAGGTGTCTTTAATAAGAAAATGCCAAGCAGTCAGCCAAGTTGGCTGGGTTTTATTAAACCAGCTGAATTTAGTCCAAGAAAAATACGAAGGCACCTTTATTCAGCTCTTTCCTATCCTAAATTGCTATTTATTTTACGGGAGAGAGCACTTTGCAGAGAACCCTCAGCTGATAAAAAAAGTCATTGATATGTGCAAGGTTTGCATGTTTTCTTCATACAAAGGCAAAATAAATGAAGCGACTAATGCAGAAGGAGCTCTATTAATTCAGCAAGTCTTGCAGATGTACCCTGGAATGGTAGATTCTTATCTTTTTGATATAATTTCTACCACACTTGTAAGGCTTAATAGTGATGTGAATCACAGCTTCTTTAAGGCTAGGCTATTAGGAGTTATTTTATCATCATTTACTTACAACTGTCAACTGACTTTTCAAATCCTAACGTCATCAGCAAACACAGCTGGGGAAACCAATCTAGATTACATTATCACACAAATTCTGCTTAAGCCAGAAATATTTTCGCATCAATATGACAGAAAAATTGCAGCTTTAGGCTTGTCAACGATTATAACACAAGAAGTTTTGCCTCAAGAAATTAATAAGAAAATATCTGAAATTTTTAAAGCTCTTATTGAGATATTGAGCCTAAGCCAAAAGAAATCACCTTTTGTACAGAAAAAAGATGATATGATGGTGGAAGATGGAAAATCAGGAGATAGCTCTGATGATGATTTAGATTCAAATATTAGAAATAAAATATTTTCAGATATTGGTACTGAAGAAATGGAAGCTCTTTTGGCACTTACTACTTATATTAGTCCTGTGCTAGCAATTGATGAGTATGAAAATTTCAGAGGCTTAATTAAAAATTTTGCACAAAATTCGCCTGAATTAAATTTAAATTAAATCGGATTGATGTTCCAGATTTTATACCACCGCACGCTTTCGACAACTGGGCCCTTGCTTGCCAGGGGAAGCATCGGTTGCCTGTGCCCTATCAGCAACAGTCTTCTCCCCAGGACTAAGAGCTTGCACTGCATCCCTGAGTTTCGATGGGCTAGAAGGCCCCTCTGTGCTGAACATCTTTCAGGATCTATAGAGGTAAAGGCTAGCCCGATGTCTCCTACCGGCTACCTTGAGGAATTGTAACACCTAGGAAAAAAGAATCGCAGCTCTCCGGAGCTGGTAGGGAAAGAAACCCATAACCAAAAAACTATCCGGATAATCAATACCTGAACTGGAATGACCACACAGCTGACTCCCAAAGTTATCCACCCCATACGGCTGCCATACAGTAAGCTTAGAGTTAGAATCAAAGAGCCTAAACCTTAGATTAGGCTATAAAGCCCTGTTTTGCGCCCAAAGTGGTGCGTCGTGGGCAAAGACATATTTTATAGCCACCATCATATTATATTCGCCTCTAGGGTTGAAGTCCATGTTGGAAAAATTGTCAAAGATTCAAGTAGAAGAATTGACAAATGTACTCCAGTGCAAAAAAGTGCAGCTTACTGGATTTTCGCTAGCTACTGCAGATGTGAGAAGAATCGTAAAGCCAAGAAAGCATCAAATTAATAACCCATAAATTTATTTTAAATTTAGCTTCATAAATTAAAACAAACTTATTAAAAAAAATTGAATTATTTAGTTAAGAATGATAGAAAAATCCTTGATTTTGAATTTTCAAGCAAGATTTTTCTATTCCAAAACAGCCAAACTTCGTTTTAACCTCTTTTGTTTCATTTTGCAATTTTTTTGAGTGATTAGGTCTCATTCCTCATTAAATTATTTTCAAAAATTCCTCATAGAAATATGAAATAATAATATCCGAAAATTTTCATATTTTTCCTCTTCACTGTTTCCAACAAATTAGAATTATGTCTCTTTTAACACAAAAGACTCGTAAAAATATTCCTCAAAATGTATTTGAAATCCTCCAAAGGTCTGATAGATCTACCACAGACATCGAAAGGCTCTTAGAATATTTTAAGACTATTGAAGACCTAGCGAATTATACAGCTGAGCTATCAAAGCGTTCCCTCAGCCAGCTGGCAGCCAATTTTTATATTGAAGAATACGAGGCCGGACAAGAAGTTTTCCAAAAAGGAGCCAAAAGTGATATCCTTTTCCCTTTAAGTTCACCATAAACAAATGGCTTAAACAATAAATTAGCAATTCAAGAGAAAACACTATAAATTGTACATAGTCCTAAGAGGCCACCTAAGTATGATAGATAGAAGTTCTGATGGCACTGAAAAATTAATTGCAACTCTTCCAAAAGGAAAAATGATAGGAGAAAGAGGATTAATAAGGGATCAACCACGCCAGTTATCAGCTGTCGCTAAAGATTATGTTGTGCTTCTAGCTTTAAACGGAGACAAATTCAAGTCTCTGATGATGAACAACATTTCAGCAGAGTTAAATGAAAAAGTAAGCTTTTTCAATACTTATATACCGGATTTCAAGATTTATTCAAATAGCATAAGAGAAAAAATTGCTTATGCTTTTGAATTCATCGAGGTGCATAAAAAAGATATTGACTGAGCCTCCTTTTGGATCAGGCTGGACTGATCTTCCAATGTAGAAAAGGGAGCTGGTTTTGCCAGCATTTATTGGTAAAACCAAAGATGGCAAATCTACCAAAAAATGGATCTGTCATCTGAGAGTTGTTTTTACCAATAAATGCTGATAAAGCCAACCCCATTTTGGCGTCGGAAGACGCCAGTATAGCCCAAGCCAAAGGAGGCTCAGGCTATATTGTATTCCTTAAACTGATATTATGCAGAATTTACATAAAAATATATTATGTTTTTTCAATACTGAAATTTACATATAAAAGTATAGTGGAAGAAGGCTCATTTAGCGAAGCTCTATATTACATCGTAGAAGGAGAATGCGTATTAAGCAAAGGAGTGCCACCAAAAAAGAGAAATATTATGACTGTCGGAAGAGGATGTAGTATAGCCGATGAATGTGTATTATTAGGGAAAAGAGCAGAATTTACTGCTTCTGTGTGAACAGACACAGTTAAATTTTATAAAGCCAAAAGAGCTGATCTATTACCTTTAATTCCTGAAGAGATCATGTTCAAGCTTGTTGGTCTGAGCAGAGCTAAATTTATAAGCAGAAATAATGTTAATGAGCGAGCAACCGCACAGACAAAGACTCGATTAGGAAAAAGTACCAATAACTTCCCACTTGCAAGCCAGAGAGCCCAAAAATTAATTACTCAAACGCTTAATAGAAATTCCAGCACTCACATTATAGCATCTCCATCTAATGAAAGCCCTAAAAATTGCAAATATAAGCTAACCTTGGAAAAATTAAGAGATATCACGATTGAAAGATTTTATAAATTTAATGCTAATTCAGGATCACTTTCAGACAAAACTAGAGGACAAACTAGAGGACATGCTAGGATTTCGTCAAGAAGCTCACTGTAAACGATTTTAATTGCAATGCAAAAACATCAGTTTTAATTGATGCTTGATTGATATTAAATAAAATATTTAATAAAGAGATGCCAGATATTAATAGAATTATAATAAATCTTTAAATATTTTTTCTTATAAGATTTTTCGTTATTTTTAAATCAGCATTTTTCAATTCTATTATTTTTTTATTTTAAAGATGATATCTTTTTAATGCAATCGGAAGATAATCAAGCTTAGCAACGATTAAATAAAAAAATTTGGTTTGATTTATTAAGTTTATCATATTTAAAAAATATGTTAATTCTTCTAGAAGCTTCTGAAGCTTTAAAATTTTATCTTATCCAAAATAACTTATTGATTTTAGATTTTTCGTCACTTATTAGGCGATAAAACAATCTCCAGCTGCCAATTTTAGCATTTTAGTTGTTGCTTAAGTGAAGAATTTGAAAGTTGAACAATTAATGATCTATCAAAATACTATGAGCTCCAAACTGAGCAAAAAATTAATTGTGCTCTTAAAAAAAAATGTAAAAGTTTCATATAAAATGTCCATAATAATTATAAATTCTATATTATCTTTTACAATGTGAAAATTTATTTTTTTTAAATTTATTTAAGCATATTTAATATCCATATATAAATAACTATAAATAGGATATGGGCTGCTGTGCAGAAAGACCATCAGTTGAAAAAACAATTGAGAATAAAGACACATTCAAAGCAAGAATTAATAAACAATTTAATAAACAAAAAAAGACAGAGAAATATGAATTCAAAGGTGAAAGCAAGGAAGATCTTTTGATCTCGATTGCAGTGAATCATAAGATTCTCAACAATGTAATATTTATTTAGAAATTAAAACAAAGTAAAGGGAAAGAAAGTAAACCCCAAGGTCTATCTATGAGTCGGAGATGCACAAGGTCATCAGTATCAACTAACTAAATATATACATAACCCTATATATATTTTACGCCAAAGCTGGCAATAATATGGCTTACATTAGCTAATAAAAAACGTAATTAGTCTCAATATAAGATAATATCTAATTTTTACGTTTTGCTATTTTCTCAATTATAAAGACGCATAGAATCAAGTTTCACCATCATGGAGATGTCATTGCATCTATTTTATTATTTTTGTCTTAAAATTAATTATTAAGTTATATGGATTTTAAAAAGGCTCAATAGCTTATCTAAAAGTTAAAGATTTTTAACCGATGTAAATAAGGAGTAGCCTTAATATATGGAGTCTTTAAAACCACTCTAAAATGGGGCAAAAGGCTTTTCCCTGACTTTCTTGCACCTTTAAGGCAAATTGAAATAACAGCACCAAGAATTGCAAATAAAAAAAATCCACATCTAGATAATAAAGTCTTTCCTTCAGATTCCTTAGTATCAAGTTTTATTAATTTTTACATGAATTAAATGCTCATTTCTCTAAGGAGCAGAGATCTTCCTCATAACCATTGCATAATTAAAGCATATTATTTCGCATGCTGAAGTATTAACTTTAACTTACTTCAAATTGGTAGGGATAAGAGCTTATGCCACTTAATAACACAGCTATACACATTCCATCAGCTCAAAACCCAACAACGTTCATAATTCCATCACCTGCCACATCTCCTACTAATCTTGAAAGCAAATTAAACGATTTCCAGCTGCCAAAGACAGAGGATTTTCCAAATTGGCTCATGATCAAAATAGGATTGCCAAAGCTTCTATACATATCCCAGCAAGCCAAAACCAACAATATCAGCTTTCCACCATTATTGTTCACCTTCACAAATCTTGGAAATTCATCGAAGCTTATCCAGCTTCTGAATTTCCAAACGAGTTTAGCTAAATTTTGAACTAAGAATGTAGATCCATTAAATAGAGAAACTTTTACTCCAGTTAGCCAGAATTAGCTAGAGATTTCGTTATAATAATTATCATTTATATATCAATTTTTTTTTTCACAAAAAATTTTTGTTCACGGAGGGGATTTTTGGGCAAAAGTAGGAATTTTCTAATGCTTTTGTTCACTCACCGAAGGGGTTTTGGGCAAAAAAATAGGGATTTTTCTAATGGTTTTGTTCGCTAACGGAGGGGGGAGTTAGGTGCATAATTAAAGCTAGATCATCCTGAGCTAGCTGGATATACTCTTGAGTGACACATAAACACTAAAGCGGCAAACCAACAATATCAGCTTTTCCATCTCCATTTAAATCATCTAAAATATTGGAAATAGGTTGTAATTTGTCCAGCCTCCAATATAACTCCCATAATTACCTATTCATTTTTTAGGAGGACCAAAGCGATTTCTGTTTGATAAAGGGACATAAACTCCATCATGACCAAAGCCAATAGCATTAATTTTACCGTCTAGTTAACATCTCCTAAGTTTCTTGGATTATCATTGAAGTTATTTCATCATTGGCTAATCCCAAATGAGCAATTCATAATGCAGGCAAAAATGCTAGCATTATAGATTTATAATCTAAAAATGGAAAATAATGATATTGATGATATAATCCTTTTTGAATATCAAATTAGACTAAAATAGAATTTTTCATGCTAATAAAGGCTTTAGTTGTAAAAGTAAATTTGATTATTAGTAAACTATTTTAGGAGAGGGAATATAAATTCAAACAGCATTAAATTTATTAATACCTTTAAAATTCCTTTTGTTGCCGTGATGCAAGATAAGCTTTCAATGAAGGATAAAAATCAATTAATCTTTCTGTGTGAGCTTTCAGTAGCTGCCCATGAGTTTCCAACAGACTCCTTTGGTCCTCTTTCCCAGGCCTCATAAAAAAGTCATATATCTCCTGTTATAGTAAATTATATTTTTTCCCCAAAGTTTCCAAAAATTCCATTACTTCTGCAAAAACTATATGAAATTAGCTGAAACAAAATCAGACATCGTAGGGGTATCTCCTACATAAAAGCTTCCCCCGTTATCATTTTCAACTAGCCTTTTCTCTAAAATTCCAAACCATCTTGGCATATTTTCATTAATCCACCTCAATGATTCTTCTTCATTTTTTCCCATTCTTTCTTTAGCAATTGCGTCTTTGATATCTCCAAAGGCGTCGATAATTGATTCTGTTTGGTAAATTCGATACATTTCTAGAGGGTAAGCATTATGTTTTTGACAAAGGTAGCGAAGGATAGATTTCGATTGGACTAAGACCATTCCGTCGATTTCAAGACAAGGAAGCAGACCAAACTCGTTTTTTCTTTTGGTTTTTAAAAACTCTTCAGGTGTAATACAGTGATCTATAAAAGGTTCATTAAATGCATGCAAAGCAAACCTTATTACTTCAGCGCGCCCATAAAAGTCAAAATAGTGAAGTGTTGTCATATTATTTTTATAGTTAAATCAAAATATTTATAAATTTTATTTAAATTAGTTAAAAGTAAGCATTTTTTCTCTCAAAATCGCTTGATGTTTTCTCTTCAGTGAATATAACATTTTGCTTTTTTCTTCCATTTTGGCTGAAATATCGTCTAATTCTGCTTTTAAGGCTCCTAAATCTCTAGATCCATCATTTGACATTAGCAACAGCTGTTTATACATCCCATTGTATTTTGAAATTTCTTTATCCAGTTCTTTAATTTCATATTCCAGCTCTTTTTCTTCATTTTTGTTATTTTTTAAATATGAAGGAGATTTCACATGCCTTTTCGGTGTAAAACCTCTAGAACTTCTTTCTATGCTTGATTCCCTTGAATATTCTCGCTTGTGTGCGTTCGATTTTTGGGTTTTATTTACTATTGATTTTTTCAAGCTTGCAGAAAACTTTTTCTTGTGTTTTTTGATAGGTTTATTTGACAATGATCTCTCTCTGCTAGCGTTTTCAAGCAAAAGTTTAGCTTGTGACTCTCGTTTAAGAGAATCTACAAGTTGCTCGTTTACTGAAACAATGTCTTTTACAAAATGCTGAGTCTCCATGTGTTCATGTTTAAGCGCATTTCTTGCTTCTTCTGATAAAAAATTAATTTTATTTAGCTCAGCGATGTGAAGCTTTAGTTCTTCTATTTCTGTGCTTTGTTTATATTAGATTAGATTAATTCGGAAGGCATTTAAAGTCTCTTATTTGCTGATCGCTCTTTCGCAGTGGTGTGCTGCGGGGTTGCAGAGTTCTACCGTCTTCTGTAACCCAGGCCGAAGCCTTCGGTTGCTTGGTTGTGATTTCACCAAGGGTCCAAAGGAATTGCTGGGCATGACCTTTTCCAACTAAAGGACGTCACCTGTTTTGATGCTAATCCTGGAATGTTCAAAGGCCAGATGCTCTCGTTGTGAGATCCACTTTCGACTGGATAGACTCACTTGCTGATGCAAGCAAACTGTCTAATTTGCCTCCCCTTTTCCCCCTAGTGACACAAAGAAAAAGTTCAAATGCTATCTCCATTTGGGGGGTAATCATCAAAGCAGCTGAGTAGTTACGTCTTCCTGTCTTTCTGCTCCATAGCGAACTCCCACTGAGCTGGAAACTGTTAGAAAAAAGATGCAATTAACTGTCCTAAGATCCAGAGATTGATTCAGCGGAAAAAAGTCTCAAGTCTGCTTTGAGGCTACTAAACATTGCTGGGATATAATTGAATCTCAAAACCACGCCAGGTATGCACAATTACCCTAGCCAAGAGAGGAAATCTCTAGCTATTTTATGCATATTGTGTTGTTTAGATAATGTGTCTTGATAGCTTTTATTCAAATCGTCTAATCTGATTGTTTTATCGTTTAAATCAAGTTTGGTCCTTCTTAATTCGTCTTCTAAAACTTCAAGATTTTTCTGATGTATATAGCGCTTTCCCGAGGATGGCGCGGAATGGCGCCATCCTCGGGAAAGTCAACTAAGCATCCACACGGGAACTGGGAGTTCCACGTGTGGATGCCATTTTTGACATGTGGGATCCAAACTTCCACATGTCAAAATGGCATCCACACGTGGAACTCCCAGTTCCCGTGTGGATGCCTTCCCGGCTTTCCCGAGGATGGCGCCATTCCGCGCCATCCTCGGGAAAGCGCTATATCTCTTTCTGAGTCTAAGTTTTGTCTGAGCTGATAAATTTCTTCATTTAAAGCTTCTATTACTTCATCTTTTTCGAGGATTTTTTCTTCTAAATTTCTATTTTTGGCTTGCTCTGCTCTTAATGCTTCTAAAGAAGACTCTTCAGAGTCATTCTTAGTAGCAAGCATTTTTTTGAAATGCTCTATAGCAATTTTATTTAAATTTGTAAGGTTTTCATTAGTAAATTAGCTTATAGACAATTTAAGGTAGGAAATTATACCTGTAAAGACCAATTTTCTTTGTCAATAGCATACTGCTCTTGAAATCGTTTATTTTCCCCCTCTGCAAAGCCACATTGAGTATTTAAAAATCCAATTTGGTCTTCTAGCTTTCCAATTAAATTATTTTTTGTTTGCAAAGCTTGATCTAGCTCATAGCATTTTTTTTCTAAATCTTTTACGCTATAAATAGCTTTGCTCAACTCTGTGTTCATTCTTTGTTTTTCTTCATAACTTCTTTTTTCTAGCACGTCTATATCAGATTGAAGCTGTTCTTTACTTTCCCTTTTAAATGGAACAAAAATCTGTTTCCAATTTAAAGGGGGGTATTTTTTAAAAAAAAAATAATATATTAAACTTTCTCTATAAATAAACTTTTTTAAAATTTTTAAAAAATATAAATTAAGCACAATATTTTTGAATTTAAATTATTTTTATGAAGAAATAATTAAATAATAAATCGAATAGTGTGGAAACCATTTAAATAGCATTCGACTTGCACTTTTTTCATTAAATTAGGTCAAAACTTATTTTATAAAAATTAGTTTTTCACTTTTAATTTTTTTTTAAAACAATATATATTAAACACAATACTTTGAATTATAATTTATTTTTATGAGGAATTAATTAAAATAATTAATCGATTCAGTGTGAAAATTGTTTAAATAGCATTCTACTTGCATTTTGTCTTTTAAATTAGTATTTTCATTGATAAAATTTTCCTATAGAAAAATAAATTTTGTTCCAATTTAAAGGGGGAAAGTACCCAAAAAATACAAGTTTAACCGATGCTTTGTTCCAATTTAAAGGGGGGAGAGTTAGCATTCTCAGTTATTTTTAATTTCTCTTGAAGTGCTTTCATAGCAGACGCAATTGCTTGGGAGCTTGCTGAGTCTTTTGGAGAAGTAGATAATATAGGAGGTCTGCTGAATGATAATTGCGGAGATTCATATTGAGATGACGATAGTGCGCTGCCTCTTGAAAGTTTAAAGCTTTCATCTTGTTCAGGGATAGGTATTTCTTTTTGAGGGCTTGTTTTAAAGCTGAATGAAGTAAACGGGTCTGAGTCTAAGTTGTATTTTCTTACAAGAGCTTCAATATCACTATCAATTTTACTATGTTCCATAATTTAAAATTTTTAATAATGGATTTTTAAAATATTTTTACTATAAATTTATCCATTATTTTCTTCAACTGTCATTATATTCAACGAGTTTGTGATTTTCCCTCCAATTTCGTCAATTTTAGTCTGCAGATTTCCTCCTGAGCCTCTTAGCTTAGAAATTACAACCCCAGAGCTCATCGGGAGCATAGAGTTTACAGCTGACCCAAACCTGCTCACAGTGATAAACCCAATAATTCCAAGAAATAGAAAAGCAAACACCAAAAGCAATATCATAAGTGACCCTAAAAAGATCAAAGCTAATTTTTTCTTCGCAAGACCTAAGCCTTCCATTGCCCCTCTTGAAACCTCACTTTTTAGGTAGTCAAAAGCCGCTTCAAACTCTTGCAAGCTCATATTTCCACTTCCATCAGCGTCAAATTTCGAAAATATTTGCAGAAGCCTTTGGTTAGTCATTTCTAGATCAAAAAATTTCATAACTTGTGTGAATTCTTGAAAATCAAGCTCGCCTGACCCATCTTTGTCGAGCATATGGAAAATGTTATCTATATCTCCTCCTTCGTCTAATTTTTCTTTTAGCCTTGCATACTCGTTTTGGTCTTTTTCGTTGTATTCTTCATCTCCGATTAGTTTTAAGCGTTTTACAAGCATTACGAGCTGGGCTACTTTATGTGGGTCGAATTCACAGAATCGGCCTGCCATATCTGAGAGACCTTCCCAATCTGATTTTGCTAGCTTCTCCTATAGAAAAATTATTATTTTATAGTAAATTTAATATAATTTAATCCAAAAACTCTGTAGAGTAAGGATACAAAGCCTTTGACAATGTTGTAGTCTATCATAAATGCATTAGAAAGATCAGTAATCGCACGGTGGCGTATAACTTGATTACGATCTGACTGAAACAGAGACACTAACCCCGTTAAAAGTGTGATAATATCATCTTTTATTTCATTCATTAAAGCTCTTCCAAGATCTGGCATTGCGTCAGCAATAGGTTTTGTATATTTATAAGGGTCTGTGCACGCTAAAAAGAAAGCATCAAAAATCTTAATTTCAGGCAGCTGCTCATCTGAAGCCCCTTTTTTCTTTTTAAATCTTGCTTCTTTTGGTAAGCTCTCCAAAATAAATTTAATAAATGGATATAGCACCTCTCCCATTCCTTTTCTTCCATAATCCAAGTCTTCTACTTCTCTGCCTATCAATTTCAGCCAGCATTCTATTACCTCTTCTGGCATTTTTGGTATTAATTTCTTCAAATTTGTAGTTGTGCATGGGAAACCAGCTTGGCTTCATGGATTTTTGGGGACACATAAAATAAAGAGTTCTTTTAAATCTTTATTTTTAAGGTCAAATTCTTGAGCTCCAAGCTTAATAAAAGCCTTGATTTTTCCCATAAGCATTTGGATAATCATTTGGAAAGTTTTATTTTCATGAGTAATATCGTCAATTCCAGTGATTTTTTTAGCGAATTCTGTTATAATGTCAGCGTATCTGTCCCAGTTATCATTAAGTTTGGCTTGTACGGTGGACACAATTACTTTAGAAATTCCTGTGGTATAGTTTTCGTTCCATAGCAAAACAGGATTCTTGGCAGCTTTTTCTATACCTTTGCCGGCGACTGCAGAAAACCCTTTTCTTGCACCTATAATTGTTTGTATAGATCCTGGAGGAAGCTGGGTAGGGTTTTTGCTTATGTAATCTTCTATTAATTCTGTAGCGTTTAGTACTTCAGTGCTGTCATTATAAAGAGAAAGAAAAGCTTTTACCAGTTCATGTCGAGATGGGTCTTCATGTAGCATTCTCATAACAATTGGTGCCATTTCTAAATCATTATCGGCAATCCCTACTATTAAATCAACCATTATTTGTCCACTGGAAGACCTAAATTCATTTTCCAGCATTCTTTTTACAATTGAGGATCTGCGGAATCTGTGAAATCCTATGCATCTCACTAAAGCGTCTTTAGATCTGTTTATGGATTCTGGCGTTGGAGAAGCTAGAGGGACAAGCTCTATCCCATCTTCATCCTCAAGAATTGGTGGGCCAAATTTGCCAGGTGAAAGCAAAATTTCTGGCTCTTCAATAATATTGGACACAAACATAGAATCCTTGATCTCAGTTTGGTATTTATCAGTCAAAATGCTTTCAAAAGCTCTGACTCCCCCCCTCGGTGAGTGAACAAAACCGTTGGAAAAATCCATGTTTTTTGCCCAAAAATCCACCCTCCGTGGGTGAACAAAAATTGTTTTAATAAAAAAAAACTTTTTATGAAAAAAAAATTGACAGATAAGTGATAATTAGTATAATGAAATCTCGAGCTAATTCTGTTTAATTTTAAACAAAATTGCGTTTTAAAAATAAATTTTGCAAATAAAATTAATATTTGCTTTCCAATTTTTGCAAATTAGAATTTTTTTAAAATTTCGAAAAAAAAATTTTTTCTATAAAATTTTATATATAAATTTTTTTTAAAAAAAAAAAAACCCAACAAAAAAATTTTTGTTTACTCACTGAGGAGGGAGTGAGGATCAAAACTTGGTCCAAGTTTTCTCGGTCTGTATTTTTATACAAATTCATATAAAACATCCCTAACTGTACCCACGCACCAATATCCCCTTTTGCTCCTTTATAAACAGCAGCAACTAACGCTGCATTAACTGGAGGTGTTGACATTTTTTCACAGCAGCTTTGGAAAGCTTGTTCTAGCATTTCTGTGGTCTTATAGCAACTTGGAATAAACGCCCCAGCTACCAATGAGTCTACTTCAAGTCTTTGTGTAAGCGGAGTAATCCCAGCTGGCAGCAGCTCTATAGCATTTTCTGATATCAGCACCAATGACAGCAGCATATCTCTATCAAGTTCAGTGAATTCTGCCAAAGTGTCAATAGTTTCAATAACCCCATAATGGTTTTCTGAAATCAGTGCTGTAAATGCCTGCAATAAGCGTGGGTCATTATGTACTCTTTGTCCTATATATGCATCTGTGTCAGTCTTCATTTCCCAACAATTATGGTCTCCTCTTGCCAATCTAACTAAAAATTGCAGCTCAACTGAGCTTGGCAGCAAATTAAACATATTCATCATGCTGTCTGCAGAGCCTTTCTTGTCCTCTTCTTCTGCATCTTTTGAAGGCATATATAAGTCTTCATATCTTGAAGTTAAGCCTGCAATTTCTGTGATATTCCCTGTAGAAACTGCCATAATTTCTCTTGCTGATACAAAACTAATAGGCGGCTCATTTTCATATACAGAGTTTAAAATTTCTTCAAGTAAATGAATATTTTCTAGACTTCCTGAAGACAGGCTGAGCAGCAGTTTTACAGTCTCTTGAGTGAAGCTTTTTTCTTTAGGGTTTTGTCTGGAATTTAAGGCAGTCACTAATTGGCTTAGCTGGAGAATTCTGACCTGAGGGTCAACTCTTTCTACAAGATTTCCTTTAAGACTGTCCACAGAAGCATCGTCTGGTAAGTTGCTAGCATTGGAAGAATAATTAGATGAGGAGCCTTGAGAACTGGAATCAGCCATACTGGTGTTTTCTTCATCTGAAGAATATTCGTCACTGTCACTTGGCTCTTCAGAATATATTAAAGAGCTGATAAATCTCTGGACATCTCGAATTGTAGGGAAGTTAAGCTTTTTCCTGATCCAATTTAAAGCAGAAGACTCAGATCTTGCTGCTTGGATTAAGATGGTAAGCATTTTTTCGTTGAGTTTTAATAGGTCTGAAAGGTTGCCTGTGATGGTTTCTAGATGTTTAAATGACATTCAGTCATATTTCCCTTTGCTATTATATTCAGATTTAAATGGAAGTGGACTTACTAGGCAAGCTAAACTTGCATAATAGCTGAGGTCAGTGCCGTTCCAGCCCATTTTGCTTTGGATTCCGACTATGGCGCTTGCATCTCCTTGAGCAAGTCTTAGCATTAATAAAGCTCCTTGACTGTTTGCAACACCTATAGCTTTGCATAGCCATGGGAGGAATTTTTTTAATTTTTTAATTTTGCTCATTGGCTTGTAGTCTTCGTCCCATTCATTTTCGAGGTCAAAAAACATATAAATAGCGATAAGGCATCTTAAAAACTCAGATTTAATCGATCTTCCTTCGTCTAAATCTTCTGCAATTTCGTCACAGTGTTCTAAATCTTCACATGTCAATGCTATAAGAGCTGCCATTTTTTCATGGTCTAAGCCGAGTTTTAGCATAAATTTCTGAAAATGGGAGGATGCCTTTAATAAAGTGTGGCTTAAATCGTTATTTTCTGATATAGTAACTAGAACTTCTGCGATGTCTGCATCAAAATTAATAGCTTGGCAAATGTCTTCGACATTTGCGACTTGTCCATATGCCATTGAAATGATTCCTCTGCAGTGGCTTTCTTCAAGCCGAAATCCGGGGACGTGAGACCTTGACATTTCAATTAAAGAGTCAGCTTGAAGACGGTCTGAAGTATCTGCAGCTGACATCATCCCATCTAAAATTACCTTATTCCAGCCCTAGAGCAAGCTCCTCTATCTTGGGATATAATTTTAAAAGGAATTATGTTTTATAATAATAAATTAAAAGAAATATGCTGAATTTTTTTTACAATAATATTATATTAATTAAATTTTATATAAGAAATAATTCAGATAAAAAAAATTTACCAGAAAGGCTAATTTCTAAACTCATAGAGAGGAGAGTTAGGAATTCCTGCTAATTCCTCAATTATTTCTGAGGCCGAAGCCTTATTACTAAGTCCCTTGAAATTTCTGATTTTAAACTGTTGTCTTAATTTTAAGCATATCGCTAATACAGCTTTTCCACCATTATAAATTGTATCATTAACTCCGATAGACTCAAGAAGTTCTCCAAATTTCTCTACAATCATTATAGGTGTCAATAGCCCATTTTGCATACTCCCAAACAAAGATACCAGCATTGATATTGAATTTGGTTTAAACCCTAAAGCTTTACCGAACGGCTCAAGACCTGAAGATTCTTGATTTACATAACACACAATTGAGTCCTGGATATTTTTATTTTCTATTCCCATTTCTCCACAAAAATCTTTTATAAACTGGTTAAAATATTCTGGGTAGCTTTCCAAAGTATCAATGATACCATTAGATAGAGAGCAGGTAAAGTTAAATGGAAACCCAAGCTCTTTGGCAAGCTTTCCAAACCCAAGTGTTGATTCAAAATAAAGCTGATTTTGATTTGCATAATCTAATAAAAACTTTTCTGCATTATCAGCACAATCCAACCCAATTTTTTGTATCCATTTTTTCATGTAGTCTATTTTTATTTCCAAATTGTCCTCTAACTCACCCCCCTCCGTGAGTGAACAAAATGAATAAAAATTTTTTATGGAAAAAAATTTTTGTTATATAAGTGATAATTAGTATAATGAAATCTTAAGCTAATTCTGTTTAATTTTAAACAAATTGCTTTTAAAACATAAATTTTACAAATTAAATTAATATTTCTCCCAGTATTTATAGAAGTGAGATTTTTTTAAATTTCGAAAAAAAAATTTATATAAAAAATTTATATATATAAATTTTTTTAAAAAAAAATAACCCCCCCTCACGGGGGGGGGGAGTAAAACCATTTCGACCCAAATTTCCATAGTTTCGCTGTCCATTTCAAAAAGTCTTGCTAAATTAATAATTTGGTCCTTTCGCCTATTTCCTTGCATTTGTTTTAAAAATGAGGTAGTTATAAGGGTTTTATATTTCCGCTGGCTTTCATCATCGCATTGAATTTTTTTCTCAAAAATTTGTTTCATATAAACTTGAGGATATTGAAAAGCAAGCATTAATTGGCTCCTTGTGGAATTTTTTCGCTTGCGCTTTATGCCTTTAGCTTCTGCGATTTTCATAGCTGTAGCCCTGCACCAATCTTTGCAGAGGTCAGGATCACTTTTCCAGCTTAGTGCTCTTCTTCGTTTTACTACAGGGTCATCTCTTCTGATACCTATTTTTGTGAAAATTCCTATAGGAAGCTCTTTAGGGTCTAGCATACGTTTGGCTACATATGTAAGGTCTCGGAAGCCCATTTTCAAGGTTGCTTGGGCTTCTCTGATTGAGTCTGCATCATAAGATGTAGCCCAAATTGTAGCAGCAGTCATATAATTAGTGAATTCTTCATCAACCCTCATCCTTCTTAAGACTTCTTGAGTTATAGCTTTAAGTGCAGATTTTTGGCTTTTATTAGCCCCTCTTAGTATTGAATAAAGCCCTAGCAGCTGGTCTCCAGTTAACTTAAAAAATTTTGCCATCCACTCCATACTTTCTCCTGTAGGCTGTAGATTTTCAGCTAGAGCTTTAATAAAAGGTGGAATATTTTCAGGGATCGGCCTATTTGATTCACTTTGGCGAGCTATTATTTCTTCTTCGCCTACTGACGCTCTTCTTTCTGGTAGCATTTCTTCTGGAATAATAGTCTGAATTTCTGTAAATCGTTTTTCAGAAAATAATGGAGACAAGCTATTGACTAAGTCATTAGAAAGCTCATATTTTGCAGCAAATTTATCGAGATCCATGAGCGATCCATTGACTAATAGAAGTAATGATGAAATGATCCCACTATCTAAATTCCATTTATGCTTTCCATTTAGGACTTCAGTTAAGTTGTTCATAATTCTTAATCCACCTTCTATGATTTAGCATAATATTGGAAAAAATCCTCTTTGTGCGAAAATTATGAGCATGGAAATTGTTTTTGATTATAATTGCTAGAATGAAAACTTGACTAGTTTATTGAATTTTAGATAGTTTGCATATAAATTAATTTTATTTATGAATTTCGGAAAAATATAAATGATCCGCACACAAAATTTCAAAAAAACCATGAGCAAGCAAAAACCTTTTGAAAAACTGGAGATAGCATTGCTCCCATATTATTTCTAGTAATATGAACTATAAGCTGCATCAATAAGCCATCTTGTATTCCAAGCTTATCACATAGGGTGTCTATCATAGAGTTCCACCCACTGAAATCATTTTGGAATTTAGCGCTATAAGTTTCATCACATAGGCTGGCTACACTTTTGGCGACATCTTCAGGGACATCGCAATACTCTATCAATAAATTGGTTAAGTTGTCTGTAGCCTCAAACATTTTTTGCTCAATAAGTCCTTTGATTAAGAATAATATTTTGATAATAGAAATGTGGGTATCAGAATTTGAAATTGTCGTGATGAATCTATCCACAAAACCTCTAGACATAGCGACTAGAGCTTCAATAGCTCTTGGGTCAATTGAGTACATAGTAGGGTCAGCGCCCATTTCTTTTTTCATTTTCACAAACTGTATTGTGGCCATTTTTACTGTGCTTCTGATATTTGCATCTTTTTGCTTGAGGGAGATATATTATTTTAATAAAATTATATAATTTTTAAATAGATATTACCTATTTATGTAGAACAGAATATTTACAATCATTTTGGCAAGATCCGGAGGAATATTAATAGCAGGCACCTGTGCTAGATCTTCAACAACCCTCATTAGTTTTTCGTTATCTTTAAAAACCACTGCAAGAATCGCTGCAATAATTAGAGGATTGGCTCCGAATTTTTGGGCTAAAATTGGTATTGCTTCATCATCACCATGTGCTAGTGCAGCTGCTAGCTTGTGATCGATCTCTAAATTTTCTGCTACATCTCCTAATGAAGTTTTTGCAAACACTTGTAAGGTTTTATTTTCTCTAGAAATCACACGAGAGCTTGCACTGCTTGCAGCAAGTCCAACGGTGACAGCTCCTAATGTTAACATCAACATTCCTCTTACTCTACAATTAAATAAAAATCTTAATTTTTAATTATTATTTTTAATAAATTTATTTATGGTTTTGTGATTATTAATAGGAGTTAGCCGATCCCAGACTCCTTCTTTTACTCTTTTAAATATTTCAGTTCTTAAGAAATTAAGGCTTGCTAACTGACCCATGCAAAATGATACTAAAGTTGCGGGTGCAGGTCCAATGATAGTGCATTTTTGATAGTATGCATTTCACCGAAGTACTTTTGGTTGAAAATTTTTAAATAGTGTACCCACTTGCCCAAAATTTAACGGTTTTTTCGGTCAAATGTCTCACTATCAAAAATTATTCAAATAAATTTTCCCCTAGTATACGTTGCACTATCAAAAATCCGCAGTCATTTGGCATGGAGCCTAAAGTTGCAGCTCCTGAGCAATAAGATAAATACAGATCAGGATTCAAAACAGCACCTAGAATAAATCAGCAGATTGCAACTATAAATAAAAAGCAAATCCAGCCGATTAAAAATAAAAATACCACATAATAAAGAGTTTGAGAAATCCACCTAACCCCATGCATATTCCTGAGTACATTTTCAGATTTAAATGGGAATATTTGATAAAGGTAATAAGTTACCAGCTCAAAAAGAGCCAGAAATTCAAGAAGGCAAGCCAGAATTAAAAGAACCGCAAAATAGGCAGGCATATATCGAAGTTTGTGTATGATTTCCCACCAAGCATAATTTAAATCTGTATATGTAAGAATATAATCAATATCTCTTGCAGAAAACATTGCGTGCTTTGCAGTAATCAACAAAGGAGGCAAAGCCAAAGGCAATATTATCCACGCAGCAAAAAACACATGCAAAGTAACTGAACAGAAATCAGAGCAGCACCATCCAGGGGTTAATGGGACATCCATTGGGTTTTCTAACAAATCGTCTATTTTGGCCCAGTTTATCCTAAATCTTCCATTCAGCTTTAAAGCAGTTATTTGAAGCCTTTCAAAAATACTTCCCATAGACTCCATACCTCTTTTCGTTATAGGCACAGGGGCAGCTACTTTTTCAGCCCTGCAAAACTTTTCGTACTCCAACTGAAAATCTTTCATATAAATCATATCTTTATTAAAAGGTGTAACCACAGTCCTACATCTTACAAAGAAAGCTAATGAATTTTCGTCTGGCATCTGAGTTACCCTCCCTTGATCGACTATTTCTTTTTTGTTCTTAAACCTGATTTTTCTGAATACTTCTGTAGTAGTATCATTAATTGTCAAAAATTCCATGTCTTTTGAAAGGAAAAGGCTTTTATGCTCTTTGATGCTCATTTCTTGATAACCATTCAGAAAACAAAAAGCTTCATATTTTTCTTACACAATTAAAATGGCGATCCATCCGACCCGTCCTTCTCCTGTACCCTCAGGGATTACGGGTTTTAAGAAGTAAACGGGGCCTGGATATTGTGGCCAGGGTGGGTTTTTTACCTTGGTCGGGACACCACGACAAGGTTTTTTACCTCTCTTAAAGACGAGAAGACCAGAGCCGCAGAATCAGGAGTCACACTTCAGGACTAGAAGGAAGTGAGGAAGCTTGTAGTGGAGCTTGGGGACCTGAAGAAGACTCCGGAAGGCTACTTTTCCCCCTCCCCAGAAAGGACGGCGCCGGGTCACTAGACCCTGATCATTGGAGTACCTGGGTGAGTCTCCCTGTCAGATGGCGACGTCACCATTTTTTGGTGACGTCGACAGAAAATGGAGTGAGCTACAGAGCCGGTGCTTAGGGCGCAAGCCTGAAGCTGGCAGCGCTGGGTAGAGGCTGAAATAAACCTCCATGACCCGCTAGAAATTAATTAATCTAATCTAATCATATTTTCTTTGATTTCTGTTAGACGAATAACTTGCATTGGAACTTCTGCGTTAGGGAGGACCATATCTACAGCGTTTTTAAGGAAACTTTCTAAAGAGTTCAGGCTTGAATTTCTGCTTTGAGCAATCACTAAATCAGGAACTGCATAAGGAGGCGGCAATAAGCCTTCACCTGGAGTAGGCTCATCTGACTCTTCTTCTCCTTCTTCTTGCTCTTCTTCGTTATCGTCATTTTCATCGTTTTCGTCATCATTTTCATTATCATTTTCTTCCATAACTGTCATATTTTCATTTTTCATTTCCTCAACTGTTTTTTTGCATCGATTATACCTGCGCTGGTGTTCTAATTTTTTCCAAAACTTGACTGAAAATGATCTCAAGCAGAAATAAATGCCTACCATAGCTGCCAATCCTGCAGAAAACCCTAAAAATAATGATATCATTAGAGCGGAAAACAGAAAAGGATTATCCAAAATTTTGATTGTAGATTTTTTATACTGTAAATCAGTGCCTTTTTTATATTTATACCATGTGTCTTTGGAATCACTTTTTTCCATTCATATGGTTTCTGCATTTTCCTGGTTGCCATATTGTGTATTGATAGCGTCCCATGTTAAGCCTACTTGGGTGTCATGCCAAGTCTTATCTTGCATTGGGCATATGTTTGGAACTATTCTTATATTGAAGTTTTTAGTTTCAGGGACTAATAAATTAAATGATATCAATGATAGCCACCATGCAGTCAGTTGGGCATATGCGATATTTGTAGTAAACAAATAATAATTTTTTTATAGGCATTCTCCCTTGTAGGCATTTTCTCAGCACTATTTGTCGAAAATTTTTGGTTAAGAATTGTCTAAAGACACTGATTTTTGCCAAGTAAATTTCTGATTTAAGACGAAATGGTCGAAAAAGCCTGCACGACCAAAAGACATGCTACAGTAGTAAACATTCATCTGCCATGGTCTTCAAAAATCCCAGGCTGATCCATAATGATAATTTTATCTTTATTAACATCAAGCCCAAATGTACTATTAACAATTTCGTCTATAGTAATCTGGCTTCTTATATTCACTTGAAGCGTTTGCCCACCGTTTACACTTTGTGGAGTATCTATTAAATACCCATCTTCCCCTACTAAATTAAAATAAACGCCTCCATCAGTAACAATAGCTGAGTATTCTATACTTGGGTAGCACCCTGAGTTTTTGCAAAGATTGTATTTTCCAACACAATTTTCTACACTAAAAGAAGTAGTATTAGTCACATATAAAGTAGACCAATCGCAAACAGCTGCAACTGAGGTCCCTACCGCTGTGCTTGCAAAACAATATGCTCCAGACTCATAAGTCGCAAAAGCCACTGAGGCATCATTTTTGGTTTGGACTCACAAGTCTCCATAAGTTACATTAAAAGCGCCTCCTTCAGTAGTTTCTAGCTCTCTTATAGTTACTGTCCCTACAAATTCTACCAAAATTTTGTCTGCAGAAATGGATTTTAGCTTAAGTCTTCCTTGTTCAATAAATCCAGAATCGTCAGCGATTGAGGCGACTTGAAGACTTTGCATAGCAAGATTGTCGCCTTTTTGTTCAATTCAGCAGTTGTGCTGGCATACAAAAAGCATGGCGCTTGATGCCATGTTTCCTTTGACGTGGACTTGGCAAGCTTCTACATCGGTAAATGGGTTTAAGACTTGGATAGTATCATGTGTGTGGGTAACTGTATCATTTGAGTTATATGCTTTTATATGTGCTTGAATAGTATTATAGAAAAATAGCTTTTTTATTTTTAAGGATAGGAATTTGAAGCTATATTTAGCTTATAAATTAATGGAAAACGAATTTTAATGGATAAAAAGGAGACAAATTAATAAAAAATAGCTATAAAAGAATATCAGCAAAGCCACTGGAATACTCTATTGTAACTTTGCAGTCCCTTACATACACAGTTAAAGAATCGCCTGATAGAAGGACTGTTTTGTTTAAATATGTAAGATATACATAAAGATAGAAAGCAAGGCCTATAATAAAGAGTCAGGTAGATAGGCACATTAATCTAAAGGTACGTCGGATTCATTGCTGGCGGTAGTTATTAAGACCTGTTGCTATTGCTTTTTGGCTTAATTGTCCCGCTCATTGGTTTTGCGGGTCCATAAGAGGGACTCCGTCCATAGTATCGCCTTCTTCTTGTGACTCGAGAACAGGGACTTCTGAGTTTGGTGAAGATTAAAATTAGATTAATATTTGAAGTCTCCGACTAGTCTTAGAGCTAAAATGTCCTTTTGGTCTAGCTAATGATTTTCAGTCCCGACAAAAATAGCCTATGCATCAGCCGAATTAGCTGCCTTACCTGCACTCACTACTGGCGTATTCTGCATAAGGGAAACTTTAAACCTCTTCTTGACCTTGGAGCAGTTTCTCTAGCCATATATGCACCTAAGTCAAAAGTGATGTTGTGTGGAGAAATTCTCTAGGAAAACAAAACCTATAAATAAAATAAATTTCATGAGGGAAAGAAAATTAATAAGCTAATTTCTCTAGCCGAATGTCATTTTATTTATCCTGAGTTTGGTGACACTTTAGCTAAGGCTTTTCTGTTTAGTAGTTCAACCATAATTTTTTATAACTGTTCTACGTTTAGAGATTTTAGATCAAAGTTATTGACAATTAAAGCTTAAAAATGCTGAGAGTTGCATTTAAAAGGAAAGAAATAGGAGAATTTCCACTTAGGAGTGCAAAATTTTTGTTAATTTTTGTGATTTTTAGGTAGAGTGAAACCGCTAAAGTGTTGATAATAAAAACGTTTATGAGCTTGCATACTAAAAAGTTCTAAATCCCCTACATGAGCAAATAATCCATGGCAAAATTGTCGTGAGCTTTAAAAAATGTATAAAATAAATAATGATCATTATAAATAAACCTCTATCTAATTCTATTAATTTTCAAGCTTAATTTCATATATTTTTAAATTAATGTTTTTGCCAATAAAATAAAAAAATATATATACATAGCTCATTTATCATTTTTATCAGACTGCAACCTTTTAGGGAATTTTTTTACCCTATTCACGAAAGGAGTAAGGCATATATAAGGAGCGAAGGTGGGAAGCATTATATTTTGAAATATAGCATTTGTTAATCTCATCTTCCTTATTAGAGCATCTTAAATGGAATAGAATAATGCAATTATTTTATTATATAAAAATAATATCTTTTGGATAATAATTTATCTATTATCTTATATTATTCTAAGCATATGAATATATATTCAATCTTGGCAGAATGATAAACTATTATTATGCAGAGGTGTAGCTTTGATTTATTGTCATTTTAAAAAGCTATAAATAAAGTGTTAGGGAATTCGTTTTTTAGTTAAATTATTGAATTCTGTAATCGACCTTTTTAAGAAGCCATAATGATTTTAACTTAATAAATATCGAGCCAATATTAAATAATAATAATTTTTTATGAAGCACTCATAAAGTTTAAGTTAATGTGTATAAAAGCAATTTCTATAGAAGCAAACAAAAATAACTACTTAAATGCTATATTGGTGGCTTTTTGGTTATCTGAAACTTATAAAAATTAACTGGAAGTTTCAGTTATTCATATAACTTATTTGGTAAATCTTAATTAATTGATTAATTAATACAGTATACAGATTAAAATTGTCAAAATGCCCAATTATAGTTATTTTAATTTAAGAAAATTAGTTACCAAAAATTTGTTAATTCAATAGAACCCTTGGAAAATTTAAGATTTTATACTTTAGAGATTATTTTAAATTGGTCAAGTGTGCTATTCCTTATTAAAAAAAATCGGACTTTAATATATAAAAATGAAATTTAACCAGCTAAACAACGAAATTGAAAGTATCCCAAATTCTCATCTCAACTTACAGTCAGAAGAAACCAAAATAATAAAATCCGTTGATATTTCTCAAGAACACACAAATAGAAACTCCTTTATCCTCAATACTGAATTAGGCTCAGATCCTTTAGATCCATATATGCCTTCATTCAAAATTGATATGCCTTTTTCAGTGAGTTCAAGTACAATTCTTGATGTTTTTACCAAAGTTGCCTCAAGAAAGCGCTTCCAGGTATAGCATTTTTTATATTAATAATAATTTTTATTACCACCCATACCAATTTTACCTAAAATTATTTTTTATATATTAATAACAGAACTATAATTTTCCTATAAATAAGAATAATTGAAAAAACCTCAAATATAGCAACTGCAGTTCATAAGGAAGGGTATGGCTTAAAAGATATCTTACTCTGCTGCCTTCCAGCCGAAGAACGCCAAAAAGGGATTATGTCTGCAGTTAGACTATCAATTTCTATAAATGAACGAAACTGCACCAGAACCATCATACTTAAAGGGATTTATGGTCTCCCACACACTATTTGTCCAGTAGTCGAAGATTTCAAAAATAAAATCGGAACAGCTTTAGAGCAGCCTCACGAAGACCGAGAATTATACATGAACGTGTCAAAAGAAGTTGACGAAGAAACCATCATGACTTGTAAACACGAAAGTTCCTCTTATTACCAATTTCATAAGATTTTGTCATCAGAATCTTATACATTAGGGAAAACGATAGCTGATTTTTTAACTTCATTTGCGAGCCAATATAGAAATCCTGAGGAATCAGTTTTATTGCTACCACAGCCAATTGAATCAATTAAAGTTATAGTGGAAGACTCAGTTGAAGCATTATTTAGTCATTATAACTTTGGCAGGTCAAACACTGAATCAATGATGCATTTTTGTAGGCCTGCAGTAGAGAAATATGTGTATGGGAAGCTGTTTAATAATTTATTTGATATTTACAAAGCAAAATCAAATGCACTTGAACATAAATTTTTGGAAAAAAGGACAAAAATTTTAGAATTAGACAATCAAGAAATTTTGGAAAAATTGCAAATTAATGAAAAATATAGGCTGATTGGGATTCCTCAGCCTTATGCTGAAGCTATTGAAGCTTTGAAAAAGCTAGAACAAACTTGTGTGCCGGTTGAAAAGCTTAATTGTCTACTAACCATGGTGGGGGCGATGAAAACGTGTGTTCTGGATTATTCGAAAGGAAAAGATGAATTGAATTCAATGGACGACGAGCTGCCAGTTTTGATGTATATAGTCATAAAAAGCCAAACTCAGTTTATTTCTGCTGAATTAGCTTTAATAAGCGATTATGTAGCGACAAAGTTTGAAAATGAGAAGAGGATTATCTTAAGTTAAAATAATTTAGGCACAGATATCTAGCTTAACGTCAACTACGGGGTCGTATCAGAAAATCCACCATCTTTACAGTTGTTGGGCCCACAGGCCGCTTGGCCAACCTCTTCGATTCGTTAGGGCACGCTTGAAAAAGGTCTGCCGGCTTCGAAGACTCAAAGGAAGGGACGAAAGGCTCAGGCCTTTCAGATTCTCTTGGACAGGTCAAAGGGCATGTGCCTCTCCTTCAAGCTGCTTGCTTGTCTTTGCTGGGGATAAAATTCCCATGTAAAACAATCATAATGATAATAATTAGACTTTACCGCTGATTGATATCAGCGTTTCTCTCGTTTTATTCTAGAAAATTCAAACGCAAAAAACTCAACGACATCAAAGCATAAAAGACAAAATCTTCACAGCACAGACATCTCCAAGATACTCCATCAGAATTCCCATGCTCATCCTTTACTCCTTCATTTTTCTTTTCCTTTCTCAAAATTTGTAATCTTTCACAATTTTCCTTTTTTTTTATACATTTTGCCAATATTTCTTCTAATTCAGGTCTTCGCCACCACTATAGTGTCTGCATCGCTATAGCGTGCCTTGCACAGGATTCTCCACACCAACTTGGAGTTGTGACAAGTCAACTCAAATTGACAAAAGCGTGCCCTTTTGCAAGGATTTGCCAACATGGAGTTGACTTGTCACCTTTAGGTGGCTCTTCAGAGCTCCAAATTGCTGTGGAGAACCCTCACCAAGGAAATCTCTAGCGGTGCAGACGCTATAGCACTTTTAAGACTTTACAACATTTGTTTTTTCATCTCTTGGACTTTCCCTTATTTTCGCGGACATACCTCAATACTTTTGGCCACCTTCTAACATAAATTTTGGCATTATCACCACTTTTCTCAACATCATCTGCAGCTTTTATTTCTTTGTTATCATCTGTTTCATCTTCATAATTAACTATTTTTCCTTAATTATTTCTTCGTCATATAATTTAACACTCATTAGCATTGAGCAAACTCTGGCTCATACAATATCTTCTCATTCTGCCCTAACGCTCAATTTGAGAATCTTGCTCATATCTGTTCTTTGTTAGATCCTGTTTCGAACTCCTCCATTTCACCATATTCAAAAACTCCATCATTTACCCCACCAGTAAATTTAAAGCTTGATCTAAATTACTTCTACATAGCTTAAAAAGTTTTACAAAGATTCAAATCTCTTCTGTTGTTGGAGCGTAAATTTAACTCAAAATAAAACTAAGCCTCATAATCATAAAATTATGAATGAGAGGTAGCGATCTGCAAATCAGCACCTTATGAATTTCGCCATTTTATGATTATGGAGAAGAGAATTATCATAAATTTGGAAGGAGCTGTAAGGTATATAGCTGATGAACTTGAGTAAATTATAAATATTTTAAGTTATTAAATTAGCATTTTCGTAATAACTCCCTCTCTTCCTTGATCGAACCGATCGCAATCATTAGTCAAGGATGGGTTTAAAAAAATTTTTAAACCTTAACTTTTTATATTTGGCATAAAATATTTTATGTTCTAGCCACAAGAGATAGGGTTTCAATATATTAATAAATATATTAGAAATAGCATTATAATTGCTTTGGATACATTCTATGGCATCATATCTAAGATTATTTTATCAAAGATAGGTAGGCAAATTGAGGATGAATAAATTCATGCTGACTATGTGAAACCATGATTTTTTGGAAATTTTCAATAGAATCGTTCGATAAAGGATGCATAGAGTAAAAAGAAATATTTCATAAAATGATATAGTGGCAGTTATCGAAATATTATATAGCGCGTTACATTAATTTCTGATTGGGTACCATATATGGAGACATTCATACTGGAAATTTTCATAGTTCCGCACAAGGAGCAATTTCTTCACTTGTAGAACCCAAACAGAAAGGCAGCATAAAAATCTACTAGGATTTAGGAAAAATAAATAGCCCAAACACTAATCTAATTGAATTCTGTTATTTAAAAAACATTAGGAAAATTAACTGTACAGTGAATTAATAGAAGGCTTATAGAGAAAATTTATATCAGGGTGGTAAAAATCATTGTCTTTGCTGAAATACCGCTCTTTATTCAGATTTTTATAGTCATCAAACGTCACCTTAAGAAGCCGCTGCTGTGACATTTTTTTGAAAGTTTTGCTTTGCAAAGCCATCGCTTCATCTTGAAGCTCTTTTTGCTCTTTTTCTAAATCTTTTATCCTCTGTTGGAACTTTGTCATATTAGATCTTCATATTTTCTCTATCAATTTCAATTTTTTCATTAGTATTCGATAAGTATCTTCATTATTTTCTCCCCTGTCAGTTTCTTCAGTTATATTATACCCACTTTCATGCAAATCATTCAGTTCTTCTTCAAGCCTATGGCTTCTTATTTGATATTCTTTTAACTTATTTTTGTTATTAATTTCTTCCTCTTCTATTTTTTCAATCATTTTTCGGTATCTTGCAATTTCTCTGATTAATCCTCCATCAGGGTTTAAATAGATAGTATCAGTGCTGGCTGAAACACATTTTTCTTTATTTAATTTTTTGTTTTCTTTTTCAAGCTTAAGTATAAGCTGAATTCAATAAATTTCGATAAAAATTATTTATAATTTATTTATATAAAATAGGCCAATATTATAAATTAAATATATTAGATTAAGACTGATCAGGATAGTTCTTAATTGATCTTGTATTTGTAGCTGAAGATTATACGCATAATCATCTTGCTGCGGAGATATAGATCTCCTGTGCTCTAGATAAACTTTGTCATTTTTCAATACTTTTAATAATGATTTTGCACACTTTAGTCTACTTCCACTTTGGCTTTTCAAACTTATTTGTGGGGTGGCAGAACTTCTCCCAGTGCTTTTGCTTCTTATAATATCGTCATATCTATGTTTAAGCTGCCGATATTCTTCGCTTAATTTTTCATTTTGTGAAGTAAATAATCGAACAAGTCTGTTTTATCATTACTTTTGATTTCGAGCACTTTCCATTATTATGAAGACATATAAAATTAAGTTATTTTTTATGCATAATTTATAATTCGTATTTTATAAAATTTAACTTACAGTTTTACCATTCGACCAAAATCCTTTTGTGATTTTGTTGTTGGCGGTAATAGAGTACCCGCAGCCATGCTTTTTGCCTTGATGCCAAGATCCTTCATATCTTTTCCCTCCTTTCCATGAAAAAATTCCAAATCCATGCATAATTCCATTAATTCATTCCCCTAAATATTCTCTCCCGTCCGGCCAGTTATATTTTCCAACACCATTAATCAAATTGTCTTTCCATTGCCCTATATAAGTTGTCCCGTCTTCCCAAATGTATTCCCCAATACCTTCTTTTTCGTTATCTTTATAAGTTCCTATATAAGAAGACCCATCAGACCATATATTTCTGCCCCATCCGTTTTGCATATCATTTGCTCAATACCCTTCATATATGTCTCCATTAGGCCAAATATTTCTGCCTTTTCCTACTCGCTTTCCATGTTTGATTTCTCCGAGATATCTTATTTGATTTTCATAAGAAATTTCTTGCCAATTATTACTGAATTCTGAATTATTCTGTTTTATTTTAATTCGCACCAATGTATTTTATATATAAAAATCTTGTATATTTTATTATTAAAATTAATTTTTACATAAAATACAATATTATGCTCTATAAATTCTTGATTCAGCTCTCTTTTTGGAACCTTAATTTCTCTAACAATTTCATCAAATTTTTCCTTCAGTTCTCCGACTTGGTGACAATGATCAATAGAAAATCTGGCTTTATTGGGATTTCCTTTATTTCCATGAAGCCTTTCATCTTTGTAGTGAAGCCACACTAGTTATTAATTACTATACCCATCTCTTTTTCCTTCAATAATATCTCTGACTCCCCCTCTGTGAAAGATCAAAAAAAAATTCGCTCAAGCAGGGGTTATTATTTTTTTTTAAAATTTATATATAAATTTTTAAAGTAAGTAAAAATTAGTTTGATTGCAAAATTTATGTTTTAAAATGAAATCTGTTTAAAATTAAACAGATTAGCTATGGTGGCTTTTTAGAATTTTTTTCAATTGCTTTGCTCGCTCATGGAGGGTTGGTTTTAGATGTTTTTTCGAAGGTTTTGCTCGCTCACAGGGGGAGTGAGAACTGACCTACTTTCATTAGAAAGAGTATTTTTTCCTGACTCCCACCCCTTTAAATCGGAACAAAATTTTTGTTCCAATTAAAAGGGGGGTTTAGAAAATTTTTTTAAAATATTTCAAAAATTTGTTGAATTAGATTAATAAATTTGTTTAATAAAATGCTATTTACTCTTTATCCTTTAAAACAAAGCAAGATGTTACTAAATTTTCATTACGTCACTATTAATTTTTATCAAAACTATTTACACAAAAATTATTGTTTTAATTGGTAAAACAAATTAAAAAAAAACAATTTAGAAAATTTATCAATCAAAGTGTTAATTTTGTTTAAATATAAGTTGTTATTTATACTCTATTCTTTAAATAAAGCGAGAAATAAGTAAATTTTGAAATTTTGTAAAGAATTCGCATTGAATTTATATCAAAATTATTTAAATAAAAAAAAAATTTAAATGTTTTAGAAATTTAGCAATTAGGATAATAAAATTTATTTACATAAGATGTTCTTTATACTCTATTCTTTTAACAAGAGTAAGATATAACTAAATTTTTAATTTTAGTTTAGAAAAAACATTTAACTTATATCAAAATTTTTTAGATAAAAAAATTATATATAATTTTTTATTATGAAATTAAATTTTGTTCCAATTTAAAGGGGGCTAATTTACCAAATAAGTAAAAATTTTACCTATATTTTGTTCCAATTTAAAGGGGGGGAGTGAGTTATAAGGATTTTTCCAATCTCCGTCATAAGCTTCTTTATCAATATGTATGAATTTTCCTCTACCAAATGGGTAGCCATAGCTTCATTCTCCTTCATATGAGCACCCATCAGGCCATATCATTACACCAGGGCCGTCTCTAAACCCTCCAAGCCAGCTTCCTTTGTAAGTGGCGCCTGATTTATATGTATATAAGGGCTTTTCTTTTCTGACTTTTGAATGATAGACAGGAGACAATGCTTCTTTAATATTTCATTTATATAATATATGTAGTTCATTATTAAGTAACAATTGGCTTATTTTTAAAGCAAAATTACAATTATTATAAATATAAAATGATTAAACTGCTATAAATATTATATCCTTGGATGGAAAATAAGTATCATTCGGCTTGAATCTTTTTTTGAGAGCAATATATTGCTTTCTGATCTGATAAATAAATCAAGCTTTTTGGATTTTGATTGCTGCCTTTATTTCTTTTGCAGATGAAGTCAAACTTTCTTTGTTAAAGCTCAGAAACTCTTGACTGAAACTATCTCTTAGGCTTTGGTAAGCTTGAATTATAGTCTATATAACCTTTACGGATTTTTTTAAATCTATTTCATGCCTGTTTTCGCCTCCTTCACAACACTTTGCACAATTATAATTTCCCATTTATTTCAATTAATGTCAATCAATTAGTTCTCAATAATTTTTTCTATCTATTATTTTATTTTTTGAAATATTAAACATATATTTTAATAACGATTTCCAGTTCTATAAATTGCAGGAATAAACAATTTGATTATCAGCCTTAGCCTATATTATAAAATAACTGTCATATAATTACAGAATTTTTTTAAATCCCAATTTTATATGATTTTGTTTATGTATTTTGGCTTTTTCATGGATACTCATCAATTTTCATTTGCAATCTTAAAGAAATGGTATGGTTTATATAGGGCGTTGATTTAGTAGCAGGTGGTAAGAAGCCAAATCTCAACAGAAGAAAGGTTACAACTACAAATCTTTATCTTCGCCTTCTTCTCAAGCTTTATAAGTTCCTAGCTCGCAGAACAGAGTCCGGCTTCAATAAAGTAATTGCAAAAAGATTGGCCATGTCTAGACATAATAGACCACCTCTTTCCCTTAAGCACATTGCAAAATACATGAAAGATAAGACAAGCAAAACTTGTGTGATTGTAGGCTCAGTTCTTGATGACCCAAGATTCCTTGAGATCCCACAAGGTCTTCAAATCGTGACTTTAAGAATGGTCTATTTATTTTTGCCTTTTAAAAAAAATAAAAAAAAAAATGCTTAAAATCTTTTTTTTTCTCATAAAATTTATAATAACATAAGAATCAGCGAGACTGCAAGAGCTAGAGTTGAAGCTGCAGGCGGAAAAGTGCTCACTTTCGACCAATTTGCGTCCCAAAACCCAACTGGCACTAGCACTGTGCTTTTAAGAGGAAAGAAAACAGCAAGAGAATCCTACAAACATTTCGGCCCTGCTCCTGGCTGCAAAGGCTCTAAAGCACGCCCTTACGTCCGCAGTGAGGGTAGAAAATTCGAAAGAGCCAGAGGTAGAAGATAACTCTAACCAATTCAGAATAATTATTTTCCCATTTAAATTTACACAAAATTAGAAAGAAATGCTTATTTAAGCTCTCTTGAAGATCTGGGAAACAGCCATGTTGACGTCTCCTCTAGAAGCTTCTAACCCGATCTTGGCTTGATCAAGGGTAAAGCCCATCTTCATAAGAGTGGTTAAGCCTTCTAAGTCGTCAGGTTGGACCTTGACCACATTGATTTTGCTGGCCAGCTTGCCTAGCTTCTTGTTCTTGATTTGGACTTTCCAGATTCCTTTATGCTTGCCTTCTGTCAATGGAGCTTTGAATTCCACCTCAATATTTGCCTTTTTTCCAGCTGGAAGTGCAGGGATATCAATTTCTTGGATCCCTTCTAAGCTGCCTTTAGTATAGACGAGCTTGGTTCCTTCTGGCCAATCTTTTTTACCGATATTCTTAATTCTCCAGCCAACTTTGACAAGGCCTCCAGCAGGGACTTCTTGGTTTTTAGTGTATAAGTGGTCAATGACCTTAAGCTTGTACTTCTTAGGCTTCTGCTTTAGACCTCTGCGGATTTCTTTGAGGACTAAGGTCAAAATGTTGGCAATTGGAGGAGGAATTTGTGGGGCATCTTGGCCATTGAAGCCACCCCAGCGGCCAAATCTGCCACAGCCAAATCTTCTCCATGGGCAGCCTTGAGGGGTTTTGAGCTTCAAAAATGGATGGGGGTGAGCAGCAGTGGCTTCACATTTTTCACAGAAGTCGAAGTCAGGGCAGACTGAACATTTGTATCTGATTCCTTGAATTGGAGTAGTTTGGCAGCCGTCACAGGTGATTCTGTTGTGAATTGCTGGGCCTTCATTTTGAGGTTCTTCTGCTTGTTGAGGAGCTTGTCCTGATAAGAACTTAATCAAGTCATTGAGGCCGAATTTCTTTCTCTTTTCTTTCTTTTCTTTTTTTTCTCTCTTTTCTTTCTTTTCCTTTCTTTCCTTTTTCTCTCTAGGTCTCTTTTTCGGCTCATTCGGGATATCAAATCTTACTTCTCTTTTAGTTTCCTCAGGCTTTTCCTCCACTTTGACTGGCTCTTCCGGCTTGTTTTCATTTGAGATTTCTAAATCCATTGGGCTTTGAGAGGTTTCTGGCAATTTTACTGATGAAGTATCTGATCTAAGACTTTCTCTCAAAGAGTCCAGCTTTTCTATCATCTGAATGTTCTTGCTTTCGCTAAGCTCAAAGCCTCTTAGTACAAGCTTGAGACTTGGCTTGCCAGCTGACCTTTCATAAGCTTCATGGAGTTCTTCATCATTGGAAATTGTAATTAAGTCGCCTTCTTCGTCTTGATAGGTGACTTGGAACTGAGTGTTACCATAAAGGGCCCGCAGGACTTCCTGCATGTCAGACCATGATTGAGGGAGACGATGTAACTTTCGGATCTCCTCTCCACGCACTATTTTCAAACTCAAAGTGTTGTTCAGACTCATTAGTCGTTGAACAGAAATATTTATTATTGTCGGAAATATGAAGGGATTATAAGGGAATTTCCTGGTCAGATCTGATAAGGGATTAGTGGAGGTAAAGTGGAGAGATAATGAAATATAAATATAAGTTGGGAAAAGGAAAATTAACGAAATAAGTAAAAATTTAAACGATTTAACTAATTAATTTGAAGATGAAAAGTGAAATGTTTAGTTATTAAGGGTTATTTTGGGGACTTTATTTTTAGGAATTAAATGCATTTTATTATTTAGATTATATGCGTCCCATTAAACCAGAATATTAGTTTTATTTAAGATTTTAAATAAAAATTAGTGTATTTTAATATAAATATCTAACTCCAATCTTTTAAATGGGACAAAGTCTGTGAAAGATTTTTAATTTTTGAGAAAATTACAATCATTTAAATAAGAATAAATTTAATTTTTGCCTTCTATTGAATCACTTTGATAACCGATTTATTATGAATTTATAAATTATAATTATTATTAGGGCCGAAATAAAATATTATTATTTTATTTTGTTGTGCTTTAAATTAATTTTTTTTTAAAAATATTTTGACTATCAATTTATTTCAAAAAATTTTATTTTCAAAACCCCTTTAACTTAGAACATATATTTTTTTCTAATAATTTGATGGGGACAGTAAGCGATATCAGAAGAACTTTTTAAAGTACTAGAAAGAAATACTCTTATAGTTATAAATTAAAACTATACTTTTTGCATTAAAATTAAAATAGAAATACTATTAATCTAATGCTATGGCAGTTAATTATTTAGGCAATAAAATCGATATTTTATATGACATTTTTTTGGAGAGTAATTAATAAATCTGTGCAAAAGGATTTATCAAGAAATTAAAGCTCATTTATCGCAACAAAACTTAAAAGTGTAATGATTTGCCTTAAGAAAAGCTTTATTTAGAAAATTTTTGTTGTAAGATTACAATATTTCGGAAAATTATAAATAGACAATAGAAATTTTCACCAAAAACATTAAATTGCCAAATGCTTACTCCCCCCCCCCCCTCCGTGAGCGAACAAAAAAATTTTGTTCACTCACGGAGGGGGGTTAATTTTTTTTTTTAAAAAAAATTTATATATAAATTTTATAAAAAATATTTTTTTCGAAATTTAAAAAAATCCTAATTTGCAAAAATTGGGAAGCAAATATTAATTTAATTTGCAAAATTTATGTTTTAAAACGCAATTTGTTTAAAATTAAACAGAATTAGCTCTAGATTTCATTATACTAATTATCACTTATATATCAAAATTTTTTTCCATTAAAATTTTTTCTATTAAAAAAATTTTTGTTCGCTCAGGAGGGTGGGTTTTTGGTCAAAAAATGGTGATTTTTCTAATGGTTTTGTTCGCTCACGGAGGGGGGGGGGGGGGAGTTAGCAAGATTTGAATTAAAAACTCCTTCTATGAAATTATTAAAATATTTTTCTCATGCCCTAAGCAGAATATAGTAATATTCTAAAACAAGATATTATGGTAAAATATTTTAGAAATCCAAAAATATTTAAGAAACTTGAAAAATAAGCTTATTATTAGATATAGACTACTTGCCTGCAAAATTTTTACATAAAATTTGAATTATAGTTCTAAGGAATTTCCTAACTCCTCCATTTAAATTTTCACTGATCGATTTCTGCTATCCCAAAGAAAATTCAAAATATTAATTTTCTTGCTTTTAGCCGCTAATTATTTTTCTAACTCCCCCCCCCCATCCTTGATCGAACGACCCGCCATCGTTCGATCAAGGATGGGGGTTAAAAAAAAATTTTTTGGGAAAAAAATTTTATATATATAAAATAAATATTTTTTTTTACTTTTAAATAAGAGGGTTAAGAGTATTTAATAGTTATTTTTACAGCAAAAAATAAGTTAATTTTATAAAAATACCAATTTTTAATATTTTGATTTATTAGTCACCCTTTTAAACTGTATAAATTTTAATTTGTTCCTTATTAAACTAATTTTTTTTTTTTTTAAAAATTTTAAAGAATCTCTATTTTATTAGATTATTGAGTTTTAAGCCTAGACTGATGACTAAATCACTTCGAATGATTGATTTCGAAGCTTTCTGTCGTCTAAAGTCTCTAAAACAACTTAATTATGCACATCTTCCCAACTTTTGATAACTAATATATTTTTATGTATATAAAAATTGTCATGATATGAAAATCGTTCGATCAAGGATGGGGGGGGAGTAAGAAAAAATTTCCAATCCATTCCTCACACCTTCTCGCTCTAAAAACTCCAACTAAACTGCTTCTATTTTTACATATTTAAATCCGTTTCATTTTTATTGGTCATATTTAAAATCTCAAGCAAAATTTTGAATAGTTTCCTTTCTTCTTTTCAATTATAAATAGCTTTAATTGCATTAATTATCTAATTACGTCATAGTGATCGTTTATATACAAAAATAAAGGATGATCAATTCTGATTAATTTTGCAGTTATTTGTGTTGATTTCATTTGAACCATTTTGGTTTCTAATAATGAATAAAGTTTCATTTGATAATTCAGATTCAAGCCCTGAAACAAATGCGTCATCTCAATACAATGTCCCGTGTATGCCCCACATGGATGCTACTGAAGAATCATCGATAAAATCAGTCGAGCCTTATAAAACCTTTTTGGCTGGGGAAATTTTATTTTGAATTTTTGTAATTCTGTCGGGAGGACTTTACTATTTGATAGACTACTGATTCCTTTGCCTTCTGTCTAAGTTAAATTTGCGACTTATATTAAAGGCTGCCACACTTTGACTGGAGAAAATGACTTAAATGACTTGAGGTAATTATAGTATAGGCTACCTGGTAGTGGACGTTAAATAAAATAAATACCTAAGATAAACTAATTTCCTCTGCCTTCATTTATTCCTGCGCTACAAAAGAGTCCCTACATCAGAAGCCACAATGCTCGTAATCAAAACTATGTATTTTGTTGACTTGATCCCGACAAGACAAATCTCCTCAAAAGGACTCGGAACCGTTTTATCATTTACCCATCACAATTTACGTTATTATTATGATGGAAAATGTGTCCAGCCTCTTTATTTCAACTCCACTATCACTTATAGCGAAATTATTGACAATTTAATCGGCGGTTACAATTATGATGAAGAGGTTACAGAAAAGCGGAACTTGTTTGGTAAATGCGAAATTTTAATCCTTAAACTTAAACTTAAACTTAAACTTATAGGTAGGCGTCTGCCATATTGGTTACGCAGTCACCAAGGACTCTCCCGTACGGGCAGTTCATCCGCTTTGCGCCGTCTTCAGCTTCGCCTTGCTCGAATTGGGGCAATGATTCGCTGGGCAAGTGTTCAGCTCTGACACTACCTTTCTTCTCCTTCAGCGCCTGATGCCATGGCACTTTCTGAAGTGAGACTCTGCTTGGACGTCTCCTCCTCCCTTTCGGTCCAGTGTTGAGTGGGCGGACTATGGACTTCTGCGGCTGCTGCATGTGTAACAAGGTTGGCCATTCAAAAATCCCAAAAAATGGAATTTCTGTTCGACCTTTCGGAAAAGGAAAATCTGAATCCCGGGACGTAACGCCCGGTTTCACGCTAGGCAGTTGCCCGAATGGTCTGGGGATTACCTGCAGACTTTGCTGGGCTTGCCCTTTCCAAATCCAAATCCTCCTTTCCCTTGAGGTAAAACCCAATCTTGAAATTTAGACTAAGGGCTAGGCTCTGTGCATTACCAGAATTGCTTACCTAGCATTGCCGTCCATTTCTGGATTGGTAAAACCTTGCCGGGCGAAATTTTAATCCAATTGCAATCATTTTTGTCTCTTACTTTTGAAGAAATAAAGCACCCATTCTACCTTTTCCAGCTTTTCAGTGTTATATTATGGTTCTTAGAACTGTACTACGTCTACGCAGTCTGTGTATTCGTTATAACGCTTATCTCATTGCTTTCTTCAACTTATCAGTCCTGAAAAAGCATGCATGATCTCCACGATTTAGCTTTGAGATACGTCACCATTAAGGTAAAAAGAGGTGGAGAATGGACGACCATAAATAGTGAAGAACTTGTACCTGGTGATTTAATAGAAATTCCAAGGGGCACAGAAATGCCTTGTGACGCAATTTTAATATCAGGAGGAGCTGTAGTTGAAGAATCATCACTGACTGGAGAATCAGTCCCAGTCATAAAGGACGCTTTGCCTTATCTTAATGACAAAGTTTACAGCGTAGAAATAGACAGACATTTCAGCTTATACGAAGGCACCAAAGTTCTCCAAACTAGAAACCATGGTGAAAAGCAGGTCATAGGACTTGTAGTAAGGACTGGGTTTTCTACAATGAAAGGCAAAATGGTCAGGTCAATTTTATTCCCAAAGCCAAACAAGTTTAAATTCACCAGAGACTCGCTACGATTTATAGGCTGTCTAGCCCTTGTAGCGCTATCTGGGTTTGCAGTAAGCATTTATTTATTTATTTCTACAGACGTAGCAACTGACGAAGCTGTCATTGGAGCTCTCGATTTAATTACAATTGCGATCCCTCCAGCACTTCCTGCATGTATGAATATAGGAACTGGCTTTGCTTTGCATAGGCTCAAAAAGCAAGGGATTTTTTGTATTTCGTATCCTAGGATAAATGCAGCAGGAAGAATTGATGTTTTTTGTTTTGATAAAACAGGGACTTTGACAGAAGATGGGATGAATCTGTTAGGTGTCAACGTGTCAAGAAAAGGAAAAATGAGTGAGCTTCATAAGTCAGCTGAACAAATTGAGAAAAATAAAAGAAGATTTTTGACCTGTTTGGCGACCTGCCATTCACTAACCTATGTAAATGACAAGCTTGTAGGGGATCCTCAAGACTTAGAAATTTTTAAATTTTCAGGATTTAAATATAGCTTGCCAAAAGATGAAGGGTCTGAAGTAAAAGCTTACGCATCTTTAAATTCTGATAGTGACAATAAAAATGAAGAAAATTATGATACAGCTATATTGCACATTTTTTACTTCACTTCTAAAAGGAAACGAATGGGAGTCATTGTAAAAAACTTACAAAATGACAATTTTGAGTTTTATATGAAAGGCGCCCCAGAAATTGTGCTGGAAAGATGCAGAAAATCGTCGATTCCTGATGATATTGAGCATGTTTTAGATAATTATACAAGGTCTGGGTATAGAGTTTTGGCTTGTGCTATGAATTCACTCAATACAATTCCTGCTGAAGAAATGAAGGCACAGAAACTGGAAAACTTAGAACAAGAAATGAGCTTTTTAGGATTGCTTGTGCTGCAAAACAAGCTTAAGGCACAAACAATTCCTACTATTAAAATTCTACAGAAAGCGGAGATTGAGACTGTTATGTCGACTGGGGATGCTGTTTTGACGGCGATTTCTGTGGCGAAGGAGTGCCATATAATAAAGAAAGATGCTACAGTGTTTTTGGCAGAAATGGTGGATAATGAAATTGTGTGGGAAAAGTTTACTAATGAAGCAGATGATGTGCCAAAGGAAAATATACCGTTAGGAGATATTAATTTTTAAATTTAGAATGTTTTTAACATTATAAAACAATTATTTTCTGTGTAATAGTAAATATTAATTATGCTAAATAAGAATATTCTTAATGAACCACCTTGGCTAAATGCTGATAATAATGGAGACTACACTCTTGCAGTAACTGGTGCAGTCCTCAATGCATATGACGCCCTCGCAAAATTAAACGACACTACTGCAGCACAATCCATAAACATTTTACTAAAAAAATGCAGAATTTTCGCCAGAATGTCCCCAGAGCACAAAACCCTTCTAATCAGCCGATTCCAAGAAATTGGAATCATGGTCGGCATGTGCGGAGATGGCGCCAATGACTGTGGAGCCTTAAAAACTGCCGATATCGGTATTTCCCTCACAGAAGCTGAAACATCAATAGCGGCTCCTTTTACTTCAAGTATCCCTGACATCTCCTGCGTTCCAATCGTTTTACAGAACGGCAGATGTGCTTTAACGACCTCAGTTCAATGTTTTAAATACATGGCCGTTTACTCCATGATTCAGTTTACCAATGTCCAGATCCTCTATGTTCTTGGAAGTGGACTTACCAATAACGAATTTTTATCCCAAGACTTGATAACTGTGCTACCATTAGCTATGGCTATGGGTAGTGCAGGGCCTTATCACAAATTAAGCAAAAAACAGCCAATTTCGTCATTGATGTCAGTAGCTGTAATAGGATCTGTTATAGGACACTCAATATTGCAAACTATAGGAATGGTCGTTGTATATGAAGTGGCTTTGAGCATGCCTTATTTTACACCTGTGGATGATGCTAGTGATGATTACCTGAATGATGCAAATACTATTGTTTATTTGATGGCGCTGCTTGAGCTTATTTCAGTATGTATTGCGTTTAATGAAGGAAGACCATGGAAAAAGCCAGCTTATAAAAATGTATGGTTTATGGTTTATATTTCTTTAATTGGAATGCTGCATGTGTATTTGGTGTTGTGGCCGCCACAGTGGCTGATGGATCTTTATAATGTAAGAAATATTTAGATTGATTGGTTTCCAATGTATAGCTCATGCACTGTGATTGATCGTCATCATTAAAAAGTTGACTGCTATAATTGAATTGGTTTCTTCTACATCTTAGACTAGAGTCATCATCGTTAGATAGCATTCAGAGTTAAATAAATTTCTTAAGTCACAAGCTATTTTATTCAATTTTATATTATTCACAATTAAATGATTTTTCTCTATGGAAAGTAGCGATTTTGCGACAAAATAGCTAGAGCCCAATTTTAGAGATTAAAATTGGCATGCGAAAAATGGTTGACATCTGTAAAATTGCTGACAAATCCCAAGCCAGTTTTTAAAATGGCATTATTATAAAATTAATTTTAAATTATTAAAAAATATCTTTCAAAAATACATTTTATGTAGCCAATTAATATGAGACTTTAAACTTCATGTAGAGTTATTCTCCAGAGCTCCAGACCTACTATATACAAGTTCAATTAATCAGATTAATTTAATATTGCTTTCTTAAAAATTTAACTGAATGTTTAAACTCACAGTAGTAAAAATATTATTGGAAGTTCATCAGATTTTATTATATCCATATAAAATTGAGGCTTTAAGAACTTCATGCATCATGCCAAACTAATAGAGCATCCTAATTTATAATTAATTTTTATAATAATGCGATTTTAAAAATTGGCTTGGGATTTGTCAGCCACTCTACACTAGTCAACCATTTTTCGCATGCCAATTTTGATTCCTAAAAGTGTGCTTTAGTCCGCAAAATCACTAATATTCATAGAGAAGAATCATCTAATTCTACTCTAATCTAAGATGTAGAAGACATCAAGCCAATTATAGCAGTTAAATTTTCAATGATGACGATCAGTACAGTGCATAAGCTATATATGAGACTTGCTTTGCTTGGGATCTGGCTTGCCTATAGCGTTGTAGCGTTTGTATATGAAAGATTTGTAATAGTTTGGATATATCAGAGGCATGAGAAGTGGAAGAGAAATAAAAGAAGCAAAAATGCATTGGAAAGCAGAGTCTTAAAGGCTTAAATTTCTATTAATAAATATATTATTTTAATATAAAAGATATTTTTACTTCAAAATAATACAAATTAATCTTTAAAATTTATTTTTGCAAGTAAAATCTATGAAAAAATATGCAAGGCTATAAAAATTTAAAATCTTTTGGCAAAATATAAAGGTTAATTAAAGCTAAATCCTTGACGTATTATATGATCCGCATTCCTTACATTTCAGCCCATAAAAATGGAAAAGAATAGTAGATTTCTCAAGACAGTCATTACACAATATATTGCACTCAATATTTTTGTATTCTTCCGGCATAGGAGTCGCTTCTATTTGTTTATCAATTTCTTGATAATACTCAGTTAGATCCTGTGTTGATTTATTGCAGATAGGACATGCGAAATGGCCATGCTTATACATTTCTTTCATACATTTATTATGAATCCAATGGCCACACCTAAGCTCAGTGGCTGGAGTCCTGCTTGTAAACATGTCTTCTTGGCAAATAGCACAATTTGCCTTTAGGACGCCTTGTCTGCACCTATGGCTTTCTCTTGTGGCGATTGCTAAACAAGCTTCACAGTTGTCACAGTGCCAGAAAGACTCTTGTGGGCCTATCCTGCAGATTCCGCATTTTTCGCAGTGATATATGTGTTTTTCTAAGTTATTGTCGTAGAGCTTGCATGTTGAGCAGAAATAAGCCCCTAAACAAGCTCCGCAGCTTTCACAGTTCTGTATAGCAGTTTGTACATTTTGGCATGACCTACATCTTACACTTTGGACCTCATTTCTTACAAGCTTGTGGGATTTTTTTATGTCTTTTTCCTCTTCGTATTTCACTTTGTCGTGGCAGAATCTACAGGGGTAAAATTCATTACAGCAAGGCGCTAATAGGTCACAGCCTCTGTCGTAATGGGTGCAAGGCTCCATTTATAAAGGAAATATGGTCGATTCTAGCATTAATAGAAATTAGGAAAATAGAAAACAATCAAGGCTTTATGAATAGGTATTTTGATGTGGATTTAATAAAGGCACAAATATTTTATATGGATTATTGTATTGTGATCTCCTTTAGGAATGAAAGAAAAATCTATTTATTTGGCAATACTAGCATGCAGTTTATTTAATTCAACTCTAGAGCAAGCTATAAAATTAGACAGGCAGGATTGGAAATATAGAAAAGTATGAATTAGTTAAAATCCAAACGAGTTTTTCTTTCTCTATATATCACCATTTCAGACTTGCTAGGGCGATATTCTGTGCAGGGATAGCCCAAATCCTGACATTTTTCACAGAGCTTTATCTGGTGAGGCTTCCTTATTTCTCCTCTTTTAAATTTTTTTGGTTCCAATTTTCTTTGTCTATAGGGATATACATTGATTTCACAAGTCAAGCACTGCTGGCCTTTATTAGCCCAGCTGTAGCCACTTGACCATTGTCTGTTGCATTCCTGGCATTTAAAAAACCCATAAGCCCTCATTTTTCCTTGATATGGGGTCAGCTTTGTGAGCTTTTCTGAAGCGTTTGAGTTTTGGCTCTTATGACCCTTATTTTTAGTCGGAGTGTTGGATTTGCTCGGCGTTTTAGGAGACTTGGTAGATGAATTCTTGCTAGATTTGGGCTCATTTGAGTTTAGAGACTTTATGAAGCTTGCTAAAGGGCTAAAAAGGTTGCCGGTCTTTATAGAGCTTGAAGTCTTGATTCTGAATCTTGAAGTAAGCATTTATAATTGTATACTAAGGGGGCTTATTTTAAGCATTAAAAATAAAATATCATGGGGGATCCAATTATTTAAAAGACAGAAAAAAACTAGCTTAAAAGGATAAATTTCTTAAGGCTGATATCTTTGCTCAGTCCCTATTGAGGAAGATCAGTAAGATTTTCAGTTTAAAATGGAGCCAATTTAATAGTAAAATTAATTAATTTCGTAAAACAGGAAACAAGAATAAACACAAATAATCCCGGTTTCGCATTCAAGTTTCACAGCTTTAGATGGAAGCCCTTTAGTATACTCATCATAAGTCTTTAATAGGCGCCAGCTAAGTGTATTTTCATTTTTATGATTATAAACTAAATGCATGCCATCATTGATAAATTCTCCTTGGCTTAAGCAGAAATAAAATGGTGATGTTGACGGAAATTCATTCACTATGGAGCTGGTTGGGCCTATTCTGATGAAGCTGAAAGTAGGGACTCTGTCCCTTTTGAAGTAGGCCTTCAGGCTTGGGGATTCTTAGCCATAGAGGGAAGCTTTATTTTCCCCCAAAGGTTTTCTGTCCCTCGATAGGATACACAGGTTTTGCCTCTTATATAATTTTCATCTATTGGGACTATTGGGGCACCCTACAGTGGGTGGTTCTAACCTAGCAAGCTGATCTTTAGATCAAGTGAGTGCCAAGGAAATTCAAGAAGGTGGAATTTTGGTTGGGCCACACACCCATTTGCACTCAGGTCCGTGAGCGAACAAACAAAAACTTGTTCCTCATGGATTGGGGTTAATTTTTTTTTTTTTTTTAAAAAATTTATTTCGGAATTTCCACTTCTCGAAAATTGAAAGGCAAATATTAATTTAATTTGTAATATTTATGTTTTAAAACGTAATTTATTTTTAAATTAATCAGAATTAGCTCGATTTCATGATAATAGTGATCACTTATATATCAAAATTTTTTCCCATAAAAAATTTTGTTCGCTCACGGAGGGGGGGAGTTAGCGTATAGCACCTTTCCTGGAGCCAAGTTAGTCCAGCTAGTAGGCGATCCCAGCTATGGCAGCATAAAATTTATACGTCAATAGAGAACCCTATCAGTCGGTGAATTGCCCGTTATAATTACAATTTGGTCCGCCAAAATTATTAGCTTTTGTCGGACCAAATTGTGAACTCAGCGGGCAATTCTCCCACTGATAGGGCTATATCAAAGTGAATTTTCTATAACTTAATTTGGCTTCTGCTTACACTTAGTTCAATACGATTGATATTGTCTCCTCTCTTATACTCCCAAGGCTTTTCTGTTGTTATAACTGCTTTAGGAATTACATTTAGAGGGACTCCAGTAAGACTCTGATAGTGAAAAACTTTTTCATCTCCTCTTGGTTCGATTTTGTGAACATTAATTATCTTAAATTTTCCTAATTTTAGCAGCATTCCTTCAACCAAGACTGTAGAACTGATGCTTAACCCAATACTTGCTGAATTCGGAGAGCTTGAGGTATCTATTAAATAGTACCCATCAGATGCGCAGATAATTAAAAATTGGTAATGGTTTAGCGTTTTATCGTCAGGCTCCATCAAAATATCAAGCTCTGATATATCGTTTAATAATCTCCCGCCTATTACAAGTCTGTCTTTGCAAAACCTAGGCGATTCTTCAAATCCGAGACCAGAAATAGTGATTTCTTTGCCTTGCGGCAAAAATATTTGGTCTTCTCCAATTTTTTCGTATTTTGGGTTGTATTTTGTTAGAGGACTTGTTACTTTTAATACCAATTTTTTAGGAAATAGTTCTGGGGTAAAAAGAGTTCGGGTTTCAGGGGAATATTGGAAATTGTGGCAGATTATATTTAAGCGTTGATGGTCGAGGTAGGCTTGGGTATCGTAAAATAAAAGTGAGGTAAAAAGCACACTGTTATTTTTCAACCCATTCCGAAAAAACTATAAAAATGACTGTATCATCGTGCACTTTTTTCGCCCCCCTGTTTAGAAAAATTAAAAAGTATCACTTTTTCACCCCAAAATTCCATTTTTTGGAAATTACAGTGATTTTTATAGGTTTTCGGAGGGGTTGAAAAAAAGTACAGTGTACTTTTTTACCTCACCCGTAAAATAGCGTATGGCATAAATCTCATATGTAGTCTGAATTAGCTTGCTCGTTGTTTTCTGAGACTAAAAGATTTCTTAATAGGGATTCAATGTAAATGCTTCGAGGTAGATAATAGCTTTCTAATTTCTCGAGTAGAAAGCTTATTGTTTTCTTTAAATCTTGCAGTTGGCCGTCATGAAATATTGCTTTTTTGATGACTTTCTCCATTATCTTTAACAATTTTAAGTCAAAATTGTCTTCATCCTCAATAAAATCAGATATATTATCTCCAGCTTCAATGAAAGGGTTCGCATAAATTTCAAAAAATTTTGCCTCAATTTCTCTAACTTCCCCCCGTGAGCGAACAGAACAATTTTGCCTGCTCACGGAGGGGGTTAATTTATTTTTAAAAAAATGTATATATAAATTTTATGTTATATTTTTTCAAAATTTAAAAAAATCCCAATTCATAAAAATTGGAAAGCAAATATTAATTTAATTTATAAAATTTATGTTTTAAAACGCAATTTGTTTAAAATTAAACAGAATTAGCTACATATTTCATTATACTAATTATCATTTATATATCAAAATTTTTTGTGTTCGCTCACGGAGGGTGGGTTTTTGGGCAAAAAATAGGGATTTCCCCAATGTTTTTGTTCGCTCACTGAGGGGATGGAGTAAGAACACTCGTAATAGTTGCAAAATTTGGATTACTAGACATGCATAACCCTCTGAATGTGATTATTTGCTCCTCATACCACTCTTTCTCTATACTAGAATTTCACTCTCTTGTTCTCTTTAATCTCAGCAATACTTTAGCTAATTCTTTAATGTAATTGGCTAAATTGCTAGGTAAGTTCTTCTTGCTTCTAATAATTGAATAAATGCTTGAGATATCTTCCATATTATAAAACTATATTTATTACAATATTAATTATTAAAACTTAATAGCAATCACCCTTCAGCTAATAGTAATAACAATAATCAGAGTCCTCAGAGTCCTCTTCTGAGTAATCTGGCTCATCATAGTCACTATTGCTTTCAAGATCATAGTCTACACAGCTGTATCCTAGGAAGCTGCACATTTCACAGAGCTCTTTTTCATGTGATCTTTCTCCACATCTAAACACCCCAATCACCTCTAAGCTTTTTTGGGACCATGGATATACATTACTTAGACAACTCCTGCATTGCTGTCCCATGTTAGCTCAGCTGTAGGCACTTTCCCAGTATCTTTCACAGTTATCACACTCAAAGAAGCCATAGCATCGTTTTTGGCCTTGATAAGGAGTAAGTCTTTGAGAATAAAATTGTCCTCTACCCATTATTTATTTATTAGATTTAGGCGGTGTTAATAATCTAAGCCATCTTGCATTGCATTATTTAAAAAGATTTTATATCATTATAGTTAGAGCTTTGTTTTGGCTTGGGCTTCTGAGGTCACCCAGGAGTTGATTTTACCAAAAATGTTAGTTTGTGAACTCCCTAGGTGGCGTCAGGAGATATCGGTACAACCCGAACCAAATCTAGGCTTAGGTATATCTATATAAGACTAAGGCTAATATTTTACATAAATTATGGCATGTTTACCATTATAAAAAGATATCTCTTTCTTAATTAGGATATTAAATGTCGTATTTAATAGCAAAAATATTCATCAAGTTTCCCTACTAAAGTCCACTTATTAGACGTATTTCTAATTTTAATTATTATAAAATAATAAGAGAGATATGATAGTAATTGTCTACCATTTTAATCAAAATAAAAATCTGATAGAGATAATAATTAAACCATAGTAAAATCTCTTTTTCTTATGTATCAGACATCATTTTAACACAATTTTACAGCCCAAAAATAATTTTTACAAGCATGAAAAGCCCACTCTCCATTATTCGTAAATCTGATCGACTCAAGTTTTGTTCACATGACATTTTAAGAGATCTTTTCGAAATTTTAGGGCCTGTCGCACTTAGAATAAGAAGGTTTCACTCAAAGAAAAATCATTCTAAGCCTAAGAAAATCAAGATCAGATCGCTGCCAAAAAATTTAGATGGGGTATTAGGATTAGCGTCTTTTATTAGAGAAGTCGAGTTTTTAGGGCCTGAGTACGAGAGACTATTGCAAAGCCGAGCAGCTACACATTTAAATATTGCAAAGTTTATTTATCGTCACTTAACAGGTAGTAATTAAAATTTTAAGGACCATCTTTATTATGTCGTGTTTGTAAAGTGTATGAGAAATTTAAATTATCCACCCCAAGATATAAAGATTAAGCATTCAAAATCGCTGGATTTTTTATTTAAAAGCTATTTTTTATAACAAAATAAATTTATTAAAGATAAAAATTATCAAAAAACTTGTAATTCGTTAGAAAAGAAATAATTACCTTAAAAATCTAATTGTTCTATATTCTCTGGAATAAATCGGTTTCAAAATATCTAGTCTTTCAAAAATAAAATTTATAAAATTTAATTAAAGAATATTATTGATTATATTTCTGAATTTTTCTTATTGCATTATAATATGAGTTTCCTGCAATTCTGAATATTTTTTAATGTTTTTCTTATGAATTCAGGCCATTTCCTTCTGATTTTAATAAGGCGAATATAAAAAATGGGAAATGCTCCTAACTACAGTGCAGAGAGATTACGTACAAATCTCCAAATGGGAGTGACACGCATAGGAATCCTCAAAAACAAGAAAATGGCTCGTAACTATAGTCTGAAAGATGAGATCGCCGGCTACCTAAGAAATGGCCAAGAAGAGATGGCTATGATAAAGGTAGAGGGATACATCAATACAGAAAACCACATCGCCGCTCTTGAAGTAATTAGCATTATATGTGCCCAATGCATTGAAAGAATCCGCCAAATCTCCGAATCACGTTCAGTGCCTCCAGACCTCCGTGCAGCGATAGAAACTTTAATATGGTCTGCAAGCCGTTGTGAATGGACCATATTTTTGTGAAAGAAAACCGCTTTATTTGAAATATTTTTATTAAAAATAATTATTTATAGAAAAATTCATATAAAAAGCAAGTTTTCTTGACTAGATTGTGAATGCCCTGAATTAATAGAAGTCCGTGCACAATTCGCAGGCAAATATGGGATCGATTTCTGCAAGCATGCAAATGACGATAGAGATGGGTTCGTCAATAAAAGTGTTTTGGCAAAATTAGTTGCTGTCGTCCCTACTGAAGAAGAGAAGACAGTAAAGCTACAAGAAATTGCGAGCGAGAAAAGAGTAGATTATGTACCGAAGAATGATGTGAGACACGTAAGAGTTATTTAGAATATTCAAAATATTGTACCACCTACTGGGTATACCCCACAGTACAATCCCCAGCCAGCTGGGTATCCTGGCATGCCAAATTATCCACCAGCTCAGTATCCCCCACCACCTCCACAAGGATATCCTGGGCCTGGACAATATCCACCACCACAAGGTTATCAAGGATATCCACCTCCTCCAGAAGGATATCAAGCCCAATATCCTCCACCTCCACCACCGCCTTCACAGCCACCAGCGAACTATCAAACCCCTCCTCCACCTCCACAGAATGAGCAAGCTCCTCCTTCCCCTCCTTCTCCTCCAAATCCTTATAAATCGACTCCAGCCCCTCAAAATCCATATCAGCCTCCTCCACCTTCACAGAATCCATACAAGCCTCCACCTCCTTCAGAAGCCCAAATTCCTCCACCTCAAAATCCGGTGCCTGATGATTTTGATTCATTAGAAGCAAGGTTTAGAAAGCTAAAATAAGAAATTTGAATTATATCTAATTACATTAATGCTGGCTAGCCTAACTTATTTTATATATTGAAAGAATATAGAAATTATCAGTAGGTATTCTTTTATTCATTGTAATTCGGTATATAAATTTTTCTCATGTTTTTAGCTAACTTTCTCCCTTTATTCGTTTTCAGTAATTTTCTTTCAATTTTGTTCACCAATTAATAAATTTAGAAAGATTTCAGATAAATTACCAGTGTGCTTGGAATCATTCGTAAAATATGCCCAGAAATCCTTAATATTTGTGTTATTTAAGTCTGAAATAGGAATGATTTCGGAAAAATATTTAGTAAAATGCTAATAATTCAGCTTTTTTAAGAAAATATTTTTGGCAGAGCTAGAAATCTGTTCATTAATTTTCTTGATATTGATTAAAAAAGCACTTTGCATCATTTAAAGCGATATAAGTCTGAATTTGGTTCATTTCCGACATTTCAGTATAATAAAAATGGTCCAAACAAGGAAAGCAAAAGATAAAACTCCTCCACCTCCTACTAAAAAGGCAAAAATAGATGACAAAAAATCTAAAGTGACTACTAAAGCTAAGGCTGCTAAAGAAGATGAAGAAAAGAAAAAAGCCACAAAAGCCAAGCCAGTTGTCCAGTCATCTTCCTCAGATTCGGATCAATCACCTCCTCCTAAAGCCGCCCCAGCTGCAAAAGGAAAGAAAACGCCTCCACCAAAGCCAGCTAAAAAAGTCCCTGCAAAAAAATCACCTTCACCACCTCCAGCCAAAAAAGATTCAGCAACTACCAAAGATCTCCCTGCAAAAAGAGGTAGAAAAGCTGCTAAATCCCCTTCTCCTAGTCCTCCACCATCTCCTAAGAAAGCAGACAAACCAGATCCAGCTCCAGCTAAGCAGGATGACTCAACTATGGTAAAAACTATTCGCAAAGGAAGATGTGCGGTTGATAATATTTGCCCAAAGGCCAAAGATTGCCATGTCTTTGAAGAGCCAACTAAAATTTGGTCAGCAACTTTGAATCAAACTGATATAAAAATAAATTTTTATCTAAAAATTCTATATGCCATTTATAGTTGGCTACTGCTTCGCTGTAGCTTGTTTTTTTATTTATTTAGGGATTTTATTATTTATTATAATTGGTATATTTTTTATGATTTTTTAAAAGATTTTCTATAATTTCCTATAAAAAACAATGCAAATAAATATTATATTATTCAGCTCCTTCAGTCTGATACTGCACAAAACCAATATTATGTATGGAATAGATGGGGAAGAGTGGGCTACCCAGGACAAAATGCATTAAAAGGTCCTATGGGAGACCTAGAGAGAGCAAAAAATGAATATTTAAGTAAATTAAGAGACAAAACAAGAGGAGGTTATATTGAGCTAGAAATTGTATACGATGATGAAGAAGAAACAAAGGAAGAAGAAAAGCCAGCCAAAAAAGCTTTAAAAGATAGTCAAGAAGAAGTAAAAACAGAAAGCAAGCTTGACAGACGTGTAAAAGACTTAATCTTACTTGTTTATTACTTATTCAGTGTTTAACGTGTTTTTTTGATTCCATAACAGAACGTTATACAATTTTCATAGAGAGCCTTTTAAATCCAAACCTCTAATTCATGGGCATTCATAGGATTCATTACTAAGCTCTGTGCTTGACTTCTCCATATGTTCTGCCTCCTCGTGTGTGTCAAGCAGCAAAACCCTATGCTTGCTAAAATCCAAGAGCCAAAGCCTCTCACCTACGCATTTAACCTTTCTAGCAAATCTTGCCAAAGATTGACTGGAAAAAATGAACCCATAATATAAAAATTTTTTGAGGATAGAATAGTTTCACATAGAACTAATTCGAGCGATGGCATTTTATGCAAAAAGACTTAATCAACGTCATTTTTGACTTAAAACAAATCAACCTCGTACTAGCTGAAATCGGCTACGATGCCAAAAAAATGCCACTTGGTAAGCTCTCCACAAACAACCTAAAACAAGGCTTAGAAGTTTTGAAAAAAATCGAAAGCGTACTAGAAAAAAAAGAAAAAGGCAGCCTAGAGCAACTATCAAGCCAATTTTTCTCATTAATCCCTCACGATTTCGGTTTCCAGCACATGTCAAATTTCACTATCAATAACAAAGAAAAATTACAGCAAAAAATTGCAATGATTGAGTCTTTGACTGACATGAAAATCGCCACAAATATTTTAGAAACTAAAAGTGTAGGAAACCCAGTAGACGAGCACTATGCCAAGCTAAAATGTGCAATTCAGCCAATAGAAAGAACTGACCCAGTATTCCAACTTTTAAGCCAATATGTTCAGAATACCCATGCCCAAACCCATAATAACTATGGACTAACAGTTTTGGACATTTTCAGATTGTCAAAAGATGGGGAAGACGAAAGATTTAACACAAAAATTGGGAATGATATGCTATTGTGGCATGGTAGCAGACTGACTAATTGGGTAGGAATTTTGTCACAAGGACTGAGAATTGCTCCACCAGAGGCTCCAGCAACTGGATATATGTTTGGAAAAGGGGTTTATTTCGCTGATATGGTAAGTAAGTCTGCGAACTATTGCTTTACGAGTAGAGATAATAATATCGGCTGTATGCTGTTGTGCCAAGTAGCAATAGGAACACCTTCAGAAAAGTTTTTTGCTGATTATAATGCAGCTAATTTGCCTGCAGGGTGCCACAGTACTAAAGGATGTGGCAAAACTGCACCTCCTGAGACAAGTTATGTAGACCTAGAAGGATGCAAAGTGCCAGCCGGAGCAGGACAGCCTACTAATACTCAAGGATCGTTACTTTATAATGAGTTTATTGTGTACGATGTCGCTCAAGTCAAAATGAAATTCCTTTTCAAGATGAGGTTCGACTATAGATAAACTCTAAAATAATAATTAATTTATTAAGAATGAAGCTTTAATTAATGAAGCCAGGCACTAAGTGATCGCGAAATTTTATTTGTCAATTTCATTAATTTTATTTTATAACACCAAACTGATCTTTAGAATGGGTTTTATAATGCCACAAATAAGATTAATTAGAATTAAAAAACGAATTTTATGCGAAATTTCCTAATTATTTATTTGATGGATTGCTATAAATATTGATTAATTATATTTAATAAGTACTTGTATGTCTTTGAATTATAATATTTACTCCCCCCCCCCCCTCCGTGAGCGAACAAAACCATTAGAAAAATCGCCATTTTTTGACCAAAACCCACCCCCTCCGTGAGTGAACAAAAATTTTTTTAATAGAAAAAATTTTAATGGAAAAAAATTTTGATATATAAGTGATAATTAGTATAATGAAATCTAGAGCTAATTCTGTTTTAATTTTAAACAAATTGCGTTTTAAAACATAAATTTTGCAAATTAAATTAATATTTGCTTCCCAATTTTTGCAAATTAGGATTTTTTTAAATTTCGAAAAAAATATTTTTTATAAAATTTTATATATATAAATTTTTTTTAAAAAAAAAATTAACCCCCCTCCGTGAGCGAACAAAATTTTTTTGTTCGCTCACGGAGGGGGGGGGGGAGTTAGATATATTTTGTATATTCAATTGAGAATAATATTTTTTATCAACGCCTCATGTATTTTATCTAGCAGAAATGTAAAATATTGATTGTAAAATATTGATTATAAAATATAATCGCTTATCTATTTAGATGAGAATTCTTCCTAGCCAAAAAGTAAAATATAAGGCATTTATATTTTCATCCAATGCATAATTTTAACTTAACAATTATAGTTAATTCTAAAACTAACTTGCTTATAAATGTTTCACGTTCTTTATCTTAAATCTATAAGCAGGTCTTGGATTAAGGATTTTAAAATAATAATAATAATTTAAATTCCTAATAAAATAAAAAAATCAATTAATTTTCGAAATTTCTGATTGCTTATATTAATTAAATTTCTATTGTTAATTTATATAAATTTTATTTATTTTGAGCCTCAATAGATTATAGCTTTTAAATTTAAGCATATATTCAGTGACATTTCTAATACACATTAATAGCAAAATTGTTAAAACAAATATTTTATAATCAATGCAATTTCAAAAATAAATGTTTTTTTTAAATATCAGTGAGCTTATTATAATTCCAATACCACAATAATTTTTATTTTTAAGCAATAAATAATTCAAAAATGCTTTAAGAATACTTTTCTCAAAAAATAATACTTCGCCATTAAGAATAAAAGAAAATGGAAGCGTCGAGAGTTACCCAAAAAAAACTACCATCACCAATTGTATTGGAATTAGTTCATTCAAGCAACCTGCAAGTAAATCCAACTTATTCATGCCAGCTTTGCGGTATGAATTTCATAAAATTCGTCGATATGATACTTCATGAAAAGTTTTCATTAGACTCATTGGAGTGCAGGTCCAATTATAGTGCATTTCACTGAAGTCTTTTGGTCAAAAATTGTTTGAAACTTTTTGATAATGAGACATTTGATTGAAAAAAATTATGGAATTTCGATCAAATGTCATAATATTTTAAAAAATTTTGACCAAATGTATTATGTACATCATCAAAATCTGACATGGAGCCAACTCATTGGAATGCGCTCGTGATGAAAATGCGGTCTCACTATCAGGATCAGCATTTTGGCAAACCGAAGAAACAATTTCTAATGTTAGCAACCTTCAAGTAGAAATTTCTGGTCAAATTTCCACAGAAACTATAAAAGAAAGTAAGGCTAACTTCTGTTCAGCCTGTAACAAGTGATTTTCAACTTATAAAGGATTTAAGCAACATCAAGGAAAAATTCACCGCGTTGGAAGACGAGCATCAAAATGTGAAGCGTGCTTGAAAAGATTTAAAAATAAGTATGCACTTAAAATGCATCTTATGCAAGTGCATGAAAAATCGACCCAAGTTGCCTGCGAGAAATGTGGTAAGTTCCTTTATAATAAATATCACTTAAAAGCTCACCTCGAAAAAGATCACTAGCTTCCCACATGGTTAGGGAGTAAATTTTTTAACTAATTTTTTTGGATTTATAGAGTTAAATTTGTGAATATATAAATTAATAAAAAATGTATAATATTTTTTTTTTGGTACGTACTCTATTTAATATAAATAGCTGAAGATCTCATTTTGATAATAATAGTTATACCAAAAATTTATGATAAAACCTCCTGCTTATTGGCTTGCTTCCACATGCAAAAGATTTTTCAACGTGTGGAACAGAAACCTACACGTGGAAGGCTATAAGAAATTATAGCAAAGAAGTATAGCATTTTTTCAATGATTTAATCCAATAAAGGGGAGTAAGATAATTTATTTTTATATATTTATTTTTTAATTTATGTTCTTTATTAGTTAAAATAATTTTTTGGTGTCACTGTCATCAATTACGAGTGGCCATTTTCTTAACATTGAGTTAACAGGGTTAACTAAAAAAGGATTATAAAAAATAACTATAAATACGAAAATTATTGCTTTGGCTAGAATTAAATATATTGCTCACTTATTCCGAAATTTTATTTCTTACTTCTTCATCATTTCTTGAAATTTAGTTGGAATAAAAAAAAATTATATCTTTGATAAAGGGAGATATGAGTGATGGCTTCTAGAATTAAACCCTTTATTTATTTTAGGTTTCTTCGAAATTATGTCGTCCGAATTTTTAAGGCAAATTTAAAAAAAATCACTTGTTTTTTATTTCTCATTGTGATTCAAATATTTATTGGACTAGTATTTGAATTTCAAAATTCTTTTTAGATTTAGTCAAGTAATTATGATGCAGGTAAGGTAGCTTCTTTTTTTTTCATCCTCTTATTCAGTCACCTGTTCCATTTTTAGATATTTAATTCCAAATTTAACTTTTTAATTTTTATCTCTCTTTTGATTAGAATTTAAGAAAACAATAATTTTGCATTTAATTTTTCATGTTTTCTAATCCTATTTTCTCTTATATATTTCATTGTTTTAAGTGATCTTTTTCTTTTTATATTTTTAATATAACAATTTAAATTAAAAATTATTGAAATTTTTAATTTCATATTAATTTCCCAAAGCTATCAAATTTCGGTCTAATTTTTAAATTTTTAAAATTCCAGTCCAAGTCTCCATTATAGCTTTTTACCATTGTCATAATTCAAATAATGTTATAAGCACTTATCTTCGCCATTTATGGGAATGGTGCATTCAAAGGATGCGAGAAGAAACCTGAAAAACCACGACACTATTTTGCGATATGAATGCTGTTACCTGAAAAATGGCTGAATACACAAAGCTAAATCCTAAAGATGTGAACGGCGCAAGGGAACTTTTCAGGTTAAGAGCAGGTTTTAACTGCACGAACTTGTGCCAATTTATAAGGCATCAGACGAAAAATACGATATGTGAACATTGCGACTGACAAATACAGGATGAAAAACATTTAATAGAAGATTGTCCAAGGTTTAATAACGAAAGAACGAAATTACTAATGAATTTGAAGACATACATAGATATTGATGAAGATTTGAATTTGATGGATGTTGTGCTGGATTCTTGAAGATATGAAGAAAAAAAGAACAAGCTGGAATTGACAAGAAGTCAGGTTGACGAAATTGATGCTCATGCTAAGGAATTTATCAAGATAATTACGAAAAGCAAAAAATTAAGACGCCTTGGGCGTGATAAAACGTAAAATTATTATTATTATCTTCGCCATTTATAATTTATCACGACGAAGGATTTCAAATACCAAAAAAAAATTATCTTTTCTGGTATAAATTCTATTTATTCTTCTGGCGCTCTAATCCATTAATTTCATCAAGCAAGATGTCTGTCTCGATTAAATAATTCAATATCAAATCCTATGTAAATATGCAATTGCATCATTCTGATCCTCTGAAATCAGTCACTGGATTCCCAAGTATGCATGAAATCGACGAACATATCTGTATTGGGGATTATACAAGCGCCGAGGATTACCAAACCCTCAAGCAACATAGGATCACTCATATAGTGGAGCTTTTTGCCGTCCCGACTCCAACGGAATTTCGAGCGGCTTTTACATATTGTACAACTATAGTCCCTAGAGGCAAAAATTATTCAATTTTGCCTGCAATGCAGGAATCTTTGAGGTTTATCCATAAAGTTGTATCAAAAGGAGAAAAGGTGCTTGTCCATTGTAAATTTGGAAGGAATCGGAGTGTGTCTATTGTAATTGCGTATTACATGGCTGCAAAAGGTTGGAATTATAGAGAGGCATTAGATTTCATACTGAAAAAGAGAGATTGTGTGAGGCCAAAAGTCTTTTTAAAGCAGCAAATTGAATCAGTTCATGAAGAATTGCCAAGCTATATAGAATTTGATAAAGAATAACTTTTCTGCGCTAATAAAGATAAATAAAGAGGCAATTTAAAATAAATGCATGATAATTGCCATAGTCTATTCAGATGATTAAATTAATATTCCTTTATAAAAATATTATAAGAAAAAAGCATTTTGGAGATTAATTTTTATGTGCAAATACGAAATTTAAAATATAAATTATTTATTTATATTAAATATTGCAAAAATATAGCAATGATTAATTTGTTGTAGTTCGAAAAAGTGTTTCAAATTGATAAATTAATTTAATATAGGATTAAAAATGAATAACTCAATTATAAAATTAGATAATTTAGCATGAGAAGTCCTGTATTCCATTTTTGCTTCAAATTGTAATCTAATTTTTTATTTTTATAATAATTTCTGAAGTGTAACTTTTCTGAGTTTAGGAGCCATATTTTTCGATTATCAGAAATATAAACTTAATTCTGTTATCGCATAAATTGCATATTCGCAATCATATTGACATATTTAAGTAGACAGTACAGTAGTAGACATATTTTTAAAAATATAATTAGCTTTAAATTAAATAGAAGCTATATAATAATTTTTTTTATAATATAAAGTTTATAAATAATCTTATAATATTAAATTTAGTGTAATTAGAAAAATAAATGTTCCTGAACTTAGACACAAAAATAAACCTACCATCCCCAATTATGATCAATATATCTGATGATTTATCCAGTAATATAGCTCTAGCAAACACATGTGAGCATTGCGGTCTGAATTTTCGAAGCTCAGAAGAAAAAATACTTCACTCAAATCTATCTATTGAAATTCAGTCACAACAAATATATCAAAATCAAGACTCAAATGATAATGATTTTTTCACAACAAATATATCAACTTCAGCAGATATGATCCCTCTAGAGAACAATCTAGACATATACTCTATTTGAATGTATATGCTGAGATTGCTGACTCTGTCTCTTGATTGGTGAGTAAAATTTATCTGGTCGTTAACCAAAAGGAGTTATTTTTGAAAAAGAATATTTTTGGCTATTAATAATCTGTAAATATTATATTAAAAAATTTAATTTAATTTATAAAATTTATGTATGGAAAATAGCAAGCTGTTTAAAATTTAGCTGAAGATCTCATATAAATTATTAATTGAAAAAAATTCATAAAATTTATCCGGATTAATTACCTAAAAGATGGATTTTTCACTAATAAAGAGGCGAAATGAGAATTTTGATCATAAAAAATCATTATATATTTAAATAGAAAAAGGGATATCTATACCCCAGTACTTTTGCAAACCCTGCAACAGAACTTTCGACACATATAAAGGATACAAACAGCACCAAGGAAAAATACATAGAACAAAAAGAAGAAATTTCAAGTGCCTCAAATGCGATAGAAAATTTGTCAGCAAATATGCATTGAAGTTTCACTCAAACCAGGTCCATGACAATATGCGCAAGGTAACATGCGAGCGTTGTATGAAAGTTATATACAACAAATATCAATATTTCATACACCTTAAGTCTTGCTTATAAGTTAATAAATTTTAGCTAAATAAAGGTATTTTTTGAATATGAAAAGGGATATTCAAAGAGATAATTGCAGTAAAAAACATGAGATGTGATAGATTTCAAGAAAAAAAAAGTAGCGTAAAAAACTAGCAGGTCGGAATTTTTTTTTCAAGAAGCAAAATCATTTCGCACCATTTTTGCCATAGTTGCCAGCGATGTGGGTCTATGGTAATAAATTGTAAGCTGCATATGATTTAAGAGGAAGTCTTACCAAACTAGTGATATGTTAGGCTTAGAAGTCACAAAATCAAGTATTTTTAGTGAAATTTTCCTAACTCCCCATCCTTGATTTTCATATCGTCAAGCATGAAGCACAATTCTGTCCATTTCGGAATTTAGCCAGCTATATTTTTCTTAATGATGAATATTAGAGATATATTTCAAATAGAAAAACTTAATGAAATAGCTCTGTCTCTTAAAATTTATTTGGTCAATAACCGAAATCGTTTAATTGAGGATAGGGGATTAAGATTTATATTTTCCTAGGCAATGAATTTTAGGGAGAAACTGATGTTAGATTTAAAAAATAGGAAACTATTCGAGAATTAATAAAAGATACAACTTTGCTGGCTAACAAAAATTATTGAAAAAAATCAAAAGTTTTTGGTTTCGAATTGGAATATTCTAGAACACCACTTCAAGTTAGCACTCAAGGCTTAAGCAATAATAATGAAATATTTGGAGATGCTTAAATTTAATCATATATAAATAAAAATGGCATGGCAAACCAAACCCACCCTCTTAGCTCCTCCTGCATCTGGCTTCCAAAGGGTGGTACTGAAATTTCATCCGGCCGGATTTTTCTTGGTTTGGTTAAGCGCAATGTCAGATTAGCCGATCGCAGCTTTATTCAAAGCCAAATTTTTTTGACTCAGTGGGAAATGGGCACAGAAGTTGGAAAGGGGTTTCCAGCAAAGTAAGTGGCGTTCGTCCTAACTAATCGGGACTATTCCTCGGCGCGAACCGGGATTTACACTCCCAGCCATGGATTTCAATCTTCACCGAGAGTTGCCAGAAAATTCAACCTTTTTGAATGTTTAATGGCAGACCACCCTGCTGATTTAAGGCACGGAGACGCACTCACTCAACTAGCGGGTTGTGAGTTTACGCCCTCATCCAGCATGAACAATTTTTGTAAGATTGTGTAAGCAGGCGAAGGAAGCGTTGCGAATGGAGATAGTCCTTACATAATTTGCAGCGAGCTTCTCGATAAGTCTTAATAGATAACTAACTAGCTAACTAACTTAAATTTAATCAGCTAAAAAAAGCTAATTTGATTGCTTTGAAATAACTATCTAGCGTTTTTCTATCATTACTCTTACTCCGTGAGGGAACAAAAAAATTTTGCTCTCTGCTCAGAACAGGCGTTAATTTTTGTTTAAAAAAAAGTGTATTTAAAAATTTTATAAAAAAATCTGTGAAAATTGAAAAGTAAAATTAATTAATAAATTAAACTGAATTAGCTCGAGATTTCATTTTAATAATTATCATTTATATATCAATTTTTTTTCATAAAAAATTTTTGTTCGCTCACAGAGGGGGGAGTTAGATATTTGTTAAATTGAACCGCGTGAGTAACTATAAACTTCAAGTATATCTTAGCAAATTCAGAACTATTTATATAAAACTTAATCCTAAGCTCTAGTAATTTAGTTCTATTTTTATTATTAAATAATTTACTTACTCCCATATTCGATTAAAAATATTCATATATTACTAAGTTTGATATTAACCAATATTAATTATCGCTTCAGGAAATTAATTTCACATGAGCAACTTAATAGAGTTTACAGCCGTATCTTAGTCATTTTGCTTAAGATTGAATTGCAGATTAAAAATTTTAATACTTACGACTTCTTAGCATTACTTCAAAATTTCATTGAAACAATATTTTTTCCAATTTTTTATTAATCGAAAGGACAGTTTATTTAATTTAATATAATGGGAGAGCTAGTTAAATGAGACAAAAATTTAAAAGTAGTTTTATATTAGTTTTTCCATAATAATTTTCAATAGATAGTCTTTATCTATTGATATGAGAATGATTAATTATTATTAGGCACATTCGTATTAAATTTAATTTCTTAAATGTAATCTATGAATTTCTTTAGTGTAAATAAAATGCCAATAAATGAATATAGAAATTGCCCGAGGATGGCGCAAAATAGCGCCATCCTCGGGCAATTTCTATATCAAGGTTTATAACATATAACTTTAAAATAGGGTTAAATTATTATAAAATACCCTTTACGCTTCATTGTAAGGTATTTTATAAAAAATGTCCAAAATTATAAAAACTGAGGTAAGAACCCTTCATAATTATATATGGCGTATGTAGGGAGGCTATGCAGTCTCAAGCACATATTTAATTATTTAATTGTATTCGGCAAGATTTTGTTAACCCAGAAAATGTAGAATTTCCATTTTATGGGATTTTTGTATGAGCAGTATGCAGCAGTAGTCCATCCAAAAACTTGAGCCTACAAGGTAAGGAGGAGGCTAAGTCATATAACCCAAATTCATAGGTACCATGGGATCAGGAGATGAAGAAGAGCAACATAGTGCTTGAGCCAACTTTTCGAGCGAATTTATCATCCTAACTCAAACAAGCTCTTCCTAGCGACGCCACAAATCGGGTCAATCCTCTAGAGGATCCTTGTTGACTGCATTAACAATATGGCCTCAGCCAAACCTTTTATAAGTAAACTTGAATAAGGACCCTTCACTTCAAAAAAGGCTATGGTAAGACTACAACCCAACAAATTGTTGAACCAAATTACAATAGAAAATTAGGCCACTATCAATTGCCTGGGGACTATCAATACACGCCTGACGAACAAAATAAAGTAATGAACTACTTTTCTTTCATAAAGGAAGCAAAAGAACTTTTTAACGAAATGCCAGAAGTAAATCATGTTTATATAAAACAGCATAAAAATTATGCAAGAGTCATCGAGATTCTGAAGATGGACTCTCTCGACCTAAATGTATTCTAAACAAATTATGTTAAAATCCCTATTTTTTCATAAATATAAAATTATCTTTTTTAGGAAAGCAGCATAAGCCATCATAAAATATAATGTCAAAGTTTTGATGCACAATCAAAACTTAGTAAATGATTTGATTCAGAAATCTAAGGAAACTTTAGATCAGCCTAGAAAAATTTTATGTGTCAGAGAAGAAGATGATGAATTCGATGAAGAATTTACTGAAAGCGGCTGGGAAAAAGAATTTTCTAGTGCAATAAAATGCTTAAAAGGATTACCGAATTTTCACAAATTGCAGGTGAAGCAAAATATATTAAAAGCAAGAAAAAGCAACATATTTCTATAAATATAATTATATATTAAATAATCAAGTCTTTTTGTAACCTATTATCATCTGAAAATGTCATAAATTTCATGAGCAAAATCCTCTATCTCATCACAGGAAACGTAAATTTTACCATAGGCTGGCAAAGTTAGAGAAATGAAAGAAATCCTCAGGGCTCCATTAGAAGCTTCTAATGTGAATTTATACCTATTTCAATGAATTAACACAATTCTACTGGTTATTTATATGACGGAGACCATTAAAATGTTATATTCTCTATAAGTAAGCATAGAAATTCTTACTCTTGACTTAAAAGAAATCCAAGGAACTCCAGATGAAATTATTTCAGAAAAACTAAAAATTGCTTGCAATCAAGTAAATGCACCAGTGATTTGTGAAGATACTTGCTTGTGCTTTGAAGCACTTGGAGGATTGCCTGGCCCTTATATGTAAAATTCATGTAGTAAATGGTTCAGAGAAGCAATCGGAACTCGTGGACTTTTTAATCTATTGGTGGGATTTGATAATAAAAATGCAAGAGCTGAATGCAGAGTCGGGTATTGTAAGCCTGGAGATGAGCCTCAGGTATTTTGTGGAAGCTGTGAAGGGACTATTGTAATGCCAAGAGGGGATAAGCTTTATTATGTATTTTTGTGTATTTAATGTATTTTATGGATTCATATTTTGGAAAAAAATAAAACTTATATTTAATTTAAAATTCATAATGGCTTTGGATGGGATCCTATTTTCCAGCCTATTGGGTATGATCAAACGTTTGCAGAGATGGACATGCATATTAAAAATTCAATTTCACACAGATTTAGATCATTAGAAGCATTCAAGAATTTTATGATAACTAATCAAAATTGGATTTAGAAGAATAAATTTCTATAAGTTAGTAATATTTTTTTATTGAATTGATCCTTAAGCAATATTTAAATCATAATCCTCAAATAATAAATAAGCATCATTATTTCCATAATTTTTTAAAAAAAAATTTGTGTAAAATAAGAAAAATATAATTAATAAATTTAATATAATTTTTAAATAAGCAATAAAGGATGATTTTCAGAAAGATTTAAAGCCTAATCTCTTTAGTAAAGTATATTTTAAAAAAAGTTATAAAAATATCTTTTAGAATTAAAATTTGATCCCCCTATAATAATGTCATTTAAACTCCCTTATGGGCTGATCCTAAGCATTGATGACTTATGAACCTCAGAATCTGAGCTGAAATCCTCATGATATAGTGCAATTCGCAAAAATGAACAAAAAGTTAGAAGCTTTGTTTTACGACTCAATGGCAAATTCGCCTACTCCAATAAAAAGCTTGATCTGACCCCAGATATAAACGACAGAGCTTTATCTTTATATCAAAAATGAGAAGGCGACTCCTACCGCCAAATAAAATGAGGAAACAGAATCAGCTTAATCGCAACCCATTGATCGAATTTCCAGCTCTGAATGGCTAATTTATCTTCAACAGAACTCGAAGAAGAAAAAGATAGGCTACGAAAATATATCCCCGAAATCATCCTTAATAACCAAGAATTTTTACCTGACCTACTAAAATCCATTAGCACCCTTGACTGCAAAAATTGCGGCTGGTTTAAGCCAGTCCGAGCAAGATCCGCCGTCATTTTTTATCTCGCTGACATAAACAAAATATCAGTCCAATCTGCATTTATGCAATATAAATATGGTAACTTCCCTGGAAAAGGAGAATACGAAGAAGTCCAAAAAGAATATAAAAGCATTTATGACAAACTGCATGAGCTAGACAGCTTAAGATACCATGCAGAAGTTATTAAATGCACAAACGCCAAATATTTGAATTATTTAACAGAATCTCTATCCTGAAGCGATATTTATAAATGCCCGATAGCCACTATGCTAGGCGAAAACACAAGGATGAGGAAAAAAATTTCTTTAATTTTGCAAATAAAAATGGAAAACTGGATCAGCAATTTAATGAAAAAAATGGAAGAATACTTCAGGAGAGCACGATGAGGGAACAGAAAAAACACAATTTTGAAGCTGGCTGTAAATGATAGTGTAAAAGTGTATCCAAAGGATGAAGATGGGAAATTTGTGCATTACACGATATGTGGAGAAAATTTAAGTGAAAATTTTCCAATGCTGTATATAATTGAACAGTCGATTTGGCATCAAGATTTATGATTTGAGTCAACAGAGTATACTGGGGAAATTGTTAATGTTATGAGTGATCCGCTGTACTTGCCGATTGTTTGTGTTAATTTAGGGCATGGGATACAAGCAAAAATATATGAAGTGGAAGATATGCTGCTAGATGGAGGATGATAATTGTAAAAATAATTTTTAGAAATTTTGGATTATTTATTAAAATATTATTAAAATTAATGACCAAAATTTTATATACCTTTTGTAGAATTTATATACTTTTTTTGATTTTTTAGTAAACTAATTATAAAAAATTGGAAAATGGGATATCTCATAACAGGAAATGTAAAAGTTATGCTAGGCTGGGAAGGCTAGAGAAATAAAAGAAATTCTTATAGCTTTCCACCACAGCTGCTTGCTATTAATCCCTTCTCCTTATCGCCAATTTCTTGGCGGTTTGAAAAAATATTAATTGGCAAGTCCCTAAAAATATTTGATTTATTAGATTTTTAAATATTCATAATCGTTATGTCGCATGGGTAGACCTGATTCATAAAGATGCCTAACCTATAAAACTCCATTAGAAGCTTCTAATGTGAATTTAGAAATATTTAATCTCGATTTAAAAGAATATCAAGGAACTCCAGATGAAATTATTTCAGATAAGCTAAAAATAGCATGCAACCAGATAAATGCTCCTGTGATTTGTGAGGACACTTGCTTATGCTTTGAAGCCCTAGGAGGTCTCCCAGGGCCTTATATGTAAAATTTATATAGAAAATGATTTTGAAAAGCATTAGAAGATGAAGGACTTTTCAGGCTATTAGCTGGGTTTGATAATAAAAAAGCATGAACAGAATGCAGAATTGGATATTGCAAGCCTGGAGGTGAGCCTCAAATATTTTATGGAAAATGCGAAGGGACTATTGTAATGCCAAGAGGCAATAATGGTTTTCAATGGAATCCTATATTTCAGCCTTCAGGATATGAGCAAACATTTGCAGAAATGGATCCAAATTTAAAAAATTCAATCTCACACAGATTTAGGGCTTTAGAAGCTTTTAAAGATTATATGCTAAATAATCAAGATTGGATTTAATAGTTAATAAATTATTTTCAATTATAAATAACATTAAGAAATAACTAGGCAAGTATTAAATAGCTATAAGCCCCCAGCTTAAATTATAATAAATTGCAAAATTAAATAATGTCAATCTTCCAATGCATTGAATGTAAAGCTTTACATTCCTTAGTGGTTGACGAAAGAGAAGGCACAGTTGTTTGTAAAAAATGCGGAAGGATACAAATTGATAAACTTATAGATGATGGCCCTGAATGAAGAAATCTAACAGAAGAAGATGGATCAAGAGACCAAGATCCTTGTAGAATTGGAGCCCCTAATAATGAACTTCTCTCAGATAAAGGCTTATGCACAGTGATTTCAAAACATGAGACTCATTATGGACTTGCCAGATGAGCCCAAAGAAGTATGAGTTCTTCTCAAGATAAAACTCTCTCCATGACTTTCAGTGAAATTGATGATTTTTGCCACATTTTATGTTTAAGTGATAGTATTTCTGAGGAAGCCAAAAAAATATTCAGGGTTTTATTTTTAAAAAAAGTCACCAAAGGAAAATCTCATATAGGAATTTTATCAGCAATTATATACTGTTTGTGCAGAAAATATGGAAATAAAATCCCGCTAAAAGAAATCTTAAATATTAACAAAATTACAAAAAATGAAATAGTCAGATGCTATAACACTGTAAAAATCCATGCTCCTGAAGCTGCAATAAACAGAGAAGATTTTTCTTTATTCGCTAAGCTTGCTATTAATTTTGATTTTTCTAATGAAATGGTTACGAAATGTGCACAAGCAATGAAGAAAATTAAAGACTGTAATTTAATGGTAAATGAAGAAGAAATGGCCCTGGCCTGCGCCATTTCTTTAATGGTCAGCTGGATGAGCGGCAAAGAGAATCTGTATCCTGAAGATTTGAGAAAAACTTCTGGGATTAGTGAGGATGATATAAGGAAATGCTATAGGAAGCTGTTTTTAAAGAGGTTTTTTATTTTTAATGGCCTGGGAGATAAATGGAGTATTGCGACTGTTGCTAATTTTTAAACTATTTTTGGAAATCTAAATTATGCTTATAATTATTTCAAAATAATATATAGAGAAAGATACTATTCAGTAAATGAGATTAAATTAGGTTATCCTTCAGCCATAAGTAAAGCGACACCAGCCAGTACCCATTTCTTTGGATCGCTTTCTTCACTTTCCATCTTCAAGCCAGCAGTAAATACATATAACTAAATTATAATGAATAAAAGCATACCAACTGTCAACCCCTTTCATAATACGTATGAATGTTTTTATTTATTGTAATTAGGTATAAGTTGGTCCTCTCTGTGAGGTGACGTAGCAAGGACAGTCATAAATTCCTAAGGTAGCTTTTTCTTCAATTGGCACCGCTAAAACATTGACTACAGGCAGCTTAGGATATAGATCTTTCAATGTAGAGTCTGTTAAGTACCCTTCTTCAGTTGGGCTTCTTCCTAATTCCCATGCAGCTCCTTCTAAAAAGAACCCATGCACATATGCTCCATTTTCTGGGTAATTGTGGATTTCATCAGGTTCTATCTCTCATTCTCACTATTTATTTTATATAAATTATATAAAATTATTTTTTTACATTTGAAAAAAAAATTATAAAAAGATTAAGAAATTTGTCACAGTGGTCTGCAAAGTCATATTATCAAGTGGCAGATTTTTCGATCTTGCTGTAGTTTGCATGACAGAAGTCAAAAACGACATAGGGTTAAACAGCCCTGCAATCCACAAAGATTTAGGCAAAACTAGCTCTTTCGACCACTCTTCAAGCTGTTTTACTCTTTCCAACATATCTAAAAACCAAATTCCAAGCACTTTTTTAGAGAAATAAGCGACATCTTCCCATCCTTTAGGCACTCTGTTAACAGACAAAGAATTTGACAGTGCTTCCATTCTATCCGTAATATTCAAGGCTCCGCTTAGCCCCATCTGAAGTTCTATTAAAGACCTTCTAATCGTTCCTAAAAGAATATTCATTCTTTCACACTCCTGCAAACAGACAACTACATCTGGAGGCCTTTCCTTGGTTTTCGCTGTAATTTCAAACATCTTGAACTCCTGTGGGAGTTTAGCTAAAAATGCATTTATTAGGTCTATTACAACGTCTTCTTTTTTCTTTACAGCTTCACCAGCACCAGAAACACCTGACACGTCTAAGATTGTGGTGAATAGTTTATCTCCTGTAGCTGTTAAATAGTTAATTTCAGCGTTTGGATGCATGCCGAACATCTGTGGGGATTCTATAGGCAGTTTTTCTTCAATATATTTAGAATAAGCTTCATAGTCAAATCTTGCTGGGTCTGGAGATTTGAATTGAGGAGCCAAGTTCATGCCAGACATCAGCTCAGGCCTGATTAACACTTGTAAATAAGTGTTACAAGTACGTCTATCCCAGTTATCAGTGATATGGCCTCCATACATAATTTCTCCATACAGATATCGTAAATCTGCATATGGGACTTCATCATATTTCGCTAAATAATTGTTCAAAATATCAGAACAAATAGTCAAATCACCATCATTAAATGAATAATGCTTACTCCAGCCTTGAGACCCGAATTTTCGTCTTCCAAGGACTAATGAATGGAACATACAAAGAGCGAAAAGCATAGCTTTAAATTCATTTGACTTCCGAGACGATTGTTTAGCACAGATTCCAACCGCTCACCCCCACCCCTGTCCAACTCCACTCCCACCCCCTTGTAATCATAGATCCTGCCCCATCCCCATAATATATTGAATGCGATTAAAATAATAATTTTGGATTCATTGATGAATTTTATTATAACAATATATTGAAAAAGATATTAAAAAATGAATAGCTGAAAGACAGTGTTATTTATAGCTTTTATTAGAGCCAGATGAACATAAGAGATTATAAATCTAATCTTTTTATTTTATCTAGCGTATCATAAAATTAAAGAAGATATAAGTTTTAATTGGAAATAGAGTTTATACAAAATATTTCCGATAAAAATTTAGTTAGACATAATATTAAACTTAACTGATAATTTCGAAAGATGCTAAAGCATGCATATAATAACTAAGATATTTATTAGCAAACAGGCCTAACTCCCCCCTCCGTGATCGAACAAAACCATTAGAAAAATCTCTATTTTTTTTGCTTAAGCCCACCCTCCGTGAGGAACAAAAAGAATTTTAATGGAAAAAAATGTATGATATATGATAATTAGTATGATAGAAATCTCGAGTTAATTCTGTTAAATTTTAAACAGCTTATTTCAAAAAATAAATTATATAAAACAAATTAATATATACTTTCCAATTTTTACGAATTGGGATTTTCAAAAAAAATTAGCCCCTTTGTTAAGAACAAAATTTTGTTTGTTAGCTCATGGATGGGGGAGTAAGCTAAAATGCTATTAATTACCTATTATACTATATTTATGAAGGATATCAAGTCCAAAAAGTAAATTTAGGGGTTGATTCTTTTTTTTTCGTTCAGGCATAATGCTGAAGCTAATAGAAGTGGGCTGATTGTGAATTTCGTATCGAGCTGCTCATGTTTTGCCGTGCTTAAATGAAAAACAATTTATCAGTTTAAGCAGTTGCATTAATAGGTTGAAATGGCTGCATTAATGTAGGTTGAAATGGTTGCACAATGATTCCTTAATATTTTAAAAAGCTAGTTTTATAATAGATGCCTATCAATTGCCTCTCTAGCTCAAGAAATTGTTTTACAGCTATAAAGCTGCCGATTTTTTCAAGATCGTAAAAATTGAAGGCTCGGAAATCAAATAAGAATCGAATTGCTATGGGCTATGCCACAGCAGCCTACAGATGAAGAATTAATATAAAATTAAAAGGATTTAATTAGAGTTATTGCTTTATCTCTAATAATCTTCTCAATTCAATATTCGACTTAATCTTAACGAGCTGATATTAGCCACTAACTCCCCCCCCCCCCTCCGTGAGCGAACAAAAAAATTTTGTTCGCTCACGGAGGGGGGTTAATTTTTTTTTAAAAAACAATTTATATATAAATTTTATAAAAAAATATTTTTTTTCGAAATTTAAAACAATCCTAATTTGCAAAAATTGGGAAGCAAATATTAATTTAATTTGCAAAATTTATGTTTTAAAACGCAATTTGTTTAAAATTAAACAGAATTAGCTCTAGATTTCATTATACTAATTATCACTTATATATCAAAATTTTTTTCCATTAAAATTTTTTCTATTAAAAAAAATTTTGTTCACTCACGGAGGGTGGGTTTTTGGTCAAAAAATAGCGATTTTTCTAATGGTTTTGTTCGCTCACGGAGGGGGGGGGGAGTAAGTATTTTATTGCTCAACATTTGCATTGAGAGATCAAGTTATATATTATCGACAAATAAAGATGTGCTTTAAGAAAAGGAATATATGTCCTTTTAACAAATTATGCATTCAAAAATCAAATTAAAATCTATATAATTATACTAAAAATGCATAAGATACTTTTAAATGAGTAATCTAAAGGTAAGTAAATTTTAAATGCGTAAAATTTGATTGTTAAAAAATGAAATAAGTACACTCTTTTTTATGATTACCCTTAAATTTTTTCTTCCCTCATAAGCTGGAGAGTATTTTCTCTTGCCTCTTGTGTGACCATTCATATGCAATTTTTTTTCGAAATTTAAAATTTTCGTAAAATTTGGATACCGAATATTAATTTAAATTTATAAAATTTATGCTTAAAAAGCTATTTTTTCAAAATTAAGATTTCATTATATTAATAATAGCTAATATATCAATTTTTTTTTGTATAAAAATATTTTATTTCGCTTACTCCCCCCCCCTCCGTGAGTGAACAAAACCATTAGAAAAATCCCTAGTGAACAAAAATTTTTTTTTAATAGAAAAATTTTTATGGAAAAAAATTTTGATATATAAATGATAATTAAAATAGCGACACGTATCAACCTGCCCTCTTAGCGCAGCAGTCCAGACCTTATGGCTACGGCGGACTGGGATGAACTCCGAGCCGAGAATCAGACGCAGGCTCAAGAAGTGTGTATCCGGGTAGGTTTTAGCTGCTTTCCTGTTATTGGAAATAGATGCGCTCAACAGCGTCCTTTGGATCCGAGGACACATGGGCATTCCTCTACCGAGAAACTGGGGGCTTCGGCCCAAGCCACAGGGGAGCAGTCTTTTTCCTGTAGCTGTCGAAGGAAGGCACTTTGACACCCGATAGACTCTAAGGAACTGATCCTTGGAGTCAAGCTACTCCTATCGCCCGTAGAAATCCATAAGCCGCCCTCTCAAGACTGAAGCCACAGGGCAAGGATGAGACAGAAGGTACCGGAAGGGCACTCGTAAGAGGGATAGACCCTCTGGGCTGGAGTCGAAAAGTGGTAGAACCTTCCGTACGGGAGGTCTTTAATGACTGCGTCACCAATATGGCTAGCGCCTGTCTGTAATAATCCTAACCCTCTTGCAACAAATTTTCGATGCGCATCTTAAATTTTTTCCGTACTTTTTAGCTAGATAAGTTTAATAAAATGGCGAGCGATGACAATAGCCGTCTAAATCTCGATGAGAAGGCCATTGACATGCCTACAGCAGCGCTGTTTATAGTTTTTTTGAGAAACTCACCTAGAGAAAAATGCATTAATTTTTTTTATAAAAATGTTGTGTTGCAGTAGGCATGAAAATTTTTTCCAAAAATTTTTTGTTGCAATAGACATGAAGATTGAGGGGAGGGGTCATCGTTATATGGGGGTGAAGTGGGTGGGGTGGAATCTATGATCACAGGGTTGGGGTTGGACTGGGGTGGGGATGGATGGCTGGAATCTGTACTTGGCCAGACGAATCTAAATCTTTTTGAGAGAAATGGCTATAAGCACGCCTTAAGTTATCTTTAAGAGCTTGTGGAGCTTCATTAGCTACCTTAACACAGTTTTGCAAAATAGTCTCAGGGATGATTTTCATATCAGGCAGCGCTGGAGGCTCTGAAGAAATGAAGCATCGGAAGTTTTCGTGGGCTTTTTTGGAGAATTTTTCAAGCATGTTTTCGAGTACTTTGAGCCAGCTTTGCATGAGATGGACGTTTTGAAGCATGACCCAGCCACCATTTTGTGAAAGCTGCTCCATAGCTTGCTCAGCGTTTTTCTCTTGGCCTTGACCCATAGATATATTTCTGAATTTATTGTTAAGGGCAGTGATCCCTAAGGTTTCTGCAACTTCTTCGACTTCTGGGGTAGGATCAGCACCAGGGAACAAGACAAAGAACACAGGGACCGTTTTAGAGGTTTCTTTATAAGTTTCAAACATATTAAAAGGAGTCTGCTCGATGTAGTGGTTACCTAATTGTTCTCTAACAAAAATGCTTAAAGCGCTAGTAATTCTGTCTGGTCTGAGCGCTCTTATTAATAAAAGTTTGTGGAAATAAGAAATTTCTTTGAAATTACGCGGCAGGTCTGAAATTTCTGCCTTTTCTTCCATATACCACTTTTTCCACTGCAAATAATCACTATCTACATTGCTTGCTAGCCCTTGGAACGGGCCTAATTGATCTAGCGCTTTAATCATCCCCCACTGATACTCACTAAACCAATTCAAATTTTCTGATTGATGTCCTGCATCTACCATAGGTTTTCCATTAATTAAAAATGCATACTCCTGCTCATCAATTTTTCCATCCTTAATCATGACCCTAAAACAAAGCATAGTCGCCACCAATAATTTATGCTGCTCAAATAAGCCTCTTCTGACGTATATATGTGATTGATATGTAATTGACTCAGTCAGCTCAGACACTCTTTTTCTCAGTGACCTTGGGCTTAATTCCTGCTGGACTTCTTCCTCTTCTTCCATTTCTGCTTCATTTGCTTCTGGCTCTTCTTTTTTCTCTTCTTCTTTCTTTTCTTCTTCTTTTGGTGCTTGGGATTGGAAAGACTCGTCTTTCTTTTCTTCGCCTTCTTGGGCTTGGCCTGATGGGTTTTCCATGCTGACGTTTTCAGGCTTCACGATTTCGGTGACCTCAGGAGTTTTTCCACGTTTAGACTTGGTAGCGCTTGGGGCTCGGTATTTTTCAGCTACAATGTCAATAGCGCGCATGACGACTAATAAGTAGGCTTCTAGTGAAAACATGTAGAAGGTATGGACCTTGTGAAGTTCGTTCATCATGAAAAAGACTAAAGCACCTCTGCTAGCTGCAGGGCGGTATTCTTCAGAAGCACGGAGGATTTTTACTTCAGTCACTTTGGCGATTTCCATTTTTTCTTTGACTTCGCCTGCAATTCGTTTGGAGGTTTCCAAGTTTTCAATGAGCTCGATGTCTTCTAAAATATCACCTTTAGCATTGGTTAATTTGAACAACAAGTCTTCTTCTAATTCTTTTAGCTTGATTTTAAAAGAGTTTTGCTGCTGAATCAGCTCTTCACGCATTCTGGCAAGATCTGGACGCTCTTTTTTGACGACAAGGTTAAGCAGTTGATCTTCTAAACCATCTTGTGTAACAGTAAAGTTAATAAGTGCTGTTTCTGCTTGGATTTCAGGAGGGTAATGAGGGTTAGACAGCTTTGTGTGTAAGAAAAGTTTAAATGAAGGAGTCCAACAGATTTCTTTATCTCCTAGCTTCAGGTATTTTTTAGCACCTCTTTTGATATAGTTACGAGCTACTACAGGAGACAGCACAGCATCAATGGATTCTTCAATATTTTCAATAATGACACTATATCCAAGGTCAATAGAAGTTTCCATAGTACGGGTAAGTGCCTTTGTGTTAAGCCTGACTATCTGCAAGTTATTGGTTTTTTCTTTTTCACGAAGCCAAGTAATGCCTTGCAACTGAGGATCAATAATAAGTGGCCAGCGCTCAGTGTTGGCCAAAATAGTACCGTTTTCTATAGACACCTGATCAGCTGGCAAGAACTGGTTGTTCCATTTAGCGATGGTCGCTTCATCTGTAAGCAAAGTCAATGGATTTGCATTAGGAGACATTGGGATTTTCTTCTGGACGAAGAAAGTCAAAAACTGGTCTCTTATAAGAATATCTCTATATTTCTTGGTAAATGGTCCTACATAGCTGATAAAAGCACTAGAAATGAGGACGTCTCCTACAAGGACTTCAAGCCCTTTTCCGTAGTTTTCAATACTTTCGCTCCATCTGTCTTTTTCACTTGCCAAGGCATTCACAAGTCTGTTAGCCAAGTTCAGTCTTCTTGCACATCTTTCAGCTTCCTTTTCTACAGCTTCTTTTTCAGCAATAGCTGCATCATATTGTTCGACCAAATCTTTTAGCTTGGCTTCTAGTTCAGCGACTCTTTCTTTAGTGAGGGTCAATTTTTCGTTGGCTTGATTTAATTGGATACTGGCTTGTCTTAAAGCTTCACGCTTAGGCTCGACTTCTCTGACGCAGTCATAGTATGCAGTAATGTTGATAGCCCACTCACAAAGCCCCTTGGCAGCTAATGACTTGGTTTTCATAGCTTCTCCATTAAAGTGATCAAGACTGAGATATTGACGGACTGCTTTAAAGTTCTTGTCTGGGACATCTTGGTTGTCAATGTGAGTTTTGAAGTTAGTCAGGAAAGTTTTGAAAGCTTCAGGGTTAGCCATAAGCTTGATAGAGGCTTTCCAAGACTTGTCAGTGACGTTACCTTGCCTATCGACAGGGACGTTGGGATCTAAAGTAGCGGTAAGGACCATGACGGCTGCAGTGACATCGTCGACTCCTGGAGGAGGCTTGGCGAAAGATTTCATATCTGTGAAATCCTTTTTCTGCAAGGTAGCTAACTCCCTCACTCTGTGAGTGAGCAAAACCATTGGAAAAATCCCTATTTTTTGCCCAAAAACCACCCTCCGTGAGTGAACAAAAATTTTTTAAATAGAAATTTAGCTAATTCTGTTTAATTTTAAACAAATTGCGTTTTTAAAACATAAATTTTACAAATTTAAAATTAATATTTGCCTTCCAATTTTCGAGAAGTGGGATTTTTTGGAAAAAAATTCTATAAAATTTATATCTAAATTTTTTAAACCCCCTCCGTGAGTGAACAAAATGCTTTTGGTCACTTACAAAGGGGGGAGTAAGGCTTCTTGAGCTCTTGCTAAAAGTGGCAAAGCTTTTTCTAAATCTTTTTCGCAAGACGCTTTCTTTTCTTCAACTTCTGCTTGGATTCTTTCACACTCTGCAGCTTCCTTGTTAGCATTTTCAGTTTCTTGGGTCACGACTGTTTTTTCTTGTCCAACTTTTGCAGCAAATTCATCAGCCGATGTCTTTTTCACCTCGACTTCTACCTGCTTTTCTTTTAAGTCAATTTCAAGCTTGGACACGTTTTCCTGTGTTTCTATCAGCTTAATCAGCCCACTTTCCAGTCTTTCTTTGCTCGTAATAATTTCATTTCTCTTCTTGCTCCCCCCCTTTAAATTGGAACAAAAAATTTTGTTCCAATTTAAAGGGGGGGAAAAGAAATTTTTTTTATAAAAAACAATATTTCAAAAATTATCGAATTAGGTTAATAAATTTGTTTAATAAAATGCTATTTACTTTTTATCCTTTAAAAAAAAGCAAGATATTACTAAATTTTTATTATTAGTTAATACGCCACTATTAATTGGTATCAAAACTATTTACACAAAATTATTATTTTTGTTGAATAGAAAAAATATTAAAAAAAAAAATTTTAGAAATTTATCGATCAAAGTGCTAATTTTGTTTAAATAAGATATTATTTATAGTCTAATCTTTAAAATAAATTTTTTGTAAAGAATTCGTATGTAATTTATATCAAAATTATTTAAAAAAAAATTTAGCAATTAAGGATAATAAATTTATTTAAATAAGAAGCTTTTTATACTCTCTTCTTTAAACAAGAGCAAGGTATAACTAAATTTTTAATTTTAGCTAAGAAGAAACATTTAACTTATATCAAAGCCTTTTACATAAAAATTATGATTTTTATATATAAAATTTTTTATTATTAAAATTAAACTTTGTTCCAATTTAAAGGGGGGTTAATTTACCAAAAAAGTGGAAATTTTACCTATATTTTGTTCCAATTTAAAGAGGTGGGAGTTAGAAAGCATCAGAGTGAACAGCTTAATCAGCTCTAAGAAAGATTTAGGAGTGGTATAGCAGAATCTTTTTTCTTGTTCTTTAAATTTCACTGACAGCTGGTTAACTGCGTTGAACGAAAACGGCATAAACTCGACGACCCCATTTCTGACCTCTTCAACGCCTAAGTCCATTGCTGCTAGAAAACGGTCAGCGACTGACAAAAGTGCATCCTTAGGCCAGTCGTGGAACCAATCAATGACTGTGCAGTTTACTATGGCTGGGAACTTTCTTGACCTGTTTCTAACTCCCCCCCTCCGTGAGCGAACAAAACCATTAGAAAAATCCGTATTTTTTTGCCCAAAAACCCACCCTCCGAAAGCGAGCAAAAATTTTTATGGAAAAAAATTTTGATATATAAGTGATAATTAGTATAATGAAATCTCAAGCTAATTCTGCCCAGTTTCAAACAAACCGCGTTTTAAAACATAAATTTTACAAATTAAATTAATATTTGCTTTCCAATTTTGCGAATTATGATTTTTTTAAATTTCGAAGAAAAATAATTTTCTATAAAATTTTTTATATAAAATATTTTTTAAAAAAAAATTAACCCCTCTCCGTTAGCAAACAAAAAAATTTTTGTTTGCTCATGGAAGGGGGGAGTAAATGAATCTCCGACAGGCGAAAAACAAAGCGCCATATGCAAGTTGGTGCGGACCCTGTCAATAAAGAAGTTCCAACAGTTGTCTCTGTTATCTATTATCCCCGCTCCTTTGACAGCTGCTCTTATAGCATTGACGATATTGTCTTTATCTTCAGTTTGGTAAAGATCAGCGACTTCTCCACTGCTTAATAAATCGTTAATGTAGACCAAAAACCTTTCATTAGTGATCTGGCCTTCTGTGAATAAGAAAAGGACGCCTTCATTTTTAATTCCTGCTTTGTTATACATAGATTGCAAGTCTGTTTTAAGGTCATTTATAGAGTAAGCTTGGGAAATAGTGATTTGGGTGGTGGTATAGCCACATATAAACGAAGCCAATCTTGATAAGGATTGCTTACCACTGCCACCAACTCCGATAAGTAAGGCATGTCCAGCAGGGTTCATAACAATTCTAGAAATTCTGCAGACGTGCTTCATGGCGTCTTCGAAAAGGACAAGGTCCATAGCTGCATTGATATCATTATACTCCTTTAAAGCTTCATCAAGGACTTTGAAAAGAGAGTCTATTGAAGGTACCTGGTCATAAACTCTTTCAACAAGTCCACCTGCAAAATGAGAAAACACCAGAGGCTCAGGATTTGACTGGAAATATCTGCTGAGACTTGGGAACTTTGCAAAAGTTTTCTTGATGAGTTCACCCATAATACCTCTGTATGCATCTAAATGGGCTTTTGAAACAAGGCGATCTCCATAAATTCTTTCTGATTCGTGGATCCATAGCTTTATAATTTTTTCTGGCTCAGGGAATTGGGCAGGCTGGGCTACCAATAGTCCTTGGAAAATATTAGCTAAATGTCTAATGCTAAACTCATAATGGAAATTAATAGCTGTCTTTCTGAATTTCTCAACCATAGAAGGATGCAAAGAAATAGCTGCTTTTATAATAGGAGACACAATTTCTTGTACTGACGCTTTAAACCCTTTTCCGAAGTGTCCCAACGCAAAGGTGTTATAAATCGTAAACAAGCTGGAAGCTTCAGGGAACTGTATAGTCAAATGCCAGAAATGGCGCTGGTATCTTGGGTTTACGTAAAATGAGCCTGCTGTAGGGTTCATGGCTGCGATGGTTTGGGTGTTAATGATTTCTTTTATGGTAAGCTTAGATCTGTCATACCAATGAACATAGTCAGCATGCTGTCTTAGCAGCTCTATAGAAGTTTGTGTATCATAGACATCAAGCTGTGGCATATTTAAGTCATCTACAAAGAAAATCAGCTTAAGCTTGCCTGGAGGACCGAATTGCTTACCTGTCTTCTTTTCAATTGGAGGCTGCTCCATAATGTTTTGCAGTAGCAAAGCGTCAGTGTAGAAGTTAAAGTTGATAACTACAAAGCAAAATTGTTCAGGGTTCAAGCTTCTTAGCACACCTTTGCTCAGTTGTGTTTTCCCACACCCAGCGTTTCCTATCAATAAAACTGGTTTTCCTATATTAATAAACGCCTGTATGAAGTACGAGTTTGATACGGTCTCAGTAGTCGGGACTGTCACATTGTTCATTTTCTGTGTCGAGGAGTCGAACTCATAAGGCTTGACCTGTTCTCCCCACTCTTCAAATTTCGACGACTCATAATTGACGAAATAGTCAAAAATGGTCCCTTTTCCAGGGAATTTAATAGTCTTCCACTTCTGTTTCCACCAGTTTGAGAAATTCTTTTTATAGTCATTTCCATCTTTTTCGCTTAAGCAGCCACCTATAGCCCATACTGTGCAGAAGACAAACCAGTACTCCAAAGCCTTGATTTCGCCTACAAGTAAGCTTTCAAGCATAGAGCAAAGTGATGATACTAGGTTGATATCGACGACTGGCACTACAAATTGGACTGATTTTTTGAGGTAATTTAGGGTTTTCTGGACATATCTTTCGAAAAGCTTGTTTAGGTTTTCTTTGGTAGCGTCGTCATAGGTCATTCTGGCGATCCAGGCTTTATAGAAAGCTCGCCATTGGTAGCCTGAGGTGTCTGATATGTACAGAATACCAGCACGAGACACAGTGGCAGGAGAGGCAAAGCGTAAATCACGAATTTCGAAAAGCATTCTCATGTGAGGCTTAAGAGGGATACGCTCATTTGAAGCTAAGGTAAATTAAATTAATAGGATTTTAAAGTCTTCTCCATATTTGTCTTTCCACCGCGCGCTTTAAATAGCGCATTAGCTTGCTGAAAGAACCTGAGGATAACTAATATTTGGTTAAAGAGTCCTTACCAGCTGACTCACAAGGCTTACCTATCCCATTCAGCAGCTCGAAGTACGCTAAGGGCTAGATTCAAAGGGTTTGAGCCTTGGTACAGGCTATAAAACGTTTTTTGCGAGAAATTTGTAATCGTCGAGGACATATTTAGTTGTCACCATATTAATTACGAAGCTAAGGTAAGGATTTTGTTATCGTCCATGACTGAGTTCATACTTTCGATCCAGTTTGCATCCAAATCTCCATCTAAAATGATCCATTTAGGTAGTGTATCAGTTATATCTCCGAGGGATCTCATAGTTTTGCTGAGAATTCCATCTTTCCACTCACGAGTGGCCATGAGGACATGCCCGTACAGTTCATTGGTAGATATGGATTTCGGGCTGATATCAACTGCAGTAGTTTTTCTGCCACATTTGTCATTTGCTTTTACAAGCATTTTCCAGGTTGTAGACTTCCCAGATCCAGGTGGGCCCATAATAAAGACACAATGTCTGATTTCTAACAGTTCTTGAAGCTGGACTACTCTTTTGATGCATTCTCTTTCAGGATAAAGCTTGGCATCTTCTAAGCAGCCTTGAATTACAGCTTCAAAGTCTAAATCCACCTTAGGATTTATCTTAATATCAATTAACAATAAATATCTCTTATAAAAAAAATTCTTATTTTCTATACAATTAAAAAAAAAAATTTACTATTAATTTGCAGAAAAAAAAAGCAAAAAAAAAAGATTACTTTGACTCCAGGGAAAAGATCAACAAGCAGCCCATGGAAAATAGACAAATCTTCTTCTACAATCTTAGGAAGGTTGAAATCTCTAAGTGCTCTCATAAGCAGCGCTTCTTCTGCAAGCTGTGGTTCTGCACGTTTAAACCCACCAGCGACGACCAGCACAGACTTAATGGCTCTAAGACCCCAATCATAGTGAAGCTGTTTCGACAACAAATCTTTGCAAAGTGCATACAGCACTGTGAATTTTCTTGCCAAAATTTTAGCGTCAATAAAGCCTTCAGCCATAAGCATGTTTTCACAAATAAGCTCAAGATCAGGCACGACGACTGTGATTGGCCTAAATAAGGCTTTTAGACCTTCAGGAAGTTCAGAACGACCAAGATAGCCAGGGTTCATAGTGATAAAAACACCACAAGTAGGGTCTAAGGCGACCTCAGAGCCTTCTAGCTCAAATCTTTGACGACCAGCTTTAATTGCGTTAGTGACTGCTCTGAATTGGACAGAACACACAGACAGCACTTCAGGGACAAGTCTATTGAACTCATCAAAACAACCCCATGAGCCTGAAGCAGCCAAACCTTTAAAGATGTTTCCCATTGACTGATAATCCATTTGGTCTGAACAGTTAAAGACGTAACAAGCTTTCCCACTAGCAGATGCTAAATCTTTGGTGGTCTCAGTTTTGCCTGTACCAGCAGGGCCTGCAGGGGCGCAGCCCATTTTTAGATGCAAAGCTTGTGTGGCTGTCACATAAATTCTGTCAGTAAGAGGGGTGACGACAAGTCTTGCACCGTTTCCGAGATATTCATAGCCATATTGGATCTGGGCATCGCAGACTCTGAGGACTGTAGATTTGGTATCAGCAGTCCAATAAGCTTTAAGCTGAGACTGCCATTGGAATTCATCATCTCTGGTTACACCTTCTCCGCAAAGCTTTTCTAAGATATCTCTCGAGTGAGTATCCATAGTAATCATACACATAACTTTCGTGTCTTCACACGAGGTCTACTCAATAACGACTATTTTTTTTTGGCCTATTTTTTTTTGGCCTATTTTTTTTTTTGGCCTATTTTTTTTTGGCCTATTCTTTTTTGGCCCTATTTTTTTTTGGCCTTTTTTTTTTGGCCTATTTTTTTTGGCCTTTTTTTTTTGGCCTATTTTTTTTTTGGGCCTATTTTTTTTGGCCTATTTTTTTTGGCCTATTTTTTTTTCACCTATTTTTTTTTGGCCTATTCTTTTTTGGCCTATTTTTTTTTGGCCTTTTTTTTTTTGGCTATTTTTTTTTTGGCCTTTTTTTTTTGGCCTATTTTTTTTTGGCCTATTTTTTTTGGCCTATTTTTTTTGGCCTATTTTTTTTCACCTATTTTTTTTTGGCCTATTTTTTTTTGCCTATTTTTTTTGGCCTATTTTTTTTGGCCTATTTTTTTGGCATATTTTTTTTTGGCCTATTTTTTTTTTGGCCTATTTTTTTTGGCCTATATTTTTTGGCCTATTTTTTTTGGCCTATTTTTTTTTTGGCCTATTTTTTTTGGCCTATTTTTTTTAGGTCTATTTTTTCTGTCGAGGATAATTCATGAAGCTGCTGAGAGAACTAAATAATTATTGGGTAACGGATGTATTTCCTTACACGATTAACATTGAGTAAATTAAGTGGAAAAATCCTAATTAAATTTAAAATTCTAGAAATTGAAAAAGCAATGAATTAGCATTATTGGAGTAAGAGATCTGTTAAAGGTGTATTTTATGTTGATAAAATGGTTTAAAATACACTAAAAATCATATTAAAAGCATTAGTATGAAATTAGGCCCAAATATTAGTAAAAAATAGCTAAAAAATGGCCAAAAAAAAGTCCAAAAAAAGATGTCAAAATAAAATAGGCCAAAAAAAAATAGGCCAAAAAAAAATAGGCTAAAAAAAAAATAGGCCAAAAAAAATTAGGCCAAAAAAAAATAGGCAAAAAAAAATAGGCCAAAAAAAAAAGGCCAAAAAAAAATAGGCGAAATAAAATTAGGCCAAAAAAAAATAGTCGTCATGAAATAGGCCAAAAAAAATAGGCCAAAAAAAAATAGGCCAAAAAAAAAATTAGGCCAAAAAAAAAATAGGCCAAAAAAAAATAGTCTTTATGGAGTAGATCTCGTGTGAAGGAACCCATAACTTTTACTCTGACTGGTCTGTCTAAGTCATAAATAAAATGGCTTTCGCTCAAGCGAGGTTAGCTCTGCTAACTTTCTCTCGCTCAAAGCAATTTTATTTATGGGGTTGGGTTTTTACCTCAAGAACTTCTGCACAGCAACAGCGGTTTAACTTTGGGGATAACCAGAGGAACTGCTCCTCAGTGCACTCAAGATCTGGAGTTTTTTACCCATCAGCACACCCGAAGGAAGGTGAACCCTCAGGCGGAACACGTGCAGGAGCTGAGTCGAAATAAAGCGTGGCGGCAGCGAAGCTCGTTGAAGCCGGAACGCCTTATTTATCCGTGCCCTGGCGATCAAAAGGGATCGATCCAGCGATTTCTGGGCCCGACACGTGGATAAATATGGTGGCAGCTCTGGAGTTGGCTACCCCGTAGTGGACGTAAAGCGTTATAGATAATTAAGATTAAGATTAAGGTCTGTCTAAGTCTCCTTGGACCATCTTAATTAGGCTTGTCAAGGCACCAATTACATATTTATGATATTTTGCCAATGCTTCTTTATCGTGTCCTAGCGCTCTAAAAGCATCTTCTGTCTTATTAACCCAGTCCATTAAATTGACTAACAAACTGACCTGACTTGGATCTTCTTTCAGCCACTGTTCTCTTGGTTTTCTCCCGAACTCCACAATTGATTTTTCAACAATTTCTCTCAATGTTTGTCTCATACAGTCAATTAAATCTGACAAATAAGACTCAACTTTGCCTTTCAGCTCTTGCTTTCTGTAAAATTTAACCTGTTCGGTGCCTACACAGGAAATAATATCAGTTGCAAATGGCCTTTCGCCGCCTTCTTCAAGAATAAGCTCTTGGATAGCTAAAAATACTTTTGACATGTGGCGCATGATTCTTTTAGGATTATTACCATTAGATAGAATATCTAATAGATCCATAGTGGACACGAAATAAAATCTAGGGAAAGCTTCTCTTTTGCGGTCCAAGAACTCATTAAGTGCGCGCTCACACATAGCAAGCTCTTCTTGGACTTTTTCAAGCCTTTTTCCAATGCCTTCAAGCATACAGAAGTTTTTGACGATATCTAGTGAGTCTCCTTGTTTCATGATTTCTTTGACTTCTTTATCAATATCAATGAATTTTTCTGACTCCTGTGGAAGCTCCTTTTTGACTTCTGCTGAATGTATGAAAAGATTTTCTAAGAAAGACCACGATCTTTGGACTTCTGCTAATAGCTGGGTGTTATCAGAAATATTGCTTAAAGCTCTTTGCCAATATACCACAAGTTCTTCAAAATATGCCAAATATCTGCTAGCAAACATGTTCTGGACACTCACCATGTGCTCTTCGAGAACCTCAAAGTTTTCTTCAGAGACTCTTAGGAGCTGCACATCGGTATTCTTGTGCTGCTGCCTTTCAAAAGTGACGACGTCCCAGGTTTCTTTGATTTTTTGTAATGTTTTTTCCATTTTGGCTTCATTTCTGGCTTGGTCAACGATTTCTTCGACCTGTTCTGAATATTTATGAAGGTGCATGTCATAGAGTCTTTGTAAGGTAAAATGCTCGTTAATGGTGAATTCGTGGCTGAGGACTTTTTTGAGGAGAGACCAGTGGCGGTCCATCATACAGTCTTCTTTTAGCTGAGTTACTAGTGGTAAGAAACACAAATAAAATGGTAGCGTCACCAACCCGTCTCTCCCGGACCTATTTCGAGTTTGGGGACCTTGCTGCGGCCTGAAGCCAAACCGAGCAGGACGTGGAGTCTACTACGGGTACTTGGCATTTGTGTTCAGGTTGGATTTCGCCTCCCTAGTATGGCAATGAAGACTTTGTGTCTTCCCGATAGACATTTGGGAAAAAAGCTTTTTACCCCTAGACACCACTAGTGCCAACTACGAAGGTATAGTTGGTACCAATACTAGCTCGTGGGTTTATCCCTAGCTGAAACTCTAGTTACTCAAGCAGCAGCCGTCAAGTCCCAAACCTGTATACTCCAAGATTCAGAGACAGCATTATGAGCCAGGCCGAAAGTCTGAGGAGAGCTTTGGTGGAAATGCTGACATACCCAGGCAGGTTCACTAGCAGCTGAACGAGTCTTCTACGAAGATATGTCTTGAGTGAGACGTAAAAGGAGGAAGAACTCTAATCTATAATTAATGTAATGCTATACTAAAGGTAAGAAAGTAGCCCAGGTTTTCATAGTGGCGTTAATACCTTGGAAAGCGCTTGACTTTTTGTCAGCTTTCATTTCTCTCAGATTACCCATCAGCTTTTTATTGTCTTCTTCCCATTCACTCGATTGGATTTCTGACCAGGTTGAGCCTAAATACTTGTCATACATAGCTAAGACTTTTTCTATATGGTTCCATAGCTGTCTCATAGTTTTCACATCAAATTGGTTTTGTTCTAGCTGTTTAAGACATCCAGTGACTGCTTCTGGGAACCCAAAATAAATAGCAAGATGTTCTAGCTCATCTAATGCATTTTGGTCATTTCCAAGTTTCGATTCTTCTTCAGTTAAACTTTTAAGAGCGTTGTAGACTCCTGTTTCGTATTTTTGGAAATCTTTTTTCTTTACATTATTAAAGTACACCTTAAGTTCTTCTTCAAAATTTTTAATTTGCTGCTTGCATTTATCAGCTTCTGTAGCTACCATTGGTGCTATATCTTTTTTCACTTCTTTAGCTTTTTTCTGTAGTCCAACCCAATTTTCAGTCAGTTTTTTGAGTTTTTTAGATTCACTGTCTTTGGGATGGTCATTTTTTTCGAACATCTGTAGAGCTTCATCAAGTTCGTCCATTTTCAAGATTACTTCATCACCTCTTTCTTCAACGTCTTCAATATGTTTTTTCACTTTAAGCAGTTGCTTTACATCATCGCCTAAATGCTTGTGCTTAATATTGATACCATCTTGAGTCAGGTTTATGAATTCTTCTAGCTCTGAAAGAGTACCATGGATGAAGTTATTCATAGCTGGACCTAATGGATCGTTGTTTTTATTAGACACCCCACTTTTGAAGTAAGGGTGGAATGGTGAGCCACGGATGTGAGTGATTTGCTGTTTTTCGTCTTCGAATAGGACTTCAACGTTTAATTCATTTTCCGGTGGGGTAAAAGTATGCTTAATCAGATTATTTTGATTTAAAAATACTGTTTAATAAGCGTATTTTTCTTTAAAAAAAATGGTTTTAGCTGTTATATAGTAAAAATATTCTTCTAGACTAGTATAACTTCATAAGAGCCATCATCACGATCTACAATTGTAAAAGGAATTTCAAGGTCCGCAGCTGTAATTTTTACTATGAAGTTATCAGCACCTGATTTTCTGTTTTCTCCAAGGTCATTACGGGCTTGAATGAAGAAAACTGTGGGGACTCCTGCTGCTCCATCTTTTAAGAGACCTGGCCCATATGCAAGTGATTTAAGCGCTCTAGTGTTCATAAAGTATTTAAATGTGGTATGAGTAATGGTATAAGCTCCACCTTTAAACGAGACACGGACTTCTGCTTCTTTTGGACCAATTGCTTCAAAGCTTGGGCTTTCACAAGTAATTTCAGTTTCACTGACATAAGTTGCATTGACGTTGATCACTTGCTTGTGGCAAACAAAACGCACTGAAATTTGTGATGTGTCTTGGAATCCTACACCTCTTATAGTGATTTTTGTTTTTCCTGTAAGTGGTCCTAAGGATGGGTGGCATTCTTCAACTGCATAAGGTGGCCCTACAATTTTTGCAACACTTAAAGTGCTTAAGTCTCCTAGCCAGTTTCCATTCCAGCCTCCAAATACTAGAATTCTGCTTTCTGATCTGTCGAATACCATACTTCCATACTCTCTTGGCCTAGGTAAAAATTTTTCTTCTTCAGGGATTGATAATAATTCTTCTTGGACTTTGTCTGAGTCCCTGTCAAATCTCATTGTATTTATGTCTAGCACAAATACATCATTGGATAATTTTCCGATATTTCTTTGTGAGCCTTCATCAAAATCTCCTACGGATCCTCCGAAAATGAAAAATTTGTTTGATGGGATGGCTTCGACGAAAATAGCTGACATATTCCATCTGGGGATTCCATAAGTAAGCTCTATATCGCTTCATTCTCTAGTGTTTGGATCAAATAAGTGGCATGAATTGAATTGGGTATTATTTGAGCATCCTCCAAATATCAGTAATTTTGATCCGATTACGCATGCTGCATGTCCTGTTCTAGGTTCTGGGACTTGACCAGTTGCTTCGATTTTGCTCCATTCCCAGTTTTCGATGTTAAGCATGTAAATATCGTTAAAAGCTTTGCTTTGGTAGTAAACTCCTCCATAGCCTCCGAAGATGTAAACTTTTTTGTCAATCAAACTTGCAGTGCAGAATGCTCTTGGTTCTGGCGCTCCAATTTGGCTAGGAGAATTATTCTCTTGAACTATATATTATACTCCATCTGTGAGCAGATAAAAAAAAAAGTTTGTTTGCTTTTAGAGGATAATTTTTTTTTTAAAAAATTAATTTTATAGTAAATTTTTTTTGAAATTTAAAAAAATTCATTATCGCACAAATTGGAGAGCAAATATTAATTTGATTGCAAAAATTTATGTTTAAACGCAAGCTGTTTAAAATTAAACAGAATTAGCTAGAGATTTCATTAATATAATTTTTTTTTTCTCTCATGGAGGGTGGGTTTTAACCCAAAAAAATAGGGATTTAGGAGGGTGAGTTAATAATTTTTTGAGGCCAGGGTGTTAGGGTGTTAAGGTGTTAAATTTTCAAGTAATTTTTCTATTCATATATATTCATGATATCAGGCTCTCTTCCTGATTTTTGATTAGGAGGCTGACTCCAGGTTATAGACGGTACATGCAATATGTAAGTATCATTGAATCTTTTGCTAGATGTATAAAGGCCGCCAAAAATCAAAAGGCGATCACCTGGTAACTCGCATGCAGCATGATGCGTACGAGGTAGAGGGATATCGCCTCTTGGCTTTTCTTTGGACCATACACCATCGTTGACAAGAACTCTGAGAGTATAAACGTCATTGTTAGGACAAGCTCGATCTTTCTGCTCTGTTGAGACACCACCAAAAAGGACGTAGGATGAGCCGACTTGAGTGAAACTGTGACCTGATCTTGGTTGAGGAGCCATTCCTCCTTGTTTGAAGGGTTTCCAAAATACCTTTTGCTCTTGATCCCTTAGCATGGGTATAACTGTTAATTATAAGAATGGTGGACATTTATGGAAAGAAGAGGTAATAAGTGATCAATAATAATTTAAGATATAGAATAAGGAGACCAAACGTTTGTTTATAGTTTTTTTAGGTAAACACCTTAAGTCAGCATTCGTAAGATAAATATTGCAAATGGAATACATGCAATTTTTATCAAAAATTTTATTAAAATCACTGAAAATAGCTTAAATTCCTAGTTATCTATGATATAAACTTGTCTATTTTTTATACTTTTGGAATATATTAATAGCATCCATAACACTATGTATTTTTAAGGCATCATCCTCTGTTAAGTCAATCCTAAATTTTTCTTCAAGATTCACAACAACCTCAATTGTATCTAAACTATCAAGGTTTAGATCTCTAAAAGCAGATGTCCTTGATAGCAGAACAGGATTTACTTTCTCATGCTGCTTTAAAACTTCAAAAATTGTAGCTTCGATCTCTTCTAGGCTTGTTGCAAACCATCTTCTTGCTAGTCCTAAAATATTTCTTGATCCTCTTATCATTTTATTGATATTTTTTATTAATTTTCATTACGCAGATGCGCAATTTAGGCAAATCAGCAGAAAATAAATGAAAAGTTAAAATATCAATTAAAATTATAAGTTTTAAGGGTTAATTTTTGCTATAAAATCAAACCATGCTGCTTTGGCTCTTTCGTGCTGTTTTATTTCATAATAAAATTGTCAGGAATCAAGAATGCTCAAGATGATAATAAATGGGAGAAGAAAAGAAGTAAAATGAAAGCTATAAAGCATAAAGCTTATTTAAATGCGTAGATCATAAGGATCACTATAAGAATATTAAAAAGAAATTTGATTAAATTAATATGATCTATGTTCATGATCACTATTTCAAAAAGAAGAAAGAGAATATATATGAGATATCTAGACAATCATGAATTTTCCATGAAATTATGGTGAAATATAATTTTCAAATTTAAATTATTTAGCTTTTTTTATTTGCTGAGAAACTTCTTTGAGAAGATTATCTCTATCTTTTTTGCTAAGTTCGTTTTTTTCTGAAAATTCTGAAACTATTTCTTCAGCATTATCAGTGCTGGTAAAGTTAAGAATTTTAGTAACCCCAGGCTTTATTTGTGCTTTGACAGTAAGCTTTGTACCTGCTTTACTTGAAGCTTTTGCAGCATTTTTTTTAGTAGGGGCTTGCTTATTTGTTTTAACTTCTTCTGTCTTGCTGGCATTTTCAGGAGTATTTATGTTAGTTTCTTCATTTATTTTGTTTTCCTCAACGTTTGGAGCACTGCTGGGCTCTCCTAAGCTTTCAATTATTATTTCTGTTTGATTTTTATTAAGAGCATTTTCAATTTTAGGATTCTCAGAAGCCTCTTTTTGCGAATTTTCTTCATTAGCTTTTGCTTCAGCTTTGGCCTTTGTCTTTTTAACTGGTGCTTTCGCTTTGGTCTTTTTATCTGTAGTAGATGCTTCAACTTTAGGCTCTTCTTTAATAAGTGGTTCAGATTTAAGCTCTTCATTAATAGTTTCTGCAGCGATTGTAGGAACTTCTTCAGAAGATTTAGCTTCAACTTTGGCTTTTGTCTTTTTAACTGGTGCTTTTGCTTTAGTTTTTTTCTCTTCAATTGGCGCTTCAGTTTTAGGCTCTTCCTTAATCGGAGCTTCAGCTTTGGGTTCTTCGCTTATTATTCCTGCTTCAGCTTTAGGAACATGCTCAGTGGCTTTTGCTTCAATTTTGACCTTTGTCTTTTTAACTGGTGCTTTTGCCTTAGTCTTTTTCTCTTCAGTTTGTGCTTTATTTGTAGGCTCTTCCTTAATAGCTGATTCCTCAGCTTTTGGCTCAATAATTTCTGCTTTAGCTTTAGGACCATCCTCAGTAGCTTTTACTTCAGCTTTAGCCTTTGCTTTTTTAATTGGTGCTTTAACTTTGGTTTTTTTCTCTTCAGCTGGTGCTTCAATTTTAGGTTCTTCTTTAATAGCTGGTGCTTCAGCTTTAAGCTCTTCACTAATAATTGCTTTTGGCTCAATAATTTCTGCTTCAGCTTTAGGAGCATCTTCAGTAGCTTTTACTTCAACTTTAGCCTTCGTTTTTCTAACCGGTGCTTTAGCCTTAGTTTTTTTCTCCTCAGCTGGTGTTTCAACTCTAGGCTCTTCTTTGATAGCTGGTGCTTCAGCCTTAAGCTCTTCACTAATAATTTCTGCTTCAACATTTGGGTTTTTCTTAACAGCTGGTGTTTCTTCCACTTTAACTTTCGCTTTTTTAACTGCTACTTTAGGCTTAGTCTTTTTTTCTGTGACTGGTACCTCAACTTTAGGCTCTTCCTTTATAGCTGGCAGTTCAGTTTTAATTTCCTCACTGATAGTTTCTGCTTCAACTTTAGGGCTTTCTTCAACAGCTTTTGTTTCAACTTTAGCCTTTGCCTTTTTAACTGGCGCTTTAGCTTTAGTTTTTGTCTCAGCCTTTTGTGCTTCTACTTTAGGATCTTCTTTAATTGGTGCTTCATTAATAATGTCTGCTTCAGCATTGGGGTCTTCAACAACTTTTGTTTCAACTTTAGCTTTTGCCTTTTTAACTGGTGCTTTTGCTTTAGTTTTTTTCTCTTCAATTGGCACTTCAGTTTTAGGCTCTTCCTTAATCGGTGCTTCAACTTTAGGCTCTTCGCTAATTATCCCAGCTTCAACTTTAGGACTATCCTCAGTGACTTTTGCTTCAACTTTGGCCTTTGTTTTTTTAACTGGTGCTTTCGCCTTAGTCTTTTTCTCTTCAGTTTGTGCTTTGTTTTTAGGCTCTTCCTTAGTAGCTGATTCTTCAGCTTTTGGCTCAATAATTTCTGCTTCAGCTTTAGGACCATCCTCATTAGCTTTTACTTCAACTTTAGCCTTTGCTTTTTTAATTGGGGCTTTAGCCTTGGTTTTTTTCTCTTCAGCTGGTGTTTCAACTCTAGGCTCTTCTTTAATAACTGGTGCTTCAGCTTTAAGCTCTTCACTAGTAACCCCTGGTTCAATATTATGCTCTTCTTTAATAATTTCAGCCTGTATAGATTTTTCTTCATCAATAATTTTTTTGATAGGCTCCTCTACAGCTGCCTCTTGATTTTTCACAGGATTAATTTCAGACGATGAAGCTTCTATTTTCTGCTCATCCTTAGGATGTGTTTCTAAAATTTGGGATGAAGAATCTTCTGTTATATGAGCTACCTCATGTGCTTGTGGCTCTTCTTTCTTTTTCAGCTTCGTAGCTTTTTTTTTATTTTCTTCTTTGACTTCAGATTTTTCATCTTTTTTTCTTGCACTTTTAGGAGCTTCTTTTTTATTTTCTTCTTTTACATCAGATGCCTCAGGCTCATTTGTTTCTTCTTTACTATCAGGAGCTTGAGGTGTTTTTTTCCTCATATGTTTTGGCGCTTCTTTTTTATTTTCTTCTTTTGCATCAGAAGTTTCAGGTAATTCGTTTTCTTCTTTGACTTCAGGCGCTTGTGGAGTCTTTTTTCTTGTATGTTTTGCCACTTCTTTTTTTTCTTCTTTAGCATCAGCTGATTTAGAGTCAACTTTTTTTTTCTGTTTGACTTCTTCTTTTTTCTCGTCAGATGTCTTAGGCTCGACTTTTCTTTTAGCCTTTGTTGCTTCTTTTTTATGTTCCTCTTTAAGATCAGACGTCTCTGGGGCTTGCAATTGGTTTTCTATATTTTCTTCTTTTCAATCAGCCACTTGTAGCTCATTTTTGGTAGTTTCTTCTTCCTCCTCTTTAGTATCTAATTCCTGAGGGACTTTTAGTTCATTTTCTTTGAATTCTGATGCATTAGAGGCTTCTAACTCATTTTTTTTGCTTTCTTCTCTGTGAGCAGTTATTTCATGTGCTTGTGGAGTCTTTCTTCTTATATGTTTTGTCTCTTCTTTTTTATTTTCTTCCTTTGAAAGCGATTTTTTGTGCTTTGCAGCCACTTCTTTTTTCTGTTCTTCTTTAACTGGAGATTTTTTAGTTATTTTTGGCGAAGCTTTTTCTTTGTGTTTTGGTAAAGTTTCTTCTTTAGGCGCTTCTTCAATAGGCTCTTCTATGTGTATTGTGAATTCTTCTTGATGTAAAGCTTCTCCAGCTATAGGATGCTCTATTATTTCTTTATGCTTTGGAGACTCTGCTTTTAAGACTTCTTCAGCAATAGGATGAGCTTTATGCTTTGGAGACTCCGCTTTTAAGACTTCTTCAGTAATAGGATGCTCTTTATGCTTTGGAGACTCTGCTTTTAAGACTTCTTCAGTAATAGGTTGCTCTTTATGCTTTGGAGACTCTGCTTTTATGGTCTCATCAGCAATAGGATGCTCTATTATTATCTTATGTCTTGGAGACTCAGCATTTAGGGTTTCTTCAGTAATGGGATTCTCAATTTTTTCTTTATGCTTTGGAGATTCTACCTTTATGGCTTCTTCAGTAATAGGATGCTCTATTATTGCTTTATGCTTTGGAGATTCTACCTTTAAGACTTCTTCAATAAAAGGAGATTGTTGTATTTCTTTATTCTTTGGAGAAAATTCTAACTTTATTTCTTCTTGAGCAGCTGGCTCTGGGTCTGGCATTTTTATTGGAGCCATTTCTTTATTCTTTGGAGAAGCTCCAACTTTTGATTTACCTCTGGGTGACCTGGCATGCTTACTTTTCCCTTGGGCAGCAAGCAAGTTTTTTAGCTTCGTATTAAATTTTAATTTTAAAATATTTTATATAGGATTATATATAAAATATTTTGTTTTAAAAAATCATATGCTCTTGACACAATTCCCTCAACACCTGCAGGCAATCACCATGAGTACGAACCAAGTTGAGAAGCAGGTACAGCATCATTAATGTATTCGGGCAGAGGTTTTTCTTGTGCTATAGGGTGCGATACCTGCATGGGATTTTCCTCTGAAAAGAGCACAATTGGTCATTGCCCCGAGATTAGGTCCCATTCCTTCTTGACTTAGTGACCCTGAAGACAATAGGTGCCCAGCGCAAAACTGGGAGTTAGGCTCATACGCCCTGGAGAAAGTCAGGCATGGGCGAAGTAGTCAGTGTCAGCATGTAGCCCTTTATAGAGCTGATGAACTTGCAGAGGTGTAAATCCTCAAACGAATTTAAAACGTCGCAATTTAATTTAATTTATTTTAAAAAAAAAATTGTAAGCTTTTTATAGAAAAAATCTCTTTAATTTATCAGATTTATACTATAGTCAAAAACATCATCAAATTATTTGAAAATAATGGAATTAATTCTTAAAAATAGGGACTGTTCCAGTAATTTTATTTGCTAGCCAAGAGGGAATTAGGAGATTTAACTATAGCTTTCTCTTCAGATATCGCTGTTTCAGGCAAGCTAAGTTTAGCTTTTCCTTCATGCTTTGCATCGGTAATTGTTTCTCCTTTTTCTAAAGCTTCAACAGCAGCATTCCATGGCGCATGGCCACTTTCCTGCTCATTTTTTTCATTTTCTTCCGATTCCTGCTTTTCTTTAATTTCATGCACCTCTTCTGATTTTTTCCGCGTCACTTCTGCTTTACCTACAGAATGGCTTTTTTTAAGAGAAATTTGCTCATCTTTTGAGATAGTCTTTGACTTGTGAAGACTTTCTGGCTCTTTTTCAGGGCTATGAGTCATAGATTTGTGTCTTCTCTTGCTTTTATTTTCTTCTGGGGCATTCAAAGCTTGTTTTTGTGGAGACTCAGCAAGATTTTCTTGTTTATTATCAAGATTTTCTATTGGAGGAAAAGTTTCAGGCTTGGCTGGCTCTTCAATAATTTCTATTATACTTTCTGGCTTGGATTGAACCTCATGGATATCTATAGTTTCATCAACAAATTCAGGAGTTGCTCCTATTTTGTTTTCAATAAAAAATTCTTTGATTATTGGAGGCTCAACTATTGTCTGAGGAGTTTCTTGAATAGCTTCAGCATTTTCTGTCGGGATTATTTCTTTTTCTACTTTTATTTCAATTTCTGGCTCTTTTTCTGCCAATGTCTGAAAGCCAGCCTTTAGATCTAAATTATCATTTTTGGGTGTATTTTCTGCGCTTTTGCCTTCTTTTTCAATTTTTTTTGATATTCTTGATATGAAGGTTTTTGCTTTTACTATTTTCCTTACCCTATTTAAATTCATAATTATTTTATTAGTTTAAAAGCAATAATAATTTTTAAATCAAAAAAAATTTTTTTATCTAAAAAGATAGAGATTTTTTTGCAGGTGAACCTGTGGCGCTCTTCTTTCCCCCTCTTACTGAAAGTTTGGCTTCTTCTGGAGTTTCTTCTTCTGTAGGCTCTTCGTTCTTAAAGTCTTCTTTCAGCTCTTCTATTTCTTCTTTTGGCTGCTGATTGTTAGTCAATTCTTCACTTTTTGATGTCTCTACAGCCACTTCAGCAGAGATCTCTTCTTCTATCTTGTGAAGTTTTGAGGCATCTTCTGTCTCTTTGACATGAATTTCATGATGATCTTTTGCTTCTGGCTTTGGTGACATTTTTCTGTCAGTTTCTTCTTTTGCTTCCTTTTTAGCTTTAGTTCAAGTCTTTTTTAATGTTTTTGATTTCGTCAAAACATTTGATTTTTTCTCTTTTACAGAAGTGAGGCTTTTTTTAAGCTCTCTAGCAATGTCACTTTCTTTTCTTTCTTCTTTTACCTCTTCTTTTTTTTCTTCTTTTATCTCTTCTTTTGTTTCTTCTTTAGTTTCTATATGCTCTCCAATATGTTCTTCTTTAATTCCTTCAATTTTCTCCTTATTTTCTTGCATTTTTTCTTCATGCTTTACCTCTTCAATTTCATTTTCCTTGGTTTCTATCAGCTTGTCTATATCCTCTCTATCAGTAACTCTTTTTTCTTGAATTTCCTCTAAGCCTTGCAAAAACATTTTCTCATCCACAATCCCTTCTATCTCTATTTTCCCAATTTCTTCATTTTTCTCATCCATACTTCTGCTCAGCCAATCATCATCCTTTATTGCTGCAGCTTGATCCATAGAAAAACTTTTGGTTTTTCCTGATTTCAGCTCAGAATTGGCCTTAATCAGGCCATTTTCTGCCACTTTTACATGGACATACATAGGGCCTTTTTTTTGGGACATCAAAAACTGCCTTAGTCTATATATCCCAATAGTTGGTCTAAATACCCAGCTCTTTACCTTGAACTGTTTCTTAGGCTTATGTCCTTTTTCCATAAATCTTTCAACCGTTTCAGTTCTGGCAGTAGGAATTTTGAGGCTTTTTTGACAAAGGCTTGGCGAGAAAGGAAAATCAGTAAAATCATGCAACTTGTCTATCTCATCCTCGAATTTTTCCTTTAGTGTCCTGTTTTTAAGGTCCTGGCTTTTATATCTTCTTATGATTTTGGTGTCTCTTGTGATGGTTTGGAATGTATTAAAGCCAAAACTTTGAAAAGTTCCGCTCTGATATTCACCATTATCGATATCGTAAAGCATTTTATAATTAACTATTATCTTTTTTAATCTTATCGTATTTTTCGTCTAGTCCTACTAAAAGGAAGACTTTTTCTTCTTTTTTGTAAGTTTTTTCGATGTGGATCCATGTGAATATGCCTGACCCCCCCTTTAGATTGGAACAAAAAATTTTGTTCCATTTAAAGGGGCTTAAGAAAATTTTTTTAAAAAACAATATTAATATAAATTTTTTTTCTATAAAAATTTAAAAAAAAATTTTTTGAATTAGATTAATAAATTTGTTTAATAAAATTCTATTTACTCTTTATGCTTTAAAACAAAGCAAGATTAATTGGTATTAAAACTATTTTCACAAAAATTATTATTTTTATTGATAAAAAAGAAATTAAAAAATAAAATTAGAAAATTTATCAATCAAAGTGCTAATTTTGTTTAAATACAATATTATTTATACTCTATTCTTTAAAATAAAGCAAGAAATAAGTAAATTTTCACTTTTTGTAAAGAATTCGCATTGAATTTATATCAAAATTATTTAACTAAAAAATATCATTTTTATCAAAACAAATAAAATTGTTTTGAAAAATTTAAATAAAAAAAATTTTAAATTTCTTTAAATTTAGCAATTAAGGCTAATAAATTTACTTAAATAAGATGCTCTTTATACTCTATTCTTTAAACAAGAGCAAGATATAACTCAATTTTTAATTTGAGTTAAGAATAAACATTTAAACTTATATCAAAACTTTTTACATAAAAATTATGATTTTTATATATAAATTTTTTTATAATAAAATTAAATTTTGTTCCAATTTAAAGGTGGTTTATTTACCAAAAAGTGGAAATTTTATCCAATTTAAAGGTAGGGAGTGAGAAGAATAGAGAAGTAGGGACCAAAACTAAGGACTTTTTAAGCAGGCCAGTCTTTCAAAACGAACCTAATAGATAAAAACTGCTTAAGTTGAAAAAAAGATAGCCTAAATAGATCTTATTAGTCCTCCTGATAATTCCATCTATTTCATGAATTGCGTCTTTACTCATAATTATTATGAATATTATAAAGTGGTATAAATTGATATTAGAAGTGATTTTGAACTTGTTTTCTGTTTAAAATTATTTTATATATGCTGTCAATTATCCTTAATTAATTTAAATTTATAATACTCTATTCTGTCTCTTCTTATTTTCCAAAGTGCCTTATTTTGCTATAAAATAGACTAGTTAGCTTAATTTCGAGATAATATTGTAGCTATTCTTATCATTTTATAGCATTAATTTAAAAATTATTGGAATTTCTTAATTTATTTTTTATGCACCTAATAAAAAGAATTTTTATAAAAAATTTCAATTATTTACTAATTTTTCTATTATTTATTATATAATCTCACGGTCAGTCATACCAGGCCGATACTCTCCTGTTCCAGCACTTTGCTGAGGCTGCAGCATATTTGTCAGCACTTCTTTTGTGTACCTTAATCTTTTAGTCATTTCATTATTACCACTTTCCATAGCTGTATTTAAAGGATACACACTTCTTTCCCCAAGTTTATTCATATAAGAAACAATTTTACTTTCACTGCAAAGTATCAGTTCTGTTTTATCTTGGAAATTCACTTGGACGACTTTATTGCTTAATCTGAATAAAATAGCATGAGGAGTATTAAGTCATTTTTTAACATAAATCAAAGGCTGAGCTGCGTCTAGTCTTTTATTTGGCTCATCTTTTGATAAATGCTTCCTAAAATGCTGCAATAAAGTAACTTTTTTTTTCAGCTCATCAGGATATTGCTCAATCCTATACATCGACATTTCCTCATCCCTTGAGTGTCCAGTCCTATGTATATATTGGAAAAATGATCCAGCAGGATCTGCTATAATTTTAGTAGAATCATTGAAAAACACCCCTACACAAGAGTTCGAAAATAAGTACCCAAGACCGTATTTACTTGAATAATCAACCCAGCTTTTGACCCAAACTTGTGGGCCTTCTCCATTATCAGGTGGCACATATGAAGAATAACACGCAGCTTTTTTTGAAGTATTTCCAGATGCACCTAAGTCTGGTGCTCTTTCTCGAGAGCTTCCTCTTGAGCCGCCTCTAGCGGTTACGACTCCTTCTCTTGTAGTTGATCTACCATTTTCGGTATCTGTAGGAGTTAATGATGAAGCTCTGGCTGTTTTCGGTTGATTTTTTCCAGCTTCTGGTCTTCCTCTTGTAGTTTGGGTCGGTAACTCATATTGTTTTATATAGCTTGATGAAGGTGGGACAGCCAATGTCCCAGCCTGCATTAATTTTGGTATCACATTTTTGGTAAAAAATGACTGTTGAAGGACCTGATCTAGTGTAGGTCTCATAGAGGGATCATTAGTAAGCATAGTTGATATTAAAGACTTTGCTTCCTCACTCCCCTTTGTTTAGGGCATAAGACTTATTGTGCTCTAATTGGAGGTTGAGCTTTTTTAAAATTTTATATTGAATTTTAAAAATAGAATTTCTTTTCTGGAGTAAAATAGTAGAACTCTGAGGTGATCAAGTTTAATCTCAAAAGTAGTAATATTTGAAAGGGAAAATCGAATTTAATTTATAAATTTTTATTGTTAGCTGCTAAAATTAATAAAATAAGCTGGAGATTTCATCATAATAACCACTAATTATATTTCCAAATTATTATTTGTATAAAATTTTTGATTTCTAACGAATAGCTAATTTTCCTAAAAATGGGATTTTTCTGATATTTTCTCGCTAGGCGACGGGAAGAGTCAGAGACAGGAACATGATCAGGAAAAGTATAAGCGTTCATTTTAATTCTTCTATACGTACTTTTTACATCAGAAGTCTCAAAAGGTGGCTTCCCCACTAATAAAGTATAAGCAAGGACTCCTAAGCTCCACACATCTACTTCATAGCTGTGGCCTTGCTTTCCATCCAAAACCTCTGGCGCAATATAATTCGGAGTCCCACAGATAGTTCTTTTTCTTTCTCCATCAAACTCCAGTTTGGTCGCCAATCCATAATCTCCTAGTTTTAGCTCCATTTTGTCAGTTAAAAACAAATTCCCAAGCTTTATATCACGATGAATGACTCTATGTTCATGGAGGTATTTTAAAGCTGCAATTGTTTGGGATAAATAACACTGAGCTTCGATTTCTGTAAGGCGTTTACGACGGCGCAGAAGTTCATTAAGAGTTTGGTTTGAGCAAAGCTCAAGTAGGATGTATGCAAAAATAAAATAAATTTGCTTTTTTAATATAAAAAAATTTTTATTTATTATAAATAGGAATAAACGTTTTCGTCGTCTTCAAAAAAATGCTCAAATCGGACTATATTGGTGTGATGGAGGGAGCGATGGATTTTTATCTCGCTCATCAATTTTTGCCTTGCACGAGCTTTTGAAAGGGAAGCTTTAGGAATGACTTTGGCTGCGAAAACTTGTTTGGTGTCGAGTGATAAAAACTCGTAAACCTTAGCAAACCCCCCTTTTCCAAGGAATCGGCCTTTGGTGTATGATTTTATGGCAATGTCTCCGTTTACTTTGACAATACGTTCTTCGATAATTTGATTTTCTTGGGATTCCTGACTCCCCCCCCCTTTAAATTGGAACTAAAAAATTTTGTTCCAATTTAAAAGGGGGTTAATTTTTTTTTTTAAAAAAAAAAATATTAATATAAAATATTTTATAAAAAAAAAATTCAAAAACATATCGAATTAGATCAATAAATTTGTTCAATAAAATGCTATTTACTCTTTATCCTTTAAAACAAAGCAAGATATAACTAAATTTTCATTATTAGTTAAATACGCCACTATTAATTGGTATTAAAATTATTTACACAAAAATTATTACTTTTATTGATAAAAAAAATTAAAAAAACAAATTTTAGAAAACTTATCGATCAAAGTGCTAATTTTGTTTAAATAAGATGCTATTTATACTCTATTCTTTAAAATAAAGCAAGAAATAAGTAAATTTTGAAATTTTATAAAGAATTCCTATTGAATTTATATCAAAACTATCCAAATAAAAAATATCATTTTTATTAAAAAAAAACAAAAATTTTTTTGAAAAATTTTTAAAAAAAAAAATTTAGATTTTTTTTTAAAATTTACCAATTAAGGATAATAAATTTATTTAAATAAGATGCTCTTTATACTTTTTTCTTTAAAAAAGAGCAAGATATAACTCAATTTTTAATTTTAGTTAAGAAGAAACATTTAACTTATATCAAAACTTTTTACATAAAAATTATATATATATTTTTTTATTATAAAATTAAATTTTGTTCCAATTTAAAGGGGGGTTAATTTACCAAAAAAGTGGAAATTTTACCGATATTTTGTTCCGATTTAAAGGGGGGGGAGAGTGAGAGACTCGATGGGTTCGTGAGCTCATCTAATTTAAATGTATGAAATATGGATAAAAAAATGAATCGTGATTATATATTTTGATAGTAAAAATAAAGTGATAAGGCTCTGTTTAAGAGATTTTAAGTATATTGTATTATAAAAAAACAAATATTTTTATTAGCACTTTTAATTTAAGGATTTAATTTTTTTTTTAAGTCAGAAATTCCCTTGACTGTACTTAAACTGTTTATATTTATAAATAATTTTGAATTATTATGCTTTAATAATTAGTAGAAAACTAATTTTTTATCTATTTTTATATATATAATAAAATAACACAATTTTAAGAATTAATGCATTAGGTCCCTGATAATTTTACTATAATAAAAATATCAGCTCTTGTTATGATTAAAAGAAATTAATTTTTTATCAACCTAATGCTGTGTTTATTATCAAAATAAATTTTTAGCTAATGACTCGTTTATTATTTATTTTAATAATAAAATCAATGCATTCTTTTTTCTCACACAATCTCTGTGCTTATTTTAAAAATAAAACACAAAAAAGTTATTATAAATAACATGGAGAGAAAAGCTTTAGAAGTTTTTCAAAGATATTTGAGGCTAGCTACTGGAAAGCCATCATTTGATCAAATGTACTTGAAACATTTTGATTATGTTAAAGTATCCCCACAGGGAAATTTATTTTTTTCCCTACAAGTTTCACAAGAAATTTGTGACTACAATGGGTTTCTCCATGCAGGGGCTTTAACAACTGTATTGGATGCAGCAACTGGAATGAGTTTATGAATGAAGCTTGAAGAAGCCAAACTTATGCTTGCAGCTACACTAAATGTAAACTTTATCGGGAACCCAAAAATAGGTGATAAAGTGATAATTGAATCTAAATGTAATGGAATATGCCAAAATATAGGGCATACTTATGCAGAAGCATTGCTAAACGGTGCAATATAGTTCATGTACTGTTGTGGATCGTTATTATTGAAAAATTAGCTGCTATAATTGACTTGATAACTTCTGCATCTTAGAATAGAATCGTAATCGTTTAGACAGCATTCAGAGTTAAATAAAATTTCAAGTGATTTTATCGAATTTTATATTGTTTATAATTTAATTATTCATCTCTTCCTCTATACGAAAAGTAGCGATTTTGCTGTAAAATACCCAATTTGGGAATCCAAAGAAAAATACTAAAAATGGTCGCAAGTGTAAAATAGGTTGGCAAATCACGAGCCAATTTTTAAATAAATTATTAAAAATATCTTTCAAAAATACATTTTGCTAGAATCACATATTATAAGACTTTTAGAACTTCATGTAGAGTTACTCTCCAGAGCTCCAGATTTTCCATAGAAGATCCAATTAATAAAATTTAATTTCATATTACTTTCTCTAAAAATTTAACCTGGCTGCTAAAACACACAATAGAGAACAATAGTTTTGAATTTAATTGAATAACCATTTTTAATTTTAGTATAGCCAATAAATATAAGACTTTAAGAATTTATGCATCAGCTAAACTAATTTAAAATTAATTTTAAAATAAAGCTTTTTAAAAATTGTCTGGCTGATTTGTCAACCTATTTTACACTTGTCAACCATTTTTGACGTGTTGCTTTGGATCTCCAAAATTGGACTTAAGCCATTTTAATGCAAAATCGCTACTTTTCATATAAAGAAAGAGAAGAATCATTTAATTGTAAATCATATAAAATTTAGAATAAAATAGCGTGAAACTTAAGAAATTTTGTTTAACTCGAATGTTTATCTAAATGATGATGATTCTAGTCTAGGATGTAGAAGACATCAAGTAAATTATAGCAGTATAGTTTTTAATGATGACAATCAATCATGATTCATGAGCTATAATTGGTACAGCGTCTAATAATATCTGTATTTTTAACAGAGTAATTCCATAGAAATTCCAATTATTTCATATATTTAAAAATGCTAGCATTGAAATTCTAGTTTAATTATCTAATAAATTTCATTATTTTCCAAGGAAAATTAAAATCAAGTGATAATGAAAATTTAGCAGAAAAGATTAATACAAAATTTTTTGGAAATAAATTAATTTATAAATACACAAGTTTATCTAAATCCCCTACCTTTGAATTGGAACACAAAATCTTGTTCCTGTTAATGTTTTAGAGAAAAATATATAGTAAATTTTTTTCGAAAAAATTATAAAAATTTTCAATTCAAAAGGGGTTAAAATGGACTTTTAACGATATTTTGTCCAATTTAAGGGGAAGAGTAAGTAATCATCCTTAATTTAATGAGGATTTGCTGGTAGAATGTAGTGAAGAGTGACTCTATAGGTTAGGTAAGCTGCAAGTATCCATCTTCCTCCCAACAAAGTATATTGTCCTCTTTTATTGTTCTTAAACATTCTTGGTGTATCATGAGGGTCAAATCTCCATCTGTTTAATCTATAGAAAAACAGTCTTTTACTTGATAGCTCTTTATTCTGCTGATCTCTATAAAACTTAAAGAGTTTTTTGCTCTGGCTCTCCATATTATTATAATGAAATCAGCTATACTCAAATATAAAGCTATTATTTTTTTAAAAAAAAGAAATAGCCTTATTTATTATAGAAATTCTATATTGGAATTATTTATTTTTACTTATAATAGTATATATCTGAATTTCTTAATCACAGAAGGTCATGACCAATAACCATAAATTGATGCAGAAGTTTATGCGAACAAATTAACGTAAATGACATAAAACCTGATGAATTTGCCCATTTAGCTGATAAAATAGGAGACATTTATAGGAAGTTTGGATATAGGGATTATATTTGGAAAGAACAAATCACAGGGAAAATCTGAGAAAGAGGCTTTATTGATACTCTTGATTTAAAAGATAGGGTTAATGTTTGAAAAGGAGCTATTTTTATAGGTGAAAATAATGAAACAATAGATTTTTTGAGGCAAAAATTGGTAGATAAAATTATTGATGGCAATGCAGAAAAAGTGTCCATAGCTATCCTTACAAGAATCTTGGACTGTATGAATACGACTAATTATAATGATCCAAAAATTATTAACTTTATTGAAAATTTGTTAAAATCACCTGAATCTTCAGATGGAAAAATAACTGGAAATTTCGTAGGCACTCTTCTAAGTACCTATGGAAAACTAAGAGTTGACCCTACAAATGTATACCCGATAATCAGTGAAATTTTAGCATCAAAATTCTCTCTCTATTCGCACAATCTTAAGGCCTCAGTTGCCCATTCTTTAGCACTTAATGGGATCGCAGACGAAAATTTATGAACAAATACGATTTTTAAAGAACTTTTAAAAATAAATCATAGGACGCTAACAACCTGAAAATTGTCAGAAATCCATCACACACTAATAATCCTTGAGCTGCTACATCCATTTTTTAAAGAAACTAAGCTTTATAACTCAGGCAAATACAAAAACATGAAGAAAAAAACACAAGAAGCTTGGGATCGAGTTTTCAGAGAAAAATACAAAAAAGACTACAGGAATATGAAAGGGTATTGTACTTTATGATTGCAGTCAAGACTTCATAAGGATATATTCAGCACTTTCAAAAAATTGAAAATAAAATTGATGCCTGAGTATCAGACTGAGTATCCATATACATTAGATGTCGATTTATTATATATTTTTTCCCTTTATTTTACCAGAATTTCATAATAATTTCTATATATGGCTAATATAAAGATAATAAAATACCCTCCAAATACTGTTATTGAAATCCAAGGACCTTATCATTACATCAAGCCTAATTTCGAGCTATGTGGAAAAACAGTCATAAAAAACCAGCTTTTAGAAAAACTAGGATACAGAGTTATAAATATTCCACATTTCAAATGGGATTCCTTAAAAAACGACCAAAAACCAGATTATTTATTATCTCTACTTAAATAATTTATTTATACCTCAGCCTTGTATTTGCAAATTTCTCCATTTCTTTGGCTTGCTCTTTTTCTTCATCTACAATTGGCCATGACAATCTTAAATATTCAGGACTTTGTGCATAAAAATGCTTTGGGTCATTGACCATCTGTTCAGCGATTTTCCACTTCATCTGTTCAGTATAATTTAATTTTTGGCCACTATATACGAAGACTTCCCCATCTTCTTTGTCCATTTTTATGTACTCTTGTGGTCTATTGAATCCATTTACGTCGCTTTGTTCTTTAATTTTTTCCTTATTCACTTGGCTGAAATTTTTCGGCCCATCTTCTTCTCTCTTATGCATCAGTTCTTCAAACTGCTGATTAGTCATATCTAATGGGGCTTTTAGCTTGGTTTTTGTCCTTTTAGGAGACTTCATCCTGGATTTTGACTCATTTGGGCTTTTGCCTGTAGTGTTAATTGTATTCTCCTGTCGAAGCCGGAGCATCGTATTTGTCCTGCGTCCTGGAAAATAAAGTGGATCGATCCAGAGGTCAATCGGCCCGACACGTGGATAAATATGGTGGCAGCCCTGGACAAAGGTGATCCCGTAGTGGGCGTTAAACGATATAGATAATAATGTAATATGATGTTAATTGTATTCTCAAAAGTAGTGTTTTGCATTTGTTGGGTTAATTCTTGCATTCTTACTTTTCGTTTAGGTGGGAGACCATATATATCTTCATCAGTCAAGGCGTCTCCATATTTTCTTTCTAATAAATTCAAGTTTTCTAATGCAGGGCATAAATGAAAATCTCTTACAAATTTTAATCTGTCACATCTTCTGATATTCATGATTTTATTGAGAGTATCCATAAGCTCTTCGCTGACTTTGGATTTAATATAAATGTCAGGGTTTAGTAAAGTTTTTGCCAAATTTTCTCTGAGTTTTATTCTTTTTAAGTCTGGGCCGAAATTTATATAAAGTCTTTCGTCAAATTTTATACTATTTTAAATTAAATTAATTTTTAAAAAAAAAATCATAATTTAAAAAAAATAAATAATTCAGCACAGAATACTTCAGAATTCATAAGGTATTTTAAAGTATCTGTATTCGCTTGTGTCCTTGCGAGTTCTTCAGCCATTTTATCAATGCAGCCACCTCCAAGTCCTTCAAGTACATATAACCGACAATCCATGTCAATAATCACAAATCCAGTTATTAAATCAAAATAAGGGTCATTTATTTCGTCAGGTCTTAGTGTCCGTGAAGCTAGAGAAGATCGAGAAATCGGCTCCAAACCGAGTCGATGGCATGATAAAGATTCTTGGACTTGTTGAATATGCTGTACATGGTCTGGACAATGGTATGGTAAAATTATAACAATTCTTCGGTAGAGCCCTGGAGGAATTTTAGGCTTTTCTGGCTCTTTTATTTCAGGCTCTGGGGGTGGGCTGGGCTGTTTATGCTGCTGCTGTTGTCTTCGTCTAGCTGCCATTTTAAAAGATTTTTATTATTTATAAATTTTTTGACCTTGAGATGAGCTCGTCTAAGTTACATCCAGATTTAAATGAGACGTTTATTTGGGAGCTGGAGATGTTATTACGCGAAAAAAATTGATTTGGATCATACTTTAAATCAGAAAACGGTAAAAATAAAATTCCTATTTAAAATTTCATATGAATTCATATTTAGATTATTTTAGAATTTGTAAGGAGGGTCGAAATTCGCTTATTATTGAGGATAAATGCCAAAAAATTCTACATTTAAATTTTGATAATTACCCTAATAAGCAAATGTTTTGTCTACTCATATATGATTTACTATTTTAATTTTTTGTACTAAAACCTCTTGGTGAAAATGTACTTTATTATTGGGGGAGGAAGGTATAAGGTGATTTTTATTTATTTTATTATCAGAAAACCCCCTCGCTTGTGTGGAAAAATTTCAAAGCTTAAAAAGGAAGAATCAGAGCTTTGAGGTTTGCTACTCTGAGAATATTTTATATTCTCCTTTGCATAGCATAATGATTTAGCAGGTTTTGGAGCTTGGTGAATAATTGGCTTAAAGGTACACTCAACCATGGAGTTTTCTTCTTTTGCTTTTACTTTTGCTTCAATTTTTTTTCTTTTTTGGTCTTCTCATAGCTTGCTACGTTCAGCTGCAGATAAATCCAATAAACTTTTTCGTCGTTTTTTATCTTTTCCTCTTTTCATTTCATATTTAATAGGAGAAAGCTCAGGACTTTCATGCCCAACGGTTGCTTCTGTGTTTAATAATTTTTTTTCATTTTCTTGGTCTTTTATATCAAATTTTACTATAAATTCTTCTTTTGGCTTTAATCTTACATTAATTTTCTGCTCTTTTTCAGCAGTTACAACGGATTTTCTCAATATTTCAGACTTTATTTTATCTTTAAATTCCACTGATGATTTTGCTCTACTAATTGCTTTGCTGATATTAGCTGCTTTTCTTTGAGGTTTTTGATCTTTTGCTTCAAAATTTTCAATGCTTTCGTGCTTTGTGTCTTTTTCTTTTAAAAAATCAGCTAGTAGCTCATGATATCTTAAATCAGCCTTTTTGGCAAGCTCTTTGGATTTATTTGAAATTTTGGGCTTTTCTTGTAGTTCTTGTAGCAGTTCTTGCTCTCTTTTCTTACGCAGATCATCAAGCCGTTTTTGAGCCCCAATTTGTTTTTGAAGTAATTTATCTTCAATCCTGAAGCTGGCACTTCTGCTTATTTGTCCATAATTTACTAACTCACTTTAGTCAACAACAAAAATTTTTTTTCGATCAGTGGGTAATTTTTTTAATTCCATAGTAAATTTTTTTTATTTTTGAAATAATTTAGAAGCAACTATTATTTAATTTGTAAAATTTATGTTTTAAAATAGGAGCTTTTTCAAATTCAACAGAATTAGGTAGATATTTTATTATATTAACTATCACCTGTATATATCAAATTAGTTTTCATAAAAATTTGTTAGGTAGGGATTTTTTAATGGTTTGTTCGCTCACGAAGGTGGAGTAAAGAAAATCTTGAATCTTCTTGTAATGTTGGTGTACACTCTTGGCAGCTATCAAATGATGCAATAGCTTGATATCTTTTTGATTCCAAAGAATCGTTCATTCTTATTATTTAAATATGGAATGTTCAACTTTATGAAGCTCATAATTTTCTTTTATTTATTCAAAATAGTTGGTTTTTTATATATGATGTCTTTGATTATTATGAAAATAGTCTTGAGTTCTTTCAAGATCATTAAAAAGAAGTTACTAATGCACACGAAAAGGCGCTTAGTTTTGTCTTTACTAGATAATTTAACTTGAAACTATTTTATCACTGGTAATACAGCATTTATCTTATTTATAAATTAAAAATAAAATCCCCAAAATAAAATCATGTATATTTCGAAGCTCCAATAGATCGCGCAATTGATCCTAAATGTAGGCTATATAGAATTTTGCAAATACTCCATATAATATATATGCTCTCTCCAATTCCAGTCGTCAATTTTTTAATAACAAAATTGAACCCCTCAATGAGTGAAGAAAATATTTTTGTTCGATCATGGAGGGGGGAGTTTACAAACTTTTTAGATAGCTTCATTCAGTGTTCAATAACTTTTCTTTGATGATATCAAAGCTTTCATAATCCGAAACTCAAATAAATTTACGCTTTAATAAATATACATACAATATATGAGAAGAAAAGTCTCTATAAAATAGATTCCCCCAAGATCTCTACAATTCAAAATAATCTGTTTAATTTTTAATATAATCTTAAAATCATATAAAACTCTTGACCCAATTTTTCAAGCAACAATCCTTAAATTTATATTTAAAAATTCATAACCCTACCCTTTATGACTCTCTATAACGAATATATAATAAATGGCCCGTAGACAAGCACCAGCACCTAAAACTCCTAAAAATGAGCCAGACCTCTCAAAATGCCCTGACTTCAGTGCCCAGGATGTCGCAGAAATCAAAGAAGCCTTCGATATTTTTGACCATACAGGCAAAGGTACAATAAATCTCTTTGACATGATTGGATATCTTGAAAGCTTAAAAGTCAACGAAAAATACCCAACTGTTTATACCCTGATTGAAAGACTGCAAAACCAGTTCCCTAAAGGCATTTCATTTAAAGAATTTGTTGAGTATATTCAATACTCCCTTGGTGATGGCGAAACTGGGGAAGGGCTTACAAGAATGTTCGAATTACTTGATGTTGAGGATAAAAAATACCTTGACAAAGCAAGATTCCATTCCATTGCAAGGGAAATCGGAGAGCATATTCCAGATGAGGAGCTTGAAGAAATTATTACTGACTATTATGAATGTCCTAATGGGAAAGTCGATGTGGACGCATTTTATAAGTTCATGATTAAATCCACCTTTTAAGTTAATCAATCAGAAGCTAAGCTTAGTGTTTTTGCTTAAATTGATAATTTTTTGAGAAATTAAATGATATGATGCTTTGCATTAATTTATTAATGAGCTGAAAAGGGATTTAACGAGCGAAAATCCTAACTTTCACGCGAGATTGCGTCTTGGGTCGTTAGAACCATTAAGAAATTAAAGTAATAGACGATAACCGAATGAATAATCAGATTCAGCTAATGGATAGATAATGTGAAAAAATTTATTTAATTAATATAGGAAAAAAATTATTAATCACATTTACAAATAATTAATAAAAATATCAACATCTACTCTGAAATGAATTTTTTGTTTTCACTAAATTGGTTAATTTCTCTAACTCCCCCCTCCCCTCCGTGAGTGAACAAAATCATAAGAAAAATCCCTATTTTTTGCCCAAAAACCCCACCCTCCGTGAGTGAACAAAAATTGTTTTAATAGAAAAATTTTTTATGGAAAAAAAAATTAATATATAAATGATAATTAGTATAATGAAATCTAGAGCTAATTCTATTTAATTTTAAACGAATTGCTTTTTAAAAACATAAATTTTATAAATTAAATTAATATTTGCTTTCCAATTTTTGCGAATTAGAATTTTTTTAAATTTCGAAAAACAATATTTTTTTATAAAATTTATATATAATTTTTTTTAAAAAAAAAAAAATTAACCCCCTCCGTGAGTGAACAAAATTTTTTTGTTCACTCACGGAGGGGGGGGAGTAAGCAGCCATGCATCAGCACCCCATACATAAGTCCAAAACTCTCGAAAATTACCAGATTGATCTTTCAAAACTTTTCCAGAATGAATATTTACAGTCACATCTTTTACTTTTGCATCAATAAAAACTGTAAACCTCTTTTTTTTCTCTTCAATTTTTACAAATCTTATTTTATTTACTATAATGCTTTGGCATTATAGAGGGAGGGTCTTCACACGTCAGGACATTTCCTAGAATAATGCTAAAAATTATATAATGTATTGGTAATATTTTATTTTGCTTATTTATGGTAAATTGATTTTAAAAATGTCCAAAAAATTTTGACATGTCATTACATATAAAACTGAGTCTATGGTATGCTAAAATTTTTTTTGACATTTTAAAATCAATTTACCATAAATAAGCAAAATGAAATTTATGCAAAGGATTATACAATATCGCTGACTAAATTTTTTTCTTTCTTTTTTCTCATCTCCATTAATAAATTTCTTCACTTAATAAACAGTTTTTTCGTTAATCTTCTTTCAATAAAATCCAAATCTTGGTCAGATCATGCTTCTTGTAGTGCAATAAATGATTGTTTTATGTTTCAAATTATTTCGTTTTCATCTCATATAAAATCGCTAGCATTTTTTAGTCTTTTCGTCATTTTTTTGTGTTTTTTATCAATTTTTTGGTAAATAAAGTAATTTGTGGTGCAATCCAAAATAATGAAAATAAAGATACCGCCAATGAAGGTATAAATCTCGATCATAGCATCGTCATCATTAGAATCGTAAGAACTTGAGTCGTCTGAAAAATAATCACTGCTGCTATCATCTCCACCTCCACCTCCTGCTCTAGATTCTGTAGTCTGTAAATAAACTAAAAGTAGAAAAAACTTCAAGTAAATCTGATTAATTCTAGACATTTTATATTTAGAAATATTAATGCTAGTAGTTAAGATTTATGAATAAAATAAATGAGTAATAGTAAAAACTTGAGGAGCTTGAATCATAAGAATAATAGCTGCAGCTGTTATTTTGACTCCTGCTCGGGATTCTACAGATTGTAAAAAGCCAAGAGCAAAAAAGATTTTAAACAAAAATAGCTCATTCGATAAATTATTAGTTAATATAGCGGGAGCACAGCTATTGATCGAGTTTGACTCTCTCTTCCCCTCTGACTATTTAAGCAGGAAAAATCAATATGTCTCATTAAATTCATAATGATATACTTGCCTATTTTCTTTTTCCTGTTTCATTTATAATGAAACCCCTTAAGGGGTGGCGAGGAAAAGGGAGAATCAAGGTAGACCCATAGTTACTTGCGAAGTATATCAGCATGAATCAATTAATTGAATTTTATTAAAAATTCAGTGAGTCTCTAAATGCTTGGGCCGCATACCCAACATTCTTTGTATTTAGCCCGCAGATTGCCATTCTCCCATTTTTAAGCATAAAGCAATGCCACTTTTCTATCATATTTTCACACTGCTGTGGAGTCAAACCTGCATAGCAAAACATTCCAATCTGAGTTTTAATATGTAGTCAGTTTCCTGGAGCTTCTAATCTTACAACAACTTCCTCATATTTTGCATTCTTTGTGAGACACTAATAAAGTTCATTTAGTCAGTTTTTCTCTTAGTGTTTTTGCTTAATTGATTAATTTATTAATAAGCTGAAAAGGGATTTAACGAGCGAAAATCCTAACTTTCACGCGAGATTGCGTCTTGGGTCGTTAGAACCATTAAGAAATTAAAGTAATAGATGATAACCGAATGATAATCAGATTCGGCTAATGGATGATGTGAAAAAATTATTTAATTAATATATAAAAAAAATTATTAATCACATTTATAAATAATTAATAAAAATATTAACATCTCTCTTAAAGGAATTTTGTGTTTTCACTTTCTTGGTTAATTTTTCTAAGCAACCATGAATCAACACCCCACACATAAGTCCAAAACTCTCTAAAATTACCAGTTTGGTCTTTCAAAACTTTTCCAGAATGAATATTTACAGTCACATCTTTTACTTTTGCATCAATAAAAACTGTAAACCTCTTTTCATTTTCTTGAAGTTTTACAAATTTTATTTTATTTACTATAATGCTTTGGAATTATAGTGAGAGGGTCTTTTAACGTCAGGACATTTCCTACAATAATGCTAAATATTATACAATATCACTGACTACGTTTCTTTCATCCCTATTTCTCATTTCCATTAATAAATTTCTTCACTTAATAAACAGTTTTTTCGTTAATTTTCTTTCAATAAAATCCAAATCTTGTTTAGATCATGCTTTTTGTAATGCAATAAACGATTCCTTTACACTTGAAATTATTAAATTTTCATCTCATATAAAGTCGCCAGCATTTTTTAGTTTTTTCGAAATCTGTTTGTGTTTTTTATCAACTTTTCGGTCAATAGAAAAGATACTTGCGGTAGCAATCAAAATAATGAAAATAAAGGTACAACCAAGGAAGAAATAAGAATCGGTAGTAGTTCATTCGCCTTTAGAATCAGAGCTATCACTGGAATCGTAAGAACTTGAGTCATCTGAAGAATAATCACTGCTGCTATCATCTCCGCCTCCTGCTCTAGACTCTGCAGTCTGAAAATAAACTAAAAGTAGAAAAAACTTCAAGCAAATCTGATTAATTCTAAACATTTTATATTTAGAAATATTATTACTAGCAGTTTATAATTATGAAGAAAATAAATGAGTAATAATAAAACTTGAGGAGCTTGAATCATAAGAGCCTGCTACTCTGACCTCTGCTAGGGATTCTACAGAGTTTAAAAAGCTAAGAGAGATTTTATAGCTAATCGATAAATTATTAGTTAATATAGTACGAGAACAGCTATTGATTGAACTTGACTGTCTCTTCACTCTGACTATTTTATTTAGATAAAGCAGGAAAATTAATATGTCTCAGTAAATTCATAATGAAGTACTTGCCTATTTTCTTTTTCCTGTTTCATTTATAATGAAACCCTTAGGGAGGAGAGGATCAAGGTAAAGTCATAGCTGCTTGCAGAGTATATCAGCAGATTAGAACTTATGAATCAATTAATTGAATTTTATTAAAAATTCAGTGAGTCTCTAAATGCTTGGGCCACATAACCAACATTTTTTGTATTTAACCCGCAGATTGCCATTCTCCCATTTTTAAGCATAAAGCAATGCCACTTTTCTATCATATTTTCACACTGCTGTGGAGTCAAACCTGTATAGCAAAACATTCCAATCTGAGTTTTAATATGTAGTCAGTTTCCTGGAGCTTCTAATCTTATACCTTTATATATAATTTCTCTCAATAATATATATGTATTATTTACAATGAATTTTCATATATTTATATAATACTAATTCGTCATATAACAACTTCCTCATATTTTGCATTCTTTGTGAGACACTAATAAGTTCATTTAGCCAGTTTTCTCTAAGTTCAGGATCCTTAAGGATTGTTGCTACTATTCTTGCACCATGCGCTGATCCACTGCCAAACATTGACTTCGTTATGCTTCCTAAAGCACATTGGACTTTTTCTTTAGTTTCTTGATCTTGGCAAATTGCATGGATTGAGCCTATACGATCTCCGTATAGGCCAAAATTTTTGCCAAAACTTAAAGAAATGAGGAATTGGAGTCCTCGTTCTATACATCGTTTAATTGCATATGTAGACTGTATCCCAGATTTTTCCATCATTATTTTTAATAAAATGGCTAATTATTTTTTCTTTTATTTTAAAAAAATAAAAATGCATATAGATATATCTCTATCAAAGTCGCCTGATGCAAAACCTATATAAGGAGCATCAAAATATGGCATTAAGTCCCTTTGGCAAATTACATCAATGATTCTTTCCCAGTCTTCTTGAGTAGGATCTACACCTGTTGGATTATGAGCACAAGCATGAAGCAGCACAATTGATCCAGTAGGCATCTCATTTAAGTCCCTCAAAAATCCTTCAAGATCCAGCCCTTTTAACTCAGAGTTTCAATAATGATAATGCTTAATTTCTGCACCTGAAAACCCAAAAACATTATAATGATTTGGCCATGTAGGATCTGGGAAATAAATAAATTCAGATTTTATATTTTCTTTGATATTCTTATTTAATTTAATTGATTATAAGACCATTTTATATTTAAAGCAGAGCATTTTCCTTGCCAAAATTGCTACAAAACAGTATAAATTCAGCACCGACCCTTAAACTTCCAGTTCCCCCTAAACATTGAACAGATGCAACTCTATTTTCTAAGATAGCAGGATTATTTTTCCCTAGCAGCAGTTCTGTTACTAGTTCATTAAACTCTGCATGTCCTTCAGGAGGCAATTCTTCATATGTCGCATTTTCATCTTCTATTAACCGTTTTTCAGCTTCTTTTACAGCATTGAAAATATGAGGCTGCAACTCTTCATTTCTATAAGCCCCAACACCAAGCATTACTTTCTTCGGGTCTGTATTTTTAGCGAAATTGATAATCACAAGATTTATAGGGTCCAAAGGCTCTGCAACTAAGTGAGAAAATTTATTATACTATATTCATTTAAAAAATAAACCTGAATTCTATTCAAAATAAATTAATTATTTTATTAAAATATTTTATATTGATTTAAAACTAATTAAAATTTCTGTAGTAAATGCCTATTTCTATTGCAAATTATAATAAAATTTAAAATAGATGGTGATTTAATTATAAATAATAAGAATAGTATACAGCTCGACATAATTATAAAAGATCCATTTTTGGCTCTAGATATATTTTGGGTTTTTGGGTTTTTGTGAATTTTTGATAAATTTAATTAATAAAATTTAAAATAAGAAATGGCGGAATTTAGAGGAAAGTAGGAATCCGGGAAACCCAGAGAGCGGGAAGTTACGCGCTAATTTTTATTTGCAGAGAATGAAAACAAAAGGTCTTCCTTTGTCGAAACGTCGAGGAGTTTTCCAAAGAACTCAAGATAATATGAGCTCTAGATACATAGAAACTAGAAAGCCATCAAAATACTTACTCCCCCCATCCTTGATCGAACGGCTCGCCATCGTTCGATCAAGGATAGGGATTAAAAAAAAATTATTATATATAAAATTTTTGTTTTATATTTTTAAATAAGAGGGTTAAGAGTATTTAATAATTATTTTTACAGCAAAAAATTGAATTAATTTCATAGAATACCAACTTTTAATATTTTGATTTTTTGATTACGCCTTTACACTGTATAAATTTTAATTTGTTCCTTATTGAATTAAAATTTTTAAATTTTAAAGAATCTCTATTTTTTAGATGATTGAGTTTTTAAGCCCAGGTTGATGATTAAATCACTTCGATGGTTGATCTCGTAGCTTTTTGTCGTCTCAAAGCCTCTGACAACAACTTTATTAGGCACATCTTCCCAAGCTTTTAATAACTAATATATTTTTATATATATAAAAAAATTGCATGATATGAAAATCGTTCAATCAAGGATATTGGCTAATTTCCCCAATTTTTAGGATTTTTTACAGTCAATCGTTCGATCAAGGATGGGGGAGTTAACAAATATCCAAAAAGATATTATAAAATACTTTGAGGTAGCTCCAGAAACCACAGATTTTATGTTTGACTGTGATTTCTTGGCTTACAACCACCGATACGATACCTCTTGTGACTCAATACTGGATGCTCCAGACATTACCCACGATTTTTCATCAAATATTCTATCATATGACTCAAAAAATTATTTAGCCATGGGGTTATGCAATCAAATATACATTTTGGACTCAGAAACGGGAAATATTACAACCCTATTGGAAAATCCAGAAAATTGTATAAATTCTTTATCATGGCAAAAAAATGCAAATTCTTTGATTTTTTCAAATACGCCAGGAAAAATAAGAATTTATGATATTGAAAGGCTTAAAAACACAATGACAATAAATTTACCTTTGGCGAAGTGCTGCTCTATTACTGCTGAAAATAATTTAATCACATGTGGGCTTGAGAATGGATCTTTAATACACACTGATATAAGGTCTCCTAAATGCAGATTCCTCAAAAAAGGAGCCCACAGTGCAGCAATTTCAGGGCAAGATTGGTCAATTTCGTCAAACCTTGCAACTATAGGTTTAGATCACAAAGTAAATATATGGGAAATAAGAGCCCAAGACCCTATTGCCAGCTACAATATTGGAAGCCCAGGAAAATCAATTTCTTGGAATCCTATAAGGAAAGACATTTTAGCTTGTGGGGGAAATAATCTTTCCATTATAAATTATTCTGAAGAAAGTATAGAAAACACAAAAGACCTTTTAGAAGAAAAATAGGCCCATTCTTTTCTTCAAGGACATTTTTTCTCTTATAGCCGCTATATGGGTAAAATCAGGTCAAGATTATTTTTCTAATTTTGATCGAAAAATTAATGTTTTTAGAAAAATGCCTAAAAAAAAAAAAACCTTTGGATAAGTGGCGCTGTCAGGAAAAAATTGCAACCAAAATGCATACTACGAAAAAATAGGAGGAATTTGCTGGAATTCTGAAGGAAATTCTATCGTTTGTGCACAAGGGAAACTTCTATACAATAGTCTTTATTAGTTTATCTTGTCAGTAATATATTGGTGTATTAAGCAATACAAGGAAAAAAGCATAAAGGTTTATGACACAAAATTGAGAAAATGCTGCTCATTTGAAGCCCATGCAGATGAAATTTATTTTTTATCTAAAAACTCAAACCAAGATATCTATTTATATATATCTCTATCAATATAAATGATAAATTTTGTGCAAATATAAGATATTCTATTTTTTATAGTAAATAGATAAATCAGATTATTCGAGAAATTTTTATTCACTATAAATATATATAAAAATATTATCATTTTTTAGATTAAAGGCATAATTTTATGCAAAAAATAGGAAAACCCTTAAAAAATTATCACAAAAAATCATAAGAAATTGTATATAGCAACTGCAGGTTTAGATGAAACTTTGCGATTTTGGAATATATTAAAACAATAAAACTAATTAAAAACGTAACTTATAAAATTAAATGGCGAGTCAAAAGAAGCCCGTTTCATCCGCTGCAGATAACAATGCACCTGATATAGAAATAAAGTCACCTGAAGAAGAGGCGCTTACTCCCTTCCTCTGTGAGCGAACAAAACCATTAGAAAAATCCCTATTTTTTTCCCCAAAAACCCATAAAATTTTTTTTGATGGAAAAAAATTTGATATATAATTATGAAATCGAGCTAATTTTAAACAAAATTGCGTTTGAGACATAAATTTTCCAAATTAAATTAATATTTGCTTCCAATTTTTTAAAAATTCGCCCATAAGGGCGATTCTCAAGGGTCAATTTTTCTGGCCCTTGTAAATATGGTTACTGATTATGCTTTCCAATTTTTGCGAAGTGGGATTTTTTTAAATTTCGAAAAAAACCTTTTTCTATAAACTTTATATATTGACCTCACATATTTTTTGTTCTCTCACGGAGGGGGGAGTTAGTAAATACAACTTTGGAAACTGGCGTGTAGATGTTACATGCCCTTATTGTGGTTACGAAGGTAGAACTGTAATAAAAAAGCGTCCAGGAAGAGTGCCTTGGATTCTCTGTGTGGTATTATTATTTATACTTTAGCAAGCTAAGCTCAAAAATGGCATACATACAAATCTTTATTCTATTTCTATAAATTAATAACACAAATTCAATGCTTATCAATTACAATAAATAACAACAGACATACTATCCCATTTCTTTCGTGTTTGCCTGTATTGATGCCATCAATGATGGATATCCATCATCACTGCATAAAATGCGATAGAAGACTTGGAGTCAGAAAAATCTATTAAATCCTAAAGAAGTTCTTATAAATTTCTATTGTTTTAATATTCTTTTTCAATTAATAATGTTTTCATCTTAAAGAATACCATAATTAATTTATATAAAATAATATCATAGCAATAATAATTAAAAGTGAAATATTCTGGGGAATTGAATAAAATATATTGAAGATTTGACTTATTCTGGCATTATAAGATATGAATAGAATCCATTAGAATTTAAAAGAGTATTTTACTTTTAAAATATGAAACCGTATATATTAGGGTAGAGATCGGGAAAATTCTGATTGATGTGAAATAGGTGCTGAGGGTTGGAGTTAATGATATTATCATAGAGGAGTTTAAAAATGAGCGCTCTGTGGCGTCTAGAAGTGGCTAAAACCTTGATCCGGATATGAGCATGCGTCAGTTAGTCTGGCAATGCGTTCCACTAGACCAGTTATACATATTTCCCAACGCTTTCTCCGTTCGATAATGTTTCCAGGTTGCCCGACTGCAGGTATTAAGTGAACAGGCTCCTACTTCAATTTAATGTATATTTGATGTGGAATAGGTACTGAGGGTTGGAAATAACGAATTTTTTATAGAGAAGTTTAGGAATGAGCATACTTAGGAGTCCGGAAGTGGTTGCAAAGGCTTTTAGTTTATACAAAATTGTTTCGATGAAACCGCTTTTGGGGTGAAAGACCTTTTTGCAGCATTTTTAGAAGGACTTTGTCATCATTATGCTAACTCCCCCCCCCCCCCCCTCCGTGAGCGAACAAAACCATTAGAAAAATCGCCATTTTTTGACCAAAAACCCACCCTCCGTGAGTGAACAAAAATTTTTTTAATAGAAAAAAATTTTAATGGAAAAAAAATTTTGATATATAAGTGATAATTAGTATAATGAAATCTAGAGCTAATTCTGTTTAATTTTAAACAAATTGCGTTTTAAAACATAAATTTTGCAAATTAAATTAATATTTGCTTCCCAATTTTTGCAAATTAGGATTTTTTTTAAATTTCGAAAAAAATATTTTTTATAAAATTTTATATATAAATTTTTTTAAAAAAAAAAAAATTAACCCCCCTCCGTGAGCGAACAAAATTTTTTTGTTCGCTCACGGAGGGGGGGGGGGGGAGTAAGATAGTCTTGAGAAGTATATGGGTTAAATTGATATGCAATTAGAATATTTGAGATGTAGAAAATGTTAATGATTCTCATAGCAATATAAATTCAATTATATATTGCAGACAATTAATGAAATTAGCACCTACATCGACTTTCCTGAGTTTTTTCATATAATTTTACTGTGATTTCATAGTCTTGAAGAATCTGCTTATTATAATCAGATACATTAGGCTTAATTTAAATCCCTTTTTCATGAAAAGGGTGGAAAAATGAATAGCATTCTGGAGTATACAATCCATCAATATTCTTAACATTCTCTAAAGGAATTTCATTATCTTATTTCTATAAATTAATAACACTAAGCTAGGATAAAACACAGCAGATATATTGTCGCATTTCTTTCTTGATTGCCTGCATTGATGCCATCAATGATGAATATCCATCATCACTTCATAAAATGTGATAGAAAGCTTGGGGTTAAGAAAATCTATTAAAGTCCTAACTCCCCAACACTGAGCAAACAAACCATTGAAAATCCCTATTTTTTAGGTAAAAGTGAGTAAAAAAATTTTCTTACTCCCCCCCCTCCGTGAGTGAACAAAACCATTAGAAAAATCGCCATTTTTTGACCAAAAACCCACCCTCCGTGAGTGAACAAAAATTGTTTTAATAGAAAAATTTTTTATGGAAAAAAATTTTTAATATATAAATGATAATTAGTATAATGAAATCTAGAGCTAATTCTATTTAATTTTAAAACGAATTGCTTTTTAAAAACATAAATTTTATAAATTAAATTAATATTTGCTTTCCAATTTTTGCGAATTAGGATTTTTTTAAATTTTGAAAAAAAATATTTTTTATAAAATTTATATATAATTTTTTTAAAAAAAAAAATTAAACCCCCCCTCCGTGAGTGAACAAAATTTTTTTGTTCACTCACGGAGGGGGGGGGGGAGTTAATATAAAGTTTTCTATAAAAAATATATAAAGTGATAATTATTATATGAAATTTCTAGCTGATACCTGCTGAATTCTTAATAGCTTGCATTTTAAAAGCGTAAAATTGACAAATTAAATTAATTTTCCTTTAATTTTTTCGAATTGGGATTTTTTAGTTTAAAAACAATACAATTAAAATTTATATTTAATTTTTTAATCATTTTTATTTAATAATAAATAATTAATTTATGTCATAATACTAATAATTAAGAGTAAATAATTTAATGAGAAATAAAATATATGCAAGGTTTAACTCATTTTGGCCTTAGAAGATCTGAATAGAGTCCATAGGAATTAACTGAACAATTTTACTTTAAAATTTGAAACTGTATATCTTGGGGTAGAAGATCGGGAAAAACTTACAAGCGATGTGGAATAGGTGCTGAGGGTTGGAGTTAATGATGTTCTCATAGAGGAGTTTAAGAATGAACGCTCTGCTGTGTCCAGAAGTGGCTGTAAGGTTTTGAGTGCTTTTAAAATTGTTTTAGATGAAACCGCTTTTGGGGTCGATGACCTTTTAGGCTGCCTTTTAGAAGGGCTTTTGTCATCACGCCGCTGAGAAAGCCTTGGTGGAATACTATAACGTCTTTCCTCAGCTTTAACATAGGGTTTTACTGTGATTCCGTAGTCTTGGAAAATCTGCCTATTATAGTCTGAAACATTCGGAATAATATCAATCCATTCTTCATGAAAAGGGTGTGAAAAAGAATACCCTTCAGGCGGTATAGCTCATGCACCTTAATAGATCTCTATGCCCCAGCAGAATACCGACCAGAAAAATATGGTAAAGGGCACCTGCTTATACAGTATAAGTCTGATTAGGCATCTTAAAACCATAAACGGAGATTTGTCATTTTCGTTTTATTTTTCAAAAAAGCTGACAAGTACAAATAATTTTGGAAATTAAAATGGATGGCCAATAATGATCTAAAATATTTCAGGGGCTATATATACAATCCATCAAGATATTTAACATTCTCTAAAGGAACTTCATACTTCTTACTCTCATCAAATCCTATAGAAAATTTCAAAAACCCTATTTCTTCTCCTTTATTACTTAAAATCAAATCATAATAATTTTTTGTAATTACAATAGGTGAAAAAAAGCTGGAAAGATCAGAATTACATTCCCCAATTACTATATCGTCTTTATATAGCTTTATATTGAACTTCTAAATAATAATTACCCCCATTGTGTTTATGAACTTTTTTCACTTATCCCTGCTTTTCATAAAAAAATGGAAAATCTTTATATCATTAATTGGAATAAATTTCAAATTTCTTTCTGCATATTCTTTAACTTGTAAATAAATTTCTTGCTTGTACCCTAAAATTTCGTATTTTATGCAATATTCAGATTCCTTTTTTAGTGGCACCACAATATCGCATACTTCGTTTAAAACGACCAAAATTCGTCCTATTTTCAATTCTTTTGTTTGGGGATTTTCTGATTTCCCTACCATTACAAAATTTTGGGTTAAAACGTCTGAATATGGGATCCCAAATTTTCTAGAAATTTTGTTGGTCAGATTTTTTACTTCTTGATTCAGGCTATACAATTCATAACTAAATAAAATTTACCAATATTCGCATACAGTACAATCTTGATATACTGTGGCTATATCTACTTGTCTGTAAACTGACCGATCAAGTCACTTCAAATTGATCCCTCTTTCCTGTATTTATTTTACCCTTAAAATTTGGTCTGTTTCTGTTATCATTTTTATAGTCAAACTATGGTTCATTTTAAATGGGTAGTAAGGAACTTGACAAATCCTGCAGGTTTTTATTTTTTCTTTTGGAAAAGGCTTTAATATTTCTGATTCATTTAGTAATAATCCCGAAATGTCATGCTCCTTGATTAAAAATGCTTTGCAGCCGATAAACCACCATCTTTGGTTTTCGTCTTTTATGAAATCAGCAGCAAATTCTTCAATTTCTATGTCTAGTTTGTTTTCAAGGGATTTTACAATGGTTTCTATATAGGGGATGGTTTCGTCTAAAAATATTCCTGATTTAAATTGCCTTATTGTAAAGGAGTCTTGGACAGTGATATTTGTGATACATCTTAATTCCTCTTTGATTTTTTCGTTTTGGTAGGTTTTTTTATTGGAAATTACTCATAAAAAATGCTTTTGCGATCTTTTGTATACAGTTCTGCAGTGAAATGCGAGTGGGCCTTTGCTTTTGACGTATTTTTGTATTGCGAATGGGCCTGATACAGATTTGCCTTTTATTTGTTTTTTAAGGTCAATTGTGTTTAGAATTGTGGTTTTCAAGCCAGAAATCTTATGCAATTTCTGATTTATTTGAGGCCTTTTCAAAACAGCACACAGCTCTTTTTCGTTATCTCCGACCCCAATTTTATTGATAACGTCATAGTCGCTGAATCCTTTAATATATTGAATATTGCCTATGTGATTAGTAAAAATTCAAATATTAGGATTATCTAAACCTTATATTCAAAAAATGAAAAATAATTATTATTAAAAATAATATATATTTTGAAAAAATTAAAGGGTTAAGTCATTAAAAATAACTGTATCAGGGACCCATATTTTGAGTTCTTTTAAAATATTTTGAGATTCAGGATAATTGGTAAGAAATTTATAAAATTGTATTCCAGGAGCAAAATTATAGTCATAGATATAAAGTAATATAATGTTATAAGGCTATAAGTGGATAGACAACTAGCCTGCCTATCAGGCGTAAACCCAACTAGCCTAAGGATTAGCGCCTAGGCTAGGGCGATTTCTTTTGGATACCCCGTTAGTCCTGATAAGCAAAGACTAAATGGCAAAACCTGCCTATCCCATCTGTCAGGAACCTTAAGAGAGAAGTCTGATTTCCCTCTTCGGCAAGCATCCCTAAACCTAAAGGCTTACTTCAAAAAGTGATTGAGGCACTATTCAGTTTTGTCAGGACAGGTCCTACCTACTCCATAGGATATATGTCTCGGAGTCCATCTTCCGTCAATATTACCATTTTATTTCTCACAGATATAAGTCTCTGAAGAAAAAGTAATTTTTTCAATTAAATCTTGGTATTTCTTTTGTTCAAATATTGAGTTGCTTAGATCTGGTGTAAAGTTTCTTTTTCTAATTGTGATGTCATTTTGATCATAATTTTTGGTGCCGAGGCGGCTTAAGTGGAAATTTTCAAATTTGACTTCAAGATTTTTCATAATTATAAATATAAGCAACTAATTTTGAGTCATATTTGCTTATCAGTTAATCATGATGGAAGTTGTATTGAAGTAAAAATTAAATTATTATAATTATTCTTATATTAAATAAAAATCTCTAGTTAATATAAGCATGATTTAAATAAAATTTCTTAAAAATAATACAATAATAAGTCTATTTAAAGTAAGAAAATGCTTATTTTAAAATAATGATTATTTCTCCAGTCTTAAAATTCTTAATCTTTTATATTAAGCACATTTCTTAATTTTTCAATTAAACACCCAAAAACTTAACAACTTATTAACTATATATGGCTGACCCCTTTACTTACAGTGTCGAATTAAATTTTCCAGAGGTCATTGAAGGAATTTTAAGTTTTTCCCTCAGCTATGACAAGTTACAGTCAGTTTTACACTTCATTATTGAAGCTCTCAAGCGGCATGAGAATGGCCTCAAATTTCTGATGGACAAAGACCAAGCGTAACTACTATGTAGGATGATAAATTTTAACACCACAATTCTAAATCTCAAAGCAAAGCAAGACGATTTAGAAGCAAAATTAAATTCCGCTGAAAATATTATGCAATTATTTGAATTTTAAAATCAAGAAATTCCATTTACATAGTTTCAGCATAATATTTTAATTAAAATTCATTAAAATTGATGATAAATTGGAAATAGATAAATGGTGACCTAAACAAATCCAGCCTCTTGATGCAATTTTTCTCAAACTTTATGGCCAAGGCTACTGGGCAAGAAAATAGTTGAGATTCAGGTCTAATATGCAATTATGTATATCCGAATAAGTTTTGCATTATTTCCTGCTTGAAAGAGATAACTTCGGAGCCGAAGGAGGAGCTCATCGTGATGCCAGGGTTGACCCTGGGCCTAGGGATTAAGACTTTTTCCTGTAGCTGCTAAGATCAGGCACCTAGCACCCTTTAGACTCTAGGTTTTTCTCTCCCAGTATCATGCCACTTTATAGTCGTCCGCTCACTCAAACTAGAGCCGAGAAGGCATGAAGGAGGTATTCCCAGCGCACATTACTTCAGATGTCCATGGTATCAGGGTCCGAAGAAGGATCAAGATGGTTTAGAGGCAACTTGCCAGTGAGTCATCATCCAAGTATCTGATAGGAGTGTTGAAAAGCAGATAAACCCTCAAGGGTCCTTTTCGCCTCGCAAATACTACAGCCAAGCCTATCTGTTAATTAAGATTAGATGATAAAATTTGAAGAGAAATTAAATAAACAGCAAAATGATTTAGAAAATAAACTCAAAGAAGCTCTCGATGGAATTAATAAACAACTGAAAGAGCCAGCTGTTGAAACCAAAGCGCTTGTAAATAAAATAGAAAATCAAGAAAAAGCAATACAAAATCAAGACAAATACCTGAAAGGGATAAACAATGATGTCAGAGATATAGAAAATCAGGCTGAAAATCTTGCAAAAAGAGTTAAAGAGTTAGAAAGAGATATCGATGATTTATTTGGAAATTTGGGAAATGGGCAAAATAAAAGCGAAGGAGGAAAAGGCTCTGTTTCAGCACAAAATTATCCAATTAAAAAAAATCAAAACCCAAAAAATAATAGAGGAAACCAAAAAGGGAATAAACAGCATCAAGATATTTCTACCAAAGGAAGAAATCTTAATGAAAATCCTTATGCAGATGCCAGAGGGGCCGCACAAGATTCAGATAGAATATCAGGCAATAAAAGCAATGATCCTAGTCAAGACCTAAACAGGAAAGGAGAATTTTTACCAGAAAATAATCAAGGCAGAAAAAAGCTTGAAGATGAGGACAACCTTGGTGAAAACGCTCAATCAGGCTTATCCAAAGGAAATCTTCCAAGGGCAAATATTGATTCTCAATACCCAAATTCTGAAAATGCTCCTTATTATGCTCAAAATGCTTCATCAGATCCTCATGGATACCCTGATACCGAACTTTTAAGTGAAAATGGCAGACCTCAGCAACGTATAAATTTAAGACAGTCAGAAAACCCAGAAGGTATTACTTTTGAAGACCTCCCACAAGGCACAGATAAAAAGCAGTATGCTGGACAAAAAAACAGAGAAGAGCCAGAAGATGAATCATATGAAGAAAAAGGGAGTAGGCAGCCTAGAAGAAAGGCGAGAGAATTGTCTAAAAACAGTGAAGAAGGAGATACTGGAAATAATAGAAATATTAGATTTTATAAGGGTAAAGGAGAAGGAGATTCAAGCAGAGAAATTGCTGACCCAGAAGATGGACTTTTGCATGGCGAAACAAAAAGAAAAGGAAGAAGAAATCAAGGAGAAGAGTCTGAAGGAGAAAAAGATATGAAAAAACCTGCTAGAGGCCAAGAAGATCCAGAAGTAGCTTCTTCAAAAGAGATTAAATATGTAAAGAAAAATCCGAAAAAAAATCCAGAAAAAGAAAATAGAAATATATACTCTTCAACTGGGATTTCTGATGAAGTAACTGATGAAAATCCTGAAAGCCAAGAATCGTTGCCAATATAAACTGAAGTTTATTATATTATAAAATATAAAAAAAATTTAAAATAATATATTAGATTTATATATAAAATGGATGAATTCTTACTCCCCCCCCTCCGTGAGTGAACAAAAAAATTTTGTTCACTCACGGAGGGGGGTTAGTTTTTTTTTTTAAAAAAATTTATATATAAATTTTATAAAAAATATTTTTTTTTCAAAATTTAAAAAAATCCTAATTCGCAAAAATTTGAAAGCAAATATTAATTCAATTTATAAAATTTATGTTTTAAAACGCAATTTGTTTAAAATTAAGCAGAATTAGATCTAGATTTCATTATGCTAATTATCACTTATATATCAAAATTTTTTTCTATAAAAAAATTTTGCTATTAAAAAAATTTTTGTTCACTCACGGAAGGTGGGTTTTTTTGGGTAAAAAGTAGCGATTTTTCTAATGGTTTTGTTCACTCACGGAGGGGGGGAGTTAGTAATATTGTATACAGAGGAAAACAAGGAAAAAATACAAATAAGCCTGAAATTGATAAAAATAAAGACGAAGGAATTAATATTTCTCAAGAAGGATCAGAGCCAAGCTACAAAAGAAACACAAAAAATCCTAACAAAGGCTTTAGGAGAGATGCTGATTTAAATAGAGAAGGTTTGGATAGAGATGAGGACAATTTATACAGAAATCAAAGTGAAAATATACCATCAGAAAGGCAATCATTAAGAAATATCCTTAATTAGTTTGAATTGAGTAAGACTATCACTAATATAAAATAAATAAAAATGCCTTAAAAAATATTATTTTATCAACACCATTTTTTCCCATATAAATATACACAAATTTTAATCAAAAATAGCATATAAGTGAAAGACCCTCAGGCAGACAAAATGCTTATAGAAACCAACAAGAGAATCCTTATACAGGCCATGAAGAAGATTCATACGGAGATCAAGAAAATCCATCAGAATTCGAAAACCATTCAAGACCTTCTAAAAATCAAGGCAGGAAATATAATAGAGAAGGCGAAAATTATCAAGAAGACCCTGAAGATGGCTCAAGCTATTCAAGAAATACTGAAAATGAGAGAAGACAAAATAGGCCTTATAAAAGAGCAGTTTATAGTGGAGAAGAAAACCCAGCTGATGAAAATTCTCAATCGCAGCGGAATAAAGATCCAAGAAGCCAAGCAGTTGGCCCTTCTCCTGATAGACAAGGAAATTCTGATCAAAACCAAGGGGAGTTCACTAATAATTATAGGCCAGACAATAGAAGCCAGAGAAATCCTGATGAATTTGTTGGAGATAATCCTCAAGATTTTGTAAGAAATTACAAGAAAAACGCAAGAGACCTAGAAAACCCTGAAGGAGAAGAATTTTCTGATAGAAATATCAGAAATCAAGCAGACTTGCAAGGAGAAATGTTAAGAAAATCCAGAAGAGACCAAGCGTATCCAGAAGACGAATCAGAAAGAAAATCAAGGAGAGATCAAGAAAACCCAGAAGACCTTTCAAGTGGTGCAAGGGGCTTGAGAAAGGGTCAAGATAGCACAGAGGAAGATGCTTCACAAGGCAGACCAAGAAAATATGGAAGAAGTGAAGATAACCCAGAAGAATTTTCAGGAGAGCCATCAAGAAATTATAGGAGAGGCCAGGAATACCCAGAAGACTACTCTGGAGCAGCAAAGTATGGAAGAGGCCAAGAAAATCCAGAAAATTTCTCAGAAGAGCCAGCAAAAAACTATAGGAGGGGCCAAGACAATCCAGAAAACTTCTCAGGAGAGCCTGCAAGAAATTATAAGGTAGGCCAAGACAGCCCCGAAGATTACTCTGGAGAGCCAGCAAGAAACTATAGAAGAGGCCAAGACAACCCCGAAGATTACTCTGGAGAGCCAGCAAGGAGGCATAGAAGAGGCCAAGAAAACTTGGAAGGAGATTTCTCACAAGAAAACCCTCAAAACTACCAAGAAGATCCTCAAGAAGAATTTTCACACAGTGGAAATGCGAAAAAGCCAAGACGGCCTAATAAAGAAGTCACTTTTAAAAGAGACCAAGACTCTCAAGAAAATTCAGGAGATTTAAATGCAGAAACTGAAAGAGGGTATGGAAACCCTAATCAGCGTGGGTCAAGAACTGAAAGAATGGCTAGACAAGCTAGAAATCCTGAAGAAAACCTTCATTTAAGTATAAAAAATCCATCTCAAGATCCAAATGACAGAAAATACGGCCAAAGTCAAGGTAATGAAGAAGATCTTTCTGAAGGAGAAGCAGAAAACACTGAAAGAAATAAAAAAAATTATAAAAATCCACAAGAAAATTATGAAGGAAATGAAGATTTGTCAGGAGAAGAAGGGCATAGAGAAACTGGAAGAAGAAATGCAGATTATAATAGAAGAAACCAAGACAAAAATAGTCAAAAATACACAAACCCTGACTATCAAGGATCACAAACTGATAGAGGAAATGAAGAATATGGCGAAGCCTCAGAAACAGACAGAAAATACCCTGAAGACATCAGAAGACCTTTAAAACTAAAATTAAAAGGCCAAGAAGACGGGAAAAAGCAGCAAGGTGACTTGTCAGATCAAGAAGGAGCTTCATATGAAGGAATCAACGAAGGGTCATCTCTAGAAAAAGCTGCATATCCTAATAGGAAAAACCAAGGAAGCACAGCTCTTAAAAATATAGCAAAAGGCCCAGAAGCCAATAAAAAATCCAACTTAAAAAGCCTAGAAGAAAACAAACGAGACCTTTCAAGCAAAAAAGACTCAAGAGACACTTCTGATAAAAACAGAGAAAATGCTTATCAAGCAGGAAAAAATTCTGCGAAAAATACTGCACAAGGTAATAGAGGAAACAATATTCCTAAATACCAAGGTGCAAGAACAGAAAGAATGATAGGGGATAACAGTCCATCTCCAAGGCATAGAGCCAGACAAGCGAAATATGCAGATGAGACGCCTTATTTTAATACTAAAAATATTTCTGGGGACTCTGAAGAAAAATATGCTGAAGTCTATGAATTTGTTTAAAATTTTAGGAAAAAAATAGGGATTTTATTAATGGAAATTTAGAGAAAACAGAGTATGATTTAGAGGAAGATGAAGAAGGGGTAGAAGGGGTAGAAGGAGCTGGAAAAGACAACAGAAAATTCAATAAAAATATAAAAAATCTGAATGAAAAAGACAGTGATAGGCGTACTGCTTATAACAAAAATCAGCCTGATAGCTATAATAGACAAGGAGGCAATAAAAATAGAGAAGAAAGCCAAGGAAAGAGTAATGCAAAAAAAAAAGAAAATAGCAGCAATGCAGGAAATTATAGAAAGAAAAATGAAGGTGAAGCTGACAGAAGTCAAAGAGAAAATGCAAGAGACTATTCTCAAGATAGAAGCCAATATAAAGGCGATAATCGACAAAATTCTCAAGATAGAAGCCAATATAAAGGTGACAATCGTCAAAATTCACAAATCAGAAATCTTTCACAAGGGATATCAGAAGACCAAGAATACTCCCATGAAAACTCCCAGCAAAATAAAAACCAAACTTCTCCAATTACTGTAATACCAAACCCAGCCACAACAATAATCTACAACAAAAACACAAACGCTCCACAAATTGATGTAAACGCTATAAAAAACTTAGAAAGAAAAGTCGGTGACATTGACCTAATTCTTTCCAATTTTTCTCACCTTTCCCCAGAAGCTATCGAAGAAATTTTAATCAAGCTAAGAAGGCTTGAACAAAAGCTCAACCAAAAAATCGACAAAACCGAAATTGACGATTTAGCTAAAAAATTAGAAGAATTGTCTAATGAGTTTGGAAGCATAAATATTTTATTCCAAAAATATGAATCAAAAGATGCAGCACCAGAGCCGCCACAAAAAACTAAAACTACAGACACTTCTGCCTTAAATGCGTTAAACAGAAAACTTCTTATTTTAGAAGAAACAGTTAAGCGCTTCCAATTGCCGACTGGTGTTGATTTATTCCAGCTTTGGAACGATATTAAAAAGATTTGGGATGCTATCAAGGACCTTCAAAATTTACTGCAAAAAATATCTACGAATATGCAAGAAAAATTAGACAATCTTGAAAAAAAAGTTGATAAAAAAATTGATGAAAATGCATTAAAAGGGGTATTTTATTCATTTTGACAAAAAAAAAACACACATATCCAGGGGCAAATTTTCATAGTTAGACATTTGCCTGGCAAACGCAGATATAGAATTTTCCTATGGATGGCGCTGTTAGCCTTGATTTTCCACTGGGAAAATTTTTTGGTTCGACCAGTATCATATGGTTTGGTCAAACCAAAAAATTTTCCCAGTGGGAAAAATCAAGGGCAAACAGCGCCATCCATAGGAAAATTCTATAAATTTTTAAGGAAAAAAAAGCTCGTCAATTTTCATGAGTAATTGTCTGGGAGAAAAAAGCGCAGAAGAAAGTGTCATGCACCGCATTAAAAGCATTAGAAGAAAAATTCTTTAAAGCGCTGCAAGAAGCTATAGACAACCTCATGGGGAAATTTGCCGATAAAAATGACACAAGAAAAGCCCTAAAATATATAGAAACCATTATAAGGTCTCAAAAGCAGGATGAAGTCATAGAAAAAAGAGAAGGAGAAGATGCAATGTTTGCAAGAAAACCTTTAGGCGGATGGTCTTGCGCATCTTGTGAAAAAGCTCTAGAAAACTTGACTGGAAAAATAGGCCCATTCCACCCATGGAATAAGCTGCCCTTAAGAGATGCAGCTGACAGAATTGCAAGGGTAGGGCCTGGATTTTCAAGAATGCTATCAACATTGCCGAATGAAGGCGCCAAAACATTAAGATTGGACCATGTAAGATCTATTTCCCCTCTTGGATATGCTACAGAATACGAAGCTATTACTCCTGAGCCTGTAATTCTTCCAAAGCTATCTGATAGATCAGCAACTCCTGGCCCTAGATAATCAATGATAATTTTCTTTATACTGAATTATATTGAATTTTTCTATTAATTTTATATAAAAAATATATAAATAAATTAATAATAAAAAATGATAATAATTATTTTAACTATTTTTTTCTGCTTGAATTTTCTTCCATTCCATCAATTTATCAGCTACAAATAAAAGAGGATTAAACGGAGGCGGCGGGACTTCTTTTTCTTCAGTTGAGCTTAATTCACTGTCTACCCATTCTTCGCTTTCTGTGACACTTTCGCCTGCGTTTTCTTTTTCTCTTTTTCTAGCTTCCCTGCGATATTTGTGATACTCTTCTTCTTTCATTTCTTTTCATTTATCGATTTCGTGAACTTTTATTACATGCTCTAGTAGATCAGTAAAAGCAAAATTTAAGGCTGGAAGCAGTTCTTCGTTTAAATACTCTGTAGCAGTTTTATTTGTTATCCCTTTGCCAAAGTCCATATTTATTAAACGGAACCTAAATTAGTTAGCATTGAAGTATTTCCTGAGCACCCAAAGCTTATGAGGTTACCTTCCCTATCAAGGAGTTTAAGACATTCGATACTGCCAAAAGCTTATCAGGAAGCCCAAAATCATCCTGTAATTTACTCTATTCGGCCACAGATCCTTATCCCTGCAGGAACTCCAAAATTTACTAAAAGACCTAGCAAAAAGAAAAAATCCCCAATTTTTGTACCAGAAAAGCCGCTAAATATAAGACCATCAACACCTGATTATTTTTATAATAAAGTTTTCCCAAAACCAAAAGAATACCTAAATTATAAGCCTTTAATCTCTACAAGTCACAATTCTCGACATTCATTATCACCTAAAAAAGTGCACGAACCTGCTTATTATTGTGAAATTCAGCCTCCAAAAAGTCAATCAAAAATAATTATATTCTTTTTTATTTATATTTTAATAATCAATTTTATTATTTTAAAGGCAAATATATAATTTTAATATAAATAAAACCAGAACATTTCAAAAAATCATAAATTAAACCAAACTATGATAGAATTTCCAGTTTCTCAACAATCCTCAAATGAATTTGAACGTGTTTTAAAAAAATCAGCTCGAATAACAGCTTTTTTTAATAAAAAAGCTCCTGTTAAGCCTAGTGAAGAAATGCTAAAAAATCTTAATCAGACAGACTCAGATAAAAATATGAGGAATATCCAAGAAGTTCAATCCAGCTTAGAAATCAGTGATGACGAAATTGACGACAATCTGCGGCCAAGAAGCCTTTCTATGTTTTCTAAGCCAAAACGGAGGAAATCGTTGAGAAAAAGTTCAAGTCCATTAAGAAATAATGGGTTGAGACTGAAGCTTACACTCAATAAAGATTTATCTCAGTAGATATACTAGCATAAGTCACTAAAAACTTAATTTTCACATTTAATAAAATATAAATAATTAAAAGATATAGATTAATTTAATATAGTTCAAATAAATGGAAGAAAGACTTTGAAATTCATTGAAAGAGATTGCACGAGAAGGGAGCCCAGATACAACTAGAGCTAGGATTATTAATAAATTATATAAAGAGCTCCCGTCGAGCTGCTTTACAAAACCAGACTATATTGAAGGGAATTTTTATAAAAAAATTCTAAAAATTAATGCAAGTCTGCTATTATTAGCATTTATTTTGAAAAAAAATTAATAAGAATTATATTGAAGCCCGTAAAAATGGATTAACCATATCTGAATCTGAACATGCTCTAGCCTTAGCCAAAAAACTTAAGCATTCAGGAATTGAAGAAATTTTGAGCTGCTTGAAAACGCCCCACCAAGAGAAAGTCAAAGACTTCCCTCAAAAGCGCCACAAAAAGCACAAGAAAGAGCCTGATCTTAGGAAGAAAAAGAAAGTAGGAAATATGTAGTTGGGATATTAATAGTTTTCTAATTAATCTGATACAAGAAATAGCCAATATGAATAGCTTATTAGTATATAGATATTGCCCAGGGCCTCGTTTGGATCGCTTTGGGCTGCAAAATGACCAACCTAATTGTGGAGTTGCCTAAGGCTGCAACTTTGCTAAGTCAAATACACGGTTAGCATCTGAAATTATAGTTTTTTACATATCAGCTCGTTGACTTACAAAATTGTAGCCCTAGCCATCCACCAATTCGCAAGGTATTTTGCAGCCCAAAGTGATCTAGACCAAGCTCTAGGTTATAGAAAAAGTTTAGCTTGGGTTGCAGGGACTAAGGGTAGCTTTTTCGAATAAGGCATAATTGGACTGTGTAAGAGAATTTAATAAATTTTTATTAATGTGTTACATTTTTATAAGAAATTAATATCTCATTTTTGAATTTTTTGATGAAATTAATGTATACAGTATAGAAAATCACTTTGGGGCTATTATAAATCCAGCAATTTCAGAATTTTAGAATCCTTGTATAGCTTCGGGCTTTATATAGCAAAAATTATAACCAATCTAGCACTTGATTTATTATAATTTTTCTTTGGCTTTTCCAAAAACTTCAAATTATTCTACTCTTAATAATTTATATAGTTATATTTAATTCCTCTTTGAGCAATCCATTATTTTCAATCCTATTTTATCGAAACTCACATTAAGTATCAAATCAAAATTTCTCAATTTTCAATTCTTTTCTTTTGTTACTTATGTGCCTGCATTTAATTATTTAAAGTAAAACATAAATACTTACTCACCGATATTAATTGAGAAAGTTCTATTGAAAATATTTTATAAATTAAAAATATTAGCCCCTATATTTGATCGAACGATTTTTATTTAGATTGCTTAAATAAATCTAACTAACTGTTATTGATTGTAATTAATATTAAATTATAAGATTATAATCGCTTCTATGCAATTCCAATGCGAATACTAGAGTGCTTGCTGATAAATTAAATGCCTATCTCCCATCTAGAAAAATCTTTAAAATTTACCATTTTTGCCAGGTTTTTTTAATTTTATACGATTTTAATGCTAAATCCCTCACTCCCCCCCCCCCCTCCGTGAGCGAACAAAAAAATTTTGTTCGCTCACGGAGGGGGGTTAATTTTTTTTTTAAAAAAAATTTATATATAAATTTTATAAAAAATATTTTTTTCGAAATTTAAAAAAATCCTAATTTGCAAAAATTGGGAAGCAAATATTAATTTAATTTGCAAAATTTATGTTTTTAAAACGCAATTTGTTTAAAATTAAACAGAATTAGCTCTAGATTTCATTATACTAATTATCACTTATATATCAAAATTTTTTTCCATTAAAATTTTTTCTATTAAAAAAATTTTTGTTCACTCACGGAGGTGGGTTTTTGGTCAAAAAATGGCGATTTTTCTAATGGTTTTGTTCGCTCACGGAGGGGGGGGGGGAGTCAGCATCTTGCGATTTTTCTTTCAAAAATTTTACTATATATTTTTTTTCAATCCAGTCCACGACAGATTTTTTCAAACTCCTATCCTTATCTGAACAACAGTGAATTTTTCTATCAGGAATCGGAGTGTTAGGTCTTCTTTTAAATTTCTTTTAATTCTCCACGTTAGAAACCCCTCTAAGTATCCTTCTCTTTACTTTTATTCCTTAATTTATATAAATTCTTGGGTTAGAAGTTAAAGTTAGTCTAATTAGAATCCTTCGCCTGCTAAATAGGCAGCCAAGCTCTCGCATCTCTCGTTGCAAAGTCCAGGATTCTGGTTTCCAGGATGGACTCCTCCATGTTCAAGTGCTCCGTTCCAGCTAGCAAAAATATATGTCTGTAAGGTCTTGACAATGCAAGCACCACCTCCGTTTTTCTTTAACTCTTCCTTGACTAGCTCAAAACCAATCCCTTTTTTTAGAAAAATTAATATTTATTGGACTATAATCTTCAGTTAATTATATAAATTAGCTCAATTATTTATAATAAATTTATTAAATTTCTTATTTTCAAACATAGATTTAGATTATTTTTATTTATATAATTATTTTAACAACAAAAAAAGTAATATGTAGATAAAAAAACTGTTGAAACTAACCAATGGGATAAGTAGATGGTGTGTCTTTCTTCGTCGTAGTTGACCAAAAAGTATTTTTCATTGCAAATTCTGATTCCTGCTTTGGAACCAGCTGATCTGGTAGTCACAACTGAACGGAAAATGTCGACTTCATTGACATGGCATGACTCTTCGTTAACTCCATCATCTGTAGGGACATTAATGTTGTATTGGCCTAATGCGAAACCAGGGGTTGAAGCCCATATTGATAAGTCTGCAGCGCCAAAAATTGCTGCATGTTCAACGCAGCCTGTTATTTCCCATTGGTTTTGAGAGTTAAGCTTGTTGACGAGTTGAGTGTCAATGTAAGACTGCCACGACATAACGATGACCCCCCTTCAATCTTCATGTCTATTGCTACAAAAATCCAATTTTTTAATATAAAATTTTATATAAAAAAATAATAATTTTCATGTCTCTTGCAACAAATTATATACATTAAAATAGTGACACGTGTCAACCTGCCCTCCTCTTGGCGCAGCAGTCCAGACCTTATGGATACGGCGAACTGGAACGGTCTCCGAGCCCAGAATCAGACGCAGGCTCAAGAAGTATGTATTCGGGTAGGTTTTGGCTGCTTTCCTGTGGTTGGAAATAGATGCGCTCAACAACGTCCTTTGGTTCCGAGGACCCATGGGCATTCTTCTACCGAGAAACTGGGAGTTTCGGCTCAGGCCACAGGGGAGCAGTCTTTTTCTTGTAGCTGTCGAAGGAAGGCACTACACCCGATAGACTCCAAGGAGCTGATCCTTGGAATCAAACTACTCCTATCGTTCGTAGTAGGACCGCAGAAATCCATAAGCTGCCCACTCAAGACTGAAGCCGCAAGACAAGGAGGAGACAGAAGGTACCGGAAGGGCACTCGCGAGAGGGATAGACCCTCTGGACTGGAGTCGAAAAGTGGTAGAACCTACCGTACGGGAGGTCTTTGGTGACTGCGTCACCAATATGGCTAGCGCCTGTCTTTAATAATCTTAATGCTCTTGAAACAAATTTTCGATGCGCATCTTAAATTTTTCCGTACTTTTTAGCTAGATAAGTATAATAAAATGGCGAGCGATGACAATGGCCGTCCGAATCTCGATGAGAAGGTCATTGACACGCCTACAGCAGCTGCTGTTTTATGGTTTTTTTTGAGAAACTCACCTAGAGAAAAATGCATTAATTTTTTTATAAAAATGTTGTGTTACAGTGCATGAAAATTTTTTCGAAAAATTTTTGTTGCAATAGACATGAAGATTGAAGGGGGGGTCATCGTTATTTATTATCCATTCGTGGGAGACTAGCGAAAATAGAAGTGTGGAAAATGAAATAAACAGAAAAGATTAAAAGGAATATGTTTACGAAAGGTTAAAAAGATTATTGAAGAGTGAATTGATATATATTTATTTTATTTTTATGAGGATTTAGCTGGATTTTAGATGTTGAAGAAAATAGATGAAACGCAAAAGGAATGTAAAAATAACTTTTATTAAAAGGTTTGTTTCTTCTGTATTGGCAGAGTATTTTTTTGCTAGATGCTTATTGAATCGAAATTTAGTTTTAATTTGTCTACTAGTGTTGAAAATTTTTGTTGCCATATTAAGTAAAGCTTATTTGTCAAATCTATTAGCTTTATCTTTCAACTATAGCCCAAGCAGTGCTTTGGATTGGGCTATATAATCAAATTTGTATATTTTAGTATTGTCTTGATTTTTATAGATATAAAACAGAATAATTTTTGTGATTAATAAAGAAAGCTTTATACCAAATGAAATTGGCGCCATAGAACGCTTTTTTGTCTGATAAATAAGTATGCAGTCTTCAGTATTTGCATAGTATAGATAAAACCATGAGATCCTATATAATAACACTATGCCTCTCTATTCTCATATCCAATAGGCTTTAATCATAATACTTCTTTACAGTAAGTCACTTTAAAACGCCATCACTCTTAATCTACTCTGATAAATTTTCTGAATAATTCCAATAATTGCCACCTGGATGGGCATCCAGTTGGATTATGCACAATAATAAATTCATATTTAAGTACGCTGCCAGGAAGTGTGAATGTTCTAGAGACATAATTTTCCTTGTGAAAATATTTTCATTCTAGCTTCCCTGTTTTATGGGAATTATCCAGCTTTTCGATTTTCAAATTTTTTAAGATAAAATCTATTAATAAGTAAAATTTCAAAAATGGTAAAATTTTCATATCTAAATATATGCTGTTTTAGACCATTTGGAGTCCTTAATCATTTAAAAACTGCTAAAATATTTTTCTTTATCTTTGGCTTAAAGCTCATATAAAGACTCATTGTATTCAGATACTTTGAGATAAGAGAATTGGTCTCTTAAATTATGTCTTATCTTACTCCCCTTTTTAAATTGGAACGAGACATAGGAAAATTTGCATTTTTTTCGTTATTTCATTGGGAACAAAATTTGTTTTCAATAGGAAATTTTATTAATGAAAGTACTAATTTTTATAGAATTAATTTAATATACAAAATGTAAGTAGAATGCTATTTATTCTCACACTGAATCAATATTTTTATTAACTTCTTCATAAAAATAAATTAAAATTCAATTTATCCTCAATTTATCCTCAATTTATATTTTTTTAAATTTTAAAAAAGTTTTTATAAAATTATTTTTGACCTGATTTAATATATCAAAAGTGTATATCAAGAAGTAATCAAATTCTGACCCCTAGCCATTAAATGTGGCAAAAATCCTCTAAAGAGGTTTTGTCCTTTCTTAAAAGGGATCTTCTCTCTCCCACATTAATAAAAATCGATTTTTCTCTCTATAAGCAATCTGCAGGCGCTTCATAGCTGCAGTCTCACTCAAAAATTTTGATATGAATTTTAGCTCTTTTTCTCTTTTTTTAAACGCAAAAATTTCAATTCTTGTAGCTTAATAGCAGATTTATGCTCTAGAATTTTTTTTATAAGTCTCAAAAAATAATTTTGTTTTAACTTCCCCTTCGTGAGCGAAAATAAAATTTGTTCGCTCTCAGAGGGGGCTATTTTTTTCAAAATTTAAAAAAATCCATATTCGTAAAAATTGGATACCAAATATTTATTTAATTTGTAAAATTTATGCTTTAATTTGTTTAAAATTAAACAGAATTAGCAAGATTTCATATACTAATTATCACTTATATATCAAAATTATTTTCATAAAAAATTTTTCGTTTGCTCATGGAGGATGTCTTTTTAGTCAAAAAATAGGGAATTTTTTCATGATTTTGTTCTCTCACAGGGGGGGAGTAAATAGAATTTTATAATACTTTAAAATATTTTTGAAACCAAAATTTGGATAGGAAAAGCTAAATGATGGAATTTATAATCCCACAATATTTTATTAAAAAAAATTCTCAGAATTGATTTAGGGCTCTATGCTTGAACTACATATTCTATGCTGAGAGCCTATTTTAATTGATACATACTCCCAAATATTAAACCGTTGCTATTAGCTTATTTTTTATTTTTTATTTTAGTCATTTTTGGTAATATTCCTGACTTTTCGAATTTATCTTGAAAAACAGAATTATTTTATTACGTTTTGGCTATTTATTTAAAAAAATCTTTATAAATTTCATATAGTTTCCTTAATTATCAAATCAGGCTATCTTAATTATACTTTATATCCATTTTTTTAAATATAAATTTGATACAATGGATAATTTTCCACAAAAATTAGGTTATAGACTTGCAATAAAGAAGATATCTTACGTATAATTTATCTTCCTATAATATAACTTAATAGCAATGGAATTTATGATCTTTAGATTACTGATTTTTATAGCAGTTGCCTCATCAAGGCTTTCAATATATATTATATATAGCCAAGAAGCAGACCCTGAGCTTTCATCTCAGATTTTCAATGACTTGAACGTTTTTTTTGATGGTAAAATCGATATTTATCAAGAGAGTGCCAGTGAAGCATCACTTATAGGAGCAAACTATATGCATCCTACTATTATTATTGATATTACCAAAAATTTGTTATACTGTAACAGAAATTAAACTCCTTTTGCACATTATTGTTTGCCACGAGAAAATAGGGAAATGCTGAGCAATGCAGAAGTTTTAATTCTCCATAATTAGATATAATAAAACAAATAATTAAAGAATCTTCAAGTATTTATGAATTTATTGTTATATCACTTGATGACCATACTAAAGACTGCACAGAATGGGAATATTGTTCTCATATTTCAGTTAATAATCATGCAGAAGCTCTGATAAGCATGCTTTCTTATTTAAACTGAACTCGCTTTGGCATCACTTATAGCGATTCTTCTTATAATATAAATTTTTACAACTATTTCAAGGAAAAATTATTTTTTAAAAGTGGCATTATTGCTTCATCATTAAACTTAGGAAACGAAATAAGCCAAGATTTATCTGATAAATTTGCCTTGCGTGAAATAAAAGGTAAAGGATTGCTCAATCTTATAATTATTAATGAAGGAGAAGGAGCACAAAAAATAGGAAGTAGCTTAATATCAGGAAATATGTATAAAAATAATTTTGGGGTAATATTAGGAAGTAAAGCTATATGAGGCCCAAATAATGACGGATTAATATTTCTAGTAGAAAAAGGCTTGGAATCTGCTAAAAGCTTAAATCATTACCATTCTCTCAGCATTATAAAGCTTTTAAGCAGCATTGATATAAGCTCTGAGTCAATTTATTTTATAAATGAAAAACTGAGGAATATCACAGTTAACCAAAGCCCAGAGAATTATTTTTCTATAGTAAATATTCAAGCTGGGTCTAAAAAAATAGTCGGGGAAATACAAAATAACAAAATAATACTTAATAGTGAATTATATTTCCCAGGAAATACAACAACTGTGCCACAGTCAATAAAGCCGCCAGTTGTGCTATCAATTGCATCTGGAAATTCCAATTTCAACGGAGTTGTGCTTGGCTCAAACAGCTATATAAAAATCGGCGCATTTTTTGCTATGATATATGCAAAATACATCCATTTTTTAGATGATTTTAATTTAAGTTTGCACCCAACAGACTGCAGTGCTGATTTTTATTTCAAACCTTTTTCATATAGCTGCCTATTAAAGCAAAAATCAAATTTAGGGCTTGCTTTTTTTCCTTCTTATAACGATAATGTCTGCTATGGGACAATAAGTGATTTCAGAGCTCTTGGAATAAAAATCCCATTAATTTCAGACCAATGCACAAGCGAAATTTTTACCAATAAAACAGCTTACCCTGAATTCGTTCGGATTACAAAGAGTTTTGCGTTCCATTCTAACACCTTAGCATATCTTATGAAAATTTTCAACTGAAACTGTGCAATTGTTTTTTATGAAAATTCCACTTTTGGCTTAGACATGTATAAATCGTTTTCCAGTGTCGCTAATAGTTTAGGGATTAAAATAGTTAACGATGAAGACAAAAGAATGCTTGACCCTCTATATGCTCCTGATTTATATAAAAATTATTCTGATTATATGCGAAATGCTATAAAAACTGACTGCAAAATAATAGTCCCATTGTTGCAGCCTACACCTTTATTTAACCTTTTTGGGCAGCTATATGATGAAGGTATGAGAAAAGGCGATTTTATTTATTTACTGTATTTTCCCATCGTGGGGTATTTTGAGTATTCTCAAGTAATTACAAATAAAACCAGAGAAAACGTTAAAGAGCTTGCAGCAGGAGCTATAACATTGTGGCAGTCTGAATGGATAGGTAGCTATGGGGCATCATTAATTGAGATTGGAAATAAATTTTATGGGAGTTTTCTATATGGAGGAACCTGTACCCCTTTTGACGCAGTCATGCTTGGGCTTAATGGAATAAAATATTTAATTGATACTGGAGAAGATTACGAAGACCCAGAGCTGTTAAATGCAGGAATAAGAAAGGTCAGGTTTACAGGCTGCTCAGGAACTGTACAGATTTCAAGTAATTCTAATGAAAAAAGCACAGCCTTAATTAGCATTTGGAATGAGGTGTATAATGAGACTCAAAAAAGATTGACAAATGTTGAGGTAGGGAGCTACAGTATAGGGAGAAATCCAGCTTTTGCGTTTACTGCAGCTATTACGTGGCCAGATAATTCTGCAAATATACCAGGCCAAAAGCGATTGAACCCTGATGATTGTCCATTTAATCTTCATTTAATAAGAAGCTCAAATGTTGGGAAAACACTTTATTATGTATTTGTGTGGGGGATTGCAATAATAGTGGCGGTTTTGTCTGGGATTTTTTTGATTAAATTTTATTGGAGAACCCGATTTCCAATACTTAGAAAAAAATGTGAAATAACAGTAAATGATTATATTACCATTGTAATGATTTTTATTGATTTTTTACAATATTTAGCTATGGGCCCTGACATTAGGGCTTATGATAAAATCAGCTCTATTTTGTATGATTATGCAGCTGTCAATTTATCAGAGATTATTCATTTTAAAAATGGAGCCTACTGGCTCGCAATTATTTTTACTTTTTCAGTTTGCTATTTATGGCTACTTTTGTCGGGTTTTCTTTATTTGAGAATTTTTGAATGAAAAAATATTGAGTTATTTGACAACATAGGGGTGCTAGCAAAATTTATAACTCCAATAATTGGGAATTTAGGGTTAATCCCAATTGCTCATATTCTCCTAGCTCTTTTTGAGAAAGATTTTTCTGTTAGGGTCAACAATTTATATTAAAATTCTGCATAAATATTATTTTTTGAAATATATTTAAAAACAGCAATTATATAAATCATTAGCTAACTACAAATAAAAATATTCTATATAAAAATATTTATTTTAAAGGGAGTGAATTTTCCCATAAAAAGGTTCCCTAATGAGAATGCAGTCTGTTAAGGGATTAACAATTTTCCAATGCGAAAATGGAATAGGTAATAAATTAAGCGATACTTATATGAGTCATGACTGCTCAGTTTATTGCTACAAAAGCCCACACATTTTCTTCATCATCTTATCAGCAATAACTCTTTTGATTTATTTACCATTATCTATATTATGCAGACCATTATGGCATAGTATAAGCTTCAATGCAAATGTTTACTCAAACCCTTCATATTTAGTAGCCAAAAGTATTTTTCAAATAATTGCAGTCGCCTTAAATAAAACACTGAAACGCTATAGTCAGTCTCTAGAAGGACTGATATACTTGATATTTTCGATTTTTTTAATTATTTTTATGATATATCATAAACCTTACAATTACGAAAGATATAATCTCTGGGCAGTTATCTCATTAATAGCGCTGTCCTGAAGCTTAATTTTGTCATCATTATATTATATAGTTCCTTATTTGGACTATAAATTTTGAATAATCCTTCAGTTTGGAGGGTGGCTGATAATAATTCTATTTGCCTTATATTTCCAACATAAAAAGCTCCCAAGTTTGCTTTTCTCAGCAAAAGGGGTTGAAATCAGCATCTTCTTTAAATTACTTTTATTTTAATGGAAGATTCGGAAAGTAATGTTTCCTATTCTTCTTCTTTTTGTGAAGAAAACGGAGCTTTACAGGATGAATTTTTCGAACTTTTACTATTAAATGAACTTATTGATACAGGATTACTTGATAATTCTGAATCAGAGTATGAATGAAATGATAGTGATGCAGAAAATGTTGATACAGATGACAAAATATTGGAGTTTTTAAGTCGTTTAGATGGAAAAATACTAGATGAAATAGATCCTATTCAGGAAACCTTCAAATATAGGAAGACTGAGGTGATCATTGATGATAAGAAGACAATCGATAAGAAAATCCTGAACACAGAAAAATAAAAATTAGATCAGATTCAAATTTTATCAGAAAAATAAAATTGATATCAGAATCAAACATTATCAGGAAAATAAAATTTAGATCAGATTCAAATTTCATCAGAAATAGAAAATTCATATCAGACTCAGAAATCGAAAAAATCGCGGATTACGTGGGTTCAGAAAATTTTACTAAAATTTTATCCAAAGATTTTAGGAAAAGAAGAAAGTTAAAAAATTTTTAATCGGGACATGGCCCTGAAATAAAGGCCTTTAAGTAATAAAGATTTCTCTCTCTCTTTAAATTTGCGTTATCAAAACAAATAATGCTGGAAGAAGTCATAAAAGAGCGCTCAAAGGCATATGAAATTTGTATAGATGAAAGCAGAATTATGAATGAAGTAAGCTCGAAAAATGAATTAATAGACAGCAATTCATAATACATACATTTTAAATTATTATCTTTTAAATAGCAAATCTTTCAGTTTCTTATAATATTACTCAAATAAAAATTATAATTAGTAAATAAAGGCTTTATGCTATGGTCTTCGTATTTAATGCATAACTCTAAATATTGGTAAAATAAAAATACATTTTTAACCAACTAATTTACTATAAGAACATTCCGATCAGATTTATTTAAAAATATGCATAAATGGATTAATTTACAAGTCTTTTATATTAATAACATGCGAATTTTTTTATCAATACTGTTTAATTTACTGGTAATTGCTTTATCAAAGCTCTCAGTATACATTCTTCACAGCCTAGAAACTGACCAGGAGCTAATAACCCAAATTTCTACCGATTTTACAGATTTTTATCACAAAAAAATTGACCTATTTCAAAATTATATTGATGAAACCTCAGAAATAGGTGCTAATTATAATAATCCTTCAATTGTGATTGACGTTACAAAAAATTTATTAATAAAGCAAAAACTTAAAAATTCAGCCAGAATTTTTAATTTTGTTATTATATCAATTGATGGACAAACTGGAGGATTTTGTGAGTGAGAGGTTTTTTCTCACATATCTCTAAGCAACCATGCTAAATCTATGATAGCTTTGCTATCATTTTTAAAGTGAAATAAAATTGGGGTTATTTATAGTGATTCTTTATATAATTTTAATTTTCGAAATTATTTTCAAGAAGAATTGCTACTAGAGGGAAATATTGAATTTTTCTCAATAGAGTTTGGAAATTGGTTAAGCCGAGATTTAGCTGAGAATTTAATATCGAGAGAAATAAAATCAAAAGGATTGAATAATATTTTAGTTTTGAATGAAAATGAAGGGGCTGAAAAAATCATGCAGAGTTTTTTGTCGAAAAATATGTATAAAGAAGGCTTTGGGGCAATACTTGACGGAAAAGCTATATGGGGCCCAAATAATGATGGATTAATATTTATTTCTGAGAAGGGGACTGAACATGCTAAAAGCATAAACCATTATCACTCCTTAAGCATTTTAAACTTATTGCATAATATTGATATAGATTCTGAATCAATTTATACAATAAAGGAGAAGCTTAATTATTCGACAGTAAATCGATTTTCTATTGTGAATATTCAGGATAAAATAAAAAAAATTATTGGCTATATAGAAAATAATACAGTTACTTTTAAGGACCGTATTTTGTTTCCAGGAAATAGTTCAAGCATACCGCAATCCAAAAAGCCTTCTATTACTATATCGATTGCCTCTGGAAACACAAATTTTAATGGCCATTATCTTTATTATAATAGCTATTACAAAGCTGGCTCATTTTTTGCTATGGATTATGCAAAATATGTTCACTTTTTAGACAATTTTGATTTAAGTTTATATAAAACAGACTGCAGTTCTGATTATTATGATCATGATTTTTCATATAATTGTTTATTAAAACAAAAATCAAGTTTAGGTGTTGTATTTCTGCCTACGTATACCCTAGGCAAGAGTTTAGCTTAATCTCACCCCCCTTCCTAAAATTTTTTTGTTCGTTCAAGGAGGGGGTTAAGATATTTTTTCAAAATTTAAAAAAAACCAATCGCAAAATTGGAAAACAAAAATTAATTTAATTTGTAAAATTTATGTTTAAAATGCAAAATTTTAAGAAGAATTAGCTAAAGGTTTCATTATAATAATTATTACTTATATATCAAAAAATTTTTTGTTCGGCTCCTTCCCTAAGTCAGGCTAAATCATTACCTAGGGGATATAATGATAATGTTTGCTATGGGACTATAAATGATTTTAGGAAACTTGGACTAAAAATCCCACTAATTTCGGATCAATGCACTAGTGAAATCTTTACCAATAAAAGTGAATACCCAGAATTTGTAAGAATCATGAAAAGTTACGCTTTTCATTCAAACACCTTAACCCCACCATAAAAAAAAATTGTTTTTTAAAAATTTATATTAAAATGAAAGTTGTTTAAAATTTAAGAGAATTAGCTGGATATTTCATTATACTAATTATTACTTGTATATTCAAAATTTTTTGTTCGCTCGGTTATGGAAGGAGTTAGGATATCTCATAAGGATTTTTAACTGAAAATGCGCAATTGTTTTCTATGAAAATTCAACATTTGGGTTAGATATGTATACGTCGTTTTCAAGCATTGCAAAAAGTTTAGGAATTGACATAGTCAATGATGAGGAAAAAAGAATGTTAGATCCTTTATATGCTCCAATTTTATACGAAAATTATTCTTATTATATTAAAAATGGGCAAAATAATTTACTCTTGCTCCCTTTGAGCGAACTATAGAAATTTCCCATAGATGGCGCTGTTTGCCCTTGATTTGCCCATGAGAAAAATCTTTTGGTTTGACCAGTCCCATATGGTTTGGTCAAACCAAAAAAATTTTCTCATGGGCAAATCAAGGGCAAACAGCGCCATCTATGAGAAATTTCTATAATTTTTTTTTTTAAAAAAAATTATATATATTTTTTATTTTCAAAATTTAAAAAAATTACAATTTGTAAAAATTGAGATACAAAAATTAATTTAATTTGCGAAATTTATATTTTAAAACGCAAGCTGTTTAAATTCATCAGAATTAGCTAGAAATCTCGTTATAATAATTATCATTTCTATATCAATTTTTTTTCATAACAAATTTTATATTAAAAACATTTTTTGTTCACTCACGGAGGTGGGTTTTTGGGCAAAAAAAAGGGATTTTTCTAATGGTTTTGTTCGCTCACGGAAGGGGGGAGTTTAATAATTTGAAATTAATTAAAATATTGATCATATTAAATAACCAGTAATAATATTAAAAAAATTTAAATATTATCTAATTATCAGGCTCCAAGAAAAAAAATTGCGAAATATTTATGATAGATTAGTGCTATTTTTATAATTCTTTAAATTTAAACAAAATATATATAAATTCCTTACACCTAAAAGAAATAAAATGGTGAAGTTGATGGAAATTGGGCTCCGAGATGCACTCTTTATTGATCATGTAGAGACCTGCCGAAGAGCGAAGTTTTATTTCTCCCTGAAAGTTTTCCTATCCCTCGCTAAGGCTAGATAGGCTTTGCCTATCACATAGTTTCTCCTCCTCCTCCTCGAGGCCATAAGGTCACCTTCCAGACGTGCTCTGTTTAGGGAACTAATCCCTTAGACAGGATGGCTTATGTCGTAAATCCAAAAGGGCGGCCTCTTGGAAACATTATGGGCGACGGCTAATGGGCTTAGCCGATTATGGTCAGCATAACTTTTAACTTAAAATTTTTATTGGAAATCCGTCGCTAATTGGGGAGGAGTTTATTGAGGAACCAGAAGAGGCACTTAAAAAGCCAGAATTTAGGTCTAATAACCATAAATTAATTTTTATCTTTACCCCTAAAAATGCTATAAATACCCAATGCAAAATAATTGTCCCACTGATGCAGCCAACTGCTATCTTCAATCTTTTTGGGCAATTACATGACGAAGGAATAAGAATTGGTGACTTAATTTATTTATTATATTTACCTATTGTAGGATTTTATGAATACTCCCTAGCAATTTCTGATAAAACTAAATCCAACATTAAAGATCTCGTAAATGGGTCAATAGCACTCTGGCAATCAGAATGAGTCGGAAGTTATGGAAATTCTCTTGTTGATATTAGCATAGGTTTGTATGGAAAGCGTATCCCTGGAGGAACTTGCCCCTCTTTTGATGCAGTGATGCTTGGGCTGCATGGAATAAAATATTTAATTGATGCTGGAGCAGACTATGAGGATCCTCAGCTATTAAATGATGGAATAAGAAAGGTAAAATTTACAGGGTGTTCAGGGACTGTGCAAATTTCAAGTAATTCTAATGAAAAAACCACGGCATCTATCAGCATATGAAATCAGATTTTTAATGAAACTCTTGGATATTTTGATAGGATCGTTGTAGGAAGGCATGTTGTAGGAGGGAACCCACCTTTTTCATTTATTAAAAATATTACATGGCCTGATAAAACACACAAAACTCCAGGTGATAAAAGGTTAAACCCTGATAATTGTCCATTTAACCTTCATTTAATACAAGATTCAGATGCAGGCTTCAGTTTATATTATGGATTTATTTTTGCAGCTGCATTTATAGTGATTGTTTTATCTTCTATTATTCTAATTAAAGTTTATTGGAAAGAGCAGCTGCCAATGCTGGTAGAAAAAAGCCAAATAACAGTCCATGATTATATTATAATGGCAATGATTCTTGTAGATTTTTTCCAATATTTGGCTATGGGTCCTGACATTAGCGAATTTAACAGCATAATTTCATTTTTATATAATTATGCATCAGTTAACTTGTCAGTTCTGATTAATTTCAAAGGCAATCCATATTGGATTGCTATGATCACCACTTTCTCAATTTGCTACTTATGGCTATTTTTGACATTATTTATTTACTTAAAAATTGATAAATGAAAAAAGTTTGAAATATTCAACAACGTTGGCGATTTTGCAAGAATTATAACTCCCATCGTAGGGAATTTAGGGTTTATTCCTATAGCACATATTCTCCTAACAATTTTTCAATGCGAAAAAGGAATAGGAAACAGCCTAAGCGAGAGCTTTATGAATCATGATTGCTCGATATTTTGCTATAAAAATTCACATATTTTCTTTGTGACTTTATCAGTGATAACGCTTTTAATTTATTTACCTTTATCTATATTATGTAGACCTTTATGGCAAAATTTAAATTCCAATACAAATATATATTCAAATCCCCCATTTTTAGTTGCTAAAAGCATTTTTCAGATTATTGCAGTTGTAATAAATAAAACACTAAAGAGATATAGTCAATCTTTAGCTGGGTTCACATATGCAATATTTGTGATGATTTTTATTTTTTACACAAAATATAGAAAACCATATAATTACCATAGATGCAACTTATGGACAGCCATTTCATTGGTGTCACTATCATGAAGCTTAATTTTAAGCTCAATTTATTACTTAGTTGGTATTCCTGCAGACTATAAGCTTTGAATTATATTGCAATTTGGAGGATGGTTAGCATTAATAATAATTGGCTGCATAATACAATGAAAAAAATACCCTAGTCTGCTTTATTCTTTAAAAGGTGTTGAAATCAGCGTTTTCTTCAAATTTGCATTAACGAATCGAGTTGAGCTTGGTGAAGTTATAAAGAAGAAGCGATCGAGTAATTATGAAGCAGAAGATGAAAAATTCTCATTCGATATTGATTCCAAAAACGAGCTTATAGGCTGCAGAATTGAGATGAGTAATTAAATAAATAATTTATAAAAATTTAGTGGACTATCCTATTATATAAAGAAGATAGAAAAAGGAGGAATTTTATAAAAATCATCTTCAACCCCCGTCCTTGATCGAACGGCTCGCCATTGTTCGATCAAGGATGGGGTTAAAAAAAAAAATTTGGGGAAAAAATATATTATTTTTTATATACTTTTAAATAAGAGGGTTAAGAGATTTAATAATTATTTTTACAGTAAACAATTGAATTAATTTCATAAAATACCAATTTTTAATATTTTGATTTTTTTGGCTACCCCTTTAAACTGTATAAATTTTAATTTGCTTCTTATTAAATAAAAAAATTTTAAATTTTAAAGAATCTCTATTTTTTAGATTATTGAGTTTTTAAGCCAAGGCTGATGACTAAAGCACTTCGGATGGTTGATTCCATAGCTTCCTGTCGTCTCAAAGCCTCTGACAACAACTTCATTAGGCACATCTTCCCAAGCTTTTGATAACTAATATATTTTTATATATAAAAATTTGCATGATATGAAAATCGTTCATCAAGGATGGGGGTTATTTTTCCCAATTTTTAGGAATTTTTACAGTCAATCGTTCGATCAAGGAATGGGGGAGGGAGTTAGAAACATAAAAATTTGATATTGTTGAATTTACAATCTTTATGGACTATTATTACTTTTAAAAGCAGTTATTGCTCGTTTTATTGCATTTTTAAGTTATATAAAATTAGATTATGATTTCATTTTTTAATTTAATTGAAATTATGAAAATTTAATTAACTATCCTAATTTTAAAGAAAAGTGTTTCTTTGATATTTTATATTATAAATTTCAATTTAAAAGGCTATTATCAGATAAATTTTATGGGCTATATTTAAAAATTAGAAAAACAGTAAATGCTATTTTGATCATAGGAAATTTTGCATTATTACAAAAATATGCGCGGTAAAATAATATTTAATTAGTCTCCTGCAATAATATTCATTTCATCTTCTTTATTTATAACTTATCGTCGAGCGCGTTAAAAATTAAGGGTTTTTTTTTCTTTTCCATTTTGTATTGATATTAAATAAAGAGACGTGGAAAATAGCTCACCTGAGCAAAGTATTATATAAGTTACTCACAGCAAAATTACTAAAAATTTGAGCATCGATAAAATGCTATTTTAGATTTAATATTTCTAATACTTACCTTTATGATTTATTAGTGCCTAAGCCCAGTATATTTTCAATATTAATTTTACAAATACACCTAAAGAAATTAGCACATAAAAAAAAATATAAGTCTTAAGTTATACTTAAATCAATAATTATAATTTTACCAGATGTAATTAATAGTAGTAGTTTAATTTTAGTGCTTAATATAAAAATATGATTTTTTTGGCGTTGGTGCTCATGGCTTCTCTTATCCTGGCTTCGTCAAAGCTTTCTTTGCATATTCTTCACGATGAAGAGACCGATCAAGAATTACTGGTCCAGGTCTTTAATGATTTAAATACATTGTATCTAGACCAAATTGATCTATTTCAAGATTTCGTTGGTGAAAGTTCAGAAATAGGCCAAACTTATACAAATCCCACAATTGTAATTGACATAACGAAAATATTATTAATTAAACAAAAAATCAAAGAGTCAGCGAGAATATTTAATTTTGTCCACATATAATATTTTCCTTGATTTTCTATTATTCAATTCGATTCAATTTCTTAATACCATTTAAGTCAAACAATATAACAATTTTTGGACAATATGAAAGTTTTGATCAGTGAGAGTATTTTTCTCATATATCGATTTCTAATCATGCTCAGGCTATGTCAAGCATGCTTTCATTTTTAGATTGAAATAAAATTGGGTTTTTATACAGCAATTCCTTTCAAAATATTGAATTTCGTAATGCATTAGAAGAAGAATTGATTTTTAATAATGATATTAGTTACATATCAAGAGGATTTGGGAACTGGCTAAGCCAAGATTTATCTGATAATTTAATTTCAAAAGAAATCAAAGCAAAAGGGTTAAATACTATTATAATATCTAATGAAGGTGAAGGAGCTCGAAAGTTGATGCAGAGTTTTGAGTTAAAAAATATGTATAAAGAGGGATTTGGGGTAATACTTGGAAGCTTAGCTATATGAGGCCCAAATAATGATGGCCTGGTATTTATTGTTGAAAAAGGCTTAGAAAGTGCTGAAAATTTGAATCATTACCATTCCTTAAGCATTATTAATTTATTGAGCAATATTAATATAAACTCGGATTCAATTTACATTGTAAAAGAAAAGCTTTGAAATTCCACAGCTAATCAGCACCCTTTAAATTCATTTTCTATAGTGAATATTCAAGAGAAAACCAAAAAGATTGTTGGTTATATACAAAATAATACAGTCAGCCTTACTGAGCAAATAATATTCCCTGGAAACAGTAAAAATACCCCAAAATCAGCAAAGCCACCAATTGTGATATCAATTGCATCTGGAGACACAAATTTTAATGGGGTTGTTCTCGGCTCGAATAGCTATTTTAAAATTGGTTCCTTTTTTGCCTTGATGTACGCAAAATACATTCACTTTTTGGATGATTTTAATTTAAATTTGTATTCCACAGACTGCAGTGCTGATTTTTACCTCCGCCCTTTTTCATATAATTGTTTATCAAGGCAAAAATCAAATTTAGGTGTTGCTTTTTTACCTTCTTATAATGATAATGTTTGCTATGGGACTATCAGCGATTTTAGGGCTCTTGGGATAAAAATCCCACTAGTTTCAGACCAATGCACAAGTGAAATTTTTACCAATAAAACAGCTTATCCAGAATTCATGAGGATTATGAAAAGTTTTGCATTTCATTCGAACACCTTAGCATATCTTATGAGTATTTTTAATTGGGATTGTGCAGTTGTTTTTTATGAAAATTCTACTTTTGGCTTGAATATGTATAAATCTTTTTCAAGTATCGCAAACAGTTTAGGGATAAAAATAGTAAATGATGAGGATAAAAGAATGCTGGATCCGCTATATGGCCCAGATTTGTATCAAAATTATACTGAGTACATGAAAAATGCTATAAAAACTCAATGTAAAATAATTGTCCCTTTATTAGAAGGAAACGTTATTTTTAACTTATTTGGGCAACTGCATGATGAAGGGATAAGGCTAGGAGATTTTATTTATTTATTATATTATCCTATAGCAGGATTTTTTGAACACTCACAAGGAATCACAAATAAGACAAGAGCAAATGTTAAAGAATTAGCATATGGCTCGTTCGGGCTTTGGCAATCTGAATGGGTTGGGAGCTATGGAAAATCATTAATTGCGTTAGGAAACAAATTTTATGGATATTTTATGTATGGTGGGACGTGCCCTGCTTTTGATGCATTTATGCTGACAATTAATGGAATAAAATACCTGATTGATGCTGGAGAAGACTATGAAGATCCTGACTTATTAAATGCTGGATTACGAAAGGTAAAATTCATGGGATGTTCAGGGACTGTGCAAATTTCAAGTAACTCTAATGAAAGGAGCTCAGCGATAATCAGCATAATGAATGAAATTTACAATGAAACGCTTGGGTATTATTTAAATGTAGAAGTCGGAACTTACAGCATTGGGAGTAATCCGCCTTTTGTATTTACAAAAAATATTATTTGGCCAGATATCCTATTTTATCTAATTATTTTTTTTTTCTCATTAATTAAGATAATATTTATAATAAAAAAATGATCGTGCTCGATAGTATAACACCCAAAATATCCCAGGAGAAAAAAGACTGAACCCTGATAACTGTCCATTTAACTTGCATTTAATCCAAGATTCAGATTTTGGTTACGGCTTATATTATGGATTTGTTTTTGGAACAGCTTTTATCGTCGCTGCTTTATCCATTATTATATTAGTGAAATTATATTGAAATACTCAGCTACCAATGATCACTGTTAGAAGTGAAATAACAGCCCACGATTACATTATAATGGCAATGATTCTTATTGATTTTTTACAGTATTTAGCCATGGGTCCTGATATTAGCGCATTTGATCAAGTTACTTCTTTCTTATATGACTATGCAGCAGTCAACTTATCAGTTCTCATTAATTTTAAGGGAAATCCTTATTGAATTGCTATTGCAGTGACATTCTCTGTTTGCTATTTATGGCTATTTCTATCTTTGTTTATTTATTTTAATCTTCATGAATGAAAAAATATTGATTTATTTAATAATATTGGGATTTTTGCTAAATTTATAACTCCGATTATAGGGAACTTAGGATTCATCCCAATAACCCATATTCTCCTGACAATTTTTCAATGCGAAAAAGGAATAGGAAGCAGACTAACTGAGAGCTTTATGAATCATGACTGCTCAGTTTTTTGCTATGAAGATGAACATATTTTCTTTGTAATTTTATCAATGATTACTCTTTTGATTTATTTGCCTTTATCAATTGTATGTAGACCATGCTGGCAAAGCATAAATATTAATGCAAATGTGTACTCAAACCCTTCATTTTTAGTTGCCAAAAGTATTTTTCAAATTATTACGGTCGCTTTAAACAAAACACTGAAACATTACAGCCAATCTTTAGATGGAGGGATTTATTTTATATTTGTCGTATTTTTTATATTCTTTGTGACATATAAAAAGCCATATAATTACAATAGATGCAATCTATGGACAACAATATCATTAATAGCGTTGGCGTGGAGCCTAATTTTGTCTTCGATTTATTATTCAGTTGATTACTCAGACTATAAAGTTTGGATGGCAATGCAATTTGGAGGATGGATAATAATTGTTGTAACTGGCATATTAATTCAAAGGAAAATGTACCCAAGCTTACTTTATTCAGTTAAAGGGCTTGAAATTAGCATTTTCTTTAAATTTGCATTCACAAAGCAAGTCATGCTTGAGCAAGTTATGAAGAAGCAATTTAGGGCTTATGAGGTTTATGATGCAGACCAGCAAAAAAATTCAAGCAACATGAATTCGAAAAATGAGTTCATTGATAGTCAATTCGTTTTAAGTGTTTAAAAATCATAATTTTGAAATAATTTTATATTAGATGCTTTTGAGAGTTATAAATTTAATATTATAATAACAGATTTTACTAACTATGAATTTGAATCAAAAATCAGTAGAGTCTCTACAAGAAATATTAAATTTATGCATGATTAAAAAATTGGTTACTAGATTTATAATTTAGCGCATTTTGCTTACTCCCCTCCGTGAGTGAACAAAAAAATTTTGTTCACTCACGGAGGGGGGTTAATTTTTTTTTAAAAAATTTATATATAATTTTATAAAAAATTTTTTTTTCGAAATTTAAAAAAATCCTAATTCGCAAAATTGGAAAGTAAATATTAATTTAATTTATAAAATTTATGTTTAAAAAGCAATTCGTTTAAAATTCAATCTAGATTTCATTATAATAATTATCATTTATATATCTAAATTGTTTTCAATAAAAAATTTTTCTATTAAAAAAATTTTTGTTCACGGAGGGTGGGTTTTTGGGCAAAATAGGGATTTTTCTAATGGTTTTGTTCACTCACGGAGGGGGGGGGAGTTAAGTATTCCAATAAAACTACCTAAATATGTATTAATAAAAATTTTTATGACTTACTCCCCCCCCCCCATCCTTGATCGAACGACTCGCCATCGTTCGATCAAGGATGGGGGTTTAAAAAAAAATTTTTTTTGGGAAAAAAATTTTATATATAAAATAAAATTTTATATATAAATTTGTTTTATTTACTTTTAAATAAGATGGTTAAGAGTATTTAATAATTATTTTTACAGCAAAAAATTGAATTAATTTCATAAAAATACCATTTTTTTATATTTTAATTTATTAGTTACCCCTTTAAACTGTATAAATTTTAATTTTTACTTATTAAATTAAAATTTGTTTTTTAAAAAATTTTAAAAAATCTCTATTTTATTATTAGATTATTGAGTTTTTAAGCCTATGTTGATGACTAAAATTACTTTGAATAGTTGATTCCGAAGCTTTCTATCTTCTCAAAGTCTCTGAAAACAACTTCATTAGGTACATCTTCCCAAGCTTTTGATAACTATTATATTTTTATATATATATAAAAATTTGCATGATATGAAAATCGTTCGATCAAGGATGGGGGTTAGTTTCCCCAATTTTTAGGAATTTTTACAGTCAATCGTTCGATCAAGGATGGGGGGGAGTTAGTATCTTTTTGAAATCAATAATAATTTCTCTTACAGAATTATTTTTATTGAATTAAATAAACTAGGATTTTTTTAGCCTTATATAAGCATCATGAAATTTTCAAAGCTGAAGTGATTGTTTTATTTTTGTTTTGTTTCATCAAAACTCTCTATACGAATTCTTTACAGCGATGAAACTGAATGAGGACTTACAGATCAGATTTTTAATGATTTAAACACAACTTACAGAGAAAATATTGAGCTATATCAAAATCATGCTGATATGGAACCGCTTATAGGCTGAAGCTATGCGCACCCAACCATAGTAATTGATTTAACCAAAAATTTATTGTTGAAGCAAAAGCTAAAAGATTTCTCAAGAATTTATGATTTTATCGTCTTAGAAGTTACTGAACGGCTAAAAAACAACGATAAATGAATATACAGCACTCATATTTCTACCAGCAACCATGCGATAGCAATGATGAGAATGCTTTCATATTTAGGCTGGAGCAGAATTGGACTTATTTATAGTGATTCTTATGGAAATATAAAATTTTGAAACCATCTTAAAGAAAAATCATTTTTTTATAATATTGAAAATGCTTTATCAATAAATTTTGGAAATCGGCTAGACCAGGATATAGCTGATAATTTAATAGCGCGCGAAATTAAGGCTAAAGGATTTAATAATATTATAATTGCGAATGAAGGTGAAGGCTCAATAAAACTTATAAAAAGTTTTATCGGTAAAAATGTGTATAAGAAGGGATTTGGAGTAATACTAGGGAGTCAAGCTATATGAGGTCCGAATGAGGATGGGCTAGTATTTATAGTTGAAAAAGATTTAATCCCTTTTTTGCAATACTGCAGAATCAATGAAAATCTTTCTTTTTAGTAAAATTAGTTTCCTACTTTAAGCAAATTATTTTTTTTAAAGATTTTTTTCGTTTTAGCAATATTTTTATATATAATTAATGACTATTATATGATAAGATATCCAGCTAACTATACTTAATATTAGACAGCTTAATCAATTATCTTTAATGTTAGATAGCAAATATCATCAAACATAAATTTGATAAATTAAATTAAATCTATGCTTTCAGATATTTACAACTTGAATTCCTTTAAATATTTTAAAATTCGATAACAGTGCTAATAGTAATGGTTCAATTAGGTATATAAAATCTTTTACAATGAAGCTCAACCGTTATTAAAGAAGAAAACGTTTGTAAACAAAGGAGGAGTTAGAATTTTCGGAAAGTACGAATCATTATCATTCACTCAGTATTATCAAACTTATAAACAATATTATTAACTCAGATTCAATATATTCCATAAAAGAGCAGCTTGATAACTACACCGAAAATCATGAACCTCTAAACATTTTTTCAATTGTAAACATCCAAAACAGCATTAGAAAAATTGTTGGCTGCATAGACAATTTTTCATTATCACTTGCTAATACAATCATTTTTCCCGGAAGCACCTCAGAAATCCCAAATTCAGAAAAACAAAAAATCGCTATATCAGAGGCATCAGGAGATACAAATTATAATGGCCTTATTCTTGGTCAAAATGGTTTTTTCAAAATAGGTGCTGACTTTGCTTTAAAATATTCAAAAATAAATCATTATCTTGAAGATTTCAACATAGTTTTACATTCCACAGACTGCAGTGCTGATTTTTATGACTATAATTTTTCATATAGCTGCTTATCAAATGAAAAATCAAACATTGGAGTTGCCTTTTTGCCTTCTTATAGTGATGATGTGTGCTATGGAACAGTCAATGATTTTAGATCTCTTGGAATAAAAGTACCATTAATTTCAGATCAATGCACAAGTGATATTTTTACTAATAAAACAGCATATCCAGAATTCATTAGAATTATGAAAAGCTATGCTTTTCATTCAAACACATTAGCATACCTTATGAGTATTTTTAGCTGAAAATGCGCTGTTGTCTTCTATGAAAATTCAACTTTTGGATTAGTCATGTATAATCATTTCATTGAAATAGCTAGCAGCCTAGGGATAAAAATCGTTAATGATGAAAATAAGCGGATGCTTGACCCTTTCTACAACCCAGAAATGTATGAAAATTATTCTGATTTTATTAACAATGCTATAAATACTAAATGCCGAATTATAGTTCCTTTGTTACAGTCAACTGCGGTATTTAATCTTTTTGGGCAATTATATGATAAAGGTATAAGGCTAGGCGATTTTATTTACTTACTCCCCCCGTCCGTGTGTGAACAAAACCATTAGAAAAATCCCTATTTTTTGCACAAAAATCCACCCTCCAGGAATGAACAAAAATTTTTTAATAGAAAAAATTTTAGAAAAAAAAAATTGATATATAAGTGATTATTAGTATAATGAAATCTCGAGCTAATTCTGTTTAATTTTAAACAAGTTACGTTTTAAAACATAAAATTTTACAAATTAAATTAATATTTGCTTTTCAATTTTTGCAAATTAGGATTTTTTTAAAAATTCGAAAAAAAAAAAATTTCTACAAAATTTAACCCCCCTCCCCCTCCGAGAGTGAACAAAATTTTTTTGTTCACTCACGGAGGGGGAAGTTAGTATATTTTCCTATGGCTGGATATTTTGAGTATTCACCTTCAATTACAGATGAGACTAAACAAAAAGTGATTAAGCTTGCCTATGGCTCATTAGGACTATGGCAATCTGAATGAGTAGGAAGTTATGGGGCCTCGCTCAAAGCATTAGGTGACACGTTTTATGACCCTTCTTGATATGGAGGAAATTGCCCTTCATTTGATGCTATGACACTAGTTCTTCATGGCTTAAAATATACAATTAATGAAGGAAATGATTACGAAAATCCAGAATTGTTAAATGAAGGAATAAGAAAAGTAAAATTTACAGGATGCTCAGGAACTGTGCAGATTTCAAGTAATTCCAATGAAAAAAATACAGCTATCATAAGCATAATGAATTCTGTTTATAATAAAACTCTTGGGCATTATGTAAATATCGAAGTTGGAAGCTACACAGTAGGAAGTAATCCTCCGTTTTTAATTACAAAAAATATTACCTGACCTGATAATACCACAAATACTCCAAACGAGAAAAGGCAGAATCCTGATAATTGCCCCTTTAATCTTCATCTAATCCAGGATTCAGATGCAGGACATGGTTTATATTATGGTTTTGTATTTGGAATCACATTTATTGTTACAATATTATCCACTATAATTTTAATAAAATTATATTGGCATTCATACCTGCCAATTATAATACAAAGATGTGAAGTAAAAGCTAATGATTATGTCGCGATGGCTATGATTTTTATTGATTTTTTGCAGTATTTAGCGATGGGACCTGACCTCAGCGTTTATGATGAAATTAGTTCATTTTTATATGACTATGCATCAATTAATTTATCAGTTCTGATTGAATTTAAAGGTGACGCTTATTGGATTGCAATTATTATAACCTTTTCTATTTGCGTTTTATGGGTATTTTTATCTATGTTTGTATATTTTAGAATTGATGAATATAAAAATATTGATATATTAGACAGCATAGGGATTTTTGGAAGATTTATAACTCCTATAATTGGAAATTTAGGATTAATCCCTATAACTCATATTCTCCTAACAGTTTTTGAGTGTGAAAAAGGAATTGGAAATAAAATAGATGAGAGCTTTATGGATCATGACTGCTCTGTTTTTTGTTATAAAGACCAGCACATATTTTTTGCGATTTTATCTTTTTTAACTCTGCTGATCTATTTACCATTATCTATAATGTGAAGACCAATATGGCAAAGCATTAATTCTAATACAAATATTTATTTAAGTCCACAGTTCTTGGTATCGAAAAGTATTTTTCAAATAATTTCAGTCGCTTTGAATAAGACTCTAAAACACCATAATCAATGATTAGAGGGGTTAGTTTATTTAATATTTACTTTGGCTTTTATTTACTATACACTATATTATAAGCCTTACAATTATCAAAGATGCAGTCTCTGAACGACGGCATCTTTAGTAGCCTTAGCATGAAGCTTAATTGTCTCCTCATTTTATTATGCACTATCTTATTCCTATATCCCATTTTGGATTATTCTTCAATTTGCTGGATGATTTGTAATTTTACTTACTACTTTGATCATTCAGCATGAAAAATATCCAAGTCTATTTTTCTCACCAAAGGGAGCAGATATAAATATTCTTTTTAAATTTGCATTAACAAAGCAAATTGAGATTGGGGATATCAAAAAAAGAGCAACGGCATATGAGATTAGTGATCCAGCTCTAAAAGCTGACAATGAAGTAGATTCAAAATTTGGGCTAATAGATAGCAGGTCATTATTTTAGTTTAAATAAATATAAGTAGATTTTAAAACCAATTAATATTAAATTTCGATATATTTTGCATCCTACATCTTTTTGAAATTTTCTAAATAATATTTTGGAAAGATATATTAATTAAAATTTTCCCAAAAATAAGCCTAAATTTTTAATTGATTACATATTATAATTCCTAGAACATCTAATCATAAAAATTAAATTCCAAAATCTAAATGAATATAGCCCGATCCCTGCTTTGGATCGGGCTATACAATTTTACATAAATAAAATATTGCAAAATAAAATTTTAATAGAATTTTTCATTAAAGGAAATAAAATGTTTTGATGAATATGCTTTCTTTATAATAGCCATACAGTTGAAAAACAAAAATTAGTTTAAAAACGCAAAATTATCCTCAAATGCTACGCCATAAAACATCTAGTTATATCCTATTGAGTAAGCTTATTAAGTATTTATCTCTCTTCTTAATCTAATAATCACTCAAAAAATTAATTTCACCAATTAAATACTCTTATAATACTTTTTATTTCAGAAACCCATAAATAAAAAAGAATGTTTTAAAATATTTTCGCATGGATAAAACTGCATATTTCTATCTAAAATAATTATGACTCAAAAATGCATTTATGGGTTTTATATCTTTACATTTAAATTATGGCTATCTCAATTTTGATACTTGAGGTTTTATTTTCTCTTGCTTCATCAAAGCTCTCAATATGAATTTTATATAGCCAGGAAACAGACTGAGGATTGATTAATCAAATGTCTTATGATCTAAGTTCAACATATAATAGCATAAATCTATTTCAAGAGCTCATTGATGAAAAATCACAAATAGGAAGAAATTTCTCATCTCCTGCTATTGCAATTGACTTAACCCAAAATTTGCTATTGAACCAAAAAATAAAAGAGGCTGCTAGGATGAATCATTTTATCTCTATAAAAATTGATGAGCCTACCGAAAGTTATGAGGAATGGGAGTATTTTTCACATATTTCAACTAGCAAATACACAAAAAGTTTTATTAGCGTGCTGCTATTTTTAGGGTGAAACAAAATTGGAATTATTTATAGTGATTCCACTGATAATATTAGATTTAGAAGCTATTTTGAAAAAGAGTTGACTTTTTATGGTGCAAATTTCTTTTCTAGGATTTTTGGGAATTGGCTGAGTCAAGGTGTAACTGACTTAACTTAATACATGCTTAATACCCAATACCACATCGGCTGCAAGGGCTTCTGCATCTGCTTCGAAAAACCCTGCTTTACTAAAAATCTCGGAACAATCTTGGTATCAAGGCTGAATGATGGTCTTCTTGGCCTTGGTCTTTCAGATTTCGGTTTATTTCTTCAAGTTTTTGACCCATAAATATTCGTTAGAAGAGAGTTCATTGAAGGCTGAGGCTTCTAGCCTGAGTTGGTGCCATACTTTTAGAAACTTCGATATCCCTAGATTTGCATATCGTGAAATTTTGTTTCGTGTCATATACGGATAAATTCATTGGTAAAGCAAACTCATAGTAAAAATCTGCATAAGAAGAATTTTTGGCTGGGGCAGAATATTTGAATGTCGCCATATTTTGATTATCTAGTCAAGGTGTAACTGATGAATTAATTTCTCGAGAAATAAAAGTAAAAGGGCTAAACCATATTATAATTGCTAATGAAGGTAAAGGAGCTGAAAAATTGATAACTCTTCTCTCCTTGAGCAAGAAAAATCACTCTATGTTTTGGGAAAAAAATGAATAAAATGTTTTTATAAAAATATTAAAAAATAAGCAAAATTTTGTGTGCTATCTTACGGAAGGGAGAGTAAGCAGCTTTATATCAAAAAATATGTATAAAGAGGGTTTTGGGCTGATTCTTGGAAGTAAATCTGCATGGGCCTCAAATAGAGATGGGCTGATATTTATAGTTGAAAAAGATCTAGAATACGCTAAAAATTTGAATAATTACCATTCCTTAAGCATTATTAATTTTTTGCGTGACATTGATTTTGAGTCTGAATCAATTTATGCTGTAAAAGCTCTTTTTCAAAAGTCGACAATTAATCATCAGCCTTTAAATCTATTTTCAATAGTAAACGTACAAGGAAGCTCAAAAAAAATAGTAGGATATATAGAAAATAATATAGTGAATATTTCTGATACTATTATATACCCTGGAAACACAACAATTGCTCCAAGTTCTCAAAAACCACCAATCATTATATCAGTTGCCTCAGGGGATTCAAATTTCAATGGTCTCAAGCTCGGCTCTAATAGTCATCTAAAGCTTGGCTCTTCATTTGCTCTAAAATACGCCGAATACATACACATTTTAGAAAATTTCAGCTTAAAATTGTATCCAACAGACTGCAGTGCTGATTTTTACTATCGTCCATTTTCATATAACTGTTTATTAAGCCACAAAGACAGCTTGGGTGTTGCTTTTTTGCCATCTTATAATGATAACGTTTGTTATGGGACTATAAAAGATTTTAGAGACCTGGGGATAAAAATCCCTTTAATTTCAGATGAATGCACTAGCGAACTATTTACAAATAAAACAGCATATCCTGAATTCGTTAGGATTATGAAAAGTTTTGCATTTCATTCAAATATGCTTGCTTATCTTATGAGTATTTTTAGCTGAAAATGCGCAGTAGTCTTTTATGAAAATTCAACTTTTGGGCTGGATATGTATAAGAACTTTTACAATGTCGCTAAAACTCTAGGAATAAAAATAGTTAATGATGAGGACAAAAGAATGCTTAATCCTTTATATAGTCCACAGCTTTATGGAAATTATTCAAATTATATGAAAAATGCTATTGCCACCCAATGCAAAATTGTGGTTCCTTTACTAGAGCCTACCCCGATGTTCAACCTTTTTGGGCAGCTATATGATGAAGGGATCAGAAGAAACGATATGATTTTTTTGCTATATAGTCCCTCGCTTGAATTTCTGATCGGCTCCCATGAGCCAAAGATAGATTTCACACGTGAAAATCCAGAAATTCCACGTGGAAACCCATTTTTGGCTCGTGGGAGCCGATCAGAAATAACGCCAAAACATAATATCTCCCTATTGCAGGATATTTTGAAAATTCTCAAGCAATTACTGCTGACACAAAAACAAAGGTAAAAGAGCTTTTATTTGGGTCATTGGTGTTGTGGCAATCAGAATGGCTAGGAAGTTATGGGGCATCACTGATAGCTTTAGGTAATAAATTTTATGGGTTTTATTTATATTATGGAACATGCCCATCTTTTGATGCTATGATGCTCGGAATTCATGGAATAAAATATTTAATTGATGCTGGAGGCGATTATGAAGATCCAGAACTATTGAATGAAGGAATAAGAAAAGTGAAATTTATTGGGTGTTCAGGGACTGTGCAAATCTCAAGCAATTCTAATGAAAAAAGCACAGCTATAATAAGTATTATGAATGAAATTTACAATGAAACTCTTGGATATTATGTAAATTATCCAGTAGGCACTTATAGCATAGGAAGCAATCCGCCATTTTCATTCACAAGAAACATCATTTGGCCAGATAATACCACAAATGTTCCAGGCGAGAAAAGACTGAATCCTGATAATTGCCCATTTAATCTCCGGTTAATAAGAGATTCAGATGCTGGCTCTGGTTTATATTATGGACTTGTATTTGGTATCACAATAATAGTTGTATTTTTATCGGCTGTAATTTTAGTTAAAATTTACTGAAAATCACAGATTTTTATGATAACGGAACGATGCGAAGTAAAAGCCAACGACTATTTAGCCATGTCTATGATTTTTATTGATTTTTTGCAATATTTAGCAATGGGGCCTGATATTTACTAGATAGTATAGGAGTTTTTGGGAAATTTATAACACCAATAATAGGAAACATAGGCTTAATACCTATAACCCATATTCTTTTAACAATTTTTCAATGCGAAAAAGGAATTGGAAATAAGATAGACGAAAGTTTTATGAATCATGACTGCTCTGTATTTTGCTATAAAGATGAGCACATTTTTTTCGCGATTTTATCATCATTGACTCTGCTTATTTATTTACCATTATCTATAATGTGAAGACCTATTTGGCAAAGCATTAACTCCAATGCAAATATTTATTTAAGTCCTCAGTTCTTGATATCGAAAAGTATTTTTCAAATATTTTCAGTCGCTTTGAATAAGACTCTAAAGCACTATAATCAATCTTTAGAGGGCCTAGTTTATTTTGTTGTCACATTGGTTTTTATTGCTTATACAATTTTTTACAAACCTTATAATTACCATAGATGCAACCTATGGACAAGAATTTCTTTGCTTTGTTTAGCATGAAGCTTAATGCTATCATCAATCTATTATGCAGTCACTTATCATAATTTTTCTTTTTGGATATCAATGCAATTTGGTGGGTGGATAATTCTTATAGCTATTGCTTGGGTTATCCAACACAAAAAATACCCAAGCTTGCTTTATTCTCCAAAGGGGGTTAATATTAACACTCTCTTTAAATTTGCATTGACAAAGCAAGTAATGCTAGAAGAGGTCATTAAAAAGCACTCTCATGCTTATGAAGTATATGATGAGAGTGCTGGAAGTCAAATAAATTCAAAAAATATATTATTGAGTCATGATATAAACTCATAAATTTATATTCAAACGATAATTTATTAAATTTCTTTTTCTTCAGCTTTATGTATCAAAAACCAGCTTAAAATTGAAATAAGGCTAATAAATCCCATTAATATGTAAACCCATATAAAATTTGACTCCCTTGCTAAAATCACTTCTAAATATTCAGTCTGCTCTTTTACCTTAAGGATTGAGTTTTTCACTTGATTGTCCTGTGTTGCAAGCCCGTTCAGCCCAATTTCAATTTTTTCAATGATTTTCTGAAAATCCAGAGTTTTAATCCTATTGTCAACTTTTTCAATTCTTTCTTCAAGTTTTCCTAAAGAAAGCATCATTTCATTTGCATAGGTTTTATTAAACTCTTTATGACCTTTTGTCATTTCTTCTGTGGTTTTTTCTAAAACACTTAAGGATTGGTCTGTTCTTAGCATGTCGTCTTTAAGCTTGTTTACTTGTATATTAAGTGATTTTAGATAGGTTTCTGAAGTAAGCTCATTAACTTTGTGAAGAATGTCCTCGATTTCATGGAGTTTCTTTTCAAGCTCAGTGTGCTGAGAAATTAGTGAGGAGATTTCTTGGCTGAGGCAGAGTGTTGTGAGAGTTAGCAAAAGAAGCTTTATCATTTTTATAAAATGGGAATTTATTTATCAAATCATTTAATTTGATGTAAGTTTCAGTTAATTTAATACATAAGTTTAAAAATATACTTATTTATTAATTCTGTAGGCTCAGCAAGTATATTATCATACAATTAAATAAAAGTCTGAGATGGGGCTGCCAAAATAGGCTTAATTTATAATAATACATGAAAAATCATCTCAGACATAAAAAACATAGCAAAAATATTCAGGCCCACATAATCGTTATATTTACTGTGCGAAAATCCACTTCTTACCAGCAATAAGTAGCCCAGCGGAAAGGAAAGCATATCCAAGCCAAATTCTATAAAGGGTGGATTATTCTTCAAAAGTGATTTGTCATAAAATCCCAAACATGTTCAATAAAATTTAGCTAAAAATAGAAATGATCGACCTAATAATTTTGCAAGACCTTTTATATCAGAAGCCAGTCAGTCATCAAGAAAATTTTTTGAAAATTTTATGCTAGTTTTAATAAATAGCCCACTAAGAAGCATCGTTAGGCTAACCGCAAGCCATCTCTTTAACTAGCAAAAAAAAAAAAACGCTCATTAATGGGTTATTTTTCGAAAATATGCATATAAAATCATGGACACTTGAAACTTGAGCCAAAAATATTTTTGCAATATTTGCTCCAATACCTCCAGCGCCTGTAATAATTACACTTCAAATTCCATATAAAAATATAAGTGAAATAAAACCATGAAAAATCCAACACGCAATGGAATAAACTTCAGTTATAATGAGTATCAGCAAAAGAATAGCATAAAGATGAAAGGAAAATTTTTCGGTCTCAAAAACTGCTTTTAGAAAGTAACTTACTATTGAAAGCAAAAAGATTATGTAAAGTCAAAGTAGTAAATGAAAAGGTAGAAGTGTGTTGCAAATGAAGATTTCTTTAATCAGGATTTGATAAAAAATAACCCAAATCAGAATGTATATGCTAAGAAGGAGTGGGCATTTTTGAGTTATATTGAAATTCACAGCTTTGTGGCTAAATCTATCAAAAATATTGAGAAATTCAGTTGCATACAATAAAGATCGGAAAGTAAATTGAAACTCTATAGGAATTTGATGCTGATTTTGTGAAGAAAATAAGTAAAGAAGTGTAGGCTCCAGTAGAATTCTTAAGATCATAAGTACAGGGCTAACAATCATTTTCGAATCTTCACTGATCATAAGTATGTTCATTTAGAATTTTTTATTAAAATTCATTTATTCTAATTTATATCATTAGACAAATTAATAATTATTTCTCTTATGCAAATTTTAGTAATTTGCTAGTGTTTTGCTGCATTATTTTAATTATTTTTTACCATTATGCTTAAAGTTGTGAGAAATATTTTTTTGAAATTGAATGTGAATACCACTAGAGCTTACTCCCCCCCCCCTTCCGTGAGCGAACAAAACCATTAGAAAAATCGCCATTTTTTGACCAAAAACCCACCCTCCGTGAGTGAACAAAAATTTTTTTAATAGAAAAAATTTTTAATGGAAAAAAAATTTTGATATATAAGTGATAATTAGTATAATGAAATCTAGAGCTAATTCTGTTTAATTTTAAACAAATTGCGTTTTAAAACATAAATTTTGCAAATTAAATTAATATTTGCTTCCCAATTTTTGCAAATTAGGATTTTTTTAAATTTCGAAAAAAAATATATTTTTTATAAAAATTTATATATAAATTTTTTTTTAAAAAAAAAAATTAACCCCCCTCCGTGAGCGAACAAATTTTTTTGTTCGCTCACGGAGGGGGGGGGGGGAGTTAGAGAAATTTTACAGCATATGCAAAATTTAAGCTCTTCTTAATTAAAACCTTGGCAGAGAGCGAGCATTTGATTGTAATGCAGATCATTATAATAAAATACGGAATTAGTTTCTCAGAGGATAATTCCTCCTCTGTGATATTTATTATTGGGTTCAGTTTTCCACGTGAACCTTTACCTATAATGTTATATATGTTGATTTGGTGGCCTAGGGAAAGAATCAGATATATGGCTTTTTCTGCTTTGCTTGGAATCCCGAGGAGGGTGACTCTTAGGAGGAAGACGAGATCAAGCAGGACTAGTGAAGGGTCGCGACATCCGTCTGAAAGGAGGAAACACTTTAAAATCTAACTATGCAATGCAGGCTATTATATTTATAATATAGCAATTGCCGCACCTATATATTTTACAATGAATGCAGCATTAATAATTAGTGGTTTATTCCTTGAACTCCATATTACTCCATCTAAAATAACCTATGATCAATTATAGCAGTTGCCCGATGATGGCGCTCAATGCGCCATCATCGGGCAACTGCTATATGTGTATTCCTAGTTGACAATTTTTGCCAACCTTGATTATCTCACCTCGCAAAGGCTGATTAGCCAATTCGAATTTATATATGATGTCTCAGAGCTTCGTGGTTGGCTATGCCGACTATCCCTCGAGCATATATTTAAATTTTATCCTGCAAAGTTTTGCCAGCTCGGGAAAGGACAGCCATGCTAGGTAAGCAATTCTAGTACTGTGTGGAGCTAGCTCTAGTCAATTCCAGGGTTGGATTTTACTTCAAAGTAGAGAGGGACTCGCAAGTTGGAAAGGAACGCCCAGCCAAATCTGCAGGCAATGCCTTGACCAATCGGGCAAATTCTCCAGCACGAAACCAGGGGTTTCTCCCTGGGCTAGAGGTTTCTTTTTGCCGATAGTGGACTAGAAAACCCATTTTTTTTGTTTTTTTTTTGTGTGTACAAGCTTGCACCCCTCAGCTTCAAGCATTGCCGCAGAATTCGAAGACTTCTAACTCAACACTGAGGCTGGAAGGCAAGAAGGAGACATTGTATCCCTAATTAAAGGCATGGCCCCAAAGCGGTTTGAATCTCCTTGGAGATCCTCGGTGACTGCTTTACAACTAGGCTAGCCCATCTGTTAATTTAAGTTAAGTTTAAGATTATCCAATTCAATAGCTTACAGGAATTAATTCATCCAGAATGATCCATAATCGGTCCATGGCTATAATTAAATCATAATGAAAGAAATATAAAATAATATAAATAAAATTTTTTGATCTGGATTTATTTTTTATTAAATATTCTAGCCTTGATGGAAGAAATGTTAATGAAGGTTAAAAATATTTGTTTTAGAGCTGCTATTTCAAATGTTAATGAATCATTATATTTTTGGATGAGAATTATTTAAATTTTTACAAGAATAAAATTTTATTATTTGCCCGAGAGACTTACTTCAATAAATAAAGAATTTGCTATAAAGATGGTATTTCCATAGGAATTCACTTCCAAATGAATTAGAAAAAAACAAGCAAATATATATAATACAAATATTTATCAAAACATATCTAGATACATTAGAAGGAATTCTCTATTTAAATACGATGAAATTAAATCTGTCATTAAATATATATTTTCAATGAATCATATAATGCAAATTTAAATATCATTATTAACTATAAATTTTATTTATAAAATAAGCTTTTGCTGCCATAATTATTGAAGAAAATAGCCAATATCAATTATTTCTTGTCTTATTGGTAATGAAATATCTAACCCCAATCCATATTCTTCCACACTTTCAACAATAATATTTTTATACCTGGATTCAAGTCTTATCATGATTGCAAATAGCCTTTTTTATAGTTTATCAATAATAAAATGTTTACCAAGAGCTTGCGATCAATAGCTCGTGCTCCATTCTTAAGATTAAAAGTCCACGAAAAGCCAGAGTTCCAAACCGACTTTATTAGGTATCCATTCGGCATTCCTCCAGTTGAAGTAATCTCAATGGAAAAAAAAGTTGACCATGGTTTTGACTATGCTTCAGAATCCTACGATTACGAAGACCACGGTATGACTGTTTTGCATCAGAGACCATCTCACTACCGATATTTTTGGATTTTTGCAGGATTTTGGGTTTCCAGCGCTTTTCTCTACTTCATTTGGCTTGAAGTTCCATATACTGGGACTTTCTTTGGGCATTATAACATGGATATTGAAATGAACGCAATCAAATATGTAAACAACGATGAACTTTATCATGACTGGGAAGGACTCAAAAAGAAGTACCTCGAAAGAGAAGCTGCAGCTGAAGAAGGTGGGGAGGATGAAGAAATTACCCCAGAAGAATAAATAGTTTGAGGATAAAGCTAACTAAGCTATTACTCAACATTTGAAATATTTCTTTCTAATTTTATATCACACAATTCATTAGTCATATGGGCTTTTCTGCTTTAATTCTTATATGATCAAATATCCAAAATGCCTGCAATCCTAATAAATGTAAGAAGGCAAGAAGTCAGGTATCATAAAAAGCTACATAATCGAGGGTAGCAGGCATGATTACTATATCTGACTTCTAGCATAGATATTTAGCTGAGAATTTATTAAAGGTGCATCAAAATCCTTTCACCATTTGAAGTAAGCCATTAGAGATTTTGGAGGAAGGAGACTCCACACTGGCTTAGATTCTGCGTTGCCAAGACACATCACTTATACAATTACAAGACGGACACTTATATGTCTTTAATGGACTTTGGTGCTGAAATTAATAAACGAAATACCGGCATGGCAGAACGGTGATTATTCTCTATTTGCAGGATACTTCGCAGCTCTCCAGATTAGTTTTAATTAGAATGCAAAGCGATTAAACTCTCCCAGAAGCACAAAGAAGACACTTCACTAATGCTAGAGCTAGCGCTCTTTCCAAAATTATCAAGGAAAAAGGATTCTTCAATTTATGGATACGGTAACCCCAACTATTTACTATAACAATCAACTTTGGCATGTAAGCCCACATGGCAATGCTAAGAAATTTGGTGCAAATCGCAATAATTATATCAACTAGACTAAAGGAAATAATCATTTTCTATAATTGAATATTAAATTATAATTTAAAACTCTAATATTAATGCTAAGCAATTATAAATCATCTCTGCCATAAATACCATTGAAAAAGAATTTAGTACAATGTATTGATTACGTCTGCAATCCGAAAATCCATCTCTTAGAACCAATATAAAGGGAAGCAACAAAGCAGCCAAATCTAAATATAATTCTATAAGATAAGTATTTTTAAGAAAAATATCCTTGTCAAAATTTATTTGAATAACTCCATTCATTTTTAAAAGCATTTCAAATGTTTTTATATAACATTTTGCAAGACCTTTTGTGTCAGATGCCAACCAATCATCAATAAACACTTTTGAAGCTTTTATAAAATCATGAGTACTTGAAAATTGTGCATAAAATATTTTTAAAAATTGAGCTCCTGCGCCAATAGCACCTGTGATGACAGTAGCGTATGTACCAAGCCAAAATGAAAAATAAAAAATAGCGCTAAGTATAAGCCATGAATTATGATAAACTTCTTTCATAATGAGGATGAGTACAAATAAAGCATAAACATGAAATGAAAACTTTTCTGTTTCGAAGAGTTCTTTTAAAAAGAACCCTACTAAAGAAAGTAAAAAGACTGCATATGCTAAAACCAATATGTATATAGGCAAAGTGGCACCAAGCAACAAAACATCTTCAATTAGAGCTTTATAAAAAATAGTTCAAAATAGGATGTATATGCTTAGAAGGAATGGAAATTTTCCAGTTATATTGAAGTTCGCAAATTTGTGACTGTATCGATCAAAAAGATTGAGAAACTCAGTTGCGTATAATAAACATTGGAAAGCAAATTGATACTCTATTAGAAACTGTTGCTGCCTTTGTGAAGAAAACAGATAGAATAGTGTAGGCTCTAATATAATTCTTAAAATTGTAATGATGGGAGTAATAACGATTTTCGAGTCTTCACTGATCTGAAGTTTGGCAAGCCTATTCATTTATGTTTTATCTAATAATTTCTAATTTAAAATTCAACAAATTTACAAATAGATAATTTTTTAGAATTTTTATTAAGCTAAACAATAAAATTGTTAGATATAGTTTTTGGGATATAATATAGTTAAATTATTAATTATAATCCTAAAATTAGTGCTAAGCAATGATAAATCATCTCTGCCATAAATAACATTGCAAAAGCATTTAGTCAAATGTATTCATTACGTCTACAATGCGAAAATCCATCTCTTAGAGGCAATAGAAAGGCAAGTCAAAAAATAGCCAAATTTAAATATCATTCTATAAGATAAGTATTTTTAAGAAAAAATGCTTTGTCAAATTTTATTTGGATAATTCCATTCATTTTAAAAAGCATTTCAAATGTTTTTGTATAGCATTTTGCAAGACCTTTTGTGTCAGATGCCAACCAATCATTAATAAACACTTTCGAAGCTTTTATAAAATCATGAGTACTTGAAAATTGTGCATAAAATATTTTTAAAAATTGAGCTCCTGCGCCGATAACACCTGTGATGATAGTAGTAAATATGCAAAGCCTAAATAAAAAATAAATAAAGCCGTTAATTATATACCATGAATACAGAGAAACTTCTTTAATAGCGAGCATGAGTACAAATAAAGCATAAGCATGAAATGAAAACTTTGCTGTTTCGAAGAGTTCTTTTAAAAAGTACCCTACTAATGAAAGTAAAAAGGTTGTATATGTTCAAAACAGTATGTATATAGGAAGAGCGGCATCAAGCAACAAAACATCTTCAATTAGAACTTTATAAAAAATAGTTCAAAACAGGATGTATATGCTTAGAAGGAATGGAAATTTTCCAGTTATATTGAAGTTTGCGAATTTGTGACTGTATCTATCAAAAAGATTGAGAAACTCAGTTGCGTATAATAAACATTGAAAAAATATTCAATATTCTATTAGAAACTGTTGCTGCCTTTGTGAAGAAAGCAGATATAATAGTGTAGGCTCTAATATAATTCTTAAAATTATAATGATGGGAGTAATAACGATTTTCGAGTCTTCACTGATCTGAAGTTTGGCAAGTGTATTCATTTATATTTTATTAAAATGAGGCACTAATAATTTCTAATTTAATATTCAAAAATATTACAGCAATAGACAATTTTTAGAATTTTTATTAGGCTAAAGTATGGAATATCATTTTTAAATAGTAAAATTGTTGGATATAGTTTTTGGGATATAATATAGTTAAATTATTCATTATAATCCTAAAATTATACATGAAATATCATTAATTTAGTTGCATGAGAATTTGTTTACTTATTAAAATGGCAAAGCTAAAATCAATGAGATTCAAAGAAATTAGTGATAATTAGCTAAAGAGATACTAAATAAATATTAGCGTTCCAATTTTTGCAAATTGGGAACGAACAAAGCTTTTTAGTCGTTCACGGAGGGGGTGCAATAAATTTAGTGCAAATAGCAGCAATTATATCAGCTATAGCAAAGGAAATAATCGTTTTCTATAATTTGAATATTAAATTACAATTTAAAACCCTATAATTAATGCTAAGCAATGATAAATCATCTCTGCCATAAACACCATTGAAAAAGCATTTAATAAAACATATTCATAGCGTCTACTATGCAAAAATCCATCTCTTAGAGGCAATAGAAAGGCAAATCAAAAAGCAATAAAATCTAAATAAAATTCTATAAGATAAGTATTTTTAAAAAAAACTGCTTTTTCAAGATTTATTTGGATAATTGCATTATATTTAAACATAATTTCAAATGTTTTTGTATAGCATTCTGCAAGACCTTTTGTGTCAGATGCCAACCAATCATTAATAAACAATTTTGAAGTTTTTATAAAATCATGATTACTTGAAAATTGTGCATAAAATATTTTTACAAATTGAGCTCCTGTACCGATAGCACCTGTGATGACAGTAGAGTATGCACCAAGCAAAAATAATAAATATATAATAGTGCTAAGTATATGTCATGAATTATGATAAACTTCTTTCATAATGAGGATGAGTACAAATAAAGCATAAACATGAAATGAAAACTTTTCTGTTTTGAAGAGTTCTTTTAAAAAGTAACCTGCTAGTGAAAGTAAAAAGATTGTATATGCTCAAACCAGTATGTATATTGGCAAAGTGGCATCAAACACCAACACATTTTCAATTAGAATTTTATAAAAAATAGTTCAAAACAGGATGTATATACTTAAAAGGAATGGAAATTTTCCAGTTATATTGAAGTTCGCGAATTTGAGACTGTATCTATCAAAAAGATTGAGAAATTCAGTTGCATACAATAAACATTGGAAAATAAATTGATACTCTATTAGAGACTGTTGCTGCATTTGTGAAGAAAACAGATAAAATAGTGCAGGCTCTAATATAATTCTTAAAACTGTAATGATGGGAGTTATAACGATTTTCAAGTCTTCACTGATCTGAAGTTTGGCAAGTGTATTCATTTATATTTTATCAAAATTAGGCACTAATAAATTCTATTTTTAAATTCAAAAAATTTACTGCAATAGACAATTTAGAATCTTTTTAGACCGAAGTATGGAATATCATTTCTAAATAACAAAATTGTTAGATATAGTTTTTGGGATATTCATAAAATTATTATTTATTTCTCTTATGCCAATTTATATTTGTTTCACACTATTTTATTCTTTGCATATTGGAACTAAATGAAGGGGAAAAATTATTTTTATATATTCAAATTAAAATTAAATCTTATAATTTATTTTTACTTATAGGAATTCATTTATTATATCATTTATGATTAGCTGCTAAGAAATTTACTACAAATAGCACTAAAAATATCAATTAAAATTAACAAATCTAAGTTTTCTATAATGCTAATATTGTTAATTATGATCCTAAAATTAATGCTAACTCCCCACCTCCGTGGTTCGCGATTAATTTTTTTTTTAAAAAATGTAAAAAAATTCCCCAATTTGAGAAGAAAAAATTAATTTATTTTGCAAAATTTATATTTTAAAATGTAGGCTGTTTAAAATTAAAACAGAATTAGCTAGAGACTTTGTTATGATAATTATCAATTATATACATAAATCTTTTTTTATAAAACATTTTTGTTCGCTCACGGAGGGGGGTAAGCAATGCCAAATCATTTCTGACATAAATACTATTGCAAAAGTATTTAGTCAAAAGTGTCTCCTAGAACTATCCGAATATCCGTTTCTTATAAGCAAAACCAATGCAAGTGGAAGAGCAAGTGGAAGAGCAAGTGGAAGAGCAAGTATATCTAAATATAGTTCTATAAGATAAATATTACTAACTCACCCCTTCAAAATTTGTTTGCTCATAGAGGGAGTTATCATCATATATAAATTTTACAATAATTTTTTTTTAAAATATGAAAAAGTCCAATAAAAAAAAATCGGAGAGCAAAAATTAATTAATTTGCAAAGTTTATGTTTAAAGTACAATCTGTTTAAAATTAAACAGAGTTAGCTAGATATGCCATTATAATAATTATCACTTGTATATCAATTTTTTTTTCATTCACTCACACTGGGTGGGTTTTTGGCAAAAAATAAGGATTTTCCCAATAGTTTCACTCATGGAAGGGGGAGTATAAAAAAATTCTGTTTTGTTAACATTCGAAACGAACAATCCAATCGCTTTTGTAAGATCTCCAAATAATCATTTGAAACATTTTGCAAGATTTTTGGTTTCAGATGCCAGCCAGTTATCGATAAACTCTTTAGAAGCTTTTATAAAATCATGGGTACTTGAAAATTGTGAATAAAATATTTTAATAAATCGAGCTCCGGTGCCGATAGCGCCTGTAATAATACTAGCCCATATGCCAATCCAAAATAAAAAATAAATAATTATGTAAAGAGACAACCATGATTTTAGAAAAACTTCTTTCACAATGAGCACGAACAATAATAAGGCATAAACATGAAATGAAAACGTTTCTGTTGAGAAGAGTTCCTTCAAAAAGCAGCCTACGAATGAAAGCACAAAGTTTAAATATGCCCAAATTAGTATATATATAGGCAAAGTAGCACTGAGCACCAAAACATTTTCATTTTCAATTAGAATTCTCAGAATTTGATAAAAAATAGTCCAGAATAGAATGTATATACTTAAAAGGAATGGAAATTGTGCAGTTATGCTGAAGTTCACAAATTTGTTGCTGAATCTATCAAAAAGATTGAGAAACTCAGTTGCGTATAATAAACATTGGAAAAAAATTCAATATTCTTTTAGAAACTGTTGCTCCCTTTGTGGAGAAAACAAATAGAATAGTGTAGGTTCTAATATAATTCTTAAAACTGTAAGTATAGGAGTAATAAATATTTTCAAGTTTTCACTGATCTGAAGTTTTCTCAGCAATTTTTAATATTAGAGAATTATATATACCATACTAATAGTTTCTGTCCTAAAATCAAACAAAACAATTTTTCTTAATCCTTATAGATTAAAACATAGATAAAATTAATATTATTTTCTCTTATGCCTATTTTAGTTATTTGCTTCACAGTTTTATTTAATTATTTTGTGACACTAACTACATCGTTTTCTTTTTAATTTGAAAAATATATTTCAAATATAAGATCACGGCTGTAATAACTGATGATATTGCGAAAGCTCCATCAAATAAATGATGGAAGCTGAAAAAATCTACACCACTTAAAGCATTAGTCATAGCTTCTCTTTTCTTTTCAGGCAAATTAGCTCTCATCATTATAACGGTTGCCATGAAATAAGCTCCCATAACTTCACTAGCTCCTTGAGCGAGCAAAAAAATTTTGTTAGCTCATAGATGGGGGCTAATATTATTTTGTAAAAAATTCATAGCAAATAATTTTTTCAAAATTTTTAAAACTCCCAATTTGAGATAACTGGAAAGCTAAAATTAATTTAGTTTGCAAAATTTATATTTAAAAATGCAAGCTGTTTAAAATTCTACATAATTTGCTCGAGATTTCATTATAATAATTATCATTTGCATATAATTTTTTTTTCATAAAAAAAAAATAATATTGAGAACATTTTTTGTTCGGTAATGGATGATGAGTTTTTTACCCAAAAATTAGGGATTTTCCAATGGTTTTTTGCGCTCAGGGAGGGTGGGGGAGTAAGCATTAATAACAAGGATTCAGACGAAAGCCCAGAGGAAAGCAGTTTCCCACATTGGTTTACAATGGAAACCAAAATATTGGCAAAGCTTCGGATATTTGTGAAAATTAAAATCCCAATAAACGCAAAACTTGAGTGTTCAATGACAAAATTCAAAAATGACTCATCAAGTCCAAAAATATAGCAAAAAATATGTAAGCCTCGGGTAACAGGGTCTATTGAATATTTCTTTTGTAAAGCAACATTATATATCGAAAAAACTACTTTGTAAATGCCATAAATAACAAGTTTAAAGTTAAGTTATTATGTATCCGGCCATAAGCGCTCCCGCAGGCGCTGACCATCTGCCCCGTCTCAGCTCCAAAATGGCATCCGAGGACGCCATTTTGAATTTCCGTCCTGAACCACCTGTCCAAGGGATTAGCTCGCCCTGAACAGAGCCGCTTTTAGATAGCGCCCCGATGGTCCCGATGAGGAAAGACCATATGGTAGGCAAAACCTGTCTAGCCCATCTGGCAGGGACAGTAAAAATCTTCGGGTGAGAAATAAAACTTCCCTTTTTTGCAAAGCATCCCCAAGCCTGAAGGCCTACTTCCACCGGAACAGAGGCCCTACTTTCAGAGCATCAGGATGAATCCTACCTGCTCTATAGGGAGTGCGCCTCGGAGTCTAAGTTCCTCAATGTCACGCATTTTATTTCTTATAAATAACAAGGAATTTTGCAAATAATGAATATATTCTCCCTTTAAAAGTCTTTGACAATTTTTCTTTTTCTCTATTTTCGACTATCTCTGACACTGTCTGCAAGTACTGCTGATGAATTGCCTCAGCTGCTTGCAACTCTGCATCCAAAGCTTCCATTTTTGGATCTGAATTAAAAGATCCATTGAATATGCCTACCAGAGATTTGGCTCATCCCAAATTTTTCTTTTCCAAAGGCAAAAACAACCTTTTTTGCTTTATTTTCACAAGGTTTACGATATTTCTCTTGGATAGTCTGCAAAACTCTTTTAAATCAGCCTGGGTAGATGCCACATTAAAAAAATTAAAATAATTGTAAGCACAATTCACTGCTCCGAATCCTGACAAGCAAGCACTTATCAATACTCCGTTAACCCCTAACAACTTAATCTGCTCTATAATAGAATAATGCAGGAACTCTAAATTTTCTGATGTCCCAATAGTCAAATACCAATAGTAGCTTAACTCTCATAAATAAATTACTACAAAAATAATTCAAAGCAGTCACTTGAGTCTGAATGCAAATACAAAAGAATAAATAAAATAAATTGGGACAATATAAAGCATCAAAGTACTAAAACAGCCAAAAATTATTTTTCAAATCCCAGGATTCACTTCAATCGACGTCAGCTCCAATAGGAAAAGTTCTAAAAGAGCTCCAGATGCCGCAAAAGTGGCGCTGAAAAGCAGTTCAACAAAGGGATTTTGGATTTCGAAGTTGTGTAAAAGCCAATAATGAACAAACATGTAGGCAAGGCCTAATAATAAAAGTCAAGATAATGAGATAATAATCCATGTTCCTGTTTCCATTTTAATCTAATTAAACTCTGATTTTTTGACTTTCCTATAAAGAAATAACTGCACTTAAATCCCAACAGTCTTCTATAAATTAAGTCGATTATTTTAGCTAGATTAAGCTAACCCCTCTCTTTTAGCGAGCAAAATCATTGGAAAAATCCGATTTTAGAGAAAAATAAACTTTCTGTGAGAAAGCACAATTTTTTTTTTGGAATCCTTGATTTATATATATTTAATAATTATTATAGTAAATCTCAACGAAGTCTATTATAAAACATAAATATTATAAATTATTTTGAAAAAAAATAATGTCCTTGAGTAGAAAAAGGCTACTGACTTGGAATGGGGAGTAAGAATCCTAAAGTCAGCCAGCTTGCCATCATAAGGACTCCTCCCCAAGGCATTGCAAAGTTAAATTTAGAGTCTTCAGTCTTCGCATAATAATAAAGTGGTAAACAAAACAAGCTCACCCCAGCTGCTGAAAGTGCTCCAGGAATGTGCTTATTTTTTTTATTCCCTACAAAGAGTAGCGGAATGCTTCCCAATTGTTGATATCTCACAGCCTTCTCCCATTTCTTTTTTTGCTCATAGTTCATACCTCCATGATATAGGTGTTTTCCCTATATGGCCCGATAAGGGCCGTGGATTCTCCGTGGAATTGAACCAAAACCAACGCATTGAGTTGGTTTGACAAACAGAGGGATTCCACGGAGAATCCGCGGCCCTTATCGGGCCATATAGGGAAAACCCCTATACCCATAGCTTGCAGTCACCAATGAGGCGCACATTGACGTGCAGCCCAGTGCAAAATAAAGTTCCGTCATATTTTTATATGGAAAATTTAGCCCAAGAGCGTAAAGGGATTGATTTCAGCGTAAAAGACCTTACAAACCTGATATACGGCCCTAATATACCAAAAATCATAGAAAGGTGGAATATTCTGGCAAATGACCCAGTCACCAAGAACACGCCTGACCTTTATTGGCTTTCAAGGAAACAATCATTAAATAAAGCCTACCAAAAAGTGAAATTTGTATTGGACAAGTGAAAAGTCTATGATGAAAAACATGAAGAAATCATATGGGACATGTTTAAACACATAGGCCCTACACCATTTGATACTCATTTCACGATGTTTCGGCTTGCAATTCAAGCATTAGGAAGTCCTAAGCAGCGCTACAAGTGGCTGAAATTAATTAAAGAAAATAAAGTCATAGGGTGTTATGCACAAACTGAAATAGGGCATGGGTCTGATGTGAGGAATATAGAAACGACAGCTGTTTATGATAAATCGACACAAGAGTTTATAATAAATTCGCCTACAGTATCAGCGTCGAAATTTTGGATTGGATCGTTAGGACTGACAGCGAACCATTGTGTGGTCTTTGCAAAGCTGATTAGTGATGGGAATAATTATGGAGTCCATCCTTTTATAGTCCAAATAAGGTCAATGGAGTCACACCACCCATTAAAAGGCATCACTTTAGGCGATATTGGGCCGAAATTAGGCTGGGGAAGAGTTGATAATGGATTTTTGCAGCTTCACTCTGTAAGAGTCCCTATGGAAAATTTGCTATCAAAATATGGAAGAATTAGAAGGGATGGGACTTATTATTCCCCGCCGTTTGCAAATATGAGGTTTTTTGTTATGATGGAGATCAGAGTTGGGATTATAAGAGACTGCTCAAGACACCTAGCCAAAGCACTTATAATAGCTGCAAGGTATTGTTTTAATAACACAGAAAATCTAGATTCAGATGGCAAACCTATGAAAATAATTGACTATCAAGGGTATCAATATTCTTTAATTCCTGCAATCGCGAATTGTTATGCAATTTATTTGACGAGTCATAAGGTAAAACAAATGAACATTAATATGTTGCTAAAGCTCAGAGCAGGAGATCTAAGCTACGTCAAAGAAATGCATAGCATAGCGTCTGGGCTGAAATCATTATTTACTTCACAGACGCTTAAAGATATAGAAAAATGCAGAGAAGCTTTAGGGATGCATGGGTATTCATTACTATCAGGACTTCCTACCATTTATCTCGATTTTTCTCCATCAGTCACGTATGAAGGCGACAATACAGTCTTAATGCTCCAGTGTGCTTCATTTTTACTAAAAGCTATAAAAGGCTTAAAAGCAGGCCAAAAATTGCGTGATTCTTTGCAGTATTTAAACTACATAGACATTTATATGAAACATACCTGCAAAGTAAAATCATTAAGAGACCTCGCCAATGTGCTATCATTTGAAGAATTTTTGAGGGTCAGATCTTGCTACGTCGCGAAAAGGACTTCAGAAAGGTTTGCAAGAGAAATGGATGAAGGGTTCCCATTTATTGAAATTTTCTACGAAAGAGCTCAATCAGACCTAATTGAGATGGCTAAGGCCCATTTAGTGCTTTTTGTGTTTTTGCAGTTTAAAGATGCAGCGATGACCCAAAAAGGAAAAACCAAAAAAGTGCTATTGAAATTATGCGAGCTATATGCAGCTATTTATATTAAAGAAGGAATAGCTGAATATTATGAATGCGGGTTTTTTACTAATGGGAAACCTGAAGAAATTTTAGATGAAAAAATAGAAGTCCTGCTGAGTGAGCTAAGATATGCGGTAATTGGACTAACTGATGCATTTGGGTATACAGATAATGCGCTTAACTCAGCATTTGCAGGAGACAAAGACGGATTAGAGACTCTACAAAACTGGGCTGAAAAATCTACTTTTAATACAGAAAAGGCGTTAAAGAACTTCAAATCAATGGTGCAGCCTAACTTTATTGAGCCAAAATTATAGTTAAATCATTACAATTAAATTCTGTTCGAGGTTTCTTCTTCAAGCGCTTTTTGCTTTTTCTTTTTAATTAGCTGAGAGCGCTGGTTAAAGGTTTCTGCAATTAAATTTGACGTAGATGCTGCTGGATTTGGCTTTTTCTCTTCTTCGCCTTTAATTTCACCTCTTAGGCCGAATTTATTAAAAGGATCTTCAGTGAGATTGGGAAAAGCTTCTTTTATGAGTGGCTTGGTTTCCAATAAATTCCATTTAACTTCATTGCTAAACGCAAAGGCTTGCTGGCCGACTTGTCGCATTTTTCTAATAACTTCGATGCTTTCGTTGGATTTTGGAGTCATGTGCTTGATTACGATACGCAAGTAGTTGTAGCCCATACCTATAGATCTTCCTGTTTGGCGGGTTATTTGGGGAAGCTTGTTGCCTTGTCTAAATGTGATGTAGGTGGAAAATGAGACTAATGGGACAAACACGCATAGAAAAGCTGAGATAAACCCCATTAATATGAAATATTTAGAGTTAAAGTTTGAGTGTGACAATTAATATGAAATTTAAATCTTTGTTTGGAATTTTATTTATTTGTCCATTGTCTTTTAGATAAGTTCTGATAATTTGTGCCGGCCAATAATACTAAACCTCCTGTAGATCCAGCTAACATAAGATAAGCAACAATACTGTTTCCATATTCCTCTATTATCTTATTTGTAAAATCGAGCCCTGAATCTGCATTATGGAAGGGCCTATGCAGTATAGCAACTCTTTTGCGTACTTTGGGTTGACTGAAAATAATCCTCCAAACTCTTCTAGTCTTTTAGCAGTTCTTATTCTATTGCAATGAATAATCTAGTATTTTTCCTGATCTCAATTTAAATTCTTTTACTATTGAGCAAGGAATCACCTTACTTTCAAAGGCTTTCTACATTTTATTTTACATTTAAATCTTAAAGCCATTAATTAATCTCATTGCTGGTAAAATCGAAACCATTTTTAATTATTTTTCTATGTGATTTTTCTTAATTATTGGTTTAGGGTTTGCACAAACAAAAATTGAAGTTGAAACAAATTGGAAAGGACCAAGTCAGAGAACATTATTACAAGAAATGAGGTAAAAACTATAAAGTGAATACTTCGCAGAAATCGGGAAATTTTGATATTTCATTGGTAAAATTGAAGAAATTGTTGGGGATAGGCTCAATATAGATGCTATAATAAGCAAAATATCGAGAAGTGAGATTGAGAAAAAGCTGATAAATTGTTCTTTAAGCAATAGAGAATTTTCAGCTAGAATGGAATTTTATTCAAAATTGGAAGAAAAAGACAGAGCAGCGCTAAAGGAAAATTGCCGAGACTTTTATATTATTAACTCTGCAGCTTCATGTTTATTAGATAAAAGCCTCTTTGCCACTAAAGAAATAGATATCTATCATTTCGATCATACCATGTTTAAAGGCAAAAATTCAGTCATTGCTTATTTGGATATTTCTGATATCCATTTTTCTGAGATTTCTTTAAAAATCAGAGATTTTTGTATCAAAAATAATGCGACTTATGTTCTAAGGCATAGAGATACAAGAATAAACGAAGCTGATCATTTAGGAGGCTATGGAGTTGAGCTGCAATTAAAAAATCACTATGAAAGCCAATTAATAGCCAAAGATAACAGTAAATACTAATCAGATTTCAAATTTAAAGCCCTGAAAAAATTGGTATCAATGCTACCTAATTGAAAAAGAATCTTAAAGTTACTAGAAAATTTTCCTGAGAATATACCAGATCTAAATTCAACCAAGTTTTCAGAATCATTCAAAAAGGACTCACTCTCAGTAACAGAGCTGAATGCTAAGGTAAATTTTAAGCAGTTTAAAGATGAAGGAGTGATCTTGATAAATAACCATTATGTGCCAGCAGAATTATTTACTGTTTTATCAGTCCTCAGAGCAGAATATAATGCTATTGAAGAGCTCAAAATGATAGGAATCCCTCAAAGTACAGCACTGATAATGCTAGGCAATTTCAATTTAAGAGTCCACACGGATATATCAGTGAGTAAACATTTGAAAACTGGTTCTAGCATAGGAAGAATCTACATAAATGATTTAGAAAAAGACTTAAAATATTCTGAATGGCAGAAAAAAACGTCTGATTTTTTGAGTACTTATGATGTTGACTTGGCAAAGGTCGCAAAAAATTTTTATAATCTGATAGCTATTGTGGATTTAGATAAAGAAATTGGGTGAAAGGGAATAAAAGCGGTCATATATTTATATACAAAGAATTACCCTGTTAGGCTTGGATTTGTATTTCTTGGAAATCCTGATTTGGCTTTCGTCATGCATCAAGCATGCAAATGCTTGGAAAGCAATGAGACTTCTATTACTGATTTTTTTGGAAAATTAGAGTACAATATGACAGCATTAGAAGTCCATTCATTAGCCAAAAACTATTGCGAAACTGCTGAATTTGAAGCAATAATAAATTCCAAGAAGAGACTTCCTACCATTATTTGCGATAATTTTAGATTATGTGGGCCAGTTCATTGAATTTTAAATGGGCAAGTCCTTGAGATAAATTTTGATAAGCATTTCGATAAAACCATTATTGGCGAACTCAGAAAAGAAAAGAGAAATATAATGAATGCTAAAGTAAAAGGAATCTTGAGATCCCCTCTCACTAGCTATTTTGAAAATTTAACAAGTGAATTCCCAATTGAGAGAAACCATTTAAATCTCTTAGATGGGATTCTAAATGAAGAAATTTATTATGGAATACCAAGCTTTGGGTATAATTTTGATTTTAATGGGAATTCAAAATTAATGACTTATGTAGTATTTGCAGGAATAAATGACCAAGCTTTAATATTCCATACTCTTAAATTATTCAAGGAGGCTTCTTATTTAAAGATCAGAATAAGATACATTTTTAACTCTAATGAAATGGATGATGAGTGATATAAGATTTTGTGCTATATAAAGTTTATTCACGACGAAAATAAAAAATTAAATTATACTGGGAGTGTTACAGATTTTGAAGAATTTCAATGTGAATATTCTCTTGAGTATATTAAAGCATCTTTTATGAAAAAAATACCTGAGCTTATATCAGGTGTATTAATTAATGGGAAAATGATATCTATAGTCCAAGCATCTTTTTGGCTTTGGCTTCCTGATCTTTACTGATGGGAAAGATGAGATTTGGCTTCACTAACTCTTATGTGACAGAACCACATATGCTGAATTTCTACCATTTGGGGAGTTGGCCAAGCCAGCATTATTTGGTTAAACCAACTCCATTTTTCCTGTCAGGAAAGATCGGAAAGCCCAAGCCAAAAAGATTCTCAGACTATAAAAATGAAATAAGTTCGTATTTGGACTTGAAAAAAATATATGATCTAGAAATTGAAAGGTCTGGTTTGAACAATGTCCAAAAACTTCTTCAAACTTCCATAAAAGAAAATAAGCTTGATAATGCAATGGAAAAAGCTTCATATATTCTTCTTCGGCAATTGTCTCATATTTCCTATTTTGCATCATATGCTTCGCATCCTATTGTTTTTTCCAAGGATTTTACCAAAAGAGTTGTAAATACAAATAATATTTACTTCAACATTGATGTATTGATCAATCCTTTAAACGAAAAGGGAAGGCATCTGTCATCTTTGTGCTTTTGGCTGATAGATCTTGGCTCATCTTTGGGTGCTACTTTTGTTGTTTCAAGCACCTCACGTTCTACTGATAAGATTCAAATAAATTATTTGAAAAAAGACTTGAATCAAGAGTTTTTGGTGAGCAAAATAATCAATAAATCAGTCTCATTAACTTTAAATATACCAGAATCGTGAGTCTTACAGTATAATACACCTATTTATCTGGATGATTTACAATTAAATAAAGAACCGAACCTTAAATTTTCATTAAAGCATATTCTGATTACAGGAAACTCGAAAGCAATTCAAAACAATTTCGAAGTTAAAATGCAGAGTGGGATTGGAATAAAATTATTTGAGACTGAGAAGGAAATTGCAAGCACATTTATTATGAAGAATCTTGGCTATTTTCAGTTTTATGCGAATCCTGGAATTTTTAATATTTCACTTAGTGGCAGCTGCAAAGATGAATGAAATTTGCCTAATTTGGAGCCAATTATTGTAAAAGATTACAGGCAAAAGCCTTTGAGATTCAATTTATATAAAATCCCTCTAGAAAACAAAACAGCCGATAGTGAAAATAATCCAAAAAAAATTGAAAATCAAGTCATTAACATTTTTTCTATTGCAGAAGGCAAAACATATGAAAGATTTATGGAAATAATGATCCTTTCGGTCATGAGTCACACCAAATCAGAAATCAAATTTTGGCTCTATGGCGATTTTCTTTCCACTAACTTCAAAAATTCAATTGAAATTCTGTCTGAAAAGATGAAATTCCAATACGAATTTGTTTCATATAAATGACCAAGCTGGCTTCCAACTCAAAAGACAATATCCAATCGAATTTTTGCTTATCGAGCTCTTTTATTTGACTTGTTTTTTCCTTCAAATGTGACTAAAATAATATCAATGGACGCTGACCAAGTCGTTCGAGAAGACATTTCTGAGTTATGAAATACAGATCTTCAAGGAAACGCTTATGGCGGACAATCAGGAATTTACCATATAATGATATTTTTATGGGTTTTTTTCTATTAAAATAACTGAAATTTATAAATTATGTTGTGTGAAAAAATCATGAAAATTCTGTCAAATGGTATTTTCAGGACTATCCCGTATGGCTTTGTTCCATTCTGCGAGTCAAATAATGCCACTTTTGGATTTCGGTTTTGAAAAGATGGATATTGGCAGAAACAGCTGAAAGGAAAGCCTTATTTCATATATGCTCTTTCTATTACAGATTTAGGTAAATATAGAAGTATAGGAGTTGGAGATATTTTAAGATTTTATTATGAGTATTTTATATCAAGCTCAAATTCTTTACAAAATTTAGATCAAGACTTGGTAAATTTTATATAATGTATTGGTAATATTTTATTTTGCTTATTTATGGTAAATTGATTTTAAAATGTCAAAAACATTTTGACATGTCATTATATATAAAAACTGAGTCTATGGTATGTTAAAATTTTTTTAGCATTTTAAAATCAATTTACAATAAATAAGCAAAACGAAATTTATGCAAGGGATTATACAAAATAAAGTCCCAATTACGCAGCTGCCAAGTGAATGGTTGTGATGCGATACGTGGTGCGCGCATGAAGAAAAAGATAAAGCGAAAATCATTGATTTGTGCAATAACCCATTAACAAAAGAACCAAAGCTAGACATTGCTAAAAGAGTGATCCCATTATGGAAAAAATATAATGAAATCGTAGAAAAGCTAGATAACTCCCTTCCGTCAGCGAAGAAAATCATTGGAAAATATCCCTATTTTTTGGGTAAAAAACCATAAATTCTTTTTATGAAAAAATATTTTATAAGTGATAAGTATATAATGAAATCTCTAGCCAAATCTGTTGAATTTAAGCAGCTTGAATTTTATGCTAATTAAATTTTTGCTGTTTTGTGAATTGAGATTTTTGTTAAATTTCGAAAAAAAATTATTATAAAATTTATATGTATAAATTTTTAAAAAAATTCAAAATATTTTTGTTAGCTTACAGAAGGAAGAGAGGTTAAGTTTACAGAAAGTAAAGGGATTGCAGCATATAGAACCGATTTATAAGCTAAATATAGAATTAGTAACTCTCCATCTAGTAAATTTAAGCAAACTTAATTATTACTCAGCCTCAGCTTTTTCTCTATACTCTGCATTCTTAAAAGTACCTCCCAGCAGCATATCTTTATCAAACTGATTATCCAAAAATTGTGCCTTATCTACTTGTCTATTTTTTTGTATCCTTTGTGCCTCACTATCTCTATACTCTTGCTGTGCCTGTGCTGCCTTTTCCCCTCCACATCCCCATACCTCAATTGACACGATATGCATTTTCCCATCAGTCTCAGCCCCACTAAATAGATCTCCAGGTGGATAAGTGCTACAATGAGAAATTGCATAAGAGTTCATATCAATATCGTCATCAAGCCAAACTCTTGCAGGCTGTGGGACATTTCCTCCAAACCCAAGCCCTTTCGGAAATTTAGTCGTCCCTGCAATCCTTGAGTTAAAATAAATGAAATTTCCGCCTCCTTCACCTTCTTCAGGCCTAAATGTGCGGTATCCATTATAAAAAGTAAATAAAAATGTATCCATCGATCCTGAATATTTAGCGTTATCTCTTAGACCATCTCCTATAAAAGCTCCTAATAAGATTGAGTCAGACAGTTTTATAGTCAAAATCATTGGGCCTTGATATCCGTTAAGTCCAGCTGCCAGTCTATTGAAGCTTAGTCCGTCTTCTTTTGATAAATAGAGCCTAAGCAGCTCAATTCCACATAGAGCTGGACAGCTCAGATATAAAAATGATAAAGCTTCATTGATAGAATGGGTATTTTCATTAAGAGTTGGAGGAAGAGAAGGAGGCTTGTCTAAGAGTCTGGAAATTAAAAAGTTAGGGAAGCAGTTGGCAAGGACTGGGAATTGTACCTGAATATAAGCTTGGAAATCACGGATGGACTTGGAGTGAGGATTAACTGAAGCAATTATAGAGAAATCTCCTTGGATTATTGCTAATAAGTGCTGAAGTAAAATTTCATTGAAATTTTGAGTGTCTTCTGATATGTTTAATAAATTTGAAAACCTCTCGACTGGCCCTTTAACGTCATAGCTTATCCCTCCTGTTTTATTTTTCCCGAAAATGAGAATTTCTAAAGCCTTTAAAAAGCCTTCAAAGTCTTTTTTGCCTTTTACCTTGCTTGATAAGTAATTTTCAATAGATGGGTGAATCTCAGGATCGTTTGCAACTTCAAACAATTTCTGAGTTAAGGAATGGTCAATGGTACCTTTCGTAAACAGCAAATTAAAGTGTCCGGAGAGGAGTTTAAGTTGTGTTGTATTAAAAAATGTGTCTTTGCTATAATCTTTGGACTTTGAGTTTCCCATTAAATATATACTTTGTGCAAAATAAAGGAAATTGAAATAATTATCAATGGAAAGCATAAAAAAAATCAGTAAAAGTCCTGTGCGTTCTTATTAAGAACAATATGAGATATGGCCACTTTAATATAAAATCTTATAATTTATAGCCTTAAATTATACTTAAATCTCGCTTTTGAACTATAATACTTGATACAGCATTAATTTATATATTTTGCTTTAACAATATACAGCCCAGAGCCTACTTTGGATCGCCAAGGGCTACACGTTGCCGCCTCAGCCTGTGGGGTCAACTCGGGCAACATCAGTTGCCAAGTCAACCCCACGAATTAACAAGTGTCAGTTTATTTTTCACTTTTCAACCAGCGGCAACGTGTAGCCCAAGGCGATCCAAATCAGGCCCCGGGTTATAATCATCACTATATAATTAAAAAATTATCTCTCTTTATAAAAGCTACACGCAATATAAATGTGGATTGCATTTTTGCTGTGTATAGCCTATGCTCAAGTAGAAGTCAAGCTCTCCACACAATGGAAAGGCCCAAGCGAAAAAAGCTTGATTCAAGAAATGAGGTAACTATCACCTAGTGAGTATTTTGCTGAAATCGGTATTTTCTGGGAATTTTTGGATAAAATTTTGATTGAGAATGAACTAAATTTTGAAAAACTGGCCGAGAAAGTGTCAAGAAGTGACATTGAAAAAAAAGTCTTGCTATCTTCTTTATACAACAGAGAGTTTTCTGCAAGAATGGAGTTCTATTCAAAATTAGAAATTCATGATCGAAAATCCTTAACAGAAGATTGCAGAGTCTTTTACATGATAAACTCAGCACCATCTTGCAAACTCGATCAAGCTTTATTTAGTACTCCGCCAAGGACACAATACAGCTTTGATCACACTATTTATGAAAATCTAAACTCAGTCACTGCATATGTCGATATCACAGATCCTCAATTCCAAAAAACTCACCAAGAAATCAAACAGTTCTGTATTGATAATAACTCAACTTATATCCTCACTCCCCCTCCTTTAAATTGGAACAAAATTTAATTTTATAATAAAAAATTATATATAATTTTTATCTAAAAAGTTTTGATATAAGTTAAAATGTTTCTTCTTAACTAAAATTAAAAATTTGCTCTTGTTTAAAGAAGAAAGTATAAAGAGCATCTTATTTAAAAAAAATTTATTATCCTTTATTGCTAAATTTTAAAAAAAAAAAAAATTTTCAAAAAAATTTTTTTTTTGTTGATAAAAATGATATTTTTTATTTGGATAGTTTTGATATAAATTCAATAGGAATTCTTTATAAAATTTCAAAATTTACTTATTTATTGCTATATTTTAAAGAATAGAGTATAAATAACATCTTATTTAAACAAAATTAGCACTTTGATCGATAAATTTTCTAAAATTTTTTTTTTAATTTTTTTTATCAATAAAAAATAAATATTTTTTGTGTAAATAATTTTGATGCCAATTAATAGTGGCGTATTAACTAATAATGAAAATTTAGTTATATCTTGCTTTGTTTTAAAGGATAAGGAGTAAATATCATTTTATTAAACAAATTTTATTGATCTAATTCGATAAGTTTTGAATCTTTTTTTTTTAAATTTTATATAAATTTTTTTTTTATAAAAAAAATTTTTATATTGATATTTTGTTTTAAAAAAATTTTCTTAACCCCCCTTTAAATTGTAACAAAATTTTTAGTTCCAATTTAAAGGGGGGGGAGTCAGACATATTGACCTCAGAAGTGACAGCGTTGACTATTTAGGTGGATATGGCGCAGAACTGCTTGTGAAAAATATGGAGTATAAGCCTGTTGAAGATGCAAATAAGGTAGAAAGTCATGGCAACGAAAATTGGAATTTAGAAGGTAATTTCCATATAGATTTACCATTTAAAGCATTAGTAAAGCTACTGTCAGTTTTGCCTGACTGGGATAAAATGGCTGCTATTTTAGAAACTATTCCATTACACCTTGCAGATTTCTCAGCTGCAAACTATACAAAAGCGCTAAAAAGCGAAATAATGATGAGTGCTTACACTAATGCACAGGTATTTGCTAATTAGCTTATTATAATAATAAAAAATGGCTCAGTGCGGAATTAGTTCTCTCCGAGAACTATTCCTTCCTTCGCTTTTATTATTATAGGGTTCAGTTTTCCACGTGGACCTTTATCTGCAACACCAATATGGAATACCGCATAGGGTATTTCTTTGGTCCAGGATACTAGGAGCACCTGGTTTTGCTGCTTGACACACCCGAGGAGGGTGACCCTTAGGCGGAACACGCGCAGGAGTCAAGTTCGGGCGAGGCCAACGCTGCCAGTGCGGACCTTCTGGCCTGACAAGTGAAGTCTTCTGGAATGCCTACATATAGGGAGGATCGCTGCTGACGTCACTAGTTGGGATTTAAAAGGGTGGGCTATGCATGCCTAAATCACCCTGCGGAAGAGGGAAGACACTTTAAACACCTAAGTAAATAAGTAAGTAAGCTAATTAGCTTATTGGAGAAAACATGTTGCTAATAAACAACCATTATTTATCACCTGATTTCTACACAATAATAGGCACATTAAGAGCAGAAATCCATGCTTTAGAAGAAATTAAAGCTCTAGGGATACCACACAAAAATGCTCTTAAAATCCTTGAAAATTCTAACTTGAAACTGCATCAATACAAGGGACAAGGTGGGCTTATAAAAACAGGACCTCAAACAGGACGAGTCTACATAAATGACTTAGAAAATGACAAAAAATACTCCTCGTGGACGAAAAATTACCAAGCGTTCTTGATGTCTTATGGAAACGAGCTTGAAGAAGTTGCCAGGAATTTTTTTAATATTATTGCAGTTCTAGATATCAGGACTGAGGCAGCGTGAAACTCCGTTCAATTTGCCTTAAAAATGTATCTAGAAAATTGGCCTGTCAGAATAGGATTTATTTTAATAGGAAATGACCCTGTTGTAAATGTAATTACACAAGGGCTTAAACAGCTGAAAAATAAAGAAACAGAAATTTTTGAATTTCTGATGAGTATGAATAAAGATACAACTATAGATGACGCGATAAATGCATTTAATGCCTATTGCACAGATTGTGAATTTGATGAAGAGCTAAGCCATACTGTTACTAGAGCTAATAACTTCTGTGAAGAGTCAGGAATTTGTGGGCCTGCTACTTGGATTTTGAATGGGAGAGTTTTAGATGTCTCAATCAATCCAGAGGAAGAAGAAGAATCTGAAAATAAAATCCTGCTTGAGCTGCTCAAAGAAAAACGCCAAATTGCAATGCTGATAATGTATGGGATGATTGATCCGCCACTGGAATCATTTTTTGAAAATGTGAAGCATGGAAAGCCAGTAGAAAGGCTGAACTTAGAAATTACTCATAAAACTTCTACAGAAATTGATTTAATTAAACACATAGAAAAAGGGTTTATAGTGGAACTTAATGATTTGCCTAAAGTGGCGACTATTACGGTTATTGCAGAAGATACAGATAAAGATTTAGTTATGCATACATTGGAAATTTTTAAGAGATTTTCTCATTTAGGGCTAAGAATTAGATATATTTTTAAGTCCTCAGAAATTAGCCAGGAATGGTATAAAATATTGTGCTTTTTGAAAAATTTGAAGGAAAAAAAGAGAATTGGAAATGTTGATTTTGGAGAATTTCAATGCGAATACAAAGAAGATGAAATTAAGAAGGATTTTGGAGGATACAAAGGAAATTTGAAATCTGTTGTGATTGTCAATGGAAGAATTATCCAGAAGAAGTTCATAAAGTCTTTTAGAGACATAATGATTGCCCATGAGACAGAATCTTCTAGAGTTGGAGTAGATGAAATTTTGGAAGGAATTTCTAGTATAGTTCCACCGAGCGAACAATCAAATATTATTGAAAATATTTCTTTAATATTGCTGAATCATGTAAAATTTTTGCCATATTTTGCCCAATACTCATCTCATCCAATTCCGCAAAATATGCGAAAACCTTCCATAACAAAATTTGTAGCGTCTGACAGTGAAATTAACTTTAGAGTTGATATGCTGCTGAACCCATTAATTCTCCTGCTTCTTGGTTATCGAGCAAAACAATAAGAAAAATGTCTACTTTTTGAGGAAATTAACGCTGTTGATACCAGCAAAAATTTTTAATATAAAAGTTTGGTACAGACTATATTTTGATATATAATTAATGCTTATAACGATTACATCTCAAGCAAATTATTATATATATATAGATAAATATTTCCTTTAAATATTCAAATTATTCATAAAAAATGATTTCTATTGTCACTACAAATTTTTTTAAAATAAATTCATTTTTTTTCATTTATAAGGAATGTAAGTGAAAAAGGTCAGATTCTTGCATCTCTCGGAAAATGGCTCTTATCCTTAGGCTCCTCAGTTAATGCAACATTAAACCCAGATCTTGACCCTAAGAAAAAAATCCTTCCTATTAATAGATTCCATAAAATCAATATAAAATCGAATTTCGATGATTTCATGAAGCTAGGCGAAACGGTTCCTTATGACGGCTATTTCATAAAGATTATTTTTTTGACCTATTGTTTTAATGCTAAAAATTTATAATATAACTTATGCCGAAAACAATAGACTAAAATTGATTGAAAATCATCTCGAAATAGTCAAAAAACTAGGTCAAAAATCTAGGTGAAAAAAAATAGGTAAAAAAAATAGACCAAAAAAAATCATGATGAAATCTCATCCTATTAAGACGCGAGGCGAAACAAGCGGCAAGACTTTTACCCTAGGACTTGACGTTCCTGAATCCTGGGTCGTCAGGACAACTTCATCAGATGACCTCGACAATTTAATGCTAAACGAGCCTATAAGTGTAAGTTATGAGCTTAAAAATCTTTTGGCGACTGGCCAATGCACAGAATATGTCCAAGGCTACGAAACTGAGCCTCCTAGTGGCTTACAGCTTGCCTTGATAAACAGCACACATATGATTTCAGATACAATAGTGATGAAAAATCTCGGCTACTATCAATTCAAAGCAAATCCTGGCATTTACAACATTTCCCTATTTCCAGGAAGAAGCGAAGAGTTATTTACTATTATGAATTCTCCAGAAATTATAGCCAAAGACCTATCAGGAACCACACAGAGGTTAAGTGTCTCTAAAAGGCCAGGGTATGAAAATGAGGTCCTCCTGAACTCTGAGTCAATTGAAGATCTAGGAGACGTAATCCACATTTTTTCGTTAGCCAGTGGCAAGCTATATGAGAGATTAATGAAAATCATGATGCTTTCAGTCATGAGAAACACAAATTCCAAGGTAAAGTTTTGGCTTTTTGAGGACTTTTTCACACAAAATTTCAAAAATTCATTAGAAGCGTTTTCTAAAAAAGTCGGTTTTCAGTATGAGTTTGTCAGCTACAAGTGGCCGAGCTGGCTTTTTGCACAAAGAGAGAAACAGAGGATTATATGGGCTTATAAAATACTGTTCCTAGATGTGATGTTTCCATTAAATGTCAAAAAAATCATTTATATTGATGCTGATCAAGTAGTGAGGGCAGACATAAAAGAGCTGTGGGACATGGACTTAGAAGGAGCTCCATACGGGTATACACCATTCTGTGACTCTAACCCTGACACTGAAGGCTTCAGATTTTGGAAGCAGGGGTATTGGAGAGACCATCTCAAAGATCTGCCTTACCATATAAGTGCTTTATATGTAATTGACCTATTTAAGTTCAGAAGTATGGGTGCTGGAGATATTTTAAGGTATTTTTACGAAACAATGGCACCTAACCCTGACTCCTTGTCTAACTTAGACCAAGATTTGCCTAACTTTGCCCAGTATCAGGTCCCTATCAAGTCTTTGCCTAGCGAATGGCTTTGGTGTGCTACTTGGTGCTCAGAAGAAACTAAATCCAAAGCAAAGACTATTGACCTCTGCAATAACCCACTCACAAAAGAACCCAAAATCCACGCAGCGAAAAGGATCATTTCTGAATGGGAAGAGTACGACAATTTCATAAGGAACTTTGAAAACCCAGAGAAGCCCCCAGAAGTAGAAGAAATACCTAAGAAAATAGATTTATAGAAGTTAATAGATGATTAGTCTAAACGAAGGAGCCTAGAAATATCTTCTTTAGCAGAGTCTTCATATTTCTGCCAAACTGTTTGAGTCAGGGTAGGCATTGCAAAGACCCAGGCAGCAATGGCAATGCTATAAAACAAGCTTCCTCTAAACAGCACATCAATTCCTTCTTGTGTAGCCACTTTCCACATGCAGTGAAGCACTCCTTTGTATTTCCTTTCTGGCATGCCTATGTGTGATTCCTGGCACGCTACTCTTCTCTGAGCTGTCAAAAATGGGTAGGCTATAAAATACGGGGCAAGCCCAAGTAAAATTTCTTTGCTAAAGACATTATATTTGTTGTTCCGCTTTAGGCCTAAAATTTCATCAGTCATGTCATCAATCATAGGTGCATGGTTTACTCATACATTTATAATTGCTTGCTTTGGCAAAATTGCTCCCCAGCCTTGGTACATGCTTCTGAAGCCTGAGATCTTCCACATATGGAAAAAATCATCGTAAGTCCTGAAATTGGCTCGCCGGTTTTGCTGGATAAATCGTGTTTGGGCAACAAAAATAGGCTGAATTATGGCTTCACACATCGAACTTAATAAAGTTTCTATACTAAATAAGGCTTACCTGTAATGATTCTTTCTTGTGAAGACTTGATGTAGTTTTCTCCAAAGCAAGCAAAAGTGAGATATGTGCCAGCAGTTCTTGCAAGTATGCCAAAGTAAAAATGAGAAATCCCCATAAAAAAGCCTCGGTAAAATCCTAGGTAGCCTTGCAAGGAATTCCAGATGATTGCTGAATTTGCATTTTTAAATAATGGTGCTTTGTAAGGTCTGTTAGCTGGATGAGGGTTCCAAATAAAGGAGGAGACTTTTTCTGCGTAAGACTTCCCAATATAATTGTGGCTTGATGGAATAGGAGATAATTGCAATTGAGTAGAAATCTGAAGGAAAGGGTAGACACATAAATTGATGGAGGCGTTAATCAAGCCAGCTAGATGAGGTCCATATAGCTTCATTCTCCCTATTTACGCTTTACTTTCGTTTTCTTGGAGTTTTTGGTAGACTAACTCATCCATTTTAGTATATCCACTTATCTAAAATGCTTTTTATTTATGCTGTTCAAGCTGTCATCAATATTTTATGACTAAGACGTCTATATATTTATTTAATTATTATTTGCAATTAATTATTTTATAATCATGCCTAGCTCTTTCTAGTATATATATGATATATAGCTTAACACATCTTCCATGCTCATTTTCTTATCATTCCTATCAGGAAGTTCAGGTGCAAGATTTATCTGAGCCAGGTTTGAAGAACTCAGAGGGTTTCTTTTCGAGGATTTCAAGTCTCTTCTTGAATCGCTCGTATTCAAATTCATTGAAGAATCGTAGGGGTTATCATTTGCCAATAAATATTGTGAAGTCTTGTTTACGGGAGTGCTTGGCCTGGAGTTTCCTTTGACAATCAATTCTCCAGGCTCTAATAAAGAAGGCTCTTTTTGGATTATTTTTTGAGAGATATCTCTTTTGATCCTTGATGAGCTCCCTGATTTTATCCTTGTCAGTCGGTTGTTTTCTATGATGTGCTTTGAGGTAGATCTTATTGAAGATTTAGAACGCAAAATGTCTGGTAGCACATTTTTCTCACTCCTACCTTGGGCAGCGAGCAATATCATTAATCAATCCTATTTTAGGGAAAATTAACCCCTTATTTACTAGCAAAAAATGTTTTAGTTAAAAAAATTTACATTAGGTATTAATTTGACATATAATTAGAGATTATAATAATTAGATCTCCAGTAATTTTATTAAATTTTAAGCATTTTTACATCCTTACCCATTAATTTTATAAATTAAATAATTTTTTTCCCAAAAATCCTCATATAAAAATTTAATTTAACCTTCCGAAAGAATAAAATTATCTCAAATTGGTTTGTGAATAAAAATTTTCTGCTCACTGCTAAGGCTAAAGAGTCAGTTTCAAGCTTAGGCCTGGGTTTCTCGATTGCTTTTGTTGAAAGGTTGCTCTGACTGCGAGTTCCTTGAGTAAGAGACCTGGAGCCTTTAGAAAAGGAACCGAAAAAAGCTTCCATTCAATCTTCTTTTGGCTTTGGCGATTTTATTCTGCATTAAAAGTACATGCTTTGTAGCAAGTTATTGAAATTATTGGAAGAGTATTCTTCTTTTAGTTTACTCCCATCCTTAATTAACCAATTCCCAAAAAATTTGAACAATTAGATCGAGCAGTTTTTATGTGGTCAAGAATGATACCCACTCCGCCACCTGAATTTAACTCCATATCTTTGATATAGTCAGTGTCACTAACTATATAATGATTATTAGAGACGTTGCATTATAATTGCTAATAAGAAATTCTGATACGAGTTCTAGCATATTTGTTAGTATATTACATAATTTATCTCTTGTCGCTAATACATAATGAGCTAATAAAAAATGTATAGCAAGGTTTTTGGTAAGTCCGATGATCATGCATTTTTGATAGTTAGCATTTCATCGATGAAAATTTAGACGAAAATTTTTAAATTGTGCCGAAATTTAAAGGCTTTTTCGATCAAATGTATCATTATCAAAATATTAAGACCAAATTTCCCCAGAAAATGCTTAATATAAAAGCATATGGTCATTTGGCATGGCTTAATCTCGTTCTTGATTAAAAGATAGTGGTCCGATAAAGGATCGGGGAATTAGAATTTAGGAATGAGGGCTTAATTGACACCTTTCGCTTTCGAATGATTCTATAGCTCTTGCATGCAGATAGTGCGCTCTCACGCTAGCTCTTTCCTTGCAACTGATGAGTCTGACAAGTCCTCTAAAGGTGACAATTCAACCCCAGTTTGGCCTTTTCTTCAGTATTTGTTAACTTGGAATTGACTTACCACCTTTAGGTGACTTTACTCAATCACCAATTGCAGGGAAAAAGCTAGCGCAAGAGCACACTATATGCATCAAACGCTATACGCTTGCGCTTTTGGGGCTTTTTTGATTCTGAGTTTTCCATTATTTGATCTTAAGAAAATTTATCAAGAATTAATAAAATATGTTTACAAATATTTCTTTATTATATTTGCCATAAAATGGCCTGTGACGAGTGACTTTTCCCTCCCTGTGGTAGGTGCCATTATACATATCCAGACTGGTTTTTGGTACAAATAGCTGCCCAGGGTAGGTTATCCTCAAAGCGATAGGCTGAGTACTATTTCCGCTAATTAGTGGCCTAGCTCAAGCGGCAGTTTTTGCAAATTTTTTTGCCAGAAGCTCCCAAGCCCTAAACTGGTGTCGGATTGAGGCAGTGCGACTTACCTGCCTAAGCTGCTTTTGTGGATGTCCCGAATCTCTGCAAGCGCATTGATTTTTTTTCCTCAGAGATAGATAATCTGGAGAAAAAAGGAAAGACAGGCCAGACGAAGATTTCAGGGTTAATCTCTCTAGTCTAAAAGGTTCCCTCAATGGGGACGATCCGGCCTAAGCTATAGAAGTTTCCTATGTTTGGCGCTGTAAGGCCGATAAATTCTGATCGGAATTTATCGGTAGGTTGCACCAAATCAATGCCTTGGTCGGACCAAAAAGCGATTTGGTTCGACGAACTTGGAAAGCTCCTGGGAAAATGTCTGCGCTTTTAGCGCTATATAGAGGAAACCTCTATACACTGTATTGGGCAATCTTTGCACTTCGGTTGGAAATGGAGGTTTCTCGGCAAAATCTGGTTTAAGCCAGATCAGGAGGGAAAATGCCTCTATTGAGAAACCGGGACCTCAGCCCAGCCAACCTGTCTTGAAAGAGCACACTTTCAGGTGTTCGCCTCAGAATGCACTGTACTTCAGGAAGTGAGGACTATAAATACCCACCACAACTTAATCTTAACCTTAATATTTGCCAAAGTGCCAGGGGGACAAGGCTTTGGCATACAGTCTACCATGCCGCATTCAAAGCAGGCATTTCGATCTTCGTCAGAGCTATAAGCAGAATATCCAACTATTATCGGCAGCTTCTTTAGAATCTTATCCTTATACAAATTTACAAGAATTTTTGTAGCTTCATAACCATTGATATCAGGCATGCAGCAGTCCATAATTACGACCTTGTACATTTTCGAAGTCTGGTCGTAGGCTAAAATCTTGTCGATCGCTTCTTTTCCATCGCAGGACTCTTGATATGAGATATTAAGCTGTGATAAAATTGATCCTAAAACAGCTCTATTAAACTCATTGTCGTCCACTATCAAAACATCAATAGGTTCTCTTAGTGTAGCAGTTATATAAGGAATCACGTCAAAATGGCTAATGCTTTCTTCCTCAATTTCCGCTATTTTTTCTCACCTTGAAAATGCCAGATGTTCTTCAAAAATGTCAATAGAAAATTTAAAGGTGGAGCCTTGGCTTTGGGTTGACTTTACTTTAATAGGGCCGCTTCCTAGCGCTTTTGACAAGATATTAGAAATGCAGAGTCCCAGCCCACATCCTTGAGGGTTAATATTAGGGATATTATTAGTACTAAACTCAGTGAACAGTTTTTGCTTCACCTCTTCAGTCATTCCAATACCAGTATCTTCTACATAAATTTTCAGCTGGTTTTTGCAGCCAAGCACACAGCAAATTTCTATTGACCCGGACAATGTAAATTTTAGCGCGTTGCTTAATAGATTCAATAAGACCTGGCTCAGCCTCAAAGGATCTGTATAAATTCTTTCAGGTATTAATGGATCAATCCTGCATATTAAGCTTATTTTTTTCTTTTTAGCCTGCAAGCTGATCAATTCAAAAGCATTCGACACAATTTGCCGAAAGTCGCAATGGATTTTTTTTATAGAAAAAGCCCCAGCCAGCATTTTTGAGTAGTCCAATAAATCGTCAATAAGAGAGAGCATGAGTTTTGAAGAAATAGAAACGATTTTGAGGTTATTGTACTCGTCACTGTCTTTGGTTATATGTGGCTTATTTAGGAGGTCATTAACAAAAAAGCATATTGCGTTAAGAGGTGTTCTCAGTTCATGAGAAACCGATCTTAGCAGAACAGTCTTCATGTTATCGTCAGCTATTCGTTTTTCAAGCTCAATTATTCGGTTTACATTTCTCACTGTCAAAAATAGAGAGTTGTGATTTTCTCATACAATTCTTCTCACTTTTCATTGAAGATATACATTATTTAGCCGAGTGATTCCTAAAGTAATTTCTGAAGAATCCAGATGATTAAATGCGTAATTAATGTGGTCAATCAGAAAATCAGAAATTTCAAATTCTGATACTTTTCTATCAGGGCAGAATTTAAAACTTGACAGTTCTGAATAAATTTCTTCTTGACTGCAATTTAACAGCTTTAGGATGTTATCGTTAATGAACTCGATTTCATAGCTTGATGAGATTACCACAATCCCATCAGAAAACGCTTGGGAAATGATCTTAAACCGGTCTTTAGAATCTTCGATCTCGTGCAAATAAATGGATCTCTCACAGGCGAGTTTCTGCTTTACTCCCCCCCCCCCCTCCGTGAGCGAACAAAACCATTAGAAAAATCGCCATTTTTTGACCAAAAACTCACCCTCCGTGAGTGAACAAAAATTTTTTTAATAGAAAAAATTTTAATGGAAAAAAATTTTGATATATAAGTGATAATTATTATAATGAAATCTAGAGCTAATTCTGTTTAATTTTAAACAAATTGCGTTTTAAAACATAAATTTTGCAAATTAAATTAATATTTGCTTCCCAATTTTTGCAAATTAGGATTTTTTTAAATTTCGAAAAAAATATTTTTTTATAAAATTTATATATAAAATTTTTTTTTAAAAAAAAAAATTAACCCCCCTCCGTGAGCGAACAAAATTTTTTGTTCGCTCACGGAGGGGGGGGGGGAGAGTTATAATATATCCCGACATTGATAAGGACTATAATTGCAAGAATAGTATTGAACTGGAAAACCGTCATCTCTGCTGAGTTAAAAATCATATCGTGTATGAATCAGGTGTAAATATACTTGAAAAGAATGAAGTTCAGCAGATACTTGTTTCTGATCATAGGAAGTTGTAAATGAGTCATCAGGACGAATGAAAAAGATTGAAAAACAGTGGCCATTTGACTTGCCATAAAGAATTTAGAAATTAAACAAACTATATTGTAAATTTCAGTAGATATCATTGCTGCTGTATTCTTGCCTACCACGTTCACACATAAAAATGGCGTGGAGAGCTAGCCTACTCTCTTAACACCTGTAGCCAAATGAGGGTATGGGGATCTTATGGTAGGGATAGCAGCGTCCTCCTAGTTTTACTTGGTCTGATGGAGAGCAATGACTGGCCTACCGCAGACTCAATTCCAGGGCAAGGTTTTACCCTGAGGGATGACGGGACTTGGAAGCTAGAAAGAGATAGCCCAAAAAGGTTGGAGGGCGTTCGCTTGACCAATCGAGCATTTTCCTAGAGTTGCAGCCTGGGCTACAAGTTTCATCTTGGTCGAAAGTCTGACCAGAAAACTCGCTTTTAAATTTTCGAGAAGGGTAGCAATCGACGTACTGTACAGTGACCCAACGTCTTTACCTCCAGATAGCAAGTGCAGGCCCTCGTCAGAGGGAGCCATACAAGTCTTAAGCTGTGTAATCAGACTGGTGAGCAAGGGGGGCTGCGAACTAAGTTACATGAAATCAATTACTGTGCTGGTCGAGCTTCTCTATAATAATTTAGTGAAAGAATGAATGCCTACCGCGCCTCATCTTTCAGAAAACTTAAGGAATATTATCATAGCGATGTGAAATGATGGGAAAATTAGAGTTTCTTTTACAGCAACATTCTGAGTTCATAAAAAAATCATTGCTCTGGAAAAGATTGAAATAAATCCAAATATATAACTAAAGTATAAGAGGAGCTTGTATAAGTGGTCAATTTCTTCGGTCCACCAAAGTTTCCTATATCGTTCCATTTATAAATAATTGATATTGACTAAGGATCTTATTATTCTCTCTTTATTTCATAGCTTAAAGATAATGTAAATAGATCGTATAACTGAATGATCTAAAATAAATAAAATGACAAAAAATAAATAAAAAGACTGGGATAATTGGATTTAAATCTTTTAGTTTCGCATTGCGTCATTAGTTTTTTTTTATTTATATAAAACTAATATGTAAGTATTGGATAATAATAAATATTCTCGAGATTCGGTAGCAAAAAAGTGCTTTCTATTCCTTATTTTGATATTTATAGCCTAATTAATATTTCTGACTTATGAAAATTTAGCTTAGGCCATCATGTTTTTCTCTCTTGCTATTAGTAATAGTCTAGCATAGGTCAGATAGTCTTATACTAGCTTTCTCTTATCTTGCGAAGTATGAAAGTAGCTTAGTTTAGAAACTCGGATTTTTTAGCTGTGCAGGAGAGCTTGCATCGCGACATAAGCCATAATATGAATATTATTAATAGAAGAACCAAGATTTATGCAATGCCAATTTTTCACTACCTAGGATAATAAAAATTATTTAATGGTTAGCCTTATATCAAATCTGTGTAATTGAGGCTACAGAATTTACCTCTCAAGAATCAAGAAATCTGAATATTATTATGATAAAGATTTATGTCTTCCTTACTACACTTTAAAAGTGAGTAAAAGCTGTCGGAAAAATTCATATTTTGGACAACTATAAAATATATTTCTAATATTATTTTTTAGTATAAAATATTTTTAAAATATAATAATTCTTATTGCGATATATCTAGCTAATTATATTAAATTTTAGAGAGGGCTCTCATTTTAAAATTAATATTTATAAATTATTTTAAAAAAATAACTGCTTACTCGCTCTTTAAATAGAGAGTTAACAACCTGAAATACCTTCCTAATTTCTCAATTGAGATTCTTTCTAATATTCCTTGAAATTCTCTAAATCTTCCAAATTGCTCTCTATATATTTCTTAACTTATTCTTTTCCTAAAAGACTTACGTTAAGCAATGTCAGACATTCCTTTAAAAATCTAGAAATTTCCATATCTCCCAAATAGGACAGTGAGGAATCCTTATATAATTAAATGTCAGCAGCAGCAATTGGAATCGATCTTGGCAGTCACAACGTTGTCATCTCCATCGTCAAAGGTGGCGGTGTAGAAATCCTCACAAACGATTTATCAAATCGTTCCACTCCTGCAGTTGTAGGCTTTGGCGATAATCAAAGGTTCATTGGGGAGTCAGGACTCAGCAAGCTTATGACAAACTTTCGCAACACAGTCCTCTTTCCTACCCGTTTTTTAGGGTTAAACTCGTCCTGTCAAAATCTTCATAATGAATCCAAATGGCTTACAAATAAACTAGTCACTTTGGAAGAAGGAAAAATCGCCCACGAAGTGAGATATTTAGGTGAAAACATGACTTTTACAAGTGAAAGAGTGGTCGCTATGCTCCTCTCAGGAATGAAATCTCTGTGCCAAAGGGCGGGGCTTAATGCTAATGATGTAGTCATTTCAGTCCCTTGCTACTTTACAGAAACTGAAAGGCGGGCTTTACTCGATGCTGTTTCTATATCTGGCTTGACTTGTGCAAAAATTATGAATGACAACACCGCTTCAGCACTCAGCTACGGGCTATTTCGTAGCTCAGAGTTCACAGAAGAACCAAGAACTGTAGCACTAACAGATATGGGGCATTCAAAGTTTACAGTCTCAATTGTACAATTTACCAAGGACAAGCTTCAGGTCCTTGCACATATATCTGATAAAAATCTTGGTGGGAGAGATTTTGACTGGAAAATCATGGAATTCTTTGCCAATGGGTTCGAAAAAAAGCACGGTATCAATCTTTTAAATAATCAGAAGGCAAAGTGTAAAATAGCTGTTGCAGTAGAAAAGCTAACTCCCACCCTTCAATGAAAAAAAAATTTGTTTCGCCCACTGAGGGGTTAATTGTTTTTTAAAAATTTAAAAAAATCAATTCAAATATTAAGTTAATTGTAAAATTTATGTTCTAAATACAAGCTGTCCACAATAAAAAAGAATTTGCTAGAGATTTCGTTTAATAATTATCACTTATATTCAAAATATTTTTTCATAAAAAATTTTTATATTAAAATTATTTTTTCATTCACAGAAATAGTTTTTTACCCAAAAATAAAATTTTTTCAAATGGTTTTATTCGCTCACAGAGGGGGAGTCAGGAAAATGCTATCAGCAGGGCCTGAAGCTGTGCTGAACTTGGAATACATTGCTGAGGATTTGGACCTTAATGGAATCATGAAGAGAGAAGAGTTCGAAAGTTTGGTTGAAGAATACTTGCAAAGAATTGAAAATCTCTGTAGGCAAGCTTTGGAAAAAGCTGGAGTGGCAAATGTGCATTCAGTGGAAATATTAGGAGGAGGAACCAGAATGCCATGTGTGCAAAGAGCGATTGCTAAAGCCTTCAATGTTGAGTCAGTGAGCAAGACCTTAAACCCAGAAGAAGCCATTGCAAGAGGCTGCGCTGTCCAATCTGCGATGCTTTCTCCTCTCTTTAAAGTCAAAGAATTCTCGATCCAAGACATTGTCACAGTCCCAATCAGTATAAAAACTACCTCTATTGATATGGAAGTCGAAGTAGAGCCACAACTGCTTTTCCCAGAGAAAAACGTGTTCCCTACAACTAAAATATTAAAACTGCAAAAGAACCAACCGTTCAAAATGAGCCTCTTTTATTCCCAGCCTCCGCTTGAAGGCCTTGGTTGCGACGTAGCTGAATTTGGCATCCTTTGCCCCAGCGGCAGCGAAAAAGATATAAAAGTCTATATCAAAATGAATGGGCATGGGGTCATCAATCTGGAAAAGGCAGAATTAATTGAAGAAATCGTTGAAGAAGAAAAGAAAGCAGAAAATTCAGAAGAAAATAAAGAAGAGGCAAAGAAAAAGAAGTACAAAAGGACTGAGCTCCAAGTCACAAGATTTTTAAAAGGACTTCAAGCGGAAGAGCTGAAAACTTATATAAGTGAGGAGCAAAGGATGGCAGGTGAAGATAGGATTGCTCAAGAGACTTCTGAGAAAAGAAATGAAGTGGAGGCTTATGTATATGAAGCAAGGTCAAAATTGAGCTCTTCACTCAGGGACTATGTGACCCCAGACCAGTTGCAGCCGATCTTATCATTTTTAGAAGAAACTGAAAGCTGGGTGTACTTTTACTTATAATCTTAAATTACAGCAGAGGGGAGCTGTATTGGCTAAGCAGTCAGCAAGAACCTCCAAGGAGTTTTATCCGATTTGTCACGCCCACACGTCGGTATGATTAATTGAAGTGATAATTCACTGGGCTGAGAGTTCTGACACATGCAGAAACGAGTGTAAACAAGGTTGTCTCCACCTTGATTAGTAGGTCCAACATTGAGTTGACGGACTATGGACTTCTGCGACCCTGCATCGGAAGCCTTGTGAGGAGATTGATCCAAGAAAAGCCTAGAGTCTAATGGGTGCCCTGTGCCAGCCCTCAGTATTTCAGGAAAAGATTCATCCTCTGTAGCCCATTGGCTTTGCCGATGAGGTCATCCTTCGGCTCCCGAAGGACATTGCCAGATTACCTCTTCCAACATAGAAATTAAGCCAAAACCTAACCGATATGCAAGCCCTTATACACTGTTTCTTAATTGGCTTGGCTTCTCGCTCAATTCCCATGGCCATGAGGTTGAGAAAATTGCATTAAGAGGTCAGACGCGCTAGGTACCATTTTTATATATCAAAGCTGGGTGTACAATGAAGGGTCAAGTGCTACAAAAAACTTGTATCTTGATAGACTTGAAAAACTGAAAGAACGCATAGAGCCTATTATAAGAAGATATAATATGTATAGCTCGTATCCTCAGCTAACAGCTGACCTCCAAGAAGCCTTGCAGTGGAGCAAAGAACAAGCGCAGTCAACTTCTGAGTTCCATTCACATATCCCTCAGGAGGAAAGAGAACGGATCCTTGTGAAACATGCAGAAATCACCAACTGGCTGCAAGCAGCACTCACACAGATTGCAGGCTATTTGAAATATCAAGACCCTGAAATTTCTACTGAAGAGTTTGTGAAAAGAACTATTCAGATCCGAGAAATCACTGCACAAATTATGAATAAGCCCAAGCCAGCACCTCCAAAGAAAGATGAGCCAAAGCCAGCTGATGAAAAAGAAGTCAAAGCAGATGAAGAAGTCAAGACTTCAGAAGACATGGAACTAGATTATATCGTTTTTATATTAATTAATCAGTGTTTAAAGCTGTATCTTCTTCAGTGGAGTGATTTAGGCATGCAGACAGACCCTTGTAGCTCAGAACCAGTGACATAGCAAAGATTCCTATGCTAACATTTTATCTGTGGAGGCAACGTGAAACTTCAACTGCCGACTGAAACCTCACGACGTGCTGCCTCGCTTGTAACTTGGCTCCTGAGTGTGATTTATCAGAGTCTTCTTCCTCAGATGTTTCTAGCATGAAATCCTATGCACACTAAGCTCAATATCCGCGCTCCAGCCTCGCTGATCTAGCTGAGTTAATGTGCACAGGAAGCAGAGCCCCATAATAAAATTGTCAAAGAAGGAAAGTTCTCAGAGAGCATATTCCGACGATGTTATTTTATTATTTTGCTAGATTGATATAACAAGTTTTAATAAATGATGTTAAGTTAACCGTTCAACCAATATTGGATAGCTGTCTTTTCAGTCGCTCTTGCAGCTGCTAAGTCAGATGGGTCAGCAGCGTTAGGCAGTCTTAAGTCCATCATAAAAGCAGCACCTTTGGCAACGAAAGCAACAACTGAAGTGCCAAATGACTTTGTGATACACCCGACCTGCCAAGGGTCCAAACCTCCATTGCTGAACACTATATTGCTTGCGTACTGCCAAGTCTGTGCTGGGTTATTGCTGGCTCCATACCATTGGCTTGCGTAATTAATTTGTGGAGTTCTTCCCCAAAGGGTAAAGCAGTCGTTATTGATAGCCACTTGGTCAAATGGCTCATCTCCAAACATAGAGGTCGTTTTGATGCTTCCGAATGGGAAATTCAATGAGCTGCAGAGCAGATAGCTCCATCCTTGCTGGTTCCCAAAGTTCCCGTTGCTCAGTGGATTATAAGTGTTGCTGCAAGAATTCAGGCCTGTATAGTTATAGTAGACATTCGCAGCGTTTCTGACTGCAGTCAAGACTTCCCAAACATTAGTAATGTCAACTCCATTGAAATAGCTGCAAGCTACAGTTAGAGGGTTTGCTGGGAGTGGGAAAATAGTGTTTGAAGGATAAGGGTAATTATATAAAGTCATATCTGTGAATGAGTTTTGAAGCCAATTCACAATAAGTCCGACATCTTCTGGCTCTGCAACTGGGTTGCATGTCTCAAAAGTGTCTTGGAGACGAGTGTATTCAGTGGTATTCAAGTAAAATGATTCAAGATAATCAAAAGCTGATGCAATGTAAGCTGGACATTCAGGTGCGACTGAGGCATATTGGCTAGTAACAAAAGCATTGAAAGCATTTGGATCTACAGTCCCATTGAAATATAAGACAGGGGCTGACGAAGCTATAGCGCCATCAATAAGGTTCGAATAAGTCATTCTCATCCAAGCTGAAAGCATTCCTCCATACCCACCTCCCCACGCAATAACTGGAACATTTTGATAGATGGCTTTAAGATTCGTAATCAAATAGGCCCAGTCTGCCAAAGCTTGGTGTGGAGATAAGTACTTCATGTTATATGGAGCGTATGTCTTGTTGCCAAATGGCAAGGATCCACCGAAATATCTGTGCTCTGCGTATACAACAATTGCTTGCATCTGCTGAGCTAAGTAGTCAATGTAGCCAGTTGTGCTGATGAAAGTCTCTATTGGGGCGCTTCCTCCGCAAAAGAAGAAAATTGGGCCAGGTTGGTTGGCATTCCAATAATATGTATTGATATAGTATCTAGCTCTTCAAATAAATCGAGCATAAAAATGATATTTTTTAAAATTTTAGTAGGCTAATAAGCTTTTGATGGCCATAAATAATTTTTGGAAAAAATGTGTTTTTCAAACTAGTTTGAGTAGTTATTTAGTTAACTTATATTGAAAAGCTTCTGTAGCACCCGCAGGGTGCGATTCTCTACCTTGATCCGTTGTTGGGTGCTTACTGCTACCTCTAGGGGTAAGCTCATCGTCGCCTGAGGCTTGCGTCGAGCGCCGAGTGAAGTGGGCCGTATGTCAGTCTTGGGACCCCCTTTAAGAAAATTTAAAAAATGAATTCTCTGCTAAAGCTGCCGACCAAGATGGAACTCGTCACCCAGGACGCAACGCCTGGTATCGCACTAGGAAGTTGCCCGATTGACCACTTAGACTTTTCTAGGTTTGCTCTTTCCAACACCGAACTCTAATCCGGTTATGAACTGCGGTCGCCAAATCCAACGTTGCGCTCAAACAAAAGCAAGTAAAATTGGCCGGATATTCATCACTGAGCGCTATCCTCTCTTTCACAGGTCCCTGGATCTCCCCAGCTACAGGTGTTAAGAATAACGGTTGGCTCTCTGCACCATTTTAAATGTATAACTAATTTGAGTAAGAGGATATTGATAATAACTGTAATCCCAGTTGTCAATGTAAGCTGCAAAGGTAAATTGCGCATACCCAGGAGGAACTGCACCTACAGCTGAAGCCTCCTCTGGAGAAACCTCTAGCCCCAAAGAGCTTGCTACTAACTCACCCCCTTTTTTAATTAGAACAAAAGTCCTTTCAAAGTCAAAAAAAATTGATAAAAATTTTAATTATACATAAAATGGCCACCCGTCCTTTCCCCCTTGGCTTTTATCTTTATGTATATCTATTGGTAAATTTTCATTTTGCTTCTCTATGGTAAATTAATTTCAAAATGTCAAAAAAAATTTTGACGTACCATTATTATATAATTGAGTCCATGACATGATACATATTTTTGGCATTTGAAAAATGATTCCCTTATGAAATCAAAAAGAAATTTGCACTATGGATTGCATATCTGGATGTGTCAAAAAGCTAGTTGGGTTATCCTCGAAGTGAGAGGCCCAGCACTACTTCCTCAGATTAATGGTTTGGCCGAGCAGTTTTTTATCTGTTTTGCCAGCACCACCTAGGCCCAGAACAGATGTCTGATATAAGCTGCTTCATGGCCTATCCCAAATATGTTTCGTTTTCTTTCGGAGCTAGTCAGTAGGAAAAGGGGAAGATAGGCTTAGATAAGACTTAAATTTCTAGTCTCTCCAGCTTAAGAGGATTCTAAAAGGGGCGATCTGGCCTAATCTAAGCAGCGTGAGCTAGCAGTGGCTTCGGAGCTGGGAATGTATTGACCTGAAATTTCTGCGACTGATCAAAAGGGTATGCACTATTGAGGAGCCAGGGATATCGCCTGAACTTTGAAAGTTTTGCATGTGGCAGCTCCTCTGTAGGACGCATGGTGCTCAAGAAGTGGGACTTTAAAGAATATAGAAATTGCCCGAGGATGGCGCTATTTTCGGGCAATTTCTATATTTTTGAATTATAATTTATTTTTACGAAGAATAATTAATGGATACAGTGTTTAATAGTATTCTACTTTTTCCAATGAATTCGGTCGAAACTAATTTTATAAAAATTAGTATTTTCATTTATAAAATGTTCCTATAAAATATTATAGCGTCTTCCTATAGATGGTGCGGAATGCGCCATCATTACATTACATTAGAATTTATATCGCTTAACGTCCACTACGGGGTTACAACTCCAGTTTATCACTCGCCTTTCGTCGCATCGGGCCCACCAGTCTGCTGGAGACAAACTTGCTTCGATCACCAAGGTGCTTCTAGGGCAAATGTCCACGTCTTCGACGGCGCGGAATGCGCCATCACCAGGCCATGTCGGGAGAGGGTTCTCCACGAGGAATGGTTCCACGTGTGGAACCCTCTTTTTCCACGAGCCAAAAAGAGGGTTCCACACGGGAACCATTCCTCGTGGAGAACCCTCTCCCGACATGGCCTGGTGATGGCGCATTCCGCGCCATCTATAGGAAGACGCTATAAATATTCGTTCCAGTTTAAAGAGGGCTAGGGAGTAAGAAGTTGAGAATAAAGCTCCACATTTATCTGGAGATATTTCACCAGGTGAAATATTCAATTAATTTATTAGTATCAGAACTTCAATTAAACAATTATGCTTGCCATAAGCGATCAACCACTAGCCATCACTCAATTTGGTCCAAAAGGCCGCCTTTTATATTTCTGACCTTAAACAACTGCCAAGAGAATTAGCTTTTTGGGCAGAGCTACCGTCTGTAGAGTGCCTCAATGGTTCCGATGAGAGAAGATCATTAGGGAGATAAAATCTGTCTAGCCCGTCTGGCAGAGAATGGGACAAACAAAGCATCCTGTTTCAGCAGGCTTTGCCATTGAGATGGCCTACTTAGCTCACTATAAGCTTAATTTCGCCACCCATCACTCCAGTCCACGCCATCATCAGGAGGTGCCCTATTTATGTCAACGTCATCATTTTATTTCTTAGTATCACAAGGAATGCTTATTTTCTATGCTGCTAATATTATAAACATATGTACAGCGGTTATTTAGTTCTTCTTAATCATTATCATAATTCTCTTTGCGAAATGGGAAGTGTCCGATAGTTCGCCCTGAGTGTATTTCTTGTATTCGTCTTTGTCAAATCTAAGCACGTCGTTACTGTCAACGTGGATCTTCCTGAAGGGCTTGCCGTTTTTATAGGAGTTTGACCTCTTGAAAGTTTCTTGATGCTCATCTTGCTTGCCAAATCCCCTTTTAGGGTTATCAGCTGGAATCTTTAACTCAAAAGTGTTTTTCTTAAGACCCAGACCATCAATTTCGTTGACTGTTTTCAGCTCTTGTTGCTGCTGAAATTTTTTTACTTTGGCACTGAAAGCCATTTGATCAAAAATGTAGCCTAATCTGGTATCAGCTGTTTGATTCATTATGCTCTTGCCAACTCCACCCCAACCGAAAGCGGAGAGAGATTTTTTATAGGGATAGTCAGGCTCTGGAGAATCAATTGGAGGATTCTGATTCTGAGGACTCTGGTCAGGGGTTGGATCTTTGGCTTTTTCAGCATTAATTTCTCTCTTGGAACTGCGAGATTCTAGAATCATCTCGATGTCTGATTTTTTCTCAGTTGGTCGATTCCAGGCTCCAAGATTTAGTAACGCTCTGGGGTCTATGCTGCCACGGCGTGACATATTTAGATTTGAAGGGAGCTTAAGCGTATTTCCGTCATCTTTTGCTTTTCCTTCTAGAAGTGGAGAAGATAGGAAAGAGCTGGGATCCAAACTTTGCCGTCTTAGAGCTGCTAAGTCGTTATTCCACCCGCTGGCTAGCTATTAATTGTTTTTGCTTGCTGCGGGATCTTATAATTTTACTTTTAAAATATTTTTTATTTAAAATTCAGCGAAATAAATTTAATTTCAAGTTTAAAAAGATACAAGCTTAAATGGGGGAGTTAGGGACATCCAAAAATTTACTGGAAGACTCTGATCCTAAATTGGGTTTTAAGTTAAGAGCTGAAGGAAACTCGTCAAATTGATTGATTCTTGGATTCGGGGTCAAAGCTTTTTTATCGAGATTGAAATCATCAGAAAAATTGATATTGGATGGTTTTTTTCTATATGGCTGCATTTTTTTATTAAAGGGTTTTTAAGTGGTTAGGCTATATAAGAAAAATTGAGAATTAATATTTTAATAGCATATCGATTAGCATTTAAATTATTTTGATAATAAAATATCTCTTAAAAATTTCCTTGAACTCCTACTTATTTAGCAAGGAAAGCATCTTGATCACAAGCCAAGGGGTTTACTTTTTTTAAATCATAATTTTTTTTGTCAAGATTCTAAAGATCAAAATTTGTAATTTTTTGAAAGGTGCATTTAATTTAAAAATTATGCTTGCGAATGTAATTTATAATTAGCTAAAAATTTCATCATGGTCATCTTTAACAATATGCTAAATTATTATTTGTATAAAATGTTTTATATTAAAATAGATTTCCTCGCGAAAAAAGTCATCAATTTTCTCCTAAATAAGAATGTTTCTAATGAACTTACGTGCTAGCCAAGAGGAGTGAAACCAACTTTGAATAAAACATTATTAATTATACCGGGCTTCGATCGTTTTAATTTTATTTCATAAATTTATCACCAATACCTTTCCTCAATTAATTTAAACTACTATTGATTTTTCCAAGCCCATAAAGCCAGTACTGGATTGCAATTTTTTCAGTTGCTCTTGCTGCCGAAAGTTGGGGAGGATCATTTGGGTTTGGAGACATCAGATCCATCATGGATGCTGCGCCGTCAACCACAAAAGCAGCAACTGTAGCATCTCCAAACGTTTTTGTGACTGACCCTACCTGCCATGGATCCAATCCTCCATTACTAAACACAATATTACTTGCATACTGCCAAGTCTGGCCTGGATTGTTGCTAGCTCCATACCATTGGCTTGCATAATTAATTTCTGGCGTCGTATTCCAAGCAGTCAGGCACGCATTATTTATATCTACCTGATCCCAAGGTAAATCTCCAAACATCGAAGTTGCCTTACTGCTTCCCATCGGCATATTTAGCGTGCTGCAAGTAATATAACTCCATCCGCTCTCAATCCCGAAATTACTATTAGCATATAAATTGTTTAAATTTGCACATACATTCAAACCAGTCATATTATAATAAAGCACCCCAACACTTGCTGCAACCTCTATAGTTTCCCAGAAATCGTCAGCATTTGCATACTTTACCATCTCACAAGCTTGGGCGACTGGATTTGATGGTATTGGGTATATAACAGAAGTTGGGTAAGGGTAGTTAAAAATGGAGAGAGCTACAAAAGCGTTTTGCAGCCAAATTGAAAGATTTACGACGTCTTGAATAGATTGAATTGGACTGCAAGGCTGGAATATCTCAGTAAGCCGCTCATATGCGGTTTCATTTCCATACAGAGACCTAAGATTATCAAATGCTACAGCTATAATTGCTGGGCACTCTGGGACTTGACTTGCATATACACTTGTCACGAATGCGTTGAAAGCATTAGGATCAACAGTTCCATTAAAAGCAAGCACAGGCGCTGACGAAGCAATTGCTCCTCTGACCAGATTCGAATATGTCAGTCTCATCCAGGCAGCCAACATTCCTCCATAACCACCTCCCCACACGATGACTGGTGCTTGATCATAAGCAGCTTCAAGAGATGTGATCAGATAAGCAAAGTCAGCAATGGCTTGGTGAGGCGACAAGTACTTGGCATGTCCTGCAGGTGTGAAACTTATATTGCCAAATGGCAGAGATGAGCCAAAATACCTATGTTCTGCATAAACCACTATTGCCTGCATCTGCTGTGCTAGAGAGTCAATGTAGCCTGTGTTGCTCATGTAAGCTTCAATTGCTCCGTTTCCTCCGCAGTAGAAGAAAATGGGCCCAGGAAGGGTGGCATTCCAATAGTTAGTGTTGATATAGTATCTTAAATTGAAAAAAGCTCCATTGTAGCTCCAATTATCGATGAAGGCTGGAAAAGTAAAGAGTTTGTAGCCATTAGGAACTGCAGATTCAGGTTCCTCAGAGACTTTTATCGCTGAACTGCCAATTGCGAGTATTCCAAATATAAAAGCCAACATTTATATTCTTATTAATTTCTTCAACCGCTATAGCTTTGGAGCTCTTTTAGCACCCTATAGATGCTTTCACCCCTTTAAGTTTTAATCTTGTTTCCTTTTTGAAGATAAAAAAGGGGCTATAAGTTCATTCACTTGCAAGGTTAGTTAACCCATTTTTTTGATATTTCAGCCTGTCAACTCTGGTGTAAACCCTCTCTATATAGGACGTTAATGCGCTCGAAAGCTATATATAAATGATTATTGAATTATTCTTAAAGCTTGCCCTTCATCGAACTTTGGCCTGGGGAAAAAGAGCTGAGGACAAAAAGTTGGAACTGTGAATGGTGCCCTACCAGTTTTCTTCAGCATATATCTGTAATAAAACACTGTGACTCCTAAAAAAAGGGCAATACTTCCTAAAATCACGAAGAAAATGAGCCAAAATAGCCAAGCACTTCCAGATTCCTCAGTCCCGCATCCTTCCCACGTATGGTGAATTGCTTTATCATAAGCCTCACACCTCATCTTTTTTTCTGCTGAGTTAACTGTGTCAGGCAAGCACATATTAAAAGCTTCTTCCCATTTCATATTTTTCTTATAGTAGCAATGCAGCAGGCCACATCCTTTATCGCAATTATTCAAGCATTCGTCTGCTGGCAGCATCTTGCAGAAATTCGCAGGAGTTCTGTCAAACCCTTCACATGGGGAATTTTGCAAATAGTCAGTCTTTATCGTGTAGTTCACAGGCCTTACTACATTTTTGTCCATATTTGGAACAAAGTAAAGGTAAACAGATTCTGTGCAGACTGAAACTATTTCTTTAAATTTCTTGGCTCTGGATTTATTGCAGTATAAATCACTTGGGTCGCAGTCTTTTGGACAAGTCTCACTTGGGATTGTGGAAATGATATAATAGTAAAGAGGAGAACCAGACTCGAATTCAATTGAAAGAGGCTTGTAGTTGGCCTTATACTGAAAAATTTCGCACTCGTTCCGCACAGTATCCTCGACTTTGCCTCCGACTATGTATTGATGAATGGCCTGAGTTGTGAAAGGGAGGATAAAAATAAGGAAAAGTCTTTCCATTTGTAATATTTATACAACAAATTTAGTGCAATAGAAAGGTTTTCCGGAAACCAGGCATCTGATTTCTCATATTTTAATATGTCAGGCGTAGTAAGAATTATTATTGAAAAGTTATTTAAGAACTTCTTTCATTTGTGAATTGTGGCAGCAACCCAGGCACCAGAGCTTTTTTCTCTTGGATCAGCCTCCTCGCCTCTTCAATTTCTTTTTCCCTTTCTTCTGCATAAAACGACTCATTATCTACAGCAATTTCTTTGGTGGTTACCAAAAAGTCTCTCACTCCCTTCCCTTTAAATTGGAGCAAAACATTCTGTTCCAATTTAAAAGGGGTTAATTTTTTTTTAAATAAATTATATTTACATTTTTCCCTATAAAATATTTTTTTAAAAAAATATTTTATTATTTTTTGAGAAATATATAAATTGTGCACAATAGTCAGAATTTTTAATATATTTTATGAAGAAATTTTGCTAAAAACTCAATCAATTCGTTGCAAAAGTTGTTTAAAATAGCATTTTATTGTGTTTTGTACATTAAATTAGGTCAAAATTAATTTTATAGAAATTAGTTTTTTCTATCATTATTTTTTTTTTAAAACATTTTTTCAAATTTTTTTAATTTTTTTTTATTTTTTATCAAGATAAAATAAAAAAATTCATCAATTAAGTGTAAAAAATATTTAAATAGCATTCTACTTGCATTTTGTCTATTAAATAGGTCAAAAATAATTTTATAAAAATTAATGCTTTCATTGATAAAATTTTCCAATTGAAAAAATTTTTTTTTTACAATTTAAGGGGTATTTTTGCCGATTTAAAGGGGGGGAATCAGCACATTCTTGAAACTCACTTGGTCATTGCAGCGGTTGAACATGCTCAAAATCAGCGTCTCGATCTGAACCCTGTTCATATTGGTGAAGTTTGTTGCCAGAATTTGAGTCAGATGAGAAATCACAAATGCCTTATTAGCATCAGCTGCGATTCCTTCAGTTAAAGGAGCAGTGATAAGCCCTGAGTCTACAATGTAGAATAGGTATCTCAGTATTTGAGAATGGTGCTTGAAGTTAGCTATATGAAGCCCATCAGTCATTATTGCGAAAATTTCGGTTAAAACGTAGACATAGAAATGCTGATAGAAATAGTTCGCGACCACACCTGAGCTTTCTAGGCTTTGTAAAATTTGCTTGAGTGTGACCAAGCCAAGCTCGGCATGCTGTGTGCTTTGGTGCTTGGAGGCCCAGAGAATGGTATCAATTGCAACTTTAAACCTTTCTATTGGTAGCTGCAAAAGTGATTCAAAGCATTGAGAAGCGACAGCTTTCAATAACTCAAAGAAGCTTGATCTCTGCTCTGGATAATTTGTATAGTCAGACACCAGCATATTTAGCACTGAGTCTAAAAATACACCTAACACTACCTGCATGTACCCAGTAGCTTCCCTGCCTAGCTTATTTATAATATCAGCTACCAGTGTAATTACTTCAGCATCCCTCAGCTCAATAGGCGAATTTACAAAGTCTCTGACCACGATTTCGAAAACTGGCTGAATAAAGTGCTCAACAAGCAGCTGAGGAGTTTGACAGATTTTTATGTACGTCGAAATTAAGTTCAAGATCCTCTTACAAAGAGCTCTTGCACTTACTATATGTGTGTGTCCGACAACTATTGGACCTTTTGCTGCAACCTCTGAGTTCAAGAATTGGACTGTGGTTGTGTAAAGCTGGATCATGTCATTATAGATCTTCCCTAGCTGGATGTAATAGAAGTGGCCGAGGGATTGACAAAGACTCTCGTTGACTTTGATACAAAACGCAAGTGAGCGAGTGACTTCGGGATCTTGAATGACTGCCAAGTTTTGAGAAATCAAAGACAGCAGCTGAGTCCATTGGGCTTGGACCAAAGCAAGAGCTCCTGTCAAGTGATAGTCCATTTCTTCATAAGTCTTGATATTTGAAAGAATGTGGCCAATAGCTTGGTAGTATACAAGCTTCTGATGGTTTTGCAGTTCTGAAATCGTGGCTGACATGATTCTAATCACTTCATAAATGAATGGCTCTCTTTGGTCTTGGATGTCGTGAGGAACAACAAAATCAGCGCCGCAGTTCTGGGCAATTCGCAAAAAGGTGTCAACACTCATGTCCTGGATTCCTGGATGGAGCTCATGCATAAACTCAAACAGCTTCTTGACAACAGTCTTTAAGAAGTTCCAATGATTCGACAGAAATCTTGGGTATTGCATAACGACATACATAATATTGGTTGCCACAATTGCTTTGTTTTCCTTTCCACGCTTGCCTTCACAAAGTGCTAGCAAGTCTTTGATGACATGGATCAAGAACCTTTTTTCGTGCTCCTCATCCATTGACCCAGATATAGACCCAATGGCATAGGCAAGAGAAGAAATCCTTGTCCAGGACCATTCGCTGCCGTCCATCTGTTTCGCCATTTTCAGCATGATGATATGTTCAGTGTCTTCAGGGTCAAGATGTGTGAGGTAGACCAAGGTTTCTCTCATCAAGTCATAAAGAGCGATATTTTCAGTGTCTTGTAGCTTTTCCCTCACGACATTGCCTTGCTCGTCTACTGATATCAGGACTTCTGTTGGTTTAGCTGTCCTTGGAATCAAAAGCATCCTCGCTTTGCTTAAATTTGCTCGATATGCCATGCTTCATATTTTATTTTCAAGCCAGCCTGCTACTCTTTGTTCATAAAGGTGCTTTGAAACGGTATGCCAGAACTCACAGCAGATCTTGAAGACCTCATCGTCAGGAAACTCTGTCAGCGAGACCATATAAGAAAGCAGGGCATCAAGACTGATAATGATCACACTTTCTGTTTCTGTCCCTTGAGATTGCAGAGCTGAGCTTTCACATAAAGTTAGGTGGTTTTGGGCAAAAGCTAGTAGAAAGAGAGAAAGCTTCTGTGCGAAGAGCTTCATGTGAAGTTGCATGTTTGGATCTGTTTCCATGAAAATCGTAGCGAAGCTCGTGGTTTTTGGAGGAAAAGATTGGGCGAGCTTATTCATTGACAGTGAGAGCAAGTTTATGACTGCAGTTTGGTAGAGCGCAAAAGAAGGATCGTTTGGGTTGATTTCCATGGTGACTCCGGCCACTTCTGTTAGACATTCTAACGTGGCTGTTCGGAAAAGCTGGTTGTCTAAGTAGCTTTCAAGCAAGAAGGTCACCAAGTCTCCAGAAAAAATGTGTACAGGCGGCACCCAATCCAAGAATGCAGCCAAAGTGCTTAGGCAGCTTTTAATTAGTGAATTCTGTACCGCTCCTGGGTGCATCGCAGCAGTCCTCAGAACCCAGTTGCAGAGCTCGTAAATCTTCGAGAACTCCAAGTTCATGGCTTGCTTCAGTTCGTTCCTCTTCGCAGTGCTCAGCGGTGTCCTTGTATTTTCAAAGATTTCCTCACTAAGCAGCTTCAGTACATTCATTGTGTTTTCACACAAAGCCTGGCTGCTTTTCGAAGCGCTGCAGATCTCTGGGATGAAGTCCCTCCAGGTCGTTGTCCACTCTCTCTTTACAATTTGTACCAAAATGAGGTTAAGTTTGTTCAGGAAGTGAGAAGCGCCAGAGCTCGAGTTATCTATGACCTGCTTTACGATGAAGTTCTTGATGCCACTTCGCTGGTCTTCTGGGACTGCATTTCATGCAGTGACAATTACGTGCTCTAGCAAAGAAAGTGCGAAAAATTTGGTGTCTGTGTTCGAGGTATTTCCAATGATTGTGTCGACATGGATTCACAGGTTGCCTTTTTCTTTGATGTCGTTCAGCACTTTTACGGCGTAGTCTCGCTCTTGGGGATTGATGCTTTTCATGCAATTGATGAGTGTGTCTAGGGTCTGAACCGAGTTAAGTGTAAAAGGGGCATTTGGATCCAAATAGGGTAGGCTCGACATTTCCTATTTTTCTATTTACATTTTTAGATTAAATGGGGTCTGTTTAATTATAGCAATGAATTAAGTTTTGTGTGGAAATAGCATGAGATTTAAGTGGTAAATCATGATTAATTTTAATATTAAGCTAAAAGCCATTTTGAATTAATTTTAGACTGAATTATTGTATTTTTAAGGCAAAATAATTGAAAATTCAATGAAATCAATCCTAGAACAGTGATATCTCTAAGCTAGCACCTTAGATTTCATAATTATAATCATAAAAATTCTCACTCAATTTATTTATTTCTTTACTCATCCTAATTAGGTAAATAATCATATAAAGATAATTTTATTTCTCTATTCAATTTTAAAGTCGTGTAATAAATCATTTTTTTAAGTTAACTTATTTTGGTCGAAAACTAAATAAATAATTATAACTATTATTAGTAATTTAAATGTCTCTGAAAACAGAAAACACCATAGACTTAAAAATTAGTTATAGATAATTCCTTGAAATGACATCAATGATATCTTATATTTAACGCCATTGCATTAAATCAGAGCAGCATATATGAAAGGACTTTTATTGCTAATGATCCTTGCCCTAGCCAGTTCCGAGTCGTGCTCTACAAACGGTGACTGTGCCTACCTATTTAACTGCGTTAACGGTGCATGCAAACACAAGGACTTCTTGCCAGTAGAAGGTATAGAGCTTGCAGGAATGATTTTAATTATCCTGGTAGGAGCCTTAACCTACGCATCTGGGTTTGCCGGCTTGGGAGGAGTTCATCTGCTAACGTTTATGATTTTTTTCAACTTTGACGTCCACACATCCATCAGCTTGAACCAAGCAATTGTCATGGGTGGGGCATTTGCTCATGTCCTTATCAACATTCCAGAAAGACATCCAATTAAGGACCGCCCTTTGATTGATTTTGATTTAAATCATAATATAGCGACCTAAGCGCTTCAACCTCTTGAGGCAATTTTCAACCCTATAGACGAGAAACCAGCGAAATTCCGGTCAGATATTTTTTATGTATTTCCGGTAGGTTTTTCTTAGTTTATGTGCTTGGAAAGAGATAACTTGGCAACGCCCTCGAGGATCTCACCGTGATACCAAGTTGCGGCCTGGATCCAGGGATTAATGCTATTCCTGTAGCTGCGAAGATTAGGCATCCAGCATTAGTTAGTCTCCCAGGTTTTCTCCCTGAATCAAGCTACTTGCAATAGCCTGATGTATAGCCACAGAAATCCATATTCTCCCCTCAATACAAGAGCAGGCAGAAGGAGACGTTCTCAGAACATGGCACTTCGGATGAGCATGGCATAAGGATCGGAGAAGGAGCAAGATGGTGCCCGAGGCAAATTGCCATCCAAGTAATCTATCCATCCAAGTGTCCGACAGGGAATGCCGCAAAGTGAATGAAAACTCAAGAGTCCAGTGAATGCTTAACCAGTATGCTATGAAAAGTAATTTAAGATAAGATTGATTTTGAAGTTGTCATGCTTTTGGTCGAGCCCATGTGTTTCGGAGCTACCATTGGGTTTATATGCAGCAGAGGCTTTCCCCAGTGGCTGATTATTGCCAGTTTATAGCTATAGCATGATTTTGGCTTGGAGTTTTATTATCTTCAGTAGGAAACAGTGGATTTGGATTTAAACTTATGCTTCCAAATAAATTCCCTCGATGGCAGAAACCTAAATTTTGGTTGGCCATCATATGTGGTTAAGCCAATTCTCCTTTATACTTGGCAAAGATGGAGAATCCTGAACAAAAATCGTGCTTGGCTATAACGCTGGTACTCACTTATACTCTTTGAACTGCAATTCAAAAATTTATGGCCTTGCATAAACAAAGGAGAACACAGAGAAGAAGAGAAACAGCCAGAACAGCAATAGAGGTGTCTGACCAAGAGGGTTCTCCAAGTAAAAAGAATAACACAAACTCAATCGAAATTTCTGAAGAAAACTTTGGCGGAGAGAATGGGTCACTCAAAGGCAATTTTTCAGAGGATGCCCAAGTGTGCCCAGCATCAGAAGAAGCTAAAGAAAATGAAGAGTCTGAAGACAAACCAAATACCGAAGACCAAAAGCACCTTGACTACATTTTAAATAAGCAAAGGAAAATAGTTCCTTATAGAGAAGTCTTATTTATTCTATCATTATACGTCATCACAAATGTCGCTCAAATTATCCGGGGAGGTAATGAGCTGAAATCCCCTCTTGGTTACGAAGTCTGTTCGGTATGGAATTGGGTCTATGTGATTCTTTTTGAGGTCTTCCTATTATGTCTAAATCTAATTGCCGGCCTCTTTTTGCTCCATATCATCAAGAGAAAGCTGAGGGTTGGATACGATTTTGATGATATGGACATCAGATGGAAGCCAAAGACTGCGTTTATAGCGAGTTTTGCCACTTATATCGCAGGCTTTGATGCAGGGTATCTTGGAATAGGAGGAGCGATTGTAGTTAACCCTACTCTCATTAGTCTAGGAATTAGGCCAGAAGGTGCCGGTGTGATATCATCTTGTGTAGCCTATTTCTCTTTTTCAGTCTCGACTTTCCAGCACTTGGTTGCAGGGGTTGTGCTGCATGACTACGGGACAATGAGTATTTTATGTGCCTTTGTAGGAACTTTTATTGGGGTCTTTATATTTCAGAAGCCAGCACAAAGGCATAATAGAATGTGAGTTTTGATTGTCTTATTAATCCTAGTTCTTGCTACAGCTATCATCGGAAGTATAGTTTTTAATATATTGAGTGCTAATGATTCATTGGATAATGGATACGAGCCAGAAATTAAATTCAAAGCATTTTGCTAATACATTTATTTATAGAGCTAAAGTGAATAAAACATCATGATTCATTTCATTTATAGAATAGAAAAGATTAGGTATTTAAATTATCTTAAAATAATTTTCTGTTAGTGCCATACTTTTTACTGAACAATTTTTAAAGCAATCACACATTTTATTAATGACAAGCAGAAGTAAAATAACTTATTCAGGGCTAAGAATTCAAGATAAAGACTTTTTAACTCATAGAAAATTATCTCTAGCCATCTCAACTTAAAATTATTGCCACCTATAGTAAGGAGGCCAAATGAATTTTAAATTCTAATTCCCCCATTAAAAAATAAAAAAAAATAAATATTGAAAATTCTATATATAAGCTGAAAAAATTCAAAATTTGAAAATATTTTAAATATTTCTAAATGATGAGTAAGTCATTTTTACCGCAAACTTTCCCAAGAGGCTTAAAGATCCCACCCAATACAATTTTAGGTCTAAAAAATTAGGCTACCGAATAATTAAACAAAAATTTCCATCTTTACAGAGGAGAGCCAGACCTAGTGCTTTGATCTTCATTACTAGCCGAGATATCAACAATCTTTATTTGTATTCTTTCTAATATCGAGTCCAAAGCCTTTACATCGTAAGGATAGTCCTGTTCCACCATTTGTAGCCAATCTTTTTTGAAGTCCTGATACTTGAATTTATCAAGCGCACAGCAAATTGAAGCCATCGCAATTAAAAGCGGCGGCTCATAAAATAAGGTGCTATCAAGATAGCAAATTGCTGCATACGAGTCTGAGTACTTTGCAAGGGTTGAGAAATCAAAAGCCCCGCAAGTCCAGGAGAGGAGACATCTTGAAATTTCTGAGGCTGTGGGCACATCAAGCTGCCAGCCCAGAGCATTCAGCATGTAAACCTCAGTGGTCACGATTGCTTCGATTGGGAAATTCCCACTGCACAAGTCGTAAATTCGTCTTGGGCTGAGTTCCCGCCCAAATTCATATTTCAAAGCCACCCCGAGGGCCACAATTCCTACAAGTTGCAAAATTCTCACATGAGAAACGGGCTTAACTGATAGGAAAGAGTCAAAATATCTTATACCATGCTGAATTGTGGTGGAAGACCCACCTAAATGATCGTTTATTTCCATCAGCCACTCTATGACTGTTTCACGGTCCTTTTGGGTGAATTTTCCAGTTTGGGGAGAAGAAAAATAAGAACTCAAGTTTGGGTAGTTCTACGTAAGATTCACCTTTTCGATAAGAAACTTTAGAGTTTCTTTCGCGTATAAGGTACTTTGGTCTTTGTTCATTAAAATTTATGGTTTCGATAAATATCATTAAGAAGATATAAAGTTATTTTTTGCGGAATGACAAATGGAATTCTAGAATTTATTTTTCAGAGTTTTAAGAAAGCGGCAAAAATAAAATTTAGCTATACCATTAATATTCTTTTAATTAGAGTGTAAGTAAGCTGAAACAAGTGGCAGTAAATTATTTTATATAGCTAAATTTACTATTTGAGAATGTTTTAGTGTTGGGGAAAATATTTTATATATAGGGTCTGAGGATCATAATATATATGGTGGTTTGTGGAAAATAGGAAATTAGGGAGTTTCGCAGTTTATTGACTGATTTTTGCTGCATTTTTTCGGTCTGCTTAGAGCCTTTTTTTAGCTTTCTTATCACTTTCAATAAATGATATAGCAGTTTGATCATCAAATTTTCAAATTGCTTTATATTATGTGCAGTAAGCTCAATAAACTTTTTACTCTAAGTGAATGATGATCCAAATAAATAAAAATTTTTGAATAATTTATTCATTATTAAATTCTTTACTAGTGATATTTTCTGTTTCTTTTTACTGCATTTTTAAATTTTTTAGTTATTTTATTGCGTTTTCTGATTGATATTTTCACTAGCGTTTTTATTTTAAAATAAAAGCATTGTGGCCATCTTCTTTCATAATAAAAATCAATTAGCCAGATTTTGCATTAAGAAGCTTGATATCTATTATTTTAACTATATCCTTTATCATCATAATCCCTATCTAAATTTTTCCCAAATTTAATTCTTTTTTGATCAAAAACTTCTTGAAGTAATTAGATTTAAAGTAGTAAATCTTTATATCTCATTATTTGTAAAATCAGTTATTTATTGATCTTTCTATTTCAAAAGCAAATCTCGTAAGCTTAGAGATTTTGTTTGATTAATTTTTAATTTTATTTTTAAGTTATTTTGCTTTAAGCTATCATAGATTTATTTTCAGCTATAAATTCTAAATAAATCTCTAAATAAAATAATTTGCAATACAATAATTTAAATTACCGAATTAAATTAAGAAAAGAAATTAGTTAATTTCCAGATAAAAAGTGTAATCACTCTAAGAATGCAGTTTCTGTATAACTGCACCTACTTTTTTATCAGTTTCCATTTTGTTCTTAATTGATATACAATAAAAATTAAATTTTAATCTTGTATTATCTTTTATCCTATTTTGTTCCAATGTTATGGCTCGAGGATTGGCCCTATAATAAATGGAAGGAGACGAGCTCACACAGAATATCGAGCAGTGGAAAATAAAGCGACTGATTGATAATCTGGACAAAGCCCGTGGAAATGGGACATCCCTGATCTCACTGATCATCCCTCCTCGAGAGCAGTTGCCCATCATCAACAAAATGATCACTGAAGAATATGGAAAGTCATCTAACATCAAATCAAGAATCGTCAGACAGGCCGTTCAAAGTGCTCTCACCTCCACAAAAGAGCGTCTCAAACTTTATAATAACAGGCTCCCAGCAAACGGTCTAATTCTGTATTGTGGCGAAGTTATCAACGAAGAAGGAGTCTGCGAGAAAAAGTATACGATTGACTTCCAGCCATACCGAGCCATCAATACCACTCTTTATATTTGCGATAATAAATTCCACACACAGCCACTCAAAGACCTCTTGGTCATGGACGACAAGTTCGGCTTTATCATTATTGATGGTAATGGAGCCCTTTTTGGTACTCTCCAAGGTAACACAAGAGAAGTCTTACACAAGTTCTCAGTTGATCTTCCAAAAAAGCATAGAAGAGGAGGTCAGTCAGCGCTTCGTTTTGCCAGGCTTCGTATGGAGTCCAGGAACAACTACCTCAGAAAGGTCGCTGAGCAAGCCGTAGTGCAATTTATTTCATCAGATAAAGTTAACGTAGCAGGACTTATTGTGGCTGGTTCAGCTGAGTTCAAAAACGTGCTTGTGCAAAGCGACTTGTTTGACCAGAGACTGGCTGCCAAGGTGCTGAAAATAGTGGATGTGGCGTATGGAGGAGAAAATGGGTTCACTCAAGCTATTGAGCTCTCAGCAGACACCTTAAGCAACATCAAATTTATCAGGGAGAAGAAGGTTATGAGCAAGTTCTTCGAAGAAGTCGCACAAGACACCAAGAAATACTGCTACGGAGTCGAAGACACAATGAAGTCCTTAATCATGGGAGCTGTTGAGGTCATTCTTTTGTTCGAAAACTTGAATTTCACGAGGTATGTGCTGAAAAACCCGACAACTGGGGTCGAAAAGACGCTTTACCTGACCCCTGAACAGGAAGAAGACCATGGCAATTTTATGGAAAACGGTGAAGAGCTAGAAGCGCTAGAAAAAGGTCCACTGCCTGAGTGGATTGTGGATAACTATATGAAGTTTGGGGCTGGGCTGGAATTCATTACTGACAGAAGCCAAGAAGGAGCCCAGTTTGTAAGAGGATTCGGAGGACTCGGCGCATTTTTGAGATACCAGGTGGATATGGCTCACTTGAATGCAGGAGAAGAAGAGCTTGATGAAGAGTGGGATGACGACTTCATGTAATGCTAACACTCTTTTAGTGGTTAATTAGATTATACCTCGTCTTCTTCTACTATAAGGTTCGAATACCCTTCTATTCGTCCAACTATTATTTCAATGTCTTCTGGGGCGACACCTACATCGTCGAGAACCAGCCTTAAACAGTTGAGAAACCGATGCATGTCTTCTGTGCTTATGCTTTTACCGATATGAGCATATTTTATTAACTCTTCGTATTCAGCATCTGCATATCCTAAGCCTGCTTTTAAAATTGCAAAATTAATCATTTGCACTTCTGCTGGTCTTCGGCGCTCAAAATAAGATCTTAAAATCCGATCTTCCCTGACTCTCATATCCGAAAATTGTAGATATTTTTCCTTCAGGAGTGGGTAGAAGACGGAAAATATATATCCTATTGGCCATTTTTGTTTTTGTGACAATTTATTGCTTTTAAGTTTTAAAATATCTTAAAAGATAAATATAAAAATAATATACAGAATACTTCTCAAGTAAGGGTTAATTTTCAAAACATAGAATATTTATTATGTTTGTTCGTTCTTAGATGGGGGAGTGAGCTTTTCATGAAACAAACTTACGACATGGTCCCAGAATTCCCTGTTTCCGTAACGATAAAGCATAATTAGTAATTTTAATATGAAAATCCAAAGCTTTAATCAAGTGCAAAAGTCTCTTGAAGTGAAATTTTAGTTATTACTTATAAAATTATTCAGATAGTTTTTTTCAACATTAGAAGTTAGTAAATCTACTTCACAAGATGCATTAATAAATTTATCAATAGATTCCAGTGTTTTCAAGATATATAAAATTGATTAAATATGGAAGTCAAACGAGTCTCAGTTCCCTATTTTTCTTCAGCACCCAGCACAGTTGACGGCACAAATAAAATGGCGGCACCAATCCAACACTAGCCTCCCTTACTAGTGTAAACCCACCGAACCTAAGGATTAGCTCTCTAGGTTAGAGCCACCTCTTGCGGAGTCCCGATAAGCAAAGATTAATAGGAGGCAAAACCTGTGGCAGGAATAGGGAAATCTTCGGGAAGAAACAAAGCATCCCTCTTCGGTAAGCATCCCCCAAACTTAAAAAGTGACAGAGGCACTATTTTCAACCTTATCAGCACGGGCCTTACCTACTCCATAGTGATTGTGTATCGAAGTCCATCTTCTGTTGACGTCAACATACTATTTCTTTGTCTTACAGTTAGGCTTAAGACCTTTTTTCTTCTCGATATGCATTTGGGAAATAAGGGTTTTTGGCCCTGGAGGCTTCTAATGCTGGTACAAAGGCATAGCTGGTTTCGATGCTAGCAAGATAGTTTATCCCTAGCTGAAACTCAGCCACTTACATAAAATCGTTAGGTTTCTAAACTGTGCACTCGAGCGTTCCAAGACAGAACCAAGAGCCAGGCCGAAAGCTGATGCAAAGCTATTTCTGGCAGAATTCGAATCTTGCCAGAAACTGAATAAGCCTTCTTGGAAGATTGTCTTGATTGAGATTTAAACAAGAAAGCCTACTTAATCTTACCCAGCACAATTGATAGCATAGACGAGGACGCTCAATCCAAGCCAAGAAGGAAAGCGTTTAACAACAAAATTTCCAAAAGTTCAAGCTACGTTTGGGCATCTTCCATTCCGCAAAGATGAAAAGATTTAAAAGGAAACTCCTACTTCCTCCACATTTCACAAACTTCACGGCCTAAAGATACTTTGGAATTTTTGAGAGAATCACAAAAATACATTGACGAAATTAGGGGCACAGCAAAAAAAGAAATTGAGTTGGAAGACACTCATAAGTCACATAAATCATTAGCATCAAGACAATCTTTTATGAAAAAGACTAATTTTACAAGCCCTAGTCATGAAATTAGAAGCGTATATAGAAATACTCTTAGTCCGTCAATTAGATCTGATGATGAACTCTATATGAGTGCAAAACCATTTGAATGGAATACTCCAAAGAATGTATTTGCTCAGAAAACTGCTAATGAGCACTCTCCAGAGAGCTTAGTATGAAGAAAGAGCAAAGTAGATTTCAAAGCGAAAAGGAAAAATAAATTAATTAAGCGCAAAAATTACAGCCCGGACTTATCAGAGATAGAGTTTCAGCTTAATCAGTCACCGTTTGCAATAACGCCTATTTTTTATGAGACGAATTTATTGAATTTAGCAACTCCGCATAGGTTAATTCCAAGTGGGATCGCAACACCAAGATATGCCAATAACACACCTACCTTTCTGGACCTAAATTTAGCACAATATTTGAATCGATTCGAAGGAAGCAATAAAAATGCTCATCCAACTCCACTTATAAATAAAAATTTCCCGGGAAGAAAGCTCATAAGAAACAAATTTTCATTAAACCAAAAGATACTTCAAAAATTATAATTAACCTGTAAAATGAGTTCTACTTAAACTAATGCTGAAATTTATAGTAATTAATTAAACATCACAAATTGTAAGAATTTTAAGCATTTAAGATTGATTAGCTTTCTTCGTCTTCCTCAACTCCTTCACTACTTGTTTCATCAATTAGCAAGCTAGAATAATTGGACAGGTTGGCAATAATAGTTTCAGCGTCTTCCGGTAGGACATTGGCTTGGTCTAAAGCAGATTTCAAACATATAAAAAATCTGTCCAAGTGCTCTTTACGGATACCTCTACTTTGATGAGCGTACTTTACAACATCTTCATAGCCAGAATCAACAAGCCCAAGTCCTGCTTTCAATATTGCAAAGTTTATCATTTGAACTTCAGCTTGAGACCTTCTGCAAAAATGGGTGCATATCCAATGATCGTGCACTTTTAATAGTGCGCATTTCTCCGAAGTACATTTGGTCGAAAATTGGTTGTATCTTTTTGATTGTGAGACATTCTACCGAAAAAAAAAACGTTAAATTTCAACCAAATGTGCTTCAATGAAATGGACACTATCAAAAATAATTTGTCGTTTGGCATGGAGCCTACAAAAATATCGTCTTAAGAGTGGGTCTGAGCGGATTTTTTCATGAAAATCGTTGACTACTGCACTCCAAAAATCAGTGTCTCCATATCTATAATACATTTAATTTTTAAAATCTGATGTCCAATAAATAAAAAATACACTATAATCAGCTTAAGCTCTTATTTAACATCAATCAGTTTAAAACCATTAAAAGTATAATTAAAAGCGTCTAATTTTTATAATTTTCTTTAATTCATTAAATTAAACTTTATATTTATAAGGTATAGTACAATTATGTCCCATAAATAAAACTTCTGGAAATTATTTTAATTTAAAGAAGAGGGGCTTTAGCTAATTGACGCATATAAGCGTCAAATGGGCCAATTGGGAGGAAAAATTGATTCTCAAAAATCTGGCCAAAATGCAAGGCTCTCAAAATTAAAAAAAAAAATCCAAAGTTATCAAAAATGTTTATAAAGTATTAAAATCATTCCAATAAACCTCAAAAATTAGAAAAATAATTTAAAAAATCTATCTTATAGGCCAAAAATAAATAGGCCAAAAAAACATTGGCTAAACAAAATTAGGCTAAACAAAATAGGCTAAAAAAAATAGACCAAAAAAATAGGCTAAAAGAAATAGGTGAAAAAATAGGCTAAAAAAAAGGCCCAAAAAAATAGTCGTCGTATGAAGACACTTTTTTTGACTCATCAAATGGCTCCCCCAACTGGCAGCTCCAGCTGTCTTAAAAATTCGTTATACTGGAATAGCTAAAGCCGAAGAGGCTAAAGGCTCTTTTTATATATTTTATTCCATATTCTATATATGATACTATTTATAGGTAAATTTTTGTTACAAAAAAAAATTTTAACTATTTACCAATTTTAGAATATTAGTCATTTGTCCCATAAATAAAATGCCCCAAAAAATTATAAAATTTAGCAAACAATGCATATAATAGCTGGTTCATCATAGATGTCCATTATCTAAGCCTGCTGAAGGCAGCTCCAGCTGCCTTTAGAAATTATTCATACTGGAACAAACTTGCTATGTCTTTAGGACAATAGCTCTTTTATCTCATTATTCTATGATTTCATATTATAAACGAACTCTTAGTTGAAAGCCTGCCAAGATTGATTTATTTGAAAATCATATGACAATAGTTAGGCAATTATTTTTCAATTTTATTAAAATATTTGAATCCAATTTTAAAATAATTTAGAGAACTCGATTCACTATCTAAATAATATTAGGATTTTATCAGGCTATATAACAAAAATTTATAAAAAGACTTAATAATTTAAACAAAATTTTATCTTTAGTTTTACAATTATGCTTAATGCAAGCAGAGCCCCTGATAAGAAAATAATTAATTTATACACTCCCTTAAACAAAAAGGTCAGATAAAAATTTAAATTTAAAAATATGACGTAAATTAAGATGTGTCCAAAATGGAGGATTGTTGGATATACTTACTCCCCTACCCTTTAAGAGTAAACAAAGCCTGCGGAATAACATATTCTCTAGTTAATTCTATTAAAATTTTACACGTTTTTTAAAAATCATTTTATGAATTGAATTAAATTTTACTTTTCAAATATTTCCAAGCTTTGATTTTTAAGCATCTGGGAAATTTTGTTTTACATATAATTATATACCCTAATTATAAAGATACCTTCTGACTACCTTTATCCTGTTTTTATATAAAATAGGATAACGGCTAATCAGTATAAATGTTTTTATTTATTGGAATTAGACATATAAAATTAAAAAAAATTAAGTAAAAAATTTGCTTTCTCTTTTAAAGGGGGAGTTAGGATTATATAACAAGCAAAAAATAGCTCCAGCTATCTTGAAATTCATTCAATTACTGGATAAGGCATCATTCCCTTTGCTGTGCCCATGGGGCAACGGCTTTTTTCTTACAAGAATGAGAAACATAAATTTGATCAATAGTCTCGACGAACAGTTTTGTAATTATTACTTAGAGATGATATAAAATTAATCCTCGATTAGATTACTTAAGACGAAAGTAAAACAGGGCTCGAATTTTCCTCTTGAGCATTTGAGCTATAATTATTCGCAAGAGCAATGACGTTGCTAAACCAAGTCATGTTCTTTCCCCAAACGAATGTCATATGCCCAAAGTTGTAGGTCTCTTCCTGGTAGACAATTGATTTTGCAGGTATAACTCCTCTAAGCCAAGCACCATCAGTAGGATCAGCTAGTCTATCATCTTTTCCAAAGAAAAGTGCAATTGGTCCAGGGATTTTAGCAAAGTTGTACACTGGAGGCTTCTTTTGCCCATATATCTTTTCATTGTCATGATCGCCATAGTCATATTTTTGGACTCTATAGGTGTCATAGTTGTAAATAAAATGGCATTCGGTCCGAGATAAAATGCTCTGCGAATTTTCTCTCCCTCATGGAATTTTATTTATGGGTTAGGTTTTCTCTCGAGAACTTCTGCACAGCAATAGCGGTTTAGCTTTGGGGATAACCAAAGGTACGGCTCCTCAGTGCATTCAAGAGGCTCAGAGTTTTACCTCTCAGCACATCCCCACGGGAGGATGACCCTTAGGCGGAACATGAGCAGGAGGTGAGTCAGGGAGAGCGACGGCAACGCGCCGGGTGAGACGTGCAGCGATTGTCTGGCGACGAAGCTTTATAGAAGGCTTAGGTGTGGGCTGACCACATATTAGAGATGGCTGGGTGACGTCACTAGTCTCGCTTTGACGCTTTTTAATTAAGGGGTGTGGGCACTAGACACCTTAAAAGTTATGTAAGTAGTAATTAGGTGTCATAAATTAGTCATTTGCTGCCAGTGCTGCATATTGCGGACGCTGGTTCCTCCTGCTTCATGGGCAAAAATGGTAGGAAGCATCTTATCGTTATCGTTTCCGGTAATCATATCAGCCAAAGCATAGTCAACCCAGTCACAAACAACACTGAAAAGCTCACAGAAATCGTAATTTAGTCCTGGAGCATTATCATATGGTAAGAAGCAGCCAATCCCGAGATCGTTCATCATATCAAAAAGTGGGAACTTTTTGATGAGGAAGAAGAAGTCAATTTTGATATGCCTGACTGTTCCTACTGGAGCTAAAGCAATGAAGATGTTGATATTGTTGATGAAGGTTTGGTTGCTTGAAAGATGGGCAAACATTTGAAGGGTTCCTTGAGAGTGGCCAATATAGGTGAGTTTCTTTTGTCCAGTAGTTTGGAGGACGTAAGGAATTACAGCTGGTAGGTCATAATCTGCCATATCCTGCCAGGTGAAGTTCCAGTAAGCTAACTTGTATCCATTAGCAAATGCTTATTTAATAAATTATTGTTTTAAATCAATAGTTTAAAATGTTCTATTGGAGGAAACGATGTAAGTCTTTCCACGCATTCAAAGTTACATGGCCAAGACTGTGGTAATTGCCTCTTGAGTTGCCAAACCATACATCATATCCAGCTTGTGCAAATTGGAAACCTGGGGAATCTGGAAGATCCATGATCCAAGTATCTGCGCAGTCCAAAAGACCGTGCTGAAGGAAAACGACTTTTTTATTAGGGTTTAGTGGCTGGTTTGCGGCCCCTGGGATGCGGAAAAGGGTTAAAATATAGTTATCTGCGGTTGTTACGTTGTGAGTTTCGACTCTCCAACCATGGGCTGTGCAAACTTCTGTGAAGTTCCTTTTTGCATCGGGGTAATCTTCTGCAGAAACAGCACAAAGGATGCCAAGAAGAATACAAATGACCTTCATTTTATTATCACACAAACTTAAAGTTTCTCAGAATATTTCGACAAATATGGGTAGATTTATTTAATTTTATTCAACAAGAAAGGCTCTAATAAAAATTAAAGCTGGATTTTTTTGTAAATTGCTTATAAAATATAGATAAGCTCATGCCAGAATTATATAACGTATATATATCTTATCAATAAATTTTCGCGCAGTATAACTCTCACCTTAATTCTTACTATTATTTGAAATTGAGTTCGCATCATTTCTAGTGAGCTCTCTTTAGTTAGCTAATGCATTTTTTCAAGTTTTTAACTGTATATATCTAACTGAATCAGAATTAATTATAAATAAAATGGTATTTGGTTTCTTTATTTATGGGGCTTTTTTACCAAGAAACTTCTGCACAATAAGAGCATTGAATTTCTGGTCGCATAGGGCGCTGCTTCAAGGCATTCAAGAGGTTCAGGGGTTAACCTCTCAGCACATCCGAGGAAGATGACCCTTAAGCGGACCACGTCTGTGAGATAGTCAGGGAAGGGTCACATTATCGCACCAGGTGAGAGACGCTGACCAGAATGGTAAACAGTTTATTTGGGATGGTCTGACCTCTTGAATCAGAAATGCTCGTTACTTCACCACCTTGGCTTAGGCCCGTAAGTGGGAGTGATGCATTAAACACCTTAAACACTTTGATTAATTGCAATCGAATAAGAATTAACTGAATTAATACTTAATTTAATTATCCAATTATTTATGTGAGAAATTTCCAGCATCTATATTTGGTGATATTCAAGTAAAATTATATTAAGATGGCCCATCTTGTAGCATTTGATCAACTGTTTGAGAAATCATTTCTTCATTCAATTTTTCTGGGCATTTTAATTGAATTTCCAAGTTTCTCCTATCCCTTTTACTTTGTTGAAGCTGAAGCTGCAAATTCTTGATCATGAGATTATCGTTTGGAATGCTCACTTCACTCTCCATTGAAGCTTGCTTAAGCAATTGGAGATTTGACTTTGCTTCTCTTATTATTCCAAGAAGCTCATTATCTACTTTTATTTCTTTTGCTTTTTTCTTCTGAACTTGCTCTCATGCTGATATATTGCTTAGACTTTCAATATCCCCTTGCATTATTTTTATGACCTCTTTTAATTCATCAAACTTTTTTCTTATGTCAATTATTTTATTCCCAAGTGTACAACTGCTCAATTCAGCATCTGAAATTTCATATTCTTGTTTAAATAATTCGATTTTGCTGATTTTAGAAAGTCTCCATTCTTTATGCTGCACTAGAAGATTCTCTATCTCTGATAAAAGCTCGCTCAAAGCTCTTTCAAAAAGGAATTCATTCTTTGTAGGGCTTGGAACTGAGTCAGTCGTTTTTGCTGGGGAAAGCTCGTCTTTTGGCATTATGATGACTGGAGTTTTGCTTCGCTGATGATTTATAGTCTTTTTCTGAATAGTATTTTTATTTTGCTGAGGCTCTTTCAAAGAAACATTAGAAGAGCTTCCTTGAGAAGATGGAGATATTGTAATTGATAGACCCTTTTTCCCTTTAGTTGCTGGACTTCTATTTTTCATGACTAAACTGATAAAAAATACATTATGTAAACTATTAACTAGAGTAAAGAGATTTTAAACAAAAATTATTTAATAAAAATTCAAATTTAAGCTACCTTATTTCCAAAATATAGGTAAATTGCTATTTTTAATAGTTTAAAATTGGAATAAAAATTCCTTTCAGTACGAAAATTTATGATGAAAATACTTTTATAAAATTAGATTTGTCTTAATTTAAAATACGTCTGAGCAATACTGCAGCCTCTCAGTAATAAAGTTAATGCTAATGCTAATGCTAATGCTAGAGGCTTCCCAAAATTTAGGCAAGGCACTATATACCTTTTAATCCATATACCAGTTCTAAATTTGAAAGTGTGAAAAAGACTTCCTCAGCATGGTTCGGTCCATAAAAACGAAAATTCCAGCTCCTATATCTCCCAAAGCATCAAAAACTCAGACTTACCAGCCATGCTTATTTTAAACATAGCAAACTGAAGCAATGACAAAGGAAAAATCACAGTTACTGACGAAGAAAAAGAAATTCCTCACAAAGAAATAAAAACCGAGCCTTTTAGGCTTTGAATTAACCCGCCAATTTCTTTGAACAAGAAATTTGATTGGCATGGGCAATAGACGAAGCCACTGTTGAAAATAATTAAGAGATCAAGATATATAGGGGGGAGTTAGTAAGGTATTTTAGAAAAACTTATTATCTCAATATTTAATCATAGATAAAATGGTGGAAGCGATTTATTATAAGAAGACTCCAGCCTTAATAAGTTCATTAGAAAGATTATTAAACTTTCCTAGGCCTATCACATTTAATTTTCTTTAGTTTTGATGAGTTCAAGCTTATAGACTTTAGTTCTTCAACTTCATTCCCAAATATCTGCCCATAATTAAGTGCTAATTCAGCTTTCTTAGGGCAATTCTTTTCTTTGTTATTTTATTATATTCTAGAAGTGAGTTTGATATGATATTCTAAGTGCTTATCTTGAAGTTAACTTTCACTCGCAGATTTCTACTTGAGTTTGGTTCATAAAACGAAATTTATGAGTTGAATTTATTTTTGGCGAATCATTTATCCTCATTTAACTATTAAAGCGTTTCTTGCACCATTTTGCATATACTTATTCTAATTTTATAATGGTAGAACTCGTAATAAAAATTCAGCAATTTAGTCAGATTAAGGCTTTGAAAAGTGTTGATAAAAATTTTTAATTTTAGATGAATTTAAAGCCAATTTCTTTTGACTATTAAATTTAGGGTTATTTCTTCTATTCAAAGCTGAAGATTAAAACATCTTTTAATCTAAAAAGCGGCAAGCTTATATGTCCTATAGCTAGTAGAATTAGATGTTCTTAAATCTAATAAGTTTTCTCTTTAATTAGGATAGACAGAAGCTGATTTTTTTGCCATTAGGCTGAGTTATTATAAAACTAAGAATTTATAACTGGTGAACAAAATAAACCTGTCTTCATAGCTTCTTTCTTATAGAAAGTTATCCTTATCAAAAGCATATTAGCTTAAAATTTATAACTATCACTTAGGATTAAATATTTGCATAAAAAACTATTTCTTTATTAGGTAAAATTATGGCTGACGTGGACTGTAATTAAGGGTTATATTCGTTCAAAAGGCACCAGTGATTTTGAATATCCAAAATCCTTTACCTCTATATTTAAGCACAAAATTAGTTTTAAATATAGGCCAACTTGGCAGTTTCAAAGATAGGCAATATTACCGATATTTTAATTGGGATTTTAAAGCAAGGCTGAACCTGCATTTCTATTCTAGTCATCAATTTATAAATTTGAAAAACGATCAAAGAATTTCTTGAAAAAGTTTACTATTAAAATTTCCTTAATAAACATTTATAAAAGTAAAATAAAATGGTTTATAAATAAAATGGTTTATTCAAAGCCACTAAATATTCTCGTCGTCCTCGTCCTCTTATCATTTGCCAAAGGATTTTTACTATTAGGTGATTGGCGTTTTGTCAAATTAACAGAAGATACTATAACCCAAAGCATTAACAATTGAGAAAATTCAGGTGAGCCTGCTATAAATTCAGATGATAGCACTCAAATAAACCCATTTCTTAGCTGCAACTCAATAAGCCTGAATAATGCAGGCTTTAGTTTAACAGCAGACGTAACCAGCATAATCGCAACTATAGAATACGCATTTGGATTTTGGGTAAACTTCGAATCAACTATTAGCGACAAAGTTTTTCAATTCGGAATTGACAGTGGACCACATTATAAGGTCTCATCAACTGTGAATGGTTCCTTAAAAGTTTCCTATTTTTCAGACGCGACAACCACTAATTCAGCTGATGACTTTTCCTTCACTGTCCCTTTAAGTAATTCCTATACAGACAAATATTTCTTTATTGTGTTTCACTTTATGGATGGCTTAGGCATTACTTTAGAGGTTATGTTGCCTGGCATAGAAAAAATCTCCAACACAAGAGTTAATTATTCTATGCCTGGTGGGAACTTTTTATTCGGAAAAGGAATCAAGGGAAAGTTTCATCAGGTTGTAGCTACAAAAAGTGCTACCATAAATTCTTCCTTTGATACAATAACATTAAATGATGGCTCAACTACATCTGATTTAGCTTTGCCTTGCACTCCTGAAACTTGCATTGATAGTGTATGCCAGAACGATAATATGGGAAGCCAATGATGCGTATCATCAAAGGATTATTGCACCAATTGTGATGCTACTGGATGCACTGCTTGTGATCCTGATTCAGCTAGAAATTCTGGAGGTTGGTGCCAAAATTGTGATGGCGCTGCATATGAACTTAAAAATTATCGCTGTAATTTCTACTTAGGTTGCGCCACAGCCAACAAATGTGCTGAATGCTCAACAAAAAGCACTAAATGCGATTTTTGTGCGACTGGATACTTCCTTAATGACGATAGCGCCACTTCAACATCTTGTCTTTGTAAGATTTTACTTAGCTTGTATCGACTCCTGCACATCTTGCCACCCAGGTCCCAACTGCTATGCTTGTGCTGAAGCAATAACTCAAATAGGAACTACTTGCAGAGCCGATTCTATTGGATTCGAGGTCAGCTTCGATGGGCAGAATATCGTGATTGACTTTGCTCACGCACTTAAAACTGGGCTGTCGAAAAGTTCATTTACAGCTACATCAAACTCAGGTTCAAGTATCGATGCAAGTACATGGACTATCACTGGCTGCACAGCAGGCTTGAAACAATGCATAGTTAATGCTCCTAATGTTCAAGAAAGCGATCTCCCAATTACGATTAACTTCGATTTTACTCAAGTCTAAGCCTAGTCTCTTTAAGGGTAATTAACCTTTTCTTAAAAACATTAATGCTTTTTCTATTAATTTATAGCAAGGGTCATAATATAAGTTTTCAAAGCAAATATCTTTAAAAGAAATATAATAAACTTTAATCCACTTTCGTTTATTTGGAACAAATTTTTTTTCGTATTTAAAGGGAGTCAATAATTTTATTCTAAAAAATCTCTACTTTTTATAGTGGTTAATCACTTAGAATTTAATTTTATTTGCTTTATCGAACCTATATTCTATTGAAAACAGGAATAGACATATAAGATACTCACGACTTTTAATTTAAAAGGCATCTTAAATAAAAAATTTATTTTTAGATTAAGGCAATATAAGGATCCCCCCCTCATTTGCCCAATTTAGCTGAATTTAATAGTGTTGAAAAGATGCCTTGGCCATAATTGCCTGTGATAATTGAAGGCCAGGAGTATCGCACAGTCTTCTTTTTCTTCAATTCTCCCATATTCATACATATTGATTATGAATTGAACAAGGTCAGTTATGCCTTTTACCCTAATAGCGATAGCAAAAGACTCATTAACTGTGAGAGTTAAATCCACAATATCTTCTTTGTAATTTCATCTTGATATAGAGTGAACCATCAGAATCCTTGACATAGCGCTATCAAAAGTTTGCTTTATAGATTTATATTGTGACACTGGAGACAAAAACACTCTATTTCCAAAATCAATGGGCTCACTTGCATAAATTAGCTTGAAGTCTGGCCTGACTCCTTCAATGTACTCTATTATGGATAACGCTGGCCTGTAAGGCTTCATTTTGATTTCAGGAGCGTCTTGACTTACATTAGTGTATATAAAGGAGATAAAATAGTTTGTGTCAGCATACCTTGCGTATGGAGAACCTCCCCTTATAGAGTTGAGAACAGGATCATATATCCCCTTAACCTTTTTGCATGTTTCGTTTTCCTCAGTGCAGTCAATAATTTGCAAATTTTTATAGTTATAGATGAAATACATATGCTCATCATCTACAATTAAAGGGGTCCAATCTTTCTCCAGGATATGTTGGCTGCATAGATGTTCCTCTAAGACGAGCTGCCTTGAAGTCCCAGTAGAATAGCTATAAATATTTATTGTCCTTTTAAAATCTTTTGTCAGCTTATTAAAGATAAAATACAGCTCTCCTTTAGGACCTCGGAAGATCCTGGGATCTTCGGGCCCTGACAAATACAGCAACCATATTTTTTCGATTTCCATGATTCCAGGAACCTTGGTATTGCCAATGTAATCTTCGTCGCGAATTTCATTTCATTCTGAATCAAAAAAAGTAGAGTAGAGGAAACTATAAGTGTCTCAAAGATTTACTTGAACAACGGCAAGAAAAACATTTCTTTCTTCAAGTCATATAGCAGAAGGGTAAAATACTCGGATCTCGTCTGGGCTGTTCTTGAGTTTTTTTATTTCTTCAGGGATTATATAGGGTGTAAGGAGTGTATAAATATAATTACACCCTCTCCGTAAGGGAATAAAAAAAATTTTTTGGCTCAAGGAGGGGTTTAATTTTTGTTTTAAAAAAATTTATATAAATGTTATTTTCGAAATTTAAAAAAAATCCCAATTCTCAAAAAATTTGAAATAAATATTTATTTAATTTTCGAAATTTATGATTTAAAATGCAAGCTGTTTAAAATTAGTCAGAATTAGGTAAAGATTTCATTATAATTATCGCTTATATATCAAAAAATTTTTTGTTCGCTCGCGGAGGTTTTTGGGTAAAAATTAGGGATTTTCCAATGGTTTTGTTTCTTAAGAAGAGGGGAGCTAGAATCAAAAACCAATTTCATGAATATATCTGTTTTTTGCCTACTTTTATAGTAAATACTAGCCCTCATAATCTCAATATGTTTGTTTGCATCTAAAGCAGGACAGTCTCTTAAAGTTGGTATTGTTTCGTCATAAACTGAATAGCCTCTTGAGAAAATTGCTTACTCCCCTCTCCATGAGACAACAAAAAATTTTGAAAATAACGAAAAAAATTTTAAAGTAAATATTAATTTTATTAAAAATTTATTAAATTATATTTTTGCTTAAGAGGGTAGGTTTTCTAGCAAAAAATAGGGATATTTCCAATAGTTTTGCTTAAGAAATGAATAGAAAGCCCAATAAATAGCAGCCAATAGCTGGATCGCATTAAAATATATTGCTAATAATTATTAAATCACTATTAGGCTCTCTAATTTAAAATTAATGATATGGCATTGCAATATAAAAAAGCTGTTTTGGCTTTGATTATTGCTTTGTATTTTTAAGGCCGATCCTAGCGCTGTAGAAAGACTCAGCTTATAAATGAATGCTCATACTTCAAAATCAACAGTCAAATCAGCGTTCTAGAAAACGAAACTCAGTATGATGATAAAGAAAATCTCAATATCTACTCCAAAGAATTTTTAGACAAAGAATATTTGGCAAATATAGTTAAAATCCCAAGCACTTATTCATCAAATATAAAAGCCAATAATGGTATGAAGAAAAAGACTTCACAGAAGAAGCAAAGAAAATTATTGAAGTACTAGAAAGACTGAGAAATGGGATAAACACACTTATACAGCTTACAAATTTTCTGCTAGGGAAAAAAAGAAAAAACGAATAATCATAGCTTGATGGAACATTTTGGGCTGCTGCAGAAACAAAATCCTAAAATTTTAAAAAAATGCTTTTACAGGGCGATCTCCAAGAAAAAGGGTCTCATCTGCATATACTGGGACTTTTGCTTATATTGAAATCGGACCTAATGTGCTTAAATTAAGGAGAAATCAAATTAAAATAGCACTTTCTGTAGAAATCAAAGGTTTAAACTAGCTAAATATGAAAAATGATGTAAAAATTGAAAATAAAACTGAAGAAATTACAATGCCAGGAAATAATGAAGAAGAAAGCAGAAAATAAGGAAATGCCAGCAAAAAGAAGCATTTGAGGAAAGTAAAAGCTGGCTTACTATGACTTTGAAGAGACTTTCCAAGCAGCAAGGAGTCAGACCAGATGAAATTATAGCAAAGCTTAGACCGGCTATGTAGAGATCTGCCAGAAAACTGTGGAAACTACCCAGCTGAAATTAGTCAAGAAATCAAGCATTTCAAAAAAATAAATGGGATTGAGCAGCGATATGAGTTTGAAATAGACCTAGAAGCTGTCGATTTCGAATCAGTTGAATTAAAGAGGAAGCCAGCTATAGATGATTGAGGAATGAAGAGAATCAAGCCTAATTGTTAATAATTTATTTTTGAAAAGTCATAATAATTCATTTTTAGATAATTTTTTTGGAAATTTATTATTGATGAAAAACACCTTTTTTAATCAAAAACCCTGAAAGGTCTATTCTTAAGTTCTCTGGCAAAAACCCAAGACCTCATCCAATTAGCTCATGACCTGGAGCCCCATATGATAATTTTCTTGTGCCTAAATCCCTAAGTGCGCCTTCAGCTACTTTATCAGGAAGAGGGCAAAAAAAGCCAATTTTCTCATTAATATTCATATTAGTCTTGACCCTCCCAGGACACAATGTTAATACATCTGCAATATCTTTATACTCATGCGCCATAGCCATTGAAAATCCATAATTATAACATTTCGTAGCACTATAAACAGTTGCCCCACACAAAGGATACTTACTGGAAACATTTATAACTGCACTCCTAGTTCCTCTATGAGCGAACTGGTTTAGAAGAATGTTCGTGAAATGGGCCATTGGATAACAGTTTACTCGTTTAATCTGTTGATTTCTTCAGGATTCATAGCTCCGATAGATTTTCTGACAAGCTGCCCAACGTTATTTACCAAAATTGAGATGTCATATTGTTGAAGCTGACTTTGGATTTCTCTATATTTTTGAAGATTTTCATGAATTTCTTCTAAATCTGCAGTCATGGTCACCACTTTTACGTTAAATTCTTGCTCGATTTCTGCTTGGACTGTTTTGAGCTTTTCTGAATTTCTCCCTACAAGGATTACGTTAAGTCCTTGTGCTGCAATTGCTCAACTAAAGGCTTTTCCGATTCCATCACTTGCACCTGTAATTAGAGCATAGCTGCAACTTCCATAATTCTTTTTGAGATCTATAGGCTCTTTATAGGTCCATAAGCATAGTAAATTGGGTCATATGAAAATGCTACAAGAGTTCCTGCGCCTAAATATAATAAGAGCTTTTTCATTATTAAAGCATATCAATAAATTTGCTTAATTTCCTCCTCCGTAAGCGGAAAAAAAAAAATTGCTTGCTCACAGAGGGGCTATTTTTATAACGCTTATTTTTAAATTTTATAGTAAATTTTTTTTGAAATTAAAAAAATCTCAGTTTAAAATTAATTTGTAAAATTTAACGAAGTCGTTTAAAATTTTAATACAATAATTTTATATATTAAAATATTTTTTTATTATGCATAAAACTTTTATTCGATTAAGGAGAATTATTTTTTAAAAATTAGGGATTTTTCTAATGTGTTTGGGTTGTGTTAGAAGAAAATTGGATAACAAAGTTTGCTTTTATTAAATCAGCATAAAAACTCTATCAGATTTATAATTTAAAATCTTAAAGTCATAAAAAATTTCTTAATTTGTCTCAATTTAATTAGAACCCTGAATTCACTGCCATAACGATGTGTAAGCATATCAAATGCACAGGAGCTATTTTTATTAAAACCATTTTAAAATTCTAGCAAGATATTGTTTATTTTGCTATCTTAAAATTCACTCATTATATATCTGACGTTATTTTATTAAATTGCATTTCTGATTTAAGATTGGGTGAAGCTCAATGAAATGTATTGCTTTAGACAAATGATCTTACTCCCCCCCCTCCGTGAGTGAACAAAACCATTAGAAAAATCGCCATTTTTTGCCCAAAACCCACCCTCCGTGAGTGAACAAAAATTTTTTTAATAGAAAAAATTTTTTATGGGAAAAAATTTTGATATATAAGTGATAATTAGCATAATGAAATCTAGAGCTAATTCTGTTTAATTTTAAACAAATTGCGTTTTTAAAACATAAATTTTATAAATTAAATTAATATTTTGCTTTCCAATTTTTGCGAATTAGGATTTTTTTAAATTCCGAAAAAAAAAAAAATTTTTATAAAATTTATATATAAAATTTTTTAAAAAAAAAAAAAATTAAACCCCCCCCCCGTGAGTGAACAAAATTTTTTTGTTCACTCACGGAGGGGGGGGGGGGGAGTTAGTGATGCGGCCAATAAATATTGTAAATTTTTGAAGAAAAATAAATAAGTAGATAGAAAAAGTAAATTGATATATTGGAGCCCTCCCTTTTCCAAATATTCGTGAGACAATTTTTTTTAGGGGCAGAAGATAAAGTTCGATGATTTTTTAAAAAGAAATCATCTGTGTGCTTTGCCAATATATAGCATAATTCCTGCTTCTGAAAATAATATTCCAAAGGCCCACACTATTCTTTTTCAATTCCCTGCAAATTTAAACGAATAACAAGGCCTATTATTGAACAATAAGTGCTTTATAAGGCTGGAGCAACCATCTTAGTTTCCTTCTTATACATTAAAAGTTAAAATAGAAATGGATAAAAAATATTGAAATTGTAAAATATTTTAATCAAAAATTTGGGGAAAAAATCATTTTATTATTTAAATGACTACTCCTAAGCATGACTTGCCTAATTAATAATAATAGCATTTTAATGTATTTAATATCAATTTTTATTAAAATAAGTGTAAATGACTAATTTTGATAATCTTCTAAGATAATCTATACTTAAAATATAATTAACTGGCAAACATTTGTATAAACACTCGATTTAGCTTCTATTTATGAATTTATGGAAAAAATGTAGAAGGTTTATATTTTAAAAATGTCAAGGTTGGATAGAATTACAAGAGAATATACAGATGTTCAAAGATCCATGCCAGTAGGATGTTCTGTTCTTCTTAGTTCTCCATTAAGTAACAAGCATTCAAATTCTCCCTCCAATAGTAAGTATAGTGAAAAATTTTGCATTATTTAAATATATCTGGAATAGGGAAAGACGAATTGTTTAGAAGAGAATTAAGAAATTTAATGATTACTAATGATATTTCTATTCTTGGAATTGCTGAAACATGACTGAAAACTTCCTTATATATTCAAGGATTTATCTGAATTGGAAATAATGGGCCAATTGCTGGCAACAGAGGATCAGGCGGAACTGGGTTACTAATACATGAAACATTTGCAAATCTAATAACATCAATTGAAACTAACAATCATAGAATAACAGCAACATTAATTGAAGATTACTTAATAATAGTAGCTTATGCCCCAGTAGTAGCAAATCACCAAAGTAAGAAATCAATTGATGACTATATTAACTTTATCATAGAAGTTCAAGAAATTATTCAAAAGAATCAAAAGGATAGACGTCAAATAGTACTATTGGGTGATTTTAATGCACATCTAAAAGGATATTTATCTGAAATCGATGATCTAACAGGAGAGATATTTTCTAAATTTATAAAAGATTCTCATCTATACATTCTCAATGATATGCAAATATCAACTTTTAGAGGTCATAATACACACACAATTATTGATTACATTCTCTCAAACTCAACATCAGAAATTATTTATATAGAAGTCCCTCAATTAAATACTAACCATATTTTACTCCTATCACGCATTTCGATAATTATATCATTAGGAACTCAAAAAACAATTATTCCATGATATAAACTAGAAGGAGATGAACATGAAGCCTTTAAAAGCAGACTCTTCCTTAAATTCAAAGAAAAAGGTATTTTCATAACAAATAACCCTTCTCAAATCTATACCGAAATAAAGACTATCTTAGATGAAGAATCAATTATTCTAAAAACTAAATTACAGCCTGATCATTTTAAAACTCCAGAAATGAAAATTTTAAGGAAAAGAATTAACAAACTCAAAGAATGAATCAAATTTTGCTATTCTCAGAAAAATAATGAATTTATTGAAAGAATACGGAAAGTAAAGAAAATATGCATTGATCAGTTAAAAAGACTAGATAGATATGAAATAATAAGTGAAAATAGATTAAAACAATGCATAAATGATCCCTATGGAGCTTGAAACAAAATAAAAAGATTATTGAATAAAAACAAACTGGTCTTACCAATGAATGCATTTGAGATTCAATCTTGAACAAAAGAATTTGAAGATCAATTTAGGAGTACGATATCTTTTATTCCACAAGCAGGTTGTCTAGAAGATGAACTTTGAAACTCAAAAAAGATTGAGAATATTATTAAATCTTTGCCTAACAGAAAAGCTCCTGGACCAGATAATATAACGAATGAAATAATAAAAAAAGGAGGAGATATAATGGTAGAAGCAATAACACATTTTTTAAATACTTGCAGAATTTATGGTATACCGGATGTTGCAAATGAAGCTAAGACTATTCTTATATATAAAGGTAAAGGAAATCATAAAGAATTGAAGAATCACAGACCTATAACATTAATGAACAGTTTTATGAAGATTCTTGACAAGGCTGAACTAAGAAAAATTGAAAACAACGTTAAGATCTCAGATAGACAACATGGGTTTAGAAAAGGAAAATCATGCATAACACAAAGTTTCTTACTGAAAAATACCTTAGAATATCGAAAATATTATAATAAAGGGAAAAAGAGTGATTCATATATACTTTTTATAGATTTTTCGAAAGCATATGATTCTGTGGATAGAACTAAACTCATGGAAAAGATAAAAAGTAAGAGAGTCACAGATGATAGTTGAAAATCAATCTCCCAGATGATTAAAGGAGAAAAGACTACCTTAATAATCAACGGAAATGAAACATTTAAAATCGATATTACTAAAGGGGTTAGACAAGGAAGTGCGATTTCTCCATTATTATTTAATATCTATATCGATGATATTGAAAATGTAACAAAAGATATTAGCCTAGAATTAATTAAAAACGAGAATTTATACTCAAAAATAAATTTTCAATATGCAGATGATACAGCTTTTATTACAGGAAAATGTGAGGATCTACAGTCAATTCTTAATAATCTTAAAAAATGAACAGAAGAAAATGGTATGGATTTAAATATAGGACCTGAAAAAACGGCATTGATGACAATTATTAATAGAAACAGAAAAAATACCCTCCAAAAATTACCCAAACTACATTTTAAAAGAACTGAAATTCCAATAGTTGATAAATATAAATACTCCCCCCCCCCCCCCCGTGAGCGAACAAAAACCATTAGAAAAATCGCCATTTTTTGACCAAAAACCCACCCTCCGTGAGTGAACAAAAATTTTTTTAATAGAAAAAATTTTAATGGAAAAAAATTTTGATATATAAGTGATAATTAGTATAATGAAATCTAGAGCTAATTCTGTTTAATTTTAAACAAATTGCGTTTTAAAACATAAATTTTGCAAATTAAATTAATATTTGCTTCCCAATTTTTGCAAATTAGGATTTTTTTAAATTTCGAAAAAAATATTTTTTTATAAAATTTTATATATAAATTTTTTTTAAAAAAAAAAATTAACCCCCCCTCCGTGAGCGAACAAAAATTTTTTTGTTCGCTCACGGAGGGGGGGGGGGGAGTTAGGAATTGTTTTTAAAGGAAATTTAAAATCAACAGGTTTAGATCAATCACAATATGCTTATTTAAAAAATAAAGCAATAAGTACATGTAGTTCATTTATACCAGCAATTAGAAAAATGCTAAATATCCCAACTACAACATTAATTAACTGCTATAAAGCAATATTTCTTCCGAGATGCACATATGGATTGGAAATTTGCTCAAGAAAAAGAAGTAAAACTGCAATTATTTTTATCCAAAGAATGTTCAATAAAATTATTAGAGAATGTTGCCACGTATACAGCAAAACACCAATAGAGCCTATATTACTTGATTTAAATATTCCTACAGTCGAACAATATATTGATCAAAAATCATTGATATTTCTACAAAAGATATATGAAATGAACTCATATTCTGAAATTTCATTACATTTTCTTAAAAATTTAAAGGACAGAATAACACCAACTCAAGATTTATATGCAAATTTATTGAGCAAGTATGAATTAAATTTACCATATCGGTACTCTGACAGTGAAGTAAATTGAATTAACAAAGACTGAAAGAAAGACGTCAAATTAAAAGTTAAAAGATACTGGCAAAAAATACATGAAAAAGAAATTGATAAAAAGATTACACTAAAAACGTACAAATTCTTAAGAGAGATTAACCTTAACTCTAAATGTCAACTGCAATTTTGAAATCTAAATAAAAACTTGGTAAGTGAAGCGAGAATTAAAGCAGCATGAAGATACGCAGCAGGACCTGCACAAACTCTAACAGCCCTAAGACACTCAAAGAAAAATCAAAATATTAATCAAAATGATATGTGTAATTTATGTAAAACGAAAGAAACAGAGAAACACAGCATAAATATATGTATAAAATACAAGAATGAAAGAAGAGATTTTATCAATCATTTAAGAGATATTATTGGAGTAAATTACGAAAGAACCACACCATATCTATGACTCATAAGTGATGTATCTGAATTAAAAGAATTAGCAAACCTTCAGGAAGAATTATGAGAAAAAATTGATTTTATTACAAAAATTAATTTAAAAATATTTGATGAAAAAATAGGGTGTTAGGGTGTTAGGGTGTTAGGGTGTTAGGGTGTTAGGGTGTTAGGGTGTTAGGGTGTTAGGGTGTTAGGGTGTTAGGGTGTTAGGGTGTTAGGGTGTTAGGGTGTTAGGGTGTTAGGGTGTTAGGGTGTTAGGGTGTTAGGGTGTTAGGGTGTTAGGGTGTTAGGGTGTTAGGGTGTTAGGGTGTTAGGGTGTTAGGGTGTTAGGGTGTTAGGGTGTTAGGGTGTTAGGGTGTTAGGGTGTTAGGGTGTTAGGGTGTTAGGGTGTTAGGGTGTTAGGGTGTTAGGGTGTTAGGGTGTTAGGGTGTTAGGGTGTTAGGGTGTTAGGGTGTTAGGGTGTTAGGGTGTTAGGGTGTTAGGGTGTTAGGGTGTTAGGGTGTTAGGGTGTTAGGGTGTTAGGGTGTTAGGGTGTTAGGGTGTTAGGGTGTTAGGGTGTTAGGGTGTTAGGGTGTTAGGGTGTTAGGGTGTTAGGGTGTTAGGGTGTTAGGGTGTTAGGGTGTTAGGGTGTTAGGGTGTTAGGGTGTTAGGGTGTTAGGGTGTTAGGGTGTTAGGGTGTTAGGGTGTTAGGGTGTTAGGGTGTTAGGGTGTTAGGGTGTTAGGGTGTTAGGGTGTTAGGGTGTTAGGGTGTTAGGGTGTTAGGGTGTTAGGGTGTTAGGGTG